>CM031603.1:36368164-36373164 GCA_018398815.1 Conus ventricosus
TATTTAATAGAAAGTGGCATCTTTTTATCTGATGTGCGAACACTTGTTTGAGGTTGTTTTCTTTTCCTAAAAACAAAAATTAAAAAGAGGAGAGGTCGGAGCTTAAAGCGGAAATCAGGGGCTTGGAGAGAGGAAAGAGGAGTGTGGTTCTCGGTGTGGGGTGGGGTGTGGTGTGGGGTGGGTGGGGTGGGGTGGGGTGGGGTGTGGTGTGGTGTGGGGTGGGGTGTGGGGTGGGGTGTGGTGTGGGGTGGGGTGTGGTGTGGTGTGGTGTGGGGTGTGGGGTGGGGTGTGGGGTGGGGTTGTGGGGTGTGGTGTGGTGTGGGGTGGGGTGGGGTGGGGTGTGGGGTGGGGTGGGGTGTGGTTGGCGGGAGCTCTGTCACCGACAACGAGGTTACCAGATGAAAAAAAAAAATGTTTTTAAATCGCGTGTGCACGCACTTGTATTACGTTGGGCACTCTCCCGAGCGACAAGAATATCTTTGACCTAAACGGCTGAAGACCAAAACTCCAGAATTCGCACAGTGTAAACTTCTCTGACCTGCAAACGCACCGTCCATTGAGGTGGTTTCACCCTCCTTCCTTTCCGGTCTAGCTCGTGCACATGTGTAGCGTTTCTGGGGCCGCTAAGCTGGGATGGTCCAGTCATTCCTTCCATGGATCGAACTTGACCACAGGCCAGGGCGTTAGTGGAAACACAACATAGCGACCCCCCCCCCCCCCACCCCCCACCCCCCTCCCCGTAGAAACCCAAACTGTCAATGTGTACATCGGAGAAATGGAAGCAGACGACTTCATGCCACTGGCAAACGGTGGCGCATGACAAAAAGACCACGTGACTCGTGTGACCTTTGACACCGTGAGCCATCACGGCGATTGTGCTGCGTTTTCTTAATTCTTTCTTTGAAACGCTAAAGGTTAAAGCTCACACGTGTATGTATTATACGTGTTCCTGAAATTCATCTCGTTTTTTCCCCCCAAGTTTGTAGCAGTCGTTCATTATGATTTTTTTTTATGCTGTGTCAGTGTCTGGGATACTGCGTCGGTCTGCGTATGTGCCTCATGTCGTCTGCTTAATCTTCCTTGCCCTCAAGTCCCTGAACTTGTATGCAAATTGTACTGGCAGCTGAGACACTTTGAAAAAATTCACGGTTTCTGTTAGCATCAGCGACAATGATTGTACACGAATTATGAAAACTACTACTGCACTGTCTCTTTATCAACTTAGATGTGAAAAACAAACGAAAGAAAAATAAACTCTGGTTGCAAATGGGCCTGTCTGCATTGTGACATGGTTAGTATCGGTATCTAACTTGATGCAGTTTGACGGTGAAGGCAACGGAAGTGTTTGCAGGTATGTATATTATCTGACCAAAAGAATATGTCTATAATTCATCTCCTGTTCTGCCAGTGAATCATGATATAATTATAATGTTAAACGCACCGGCATTTGCTTCAGAATTCAGAGTTACACTTACAGATATACTCTGTATTGAAAGGCATTTAGGTGCATTGAACCGACAGCCACAATGCTGTTCCAATTCGTCAGAAATACACTATGTGGTGATATACCTTTTCCCCGAAAACTTAGAATACATCTGAGCTTTATACGTAGAATTATTGCGGTAAATGAGATATTGTGAGAGGCGGAGATTATCGAACGTGACAGTTATAGCTTATATAGTTCTCAAAAGGAAAATAATGAGCACATCTTGTGGAAAGGCGACTACATAAATGACTTTTGGAAATAGTTGGAAACATTAAAAACAATGTCCTATGCTTTATTTGCAACAACAAGAAGAAAGTTTCATGTTATTTGAGCAACGACCTCTACTCTACAGGTGTGTTTAGACATTTTAATTGTTCTGGTGAATGGTTATATTCTGTTTCAGAAAAAAAAAATGCAACCAATTCTGTCAGTCTCATAAGAAAAAAAAATCGAAAGCAAGGTACATAGACGAAGAGCATTTTGCAAAATTGCCTCTAAATGATATAACTGAGCGGAATCTATACAAAAGTATTTTCAAGAAAAAGAAATCGAACACACTCATTACTATGTGTGTGCATGTTGTGAATTGATTGTCCATCATATTTGTCTGTTGCTAATAGAACACTTGATGCAGTGTAGTCGCTCAGTTGTTTCTGTCATTATTCAGTTGTCGCATCTCTTCACCGTAACTGAAATCAGGATTTCGCCGTGAATGTCAAGAGTTCAAGGAAGTGCACAGGGAAGGAGGGAAAGAGAGGGAGGGGAAGGTGATGGTGATTAATTCTGGCTGGGCACATGCGTGCGTCAGGGTGGTGTGCCCATATCTATACATGTGTTTGACTGCACGCGCGCGCGCGCGTGTGTGTGTGTGTGTGTGTGTGTGTGCGTGTGGTGTGTGTGGTGTGTGTGTGTGTGTGCATGAGTGTGTGTTCGCGCGCGGTAGCATATATTATGTATATGGGATTTGTTTTTTGGATGCATAGATAGGCGCAATAATATTAGCCAAGCATGCTTGACCAAAAACGTGCAATACTGGCTCCTTCAGTATTTCTTCAAAATGTTTACAATCTGCGTTCGGATTTTAAACACCTCGTTTTTTGTACTCCCATCCCCATACCCCCACCGCTCTACCACAAAAGAAAGAAAATACGAGACTAAGCATTTTGCTCACATCTGCATTCAAACATGATGTTTTCATATAAATTCTGATACTCTCTCTCTCTCTCTCTCTCTCTCTCTCTCTCTCTCTCTCTCTCTTGAGGAAAAGGGAGAGAGAGAACTCGTATGGAGCGGGTGAGGGTGAGGAGGGGGAGGCAGACGTCTGAGAGACAGACAGTGACAGAAATAGTGGTACTCGGAGAGACAGAGTGACCGACAGACAGACAGAGAAAGGGAGATACGGTGAAAAGCACACAAGCGCAACAGACTGGAATCTGTACACCCACCAACTCGACACAAACGTAGTAACGACCTACCCACCACCCCGCCAAGACAGACAGAAACCCTCCAAATCCTTTTACGCAGACCCTAAAAAGCTAATGGAAAACCCTCACTACATTTCCCCTTCCCCTTCCACTCTCCAGCCCACGGGAATTTCATTGCGTCCCAAAGATGTCTGCTGCCCTAACTGACTTCCACCACATGATGTGAATATCTAACTCCCCGTTCACATAAGCCGACGATGCCTAATGGTCGGACCACATGTGCGGAACAAGCTTAATGGTCTGCACACACGCGGCGTCACCGCGTTGTCTGTTAGGGGTTGTTGGTCGTAGACTAAATATAAACTTGTGGCTATGTACCTCGAACGTTTGCAGGAGTCTGGTTTGTGTTCTGGTCTGTCTGGCAGAGATAAAAGACACAAAGAGAGAGAGAGAGAGAGAGAGAGAGAGAAGAGAGAGCAGCCATGAATGGGGAATGGAATACGGATTGATGTGACCCTCTCAGAGCGCGCACTCTCTCTCTCTCTCTCTCTCTCTCTCTCTCTCTCTCTCTCTCTCTCTCATCTCTCTCTCTCTCTCTCTCTCTCTCTCCGTGTTCACAGCGGTAGTATCAAAAGGAGAAAGGTCGGATGAGAAAGGGGTGGGGGAAGGGGATGGTGGGGTAAATGGTGTAGTGAATATTATGGGATGGGGTGTGTGTGTGTGTGTGTGTGTGTGTGTGTGTGTGTGTGTGTGTGTGTGTGTGTGTGAGGAAGAGGGGTAAAGGGAGAGTGGATGAAAGCGGAAGAGCCAGAGGGGAGGGAGAGGGGAGGGAGATGCTGACACGATCTGGGTGACGTCTAAACCGATCACTTCTGCTTCGTAAAAGAAAAAAAATAGAAAAGATCATTTACATTCTATCTGATTGGTCTGCCTACGTTTGAGTGAATGTTCAAAGACACCCCCCCCCCTCCCTCACTCTTTTTAATGCCTCTGACACCCCCCCACCCACCCACCCCCGACACTCCTCTCATCCACTCACTCTCTATTCATCTTTCAATTTCTTTCCCAGTCTGTTTTTCTGCGTATTTGTCTCTCTGTCTGTTACTTAAGTCTCCCTTGACTGTCAAAGCTCTCGCAAATGAGTGTGTTGATAAAGGACCACAAGAACCGCGCTTTGATGAAAAGAATAGAAAGGGGAAGAAAAGAATGAATAAATAAATATCAATGCAAGGAAGAGACGAGAACAGGAAGAAAGAAGGAAAGAGAGGAGAAAAGAAATACACGATTGACTATTCAATAACTTGCGCGACAAAGAGTTCCATTTTTTCACCGGTCTGTCTGTCTGTCTGTCTGTCTGTCTCTCTCTCTCTCTCTCTCTCTCTCTCTCTCTCTCTCTCTCTCTCTCTGCTCGCTTCTGAAGTTTGAATTGCATATGTGGAGACTTGAAGGGTGCGCCATCCATCACACAAGAAGACATTCTCCATGGGGATCACTCCGCTTTAAAGCCAAATATCACTCCACTCGCCTGTCAAGATCAAGGGAGATGATTCATCTTGGTCGTTTCGGGTTTTGGATATTGGAGTGCGGTAATCATCAAGTGAGTGATACATTAAAAGATCATTTGAACAGGTTAACAGTATGACAGATGTGCTATACGAATGGAGACAAAAATACGCAAATCAAATCATGGCAACGCAAGACAACAGAACGCAACGGGACACAACACACTACATTACGCAGTACAACCAAACAGCACAAAACAACATAACAGAACATAACACAGCACAACACGTCACAGCACAACACAACACACATATTAACAGAGAAATAGAACGTAGTTCTAAACTATCAGACTACGACCAATCCATATTCCACACACTCAAGAGTCTAAATTTCATTGTGTGGCCGCCGTCTCACGGGAAAACAACTTTCGTGAACCTTTCCCCTCCTCTCGCACGATGAATCCACACGAACACGTTACAGTCGGATCAGTAGTTGTTTGCGCAACCTTGTTCAACGGATCCTGGATTTAGCCTTTGATCCGGATCGGCACGGCGAATACACAATTAAATGGAGTGGTCTCGTCCTTG
>CM031603.1:36378164-36383164 GCA_018398815.1 Conus ventricosus
CCTTTCTTGTCTGTGCTTACGTTCGCCTTTCTTTATCTGTTCAGCGATTTTCATCCGTTTTCTTTCTGTCTTTCGTTTTTCTTGCCTTGTTACTGTCTCCCGTTGTCTCTGTCAAGTCACTAGCCGATTAGCACCGATTAGCACGTGCATGACTGCAAACGGAAGGAAGTCGGGAGATGGAATGGAGGGATGGCCGGATGCTGTGCACGGATAAAGCGTTTCGCCATCGTCAGGCCTGCCCAAGCACTTTCTCCCCGTTTGACCTCAGCGGGTCTGGCATGACGGCCTCAGCATATGTGGGCAGTGCGCTTGATAGACCGTCACTGCGAGGGTAGGCACTGCACGCGTGCCTTTGTCACGCTGAAAAACGGATCACCAAGCAAACAAAAACATGTGGACCTCTTGGGAAATCAACACAGCCATAGAAATACGCATCGTCAAAGGTCAAACGGGTTTTGCTGAACGGCTCTGAAACGTGGAGACGGACCAAAGACACGCAGCAGAGGATACAGACAGTTACTGACGTCTGTCGGAGGCTCACTGCTAACCTCCGGTGGCTAGAGTCAGCAACGAGGAGTTGTGGCGAAGAAGGACGGGACATGGCAAGACACCACACAGAAAGTGGGGCTGGACAGAACACGGCCTTGAGAACCCAGCATCTGACAACATCCTCCATCAGAACTCAGCATCTGACAACATCCTCCATCAGAACCCAGCATCTGACAACATCCTCCATCAGAACTCAGCATCTGACAACATCCCCCATCAGAACTCAGCATCTGACATCCTCCATCAGAACCCAGCATCTGACAACATCCTCCATCAGAACTCAGCATTTGACAACATCCTCCATCAGAACCCAGCATCTGACAACATCCTCCATCAGAACTCAGCATCTGACAACATCCTCCATCAGAACCCAGCATCTGACAACATCCTCCATCAGAACCCAGCATCTGACAACATCCTCCATCAGAACTCAGCATCTGACAACATCCTCCATCAGAACCCAGCATCTGACAACATCCTCCATCAGAACTCAGCATCTGACAACATCCTCCATCAGAACCCAGCATCTGACAACATCCTCCATCAGAACTCAGCATCTGACAACATCCTCCATCAGACCTCAGCATCTGACAACATCCTCCATCAGAACCCAGCATCTGACAACATCCTCCATCAGAACTCAGCATCTGACAACATCCTCCATCAGAACCCAGCATCTGACAACATCCTCCATCAGAACTCAGCATCTGACAACATCCTCCATCAGAACTCAGCATCTGACAACATCCTCCATCAGAACCCAGCATCTGACAACATCCTCCATCAGAACCCAGCATCTGACAACATCCTCCAGGCAGAAAGTGAAGCTGGGAGAACACAGCCTTCAGAACCCAGCATCTGACAACATCCTCCATCAGAACCCAGCATCTGACAACATCCTCCATCAGAACCCAGCATCTGACAACATCCTCCAGGCAGAAAGTGAAGCTGGTGAGAACACAGCCTTCAGAACCCAGCATCTGACAACATCCTCCACCAGAACCCAGCATCTGACAACATCCTCCAGGCAGAAAGTGAGGCTGGGGAGAACACAGCCTTCAGAACCCAGCATCTGACAACATCCTCCAGGCTCTGACCCCGGACCCTGCAAAGGAGAAGGGAAAGGGATTGACCCAGAAACAACCCGAGAACAGCTGAAAAGGGAGAGAACTAATCGGACAGAGGCAGAGAGAACAGCCCACAAATACGTCCGCCGCAGAGAACCACTGATAGCCCGAACCCCGCTGCGGGCGAAAGTCCTCAGTAAGTGAGTTTCTACAATAGTCACGACCACCTGCCGTCTGCAGTCGTTACCAAGAGAACAAAGAGCCTCAACAGCCTGCCAGATGAACAGGAACGAAGGAGGGACGCAACGGACGCCACGCGTTTCAACCTTGAGGCCTTCCTCAGATGATGAAGATGAAAGTACCGGCGAAAAACAAAAGAAAAATACGAAGAAGGCGACGGCTTGGCTGCTTCGTGAATAAAGGTTTGGGTGGTTTGCAAATGAGAGGAAAGGGTCGTCTGTTCTTTCCTGTGGTGGTTCTACACGTCTGGCCAGCCACTAACATTTATTCTCTTGTTTCATCCCCCGACTGCAGTCAATCCACTTTGATCGACAGTCATTGGGAGTAAATGGGGCTCTGCGTGAGGTGAATGGCTTTCTTTGAGATTTTCTTTTTGTGGAGACGGGGAGGGGCGGGGGAGGAGGGGGGAGAAGCGGGGGCGGGGGGGGGGGGGGGGGGGGGGGGAGGCCCATTTGTTTGCTTATTTCTGTTTCTTTTTTTTTTTTCTCCCTTTCGTTTCTTTCTTTGTTTTCCCCCCTTCCTTCTGGAATGTGAGTGACTAAGAATTTCCCACAAATCCCAGACTCTTTCTTGTTTTATCTGTCTGTCCGTCTCTCTCTCTCTCTCTCTCTCTCTCTCTCTCTCTCTCTCTCTCTCTCTCTCTCTCTCTCTCACACACACACACACACACACACACACACACACACACACACACACACACACACACACACACACCTGCACCCGCATACACACACCATTATCTTATCTCTGTCCGTCTCTGCATCTGTCCACTTCCTCCCTCCCTCCCTCTCTCTCCCTCTTCCCCCCCTCCCCCCCTCTCTCTCTCCAGTTTTTTTTTTTCCATTTCATTTGTTGTTCTTTCCATCATCCTTTCTTTCCCTTCGTTTTTTCTCCAATTCTGTCCTTGTTTGTTTGTTCTTCTCCTTTCTTTCATTAGAATTCATCTCCTTCGTTTCTGTACTTAAAAAAAAAACTTTTCTCTTAACTCTCTTTTTTTTTTTCTTTCATTTTTTTCCCTCTCCTTCATTAGTTCCACATCGTCTCGCCTTTTCTTCTTCCCCTTGTTTTTCCTTTCTGGCTGCTCTTCGTTTCTTCGGTCCCTTTCTCTGTGAAGACAGCAGCCGTTCGGAAGGTCATAGCGACGTGAATGTTACACACTGGGAGATGGGTATTGACTCGTTGGACTCGTTGCGAGAGAGGCGGAGGATGTTTGGTCCGTCGTTAAGTCTGCCTTGCCCTGTCTGTTCTTCCATTAGCTCTGGAATGATGTGATGGCCTTTCTTTGTTCTGAGGGCTTTCCCGCCCTCGTTTCTTTCTTTCTTTTTTAGAGTTTCCTTCTGTTCTTTCCTTCTCTGTTCCTTCCTTCCTTCCGTCTTCTTTCGTTCTCTTTTCATTTGCGTCTTCAAATCTTCATAACTACGTTTGTATCTTCTTTTTTTCTCGTTCCTACCTTTATTCAATCAGTCATTGTTTCTTCTCTTCGTTCTTTCCTTTCTTTCTTTCTTTGTGTGTGTGTGTGTGTTCTTTCTTTTACATGTTGATTCCTTTGTTTTTCCTGTAGGTTTTTTTCGTTTTTGACCTTCAGTTCACTTTTCTTTCATTTTTTTATCATTAATTTGTGTCGATCTTATTCCCATCTCCTCCTATTGACCTTTCGTTCATTTTCTCCCTTACTCCCTCATCTTTCCTTCATACGGGTCTTTTTTTCTTACTTTCGTTCTCAGTTTCTTTATTTTTCTACTCTTAATTTCTTTCTTTTCGTAGATTTTTTAAATTCTTCTTTTCTGTCGCATGTCGTTCCTATCGTTAATTCTTCCTTCGTACATTCATATATTTTCTGTACTTTGTTTTATTTTGGTTTGTTTGTTTCTTTCTTTCTTCTTTAGTTTCGTTCCTTTTTTTTTCTTCTTCTTCTGTTTTGATAGTCCATTTCTTCCCCCCCCCCCCCTCTCTCTTCTAGATCTGTGTGTGTGTGTGTGTGTGTGTGGGTGGGTTGGTGGGTGTGGGTGCGTACAGGAAAAACAAATCAAACAGGAAAGAAACAAAAGAAGGAAACAAGGAGAGAAGAAAGAACGGGGAAAGAAATAAAGACCAAGTCGAAAACAGAAAAAGACAAGCAAAAGGAGGAAAGAAAGACAAAAAGAAGAGAAAAGACACACAAATGGAAGACAAAGAAAGACCAGAAACAAACTAGCAAGGAAAGCCACTCGCTCCTACTTAAAGCCCCCTTCACACCCTGACGGATCCACAGACACGCCATGGCGAACCTTACCCACCCACATCACCTCCTTCACCCTCTCAATCCCCCCAGCCCCTCCTCAGTCCCTCCCATTGTAACAGGCCATCGAGCAGCAAGAAGACTTTCTTCCTCTCTGTGCTTTACTCTCTCTCTCGCCTCCATTATCTCTCTTTTTTTCTGTCTTTCTTAAATGTTTTTTTCTTTATTGTCTTCCACAGCCACTTCAGCCATCATGTGTACAGGAAGAAAAGTTCTTGGTGAGATGGAGAGGGGCGTGTTTTGTGAGTAGTCATCGTGTTTTTTTTCGTCTTAGGTTTGTCTGTCTGTCTATCTGTTGTTCTGTCTGTCTGTCTGTCTGTCTGTCTCTCTCTCTCTCTCTAACCTCTCTCTTCCTCCCTCCTTCCCTCCCCCTCCCTCCCCTCTCTGTTTCTGCCTCCTCTCTCATCCCCTCCCTCCCTCTCTGTTTCTCTCTCTCCCCCTCTCTCTTTACCCGTCCCTTCCTCGTTCTCGTAGAGTGTGAATGTGTGTAAGTGTGTGTGTGTGTGTGTGTGTGTGTGTGTGTGTGTGTGTGTGTGTGTGTGTGTGTGTGCGCGCGCTTTTTTGTGTGTATATGTGTGTATGTGTGTGCGCGCAAATGCATGCATGCGTGCTTGTGTGTATTTCTTTCTGTCTTGCTTTACTTTTTTTTTCTACCGTCCTTTTCTTTTTTTTTCCCCTTTCCATTCGTTCGTTCCCTTCACTCATTTCCCTTTCTGTTTCCAGTTTCGTTCTTTCTGCTTCACAACTCATCCCCAGACCTTGCCCTTCTTTGGTGAATAGCTGGTTTATCACGGTTATTTCGTTTCAGGGGTAGAAGTGTTCGGGCGTTGTATTCTTGGGATGGTACTGGTCTGTAGCTCTGTTAA
>CM031603.1:36390664-36420664 GCA_018398815.1 Conus ventricosus
AAGAAAAGATTGGAGAAATCGTAGAATCCCTTATCTTTTTTATGCTCGCTTATTCCTCGATTACCCGCTCTGGTTTGCCTGCGCGTCTCTCTTCTCTCTCTCTCTCTCTCTCTCTCTCTCTCTTTCTCTCTCTCTGTGTGTGTGGGTGGTGTGTGTGCTGGGTGGCGTGTGTGTGTGTGTGTGTGTCTGTCTGTCTGTTGTCTTGTCTGTCTGTCTGTCTTGTTCTGCTGTCTGTCTGTGTCTGTCTCTCTCTCTCTCTCTTCTCTCTCTCTCTCTCTTCTCTCTCTCTCTCTCAACCCATCGGCCACTCTCTCTTCTCTAACTGTCTGTTCTATTGCTTGTCAAGCTTGCTATCAATCTCTACCTCACTCTCTCTCTCTCTCTCTCTCGCTCTCTCTTCTCTCTCTGGGACTTATTTAGATGTTACAGAACAGCAAAAACCGTTTAGAAAAGACTCTCTCCCCCACCCCCACCCCTCTCTCTCTCTCTCATTCAATCTCTCTCTCTCTCTCTCTCGCTCTCTCTCCCCGCCCCCCCCCCCCCCCCCTTCTCTCTCCCGGATCTCACATCCCCCCCCCCCCCCCCGGCCTACCTAACACCTTCCTCATCTTTTTACTCTATCTCCGCCACCATCCTCGGTTCCTCCCTTCCCTTCTTCAGCCCCCCCCCCCCCACCCCCCCCCCCCCCCCCCCCCCCCCCCCCCCCCCCCCCCCCCCCCCCCCCCCCCCCCCCCCCCGTTCCCTCTCACCCCGTGTCCTTACCGTGGACCTTTCGATGGAGCGAGAAACCGCTGGGAACGCGCCAAACAAATGGAAAACCCGAAGTTGCAAGTCCCGCTTGGTTCCTCGCTGTCCTCATCAAAGAGGCGGAGAGTAAACCCCAGGAAGAGGAGAGAGAGAGGCGTCACTATATTCGCAACTTGCCAACCATTTCCTCCTACCCTTACCCCCCCCCCCCCCCCTCCCCGCCTGTCTGCTGGCTGCACTCCAGCCACGCTCTTTTGAGGGGAGATGATGAGGGGGAAGGGGGGTGGGGGTGCAGGGCCCATACCGAGGGGGGGGGGGGGCTCTAAAGGCTTTTTCCCTGGCAGGATCTGGGGATCCAGTTCTAAGTGAGGCGGACTGCAGGCGGAAGTCTGAAACAGATTTGAAATGTTAGTGATAAATGCACCGCAAATAGAAACACCTAAAAAGAAAAAAAAAAACCGTAGACAAACGAATCACAAGACAAAACACGGACGCGTTTTCGACCTTTAGGTCTTCTTCAGAGTAAGATACATAAACACTCAGGGCACCACGAAAAATGAAAAAACGAGCAAATCGGGGGGTTTGGGGTCTCGTGTCCCTAATGGGCTGGTGAGGGCAAGGGAACATTGTGTTTTAAAATAGTTACAGTGGATGGATATGTCTTCTTCAGCTGATTTGGGGACCGGGGGGGGGGGGGGGGGGGGGGGGGGGGCATTTTCGTGTTTGTTGTGTGTTAAACTAGGCTTCCAGTGGACTGGATATCGATCTTCTCCCTCTTCCGTGATTTGGGGACCGGGGGGGGGGGGGGGGGGGGGGGGGAATATTTTGGTGTTTGTTGTGTGTTAAAATAGCTATCAGTGGACGGATATAGATAGTCTCAGCTGATTTTGGGGTCCGGGGGAGGGGGGGGGGGGGGGGGGAGGGGGGGGGCATTTTTGGTGTTTGTTGTGTGTTAAAAATCGCTTCCAGTGGACTGGATATAGATCCTTCTTCAGCTGATTTGGGGACCGGGGGGGGGGGGGGGGGGGGGGGGGGCCATTATCTTGTGTTTGTTGTGTGGTAAAATAGCTTCCAGTGGACTGGTATAGTCGTCTTCAGCTGATTTGGGGACCGGGGGGGGGGGGGGGTGGGGGCATTTTTGGTGGTTAGTTGTGTGTTAAAATAGCTTCCAGTAGGACTGGAATAGATTTCTTCAGGTGATTTGGGGGGACCGGGGGGGGGGGGGGGGGCATTTTGTGTTTGTCTTGTGTTGTTAAAATAGCTTCAGTGGACTGGATATAGATCTTCTTCAGCGCATTTGGGGGACCGGGGGGGGGGGGGGGCCATTTTGGTGTTAGTTGCTGTGTTAAAATAGTTCCAGTGGATGGAATATAGATCTTTCATTCAGTGATTTGGTTGGGACCGGGGGGGGGGGGGGGGGGGGGGCATTTTGGTGTTTGTAGTGTGTTAAAATAGCTTTCCAGTGGATGGATATAGGCTCTTCTTCAGGTGATTTTGGGCACCGGGGGGGGGGGGGGGGGGGGGGGGGCATTTTGGTGTTTGGGTGTGTTAACTAGCTTTCCAGTGGAAGGATATAGGCATCTTCTTCAGTGATTTGGGGGGACCGGGGGGGTGGGGGGGGGGGGGGGGGGCCATTTTGGTGTTTGTGGTGTGTTAAAATAGCTTCCAGTGGACTGGATATAGATCTTCTTCAGTGATTTGGGGACCGGGGGGGGAGGGGGGGCATTTGGGGTTTGTTGTGTGTTAACATTAGCTATCATTGGACTGGATATATATCTTCTTCAGCTGAGTTGGGGCCGGGGGGGGGGGGGGGGGGGGGGCCACATTTTGGTGTTTGTTGTGTGTTAAAATAGCTCCAGTGGATGGATATAGATCATTCTTCAGGTGATTTGGGGCCGGGGGGGGGGGGGGGGGGTGGGGGGGCATTTTGATGTTTGTTGTGTGTTAAAATAGCTTCCAGTGGACGGGATATAGATTTCTTCAGGTGATTTGGGGGCCGGGGGGGGGGGGGGGGCCATTTTGGTGTTTTGTTGTGTGTTAAATAGCTTCCAGTGGACTGGATATAGATCTTCTTAGCTGATTTGGGGACCGGGGGGGGGGGGGGGGGGGGGGAGGGGGGCATTTTGGTGTTTGTTGTGTGTTAAACTAGCTTCCAGTGGACTTGATATAGATCTTCTTCCGCTGATTTGGGGAACCGGGGGGGGGGGGGGGGCATTTTGGTGTTTGTTGTGTGTTTAAAATAGCTTCCAGGGAGAACTGGATATAGATCTTCTTCAGCTGTTTGGGGACGGGGGGGGGGGGGGGGGGGCATTTTGTGTTTGTTGTGTGTTAAAATAGCTTCCCAGTGGACTGGATATGATCTTCTTCAGCTGATTTGGGGGACGGGGGGGGGGGGGGGGGGGGGGGGGGGCATTTATTTTGGTGTTTGTTGTTGTGTTAAAATCAGCTTCCAGTGGACTGGATATAGATCTTTCTTCAGCTTGGATTTTGGGGACCGGCGGGGGGGGGCGGGGACATTTTGGTGTTTGATTGTGTGTTAATAAGCTTCAGTCTGGACTGGATATAGATCTTCTTAGCTGATTTGGGGACGGGGGGGGGGGGGGGGCATTTTGGTGTTTGTTGTGTGTTTTAAAATAGCTTCCAGTGGGACTGGATATAGAATCTTTCTTCAGATGATTTGGGGACGGGGGGGGGGGGGGGGGCATTTTGGTGTTTGTTGTGTGTTAAATAGCTTCCAGTGGGACTGGCTCATAGATCTTCTTTCGCTGATTTGGGGACGGGTGGGGGGGGGCCATTTTGGTGTTTGTTGTGTGTTTAAAATAGATTCAGTGGACTGGATATAATCTTTTCAGGATGTGGGGACGGTTGGGGGGGGGGGGGTGGGGGGGGGGGGGGGGGGGGGGGGGGGCATTTTGGTGTTGTTGTGTGTTTAAAAGAGCTTCCAGTTGACGGTATAGATCTTCTTCAGCTGATTTGGGGACGGGGGGGGGGGGGGGGGGGGGCATTTTGGTGTTTGTTGTGTGTTAAAATGCTTCAGGGACTGGGGGGGGATATAGGATCTTCTTCAGCTGATTTGGGGGAACCGGAGGGGGGGGGGGGGGGGGGGCATTCATGTTGGTGTTTGTTGTGTGTTAAAATAGCTTCCCAGAGGACTGGCTTAGATCTTCTTCAGCTGATTTGGGGACCGGGGGGGGGGGGCGGGGGGGGGGCATTTTGGTGTTTTGTTGTGTGTTAAAATAGGCTTCAGGACTGCTCTAAGGGCAGGGGAGACAGTTCTTCTCGGGGTCCTCCCAGCACCTTCGGGTGTTTCTTTTTCTTCTTTGCCTTAACTAGGTGACCCTGGGAGAAAGGTACCAGTGGCGGTGAGGAAGGTGAGGAAAAAGACCCACTGACCACAGGGAAAGTCGGGTGACCGTGGGAATGGACTACAACTTTGGATTCTCTCGTGAAGGGGCACATAAGCCCGTAGGCGAAAGCTTGGCTGTGTCTGGAGTGGCACCGTTCTTCATTCTGTCCGTGGGCAGGGGGTGGTTGGGTCTGTGGGGTGTGCTCGGCCAGCTGGGGGGTGGTGTTTTTGCCGGTGGGGCTCTGCAGTCATGAAATACGGACTGGTACACCCATGGGGGATGCGACTTTGAGGCTGTTATTAGCTGCTCCGGTTAGTTAATTTACCTTGTTCAGGAGAGTTATGTCCTTGATATCTTAATGGAGTGTCCTGCGCGTGCTGTACCCATCGTCAAACACAGCGCAGGCTCAGGGGTGGTACAGGACTGCTCTAAGGGCAGGTGAAGACAGTGCTTTCTCTGGGTCCTCCCAGCACCTTCGGGGGTTTCTTTTGCTTTTCGCCTTAACTAGGCCTGACCTGGAGAAAGGTCCAGTGGCGGTTGAGGAAAGACCACTGACCACAGGGAAAAGTCCTGTTGACAGTGGGAAAGACTACAACTTTGGATTCTCTCTTGAGGGCACATAAGACCGTATGGCGAAAGCTTGGCTGTTGTCTGGAGTGGCACCGTCTTCATCTGTCCGTGGGCAGGGGTGGTTGGGTCTGTGGGGTGTGCTCGGCAGCTGGGGGGTGGTGTTTTTCGCCGGTGGGCTTGCAGTCATGAAATACGGGCTGGTACACCCATGGGGGGATGCTACTTGAGGCTGTTATGAGCTGCATCCTGTTGTCTAATTTACCTCTGTTCAGGAGCAGTTATGTCCCTTGATATCTTTATGGAGTGTCCTGCGCGTGCCTGTACCCATCGTCAACACAGCGCAGGCCTCCAGGGGTGGTTACGGACTGCTCTAAGGGCAGGTGAAGACAGTGCTTCTCTGGGTCCTCCCCAGCACTTCGGGTGTTTCTTTTTCTTCTTTGCCTTAACTAGGCTGACCCTGGAGAAAGGTCCAGTGGCGGTGAGGAAAGAACCCACTGACCACAGGGAAAGTCCTGTTGACAGTGGGAAAGACTACAACTTTGGATTCTCTCTTGAGGGCACATAAGACCGTATGGCGAAAGCTTGGCTGTGTCTGGAGTGGCACCGTCTTCATCTGTCGTGGGCAGGGGTGGTTGGGTCTGTGGGGTGTGCTCGGCAGCTGGGGGGTGGTGTTTTTCGCGGTGGGCTCTGCAGTCATGAAATACGGGCTGGTACACCCATGGGGGATGCTACTTTGAGGCTGTTATGAGCTGCATCCTGTAGTCTAATTTACCTTGTTCAGGAGCAGTTATGTCCCTTGATATCTTTAATGGAGTGTCCTGCGCGTGCCTGTACCATCGTCAACACAGCGCAGGCCTCCAGGGGTGGTACAGGACTGCTCTAAGGGCAGGTGAAGACAGTGCTTCTCTGGGTCCTCCCAGCACCTTCGGGTGTTTCTTTTTCTTCTTTGCTTAACTAGGCTGACCCTGGAGAAAGGTCCAGTGGCGGTGAGGAAAGACCACTGACCAAGGGAAAGTCCTGTTGACAGTGGGAAAGACTCAACTTTGGATTCTCTCTTGAGGGACATAAGACCGTATGGCGAAAGCTTGGCTGTGTCTGGAGTGGCACGTCTTCATTGTCCGTGGGCAGGGGTGGTTGGGTCTGTGGGGTGTGCTCGGCAGCTGGGGGTGGTGTTTTTCGCGGTGGGCTCTGCAGTCATGATATACGGGCTGGTACACCCATGGGGGATGCTACTTTGAGGCTGTTATGAGCTGCATCCTGTAGTCTATTTACCTCTGTTCAGGAGCGTTATGTCCTTGATATCTTAATGGAGTGTCCTGCGCGTGCCTGTACCCATGTCAACACAGCGCAGGCCTCCAGGGGTGGTTACAGGACTGCTCTAAGGGCAGGTGAAGACAGTGCTTCTCTGGGTCCTCCCCAGCACCTTCGGGTGTTTCTTTTCTTCTTTGCTTAACTAGGTGACCTGGATGAAGTCCAGTGGCGGTGAGGAAAAGACCACTGACCACAGGGGAAAGTCCTGTTGACAGTGGGAAGACTACAACTTTGGATTCTCTCTTGAGGGCACATAAGACCGTATGGCGAATGCTTGGCTTGTGTCTGGAGTGGCACGTCTTCATCTGTCGTGGGCAGGGGTGGTTGGGTCTGTGGGGTGTGCTCGGCAGTGGGGGGTGGTGTTTTTCGCCGGTGGGCTCTGCAGTCATGAAATACGGGCTGGTACACCCATGGGGGATGCTACTTGTGGCTGTTTTGTGCTGATCGTAGTCTATTTTACCTATGTTCAGGACAGTGTTTGTCCCTTGATATCTTATGGAGTGTCCTGCGCGTGCCTGTACCCATAGTCAACACAGCGCAGGCCTCCAGGGGTGGTACTGGACTGCTCTAAGGGCAGGTGAAGACAGTGCTTCTCTGGGTCCTCCCCAGCACCTTCGGGTGTTTCTTTTTCTTCAGTGGACTGGATATAGATCTTCTTCAGCTGATTTGGGGATGGGGGGGGGGGGGGGGGGGCATTTTGGTGTTTGTTGTGTGTTAAAATAGCTTCCAGTGGACTGGATATAGATCTTCTTCAGCTGATTTGGGGACCGGGGGGGGGGGGGGGGGGGCATTTTGGTGTTTGTTGTGTGTTAAAATAGCTTCCAGTGGACTGGATATAGATCTTCTTCAGCTGATTTGGGGACCGGGGGGGGGGGGGGGGGGGGGCATTTTGGTGTTTGTTGTGTGTTAAAATAGCTTCCAGTGGACTGGATATAGATCTTCTTCAGCTGATTGGGGGGACCGGGGGGGGGGGGGGGGGGGGGGCATTTTGGTGTTTGTGTGTGTTTAAATAGCTTCCAGTGGACTGGATATGATCTTCTTCAGCTGATTTGGGGACCGGGGGGGGGGGGGGGGGGCGGGCATTTTGGTGTTTGTTGTGTGTTAAATAGATTCCAGTGGACTGGATATAGATCTTCTTCAGCTGATTTGGGGACCGGGGGGGGGGGGGGGGGGGGGGGGGGCATTTTTTGGTGTTTGCTGTGTGTTAAAATAGCTTCCAGTGGACTGGATATAGATCTTCTTCAGCTGATTTGGGGACCGGGGGGGGGGGGGGGGGGGGGGGCATTTTGGTGTTTGTTGTGTGTTTTTAAAATAGCTTCCAGTGGATTGGATATAGATCTTCTTCAGCTGAATTTGGGGACCGGGGGGGGGGGGGGGGGGGGGGGGCCCCATTTTGGTGTTTGTTGTGTGTTAAAATAGCTTCCAGTGGACTGGATATAGATCTTCTTCAGCTGATTTGGGGACAGGGGGGGGGGGGGGGGGGGCATTTTGGTGTTTGTTGTGTGTTAAATAGCTTCCAGTGGACTGGATATAGATTCTTCTTCAGCTGATTTGGGGACGGGGGGGGGGGGGGGGGGGGGGGCATTCTTTGGTGTTTGTTGTGTGTTAAAATAGCTTCCAGTGGACTGGATATAGATTCTTCTTCAGCTGATTTGGGGACAGGGGGGGGGGGGGGGGGCATTTTGGTGTTTGTTGTGTGTTAAAATAGCTTCCAGTGGACTGGATATAGATCTTCTTCAGCTGATTTGGGGACGGGGGGGGGGGGGGGGGGGGGGCATTTTGGCGTTTGTTGTGTGTTAAATAGCTTCCAGTGGACTGGATATAGATCTTCTTCAGCTGATTTGGGGACGGGGGGGGGGGGGGGGGGGGGGGGGCATTTTGGTGTTTGTTGTGTGTTTAAAATAGCTTCCAGTGGACTGGATATAGATCTTCTTCAGCTGATTTGGGGACGGGGGGGGGGGGGGGGGGGGGGGGCATTTTGGTGTTTGTTGTGTGTTAAAATAGCTTCCAGTGGACTGGATATAGATCTTCTTCAGCTGATTTGGGGACGGGGGGGGGGGGGGGGGGGGGGGGGGGGGGGGCATTTGGTGTTTGTTGTGTGTTAAAATAGCTTCCAGTGGACTGGTATAGTCTTTTCAGGTGATTTTGGGGACGGGGGGGGGGGGGGGGGGGGGGGGGGGGGGCATTTTTGGTGTTTGTTGTGTGTTAAAATAGCTTCCAGTGGACTGGATATAGATCTTCTTCAGGCTGATTTGGGGACGGGGGGGGGGGGGGGGGGCATTTTGGTGTTTGTTGTGTGTTAAAATAGCTTCAGTGGACTGGATATAGATCTTCTTCAGCTGATTTGGGGACGGGGGGGGGGGGGGGGGGGGGGGGGGCATTTTGGTGTTTGTTGTGTGTTAAATAGCTTCCAGTGGACTGGATATAGATCTTCTTCAGGTGATTTGGGGGGAGGGGGGGGGGGGGGGGGGGGGGGGGCCATTTTGGTGTTTGTTGTGTGTTAAAATAGCTTCCAGTGGACTGGATATAGATCTTCTTCAGTGATTTGGGGACCGGGGGGGGGGGGGGGGGGGGGCATTTTGGTGTTTGTTGTGTGTTTAAAATAGCTTCCAGTGGACTGGATTATAGATCTTCTTCAGCTGATTTGGGGACGGGGGGGGGGGGGGGGGGGGGAGGGGGGCATTTTGGTGTTTGTTGTGTGTTAAAATAGCTTCCAGTGGACTGGATATAGATCTTCTTCAGGTGATTTGGGGACGGGGGGGGGGGGGGGGGGGGGGGGGGGCATTTTGGTGTTTGTTGGTGTGTTTAAATATAGCTTCCAGTGGACTGGATAGATCTTCTTCAGCTGATTTGGGGACGGGGGGGGGGGGGGGGGGGGGGGGGGGCATTTTGGTGTTTGTTGTGTGTTAAAATAGCTTCCAGTGGACTGGATATAGATCTTCTTCAGGTGATTTGGGGACGCGACGGAGGGGGGGGGGGGGGGGGGGGGGGGGGCATTTTGGTGTTTGTTGTGTGTTAAAATAGCTTCCAGTGGACTGGATATAGATCTTCTTCAGGTGATTTGGGGACGGGGGGGGGGGGGGGGGGGCATTTTGGTGTTTGGTTGTGTGTTAAAATAGCTTCCAGTGGGACTGGATATAGATCTTCTTCAGGTGATTTGGGGACCGGGGGGGGGGGGGGGGGGGGGGGCATTTTGGTGTTTGTTGTGTGTAAAATGCTTCCAGTGGACTGGATATAGATCTTCTTCAGCTGATTTGGGGACGGGGGGGGGGGGGGGGGGGGGGGGGGCCATTTTGGTGTTTGTTGTGTGTTAAAATAGCTTCCGTGGACTGGATATAGATCTTCTTCAGGGGATTTGGGGACCGGGGGGGGGGGGGGGGGGGGGGCATTTTGGTGTTTGTTGTGTGTTAAAATAGCTTCCAGTGGACTGGATATAGATCTTCTTCAGGTGATTTGGGGACCGGGGGGGGGGGGGGGGGGCATTTTGGTGTTTGTTGTGTGTTAAAATAGCTTCCAGTGGACTGGATATAGATCTTCTTCAGGTGATTTGGGGACCGGGGGGGGGGGGGGGGGGGGGGGGGGGGCATTTTGGTGTTTGTTGTGTGTTTAATAAGCTTCCAGTGGACTGGATATAGATCTTCTTCAGCTGATTTGGGGACGGGGGGGGGGGGGGGGGGAGGGGCATTTTGGTGTTTGTTGTGTGTTAAAATAGCTTCCAGTGGACTGGATATAGATCTTCTTCAGCTGATTTGGGGACGGGGGGGGGGGGGGGGGGGGGCATTTTGGTGTTTGTTGTGTGTTTAAAATAGCTTCCAGTGGACTGGATATAGATCTTCTTCAGCTGATTTGGGGACGGGGGGGGGGGGGGGGGGGGGGGGGGGCATTTTGGTGTTTGTTGTGTGTTAAAATAGCTTCAGTGGACTGGATATAGATCTTCTTTCAGTGATTTGGGGACCGGGGGGGGGGGGGGGGGGGGGGGGCATTTTGGTGTTTGTTGTGTGTTAAAATAGCTTCCAGTGGACTGGATATAGATTTCTTCAGCTGATTTGGGCGGGGGGGGGGGGGGGGGGGGGGGGGCATTTTGGTGTTTGTTGTGTGTTAAAATAGCTTCCAGTGGATTGGATTTAGATCTTCTTCAGGTGATTTGGGGACCGGGGGGGGGGGGGGGGGGGGGGGGGGGCATTTTTGGTGTTTGTTGTGTGTTAAATAGCTTCCAGTGGACTGGATATAGATCTTCTTCAGGTGATTTGGGGACCGGGGGGGGGGGGGGGGGCATTTTGGTGTTTGTTGTGTATTAAAATAGCTTCCAGTGGATTGGATATAGATCTTCTTCAGCTGATTTGGGGACCGGGGGGGGGGGGGGGGGGGGGGGGGCATTTTGGTGTTTGTTGTGTGTTAAATAGCTTCCAGTGGATTGGATATAGATCTTCTTCAGCTGATTTGGGGACCGGGGGGGGGGGGGGGGGGGGGGGGCATTTTGGTGTTTGTTGTTTTAATTCTTTGTTGTTTTAATTTCGGTCCGAAGTCCACGTGATATGGTTTAAATGAGTTAATAACAGTAGTACAGTGAGACTACAGGAAAGCACTTTGAACGGTATAGTAGTCGTTCCTGAGACTAGAGAAAATACTGTTGGTACAGCAGTAGTTGTTAGAGATTGGAGTGTTTTGATGAGCTGCAGTTTGGGAAGTTAAAGAAGTCATGCAGAGAACAGGGAAATGCCGCTTCTGGCCTCACTTTCGCCCTCAACCAGTTTTCGGGCGAAAGTGACCCAGAAGCGGCATTTCCCTGTTCTCTGACAAGTAAGACTTCAATAACCAAAAAATAACGACCTTACAAACAAACATACTGTGCAGGGTTATCCGTTTTCAATACTAATTTACTAAACTTTTCAGATTTCAGTTTTTGTTTAATCCTGTGTTTTTCCTGGTCATTTTCAATAACATCATTTTCGCGCAAACATTCTTCAAATGAGTCTCTGTCTTTCATGTGAATAAAACTACAGTTTTTAACTGTTCTCTAAGTCTTTTAAAACCGAGTATATTTCTGACATAAATCCACACACTTATCCCAGCATGTCTTCCACTGAAAGCAAGTTTTGATAAAGTGTTTCTCTTTTTAACTATGTCTTTTTCTGCCGAACAGTCATCTATAATAAATAGTGTCTGCGTTCCTTCAAAACAGTCTATAAAAACTGTTCTAAACACTCACTCAGTTTATTGCTAGGATTAACTAAATATATGTCATCATCTGTCCATATAAACCTTCTATCATGATATGCTTTGTTCCATTTAAGTGTTGGACAGAAAACCACATATGATTAAAATTATAGCGATAAACTGTTTGTAACAGGTCGAGGATAAATATTGTTTTTCCACAACCAGTCTGCCCACAAATCAATGAGCAATGAGGAGTTTTTGTCATAAAGTTTAACTGCTCCATAGTTTTATAGCAGAATTTAATCTAATCCAGTTATTGTTTTTATCATGCTCTCTGTTAAAACTTGTTCAGTATAATAAAACCCTACGAGGCCTAAATGTGTAAGATTAATCCAATTCAGTTCTGTAAGATTGTTTCTATTTAGACTAATATTGATTTGTTGCTTGTTGTTATGACCTTAATATCCTCGTCATTGTGAAGAATGACGACGGTAACTTTAAGTTTTTCAACGTCTAAGTTTTGCCAGCTAATTAGAATTCCCTTTAGAAGGACGTCACTAACGCCCACAACCCCATCCCTCTCCTTATCTTTTAAGACAGAAATTTCAAATATCATTGTGAACGTGTCTCCTAATTTCATTTGCGGAATGAACTGTAATTTTGTAGAGCATCCTTTAAAACCGTTTCTCTTCTGTGGAGGATGTACTGTTTTTTCCCATACGGCGTTATTTCAATTTCTTTCCGACTATTGTCGTCTGGCATAAGACTTACATGTAAAGGGCCAGAGTTGAATGCTTTTCTGAAACTTTTTTGACGGCTAAAATATGTAAATGGGCTTATGAATTCAAATTTTATTTCCCATTCTAAATATGGTTCTAAGTGCCATTTGAGGTCAGGTTTTCGAACTATTTTATATTCATACTGGCCAACATTATTTGCTTCTACATTGCGCAGTTGTTCTAGTTTAGGAAACTTTTTGCTGTCGCCAACCTCTTTACGTTTATAATCACCATCTTTAGTGTACTCAAAACCATACAAAGCGCCTATCTCACCGTTCTGTTCAAAGTCCGCAACGTCTGCAAGGTCTTTTAATTCTAAGGTTATACACCTCACAGGCGCTAATGTAACTCCTGGTTCTTCTGGCCCACGCGACATTATTTTTTAGTAGCGTATTATTTTATTTCCAAAACAATGTGCAGGTTATCACATTTTACGACTTTCCCCGTTTTGTCTTTGATTTTTATATTAAATGATCCAACCCTTCCACAAACTAATCTTTTAAACTGTAAATTAGGGAATTGTATAATTTCATAATCGCAATATGCAGCTTTCCCTGACGGAAGAGCTCTTAAAAACAGTTGAGGGCCTTCCTTCATATAAGTTTTCATCAGTGCTCAGCTCATCCAAATGAACATAGAGTAATGAATGTAATGCAAGATCGAGCGGACTTTCCCCTCAAACGTAGTTTCATCTGGCGAAACACTAAAACTATGATGTGGGTAGATTGCTAGTTGTAAAGCCTAGCATTTTAGCTAGCTCTTTATCAAAATCGTATTTTGCTTCTTCAGGTTTGAATGTTAATATTGTTTTTAGATTTGCATTGTTAAGTTTAAGAGTAATGTCTAAGTTACTCATTGCTTCTTTTAGTGAGCAAAACCCGTAATAACCATCAGGTATTGTTAACTGTTTAACGTCGTTTGTGTCTCCTTTCATATTTTGTAATCTTATTATTCCCCTTGGCTTCAGTTATATTAAACCATACGACTTTGTAAAATATTTCATGGAGCGCGACCGTTTTGGCCCCGCAATTGTTATCAATAGCATGTTCTAAAAACGAAGGACGGTCTTGAGTTGTTATTGTTACAAACATTTTTTAAAAACAAATTAAAAATGAGTGCTTTCAAATATACTGATGCAAAATATTCTGTGGGGCCGCACTACAATCCTAAAAATATAGCAACTGATACTCTTGACATTGCTGTGACCCAGACTGCCTCTTTTCATAAAAAGGTGAGTACTCCATTGAAGAGCTATCTTAACCCCCCTATTGAAAAAGAGCACATCCAGAAAGCGTGGTTTAGTCATCCGTTGCAGTTTTATCAGAACCAGTTAAAACTTTGCTGTGTTTTGTGCATCAACTGGGTGTGGTGTGTAGTATGCTAATCATTTTACTCATCCTGATCCTTTGGTGAGGTCAGTGTACAGATTTCTTTTTATTACACTTCCAGGACGTATTTAGACTGAACTGCAAGACGCATTTACCGAATGACAAATCTTTAATCCATCAGACAATCAGAATAGACATGAAGGCTTTGAACGGATCTGTAACGAATTCATTATTAACATCATGACAGACTTTAGACAAAAGGTGGATCTTGATCAAGGCATAGGCACCTTATTTTCGGGGCAGCTACAGAAGTATAAATATGTCTTGAAACCTCACTATCAAATATTGTTCAGCCCTGGTCCATAGGCAAGAGCATTAAAACAGCATGGACAAACATTTATCTTAGACACTTCTAGGGCCTAACTAGAGCCGGGATAGAGACACGAATTAACCGACTCTATTCGTACTTACGTTTGGTGTTTGCTAGGTTCACAAGCACGGGGCAAGATGAGCATAAACTGATCTTCTACTGGCTTTGATGCACAAAACAATATCTTAGCAAATTTAGATGGGACACGCCATTAATTCTACAGTTGATTTACCTTTAAAAGTATTCATAAGTACCAACATGTTTACAATACGCAAGATCGAAAGTCGACTTTGCGGTTGGCACTGGTTTATACATGCTGCCTTTGACCTCAGACTCACCGATAGGTACAATAATTAATACTATATACATGATATTCTTATAGGCAGGCAGATGGAAAAGAAGGTTGGGAAAAAAACGACATAAATTTGGGCCCGCCAGTAATACTATTACAAACAATAAAGAACGCCCCGATTAAGTATCTACTCCCCGAAAGTTCCCAACCCCAAAGTCATTGCAGGACTCAGCAAAGGCTTGCGGACTCTGTTCGGAGACACATGAATTTGAGAGACAGCGCTTGTTCTATGGATATTAAACTGGCCTTGGATTACTCGGTCTTTTATTTTACTAAAATATTAACCCCAACTATTAGAGAAAATAATGCCCATAAGTGATCGGCCATAAAGCCAACTACTTTGCTTGCAGTAGACAAAAGCCAGCGAACAAACACCCCACTAATATACCCGGGTTAAAGCGTACTACGGCTGAATGGCTAATTTTCTTTAATAAATTCGCAAGATGATCAAGCTGTTTTTTTACCCCATGATTTATCAGGTGGAGGCGGCGGATGTGGCGGAGGCACTGGGCTTTGACCTTCACGGCCGCCTGTAATAGCATCACCAGTGTACTTATTGGCATATCTAAGGCTGTTATAACGCTTATAATGTGACTCCTTTGCCTATAAAACTGTGTTCGGATTCGTTCTGCTAGCGTTGTGTTTTCATCTAAAATTTTTCGGATAGTTTCTCTTATTCTTTTGTACTTGGTCGTAATTGGTCTCGGGTATTAGACAACGCTTCTAGTCTTTGCTGATCTTTCATGTTCAAGAATCTTTTAGTCTTTGGGTTATTCTTTCTTTTAATATCATGCCATAAGTTGGCGTCGTCATCAGCCTCAACGAGTTGTTCATTTTCTCTTTTTTATATGCCCATGCTAGTTCACCTAGTTTTTGCTAAATTGTTTGTTAATTCGCTCGTGATGGTTTTAAGCATGTGCATGGGGCCGCTTATTTCTCGCATGGGTAGCGGTCGAGTCGTGTATAGTCTTTTGAACGCTGTGTTTCTTCCTGAAAAACTGGATTCTGCTTCTAATTACATTTTTTAATTCACCTCTGCTGATTGATATAATTTCTTTAGGTTCCATGTTTTGCATGTGGTTATCTGTTGGGAGATCTTTGCAGTGTGTTTTGATGTTTTAGCAAATGCCTCCCGCCCTTAATTTTGGCCCTACAAGGCCAAGGCGTTTTGATCTTTCACACTGAGTCTATTTTATTGGAACCCTCGGCTTATACAAACTTTGATGGGTCTTTTTTTGTTGTAAGCTGAATAAGTTGTCCTTGGTCGCTCCTCCAAACAAATGGTCATCTTTTACTTCAAATCATTAGGGTTCACTATAAATTCGGGAGTTCTTGGCCATAAACGGTGGTATAATGATCTGGCCGTACTTTCTGATAACTTTATACCGACTTGTTGGTAATGTCCTCCCGATTTCTGCTCATTCCTCATGCAATGAGAGCCCCGGCGGATGCCGGCTCCCAGGGGTATTCACCCCCCCACCCCGCTCATGTCAGTCTCCACGATCAAAAAACATCATAATCATCATCTTCAATGCCGGCCATGTTTCTTTAAAAATTAATTTTTTTATTTTGTTTTATTAAAAAAACTGTTACATGCATATGGCTTGATTCTGACCCGCATAGAAGACTGAAAAGAAACCCTTTGGCGTTGAAGGAAATAAAAAAACGGAAAATTACGTTCAAATAATCCATTACTATTGATGCAGTCAAATTCTTACTGTCAAATTTCCGGACCTAGGAGCAGATGAAGTGTTTGTGCCAGGCTCTGCGCGTCTTACTTTCAAAATAAGTACTCGATTCAAACAACAACACAAACCGGACCGTTGTCCAGAATTTGGGGCGGGGCAATTGTTAAGAAAATTTCTATAATAACTTGATGGGGCAAGAAATATTTTCTTTACACAAATGCAGACATATTTTTAACCTATTTGTGATCTATGGCTAACCGGGAATGAAAGGGCTGATCTTGCGTTTCATGAATCGAACATGAGGAAGCACTAAAACATAGAATAGGCGCTGAAGATACTAAAGGACGGCAAACAAAAAGTATGTAGCGTAAAGTTTGCGTATGGAATCGCTTTTCCATGCCCTTAGATTTTGAGTTGTTAAAAAACGCATGCGCATACTGTCAAGGAGCATTAAAAGACAGACTGTCATATGAACTAACTTTTAACGAATACAAAACGTGTTTCCAGATCAACAGACACCGAACAATGTACGCATTTTGACATCTCGTTAGAGTTTGACGTTGTTAGCAACCCTAATTTTAGCAAGGCTGAATGAGGCAAACAATATCAGTCAAAATTAGCAATATATTACGAAGAGTGATTCATCATACAAATTTCCCAAGCAGGGCAGACACTATATGAGAATTTTAGTTTTAGTGTTTCGCAAGCAGTTCGCTTAACAGGTTTTTATTGCTGTGTGAAGATGAAGAACCGTTCAAAAGAGCAAGTTGAAAAGTTTTTTAATCCTAAAATAGCGAAAGTGCAATGTACAATTGATGGGGTGTCCTACCAAATTACGCTAGCGGGCTTAGACCTTATCATAATTTTGACGAATTAAGAAAATTGTTTGGGGGTGGGAGGGGTAGAAGTCATAACAGCAGAGCCTGTGTCTAAGAGTACATCTTCACAATGTTAGGCTTGATGATTATTTAACAACGAAATTACGGTTTATGGATGGACCTAAGTTCAACAGACGGATAGTCAGTTGGCATGGAGAGCGGGAGATCTGTGACGAGGACGTAATAAACATTCAAATTGATAAAGAAGAAGAGCCGATAAACGCTTAATGTACATTGTTTTTAATATATGATGCGCAGCGGAATATTGAAACATAAACAGAATTAAAAGATATACCAATACTAAATTATTTTATTTTATAATAAAGCATGTTCTGTTTCAAGTTCTCCAAAATGTGCCTACAGCGCCGCCAATAAGAAGAAGTAGTAGAAACCCTAACCTTAAAAACCTTTAGAATTAACAAACATTACGCAATGCAGCAAACGTACTAGAGCAAGAACTTTCAAAATACAGCCAAACCAACCGAAGGATTCTGCTGACCTTTTAATGCGGTTACATATGTTATAACTGGGCAGGCAGTCGACTATAAGTGCTCTAAAGCAGCAGGGACCGATGTGTTGGTCTTCTTAGCAACGGGCATACGCTTACCCGCAGCGCTTTACCTCTAGGAGGTTTGTCTTTAGCTTGGTCTAGTGTTTCATTAGCTTGTAAGTAGCGGGCTGGCAAAAATAAAAAACTAAACTCAAAAGCACACAGCTATGGGTTCAACTAATATACGGCTAAACTTAGTTCGTTTAAACTGACAATAAATAAAGCGCGTGTTGACTCAAACATACGGATGAAGAATTAATCGTACAGGCCGATTTTGATGACTACAAAGACAAAAGTTTGATCTTCAAGAAAAGGCGCGGGCAGTTTTTCTCAACAGCCAGACGCCGAGCAGATAAAAAAAGGAATGCTTAAAAAAAGTAAACGAGCATTAAAACTTTGCTTAAACAGCTCACATTAACAACACACAAAAGGTGTTTATTACTTTAGTATATGAGTCACAAGCGCAAAAAGCCCGTTGAGTTGGATTCTGATTAATTATTTTTTTTTAATTTAAATAAATATTTTGAGTAGTTAGAAATGAATCTCAACAATGGCTACAGATATATGAAGGACAAGACGAAAATTGTTTGACGGAATGCTCGAGAGAGAAGCGTTTATCAGAGCACTAATGGATATTGATTTAGAAGTTATTGACCCAAACAAAACGTACAGGCAAGTGATGTTATGCTATTTCTCAAGTTCCAAGTAAATAACAATCGACCGCCAGTTAAAGTAATGTTAGCTGTTTTAATCGACTATGTAACAATAAATGAAGAAAATCTAGAAGTCTGGGTTACTCAACGAAACAACTTGACTATTCTTTCTCCTAATGACTTAACACGGTTGGGCAGACGAACTGCTTACACAGTTTGATGCTTGCGGTGAAGAAGCCAAAATGAGAGGCTCTGGTTGGGCAGAGGGCGAAGTCTTTTAGAGATCAGATTAAAACAGGCTAAGTATGCGCCCGATTGTGGCAGGTCCTTACATGCCACTACCTCCAGCATTAGTCGCCCAAGAAATCAGCAGCAGTTCTAAACGTAAAAGAATACAGACAACACATGTTTCATGTGGTGTTGTCTTGCATAGGCTGCATTACGTCGCAAAAACGACAGAGAGAGTGTCCTATTCAATACCCTTACATTCAATGAATCTTAACTTTTAGTGGAATATCCTTTTCCTGTTAGGTGTAGATCACAATTGATCAGTTTGAAGAAACAAAACAAACCAATAACTGTTAATGTATACACATGGGGATGAGGGGGGAAACAAATCTACAAACCGATTTAAAGTGTCCAAGAACAGTCCAAAACGATTGGCGAACCAGACCAAAAATATGTAGACTTACTATGATGTTTCGCAGCGGGGCTACCGCATTACACTTAATACGCACATGATAGATTATTGCGCATACTTTCAAAGCATTACCAAAACAAGAATTCTGCAGAAAATGTTTAACAAAATGCCATCTGTTCAAGCGCGAGTGAATCATTCCGACAACATTGTATTCGGCCCAGTGACTGTAATACAGAACTACTAGCCCCCGCCAGGATCTAAAGTTAGTTTTAAGAACTCCCGGGAAAAAACTTGCAACATTCTCCATACGTAGTTTACGCAGGATTCGAGTCGCTTATGTCTTATGAAGGGCCCCACCCCACGGAGACTTCCTAAACAGCCATAGGGAGTAATCATCAGATTTGTTTTTTGCCTTTATCATTGTCAGGTCGGATGGCGCCCTATTCGAAAAACCGAATGTATGAGGGCCAGTGCGGCTGCAGAAGATTTTTACAGCGACTGCAGCAAGTGCGTACGGGACTGTTCTATAATCTAATCTTATCTGAAATCAAGATGACGCCTGAAGACCAAGAACAGTATGACGAGCCAACTCACTGTTGGATTTGTTGTGGAGTCTCTCTTCAGACCGCAGAGAATCCAACAGTTAAGGAACCATGATCACATTAGCGGAAAGTTCAGAGGAGCGGGCATAACAAATGCAATCTTCAACTAAAGTTTGAACCAAAGACTTGGAAGCTGCCTGTATTTTCATAAAACTTGGCGAGGTTACGGACTCCTCATCTTATAATGAAAGCAGTGGACGATGCCTTCAGGGGTGTCATGCAGTGCACAGTCATCAGAAAAGTATATGTGCTTTACTCTAAAAACATGTCTTTTTAGACTCTCTGCAACACATGAGGGATCATTTGAATGTCACTAGCTATGTCTCCTTAAAGTCCTGCCCAATACGGTTAGATTATTTGACCCATACTCTTGTTAGAAAGGGCGTTTACCCTTATGAGTACATGATACAGTTGGGGGAAAGGTTTTGGCGACGAAGCTACACTTCCTTCCTAAAAGGCGCGTTCTTTTCTAGTCTTAAGGAAAGGAATCAGCGACTCGATTACCAGCATGTCAAGATGCGTGGCAGAAGTTAGATTGTTAAAACGATGGGAGGACTATCAATTGACTCCTACCTCTGTTGGCTGACACATGTTTGCTGGCGGACGTCTTTGAAATTACAGAAAGACCTGCATGAAACATTATAGCTGGATCCTGCGCATTACATTTTCTGCGCTGGGATGAGCTGGGATGCTTTCTTAACGTTTTCTGGAGTACCGATTGATTTATTGTTGACCTTGCCAATGATTCAGATTGATGGAAAACGGATTTGCGTGGGTGGAATTAGTATGGCGTCGCTTCATTATGTAAAGCAAAACTCAAACATATACTTGGACGACCTATGATCGAAGTTAAAAGGCTCCTAACTATTTATGGATTTAGATGCAAACAATCTGTATGGTTGGGTGGGCAATGGCGCAATCACTGCCATAACGTAACTTTAAAATGTACACAGGTACGAATAATATTCAAAAAGGCATTAAAGTGGTTGAACAGTTTAAAACGCCTGATAAACAGGCGTGGATACATGTTCTTGGGGGGGGGAAGTTGACTTTAGACTTATCCTCATGAACTCCAGACCCTGCATAATGGACGATTGCCTGTAGCAGCAGAAAAGTCTAAAGATGGATCCAGTGAACCACCTAAATTGTGCCTAATCTTCGAGGCAAAAAAAAATTAGGTTGCTCCATTTACAGACTTCTACAATTTTATTTAAGACATGGTTTAAAGTTAAACAGCTGTTCATCGCATAATTGCTTTTGATCAAGAACAGTGCATGAACTCATACATCATGAAGAACACTGATTCTTAGAATAAATCCACAGATGCTTCAGAAAAAGACTTTTTCAAGTGATGAACAACAGCTGTTTTGGAAAAAGACTATGGAGAATCCGCACAAGCGCAAAGATGATCAGATTGGTTACAAAGAGGAATGAAGCATTAGCTTGGACTTCAAAACCTATATAACAGGACTTCAGAAGATTTCATGATCAGTTTTCTGGCCATAATGATGAAAAAAGAAAGGCAAATTAGACAAACCTGTATTTATTGGTTTAACTGTTTTACGAATTATCAAAGCTTTTGGGTTAGAGTTTCTTTATGACTACTTGAAGCCCTCGTATCCTGAGAGTCCCAGCTTACTTTACACAGATACAGCAGTTTTGTTATAAGGATTCTCCTACTGAAGAACATCTATAAAAGACATTGGAACCGAATGTGGCTATAGGGCATGCAGGATGGTATGGACACGTCGGATTATCCTAAAGACTCGCCTTTAATTCAATTCTAACAAGAGGTTTTGGAAAGATGATGGGATGAATTATTGGAAAAGGTGATTCAAGGAGTTTGTTGGTTTAAGGTCAAAATGTGACAGTATTTCGAGCCAGGAGAAAATCATTAAGAAAGCAAAAGGGAATATCTCGCAGCGTTGTGCAGTCAAACCATATCACATGACAACTACAAGAAGCTTGTTTGGCAAAATAAAACTTTTCATCATGTCAACGTAAACTGCGATCTAATCTAATGAGATCAACACAACAGTTGTAACAAAGAAGTGTTAGTATAGAACAAACACAAACGGGTTGTTTGTTTTATCCGGAGTTTTCATATGCAATCGGGCATGGAGAGAACCGTAAATTATTAAAGCGGAAATGTGTCTGGCGGAATTATCTGCCGTTCTTCTTTCACAAAAGATCTTTGAGGAGTGGTTGTGTTGTGTGTGTCCGTTTCCTCGTAAATATCCACGGGCGGATTCCATCTTTACAATTCTTTTTATTCATACGGGTCAACACTCCAAAACTGGATCGGGTTGCCTGATGCTGAGTGTACCCCTTTGCTTCTCCGGTAAATCAAGCGTACCTTACTTTTCAAACCAAACGGTAATAGTTTGCCGGATTGAACTGACGTCTTCAGCAAACATTTGATTGTTTTTCTTTTTGAGTGCTTGTAAATGGCTTTAGCCCTTTAAATTCTTCATTATTCTTGCGCGCAAAAAAACTGAGGGCAGGCTTCTACCAATTCTGTGTGTTGCGAGAATTTCATCAGTCTCTGTGATACTGGTAGGAGGGAAAAAGTCGTTCGGCTAAACAGTTTGTTAAAGTTTTCAACTAAGCTGTGTCTGTGAAACTCCCGGGAATGGCCTCTTCTAATAGTATACTCTGGGTTTTAAACACTAATTGATTCACGTGACCTTTAAATTTCTTTTCCATCATCGACTTGAATCATGCGAGGCTAAGTTAGTCGGCCCTCGTTGGTATATCAGTTTGTATAGCGACAGCAACCGCAGAAGCACTCTTTGTGGTTAATGCTCCGCATTCTTTGTATATCTTGATGCCATGTCACTGACTGTGAGTTGCGTACTTAACTCTTTTTCGTCTATTCTCTCAGAGGGGTAAATATAGAAGATCCATTTGATGGGGTGTCGTTGGAGTTTGTATACAAGTGTGGTTCTGTTTCGTCTAGGGGCAGGTAATAAATTTGCCAAATTGCTTGTTTAGATACAATTACTTTGCTGTTGTTTTCACTGACTACTGCCGCTTGGCTTAGCCTTTTTGATTGCTGTGATCCCTCTTCCAATATCCTTTTGGCGAATAATAGATTTTGTTCATTTTTTACTCGCCAATATTATGGCAACAATTACACAACCGTCATACCAATAGGACAATAAACCCAGTTTCTGGCAATCTTTAGTTTTTCTGATGGGTTGATTAAAAAGTCCTGAATTTTGGTGGGGTCAATTGTATCGATTGGTTTGCTCAGTTACTAGATAATATTGGGTTTTATTGCTTGATCAAATTTTTAAATGTGTAAGCTGCATGCCTTGTCTTTTCAGTGTGTCATTAATAAAATCTTACTGCTCAAAGTCCTCTGCCTTTCATAGGGTCTTGTTGCAGCTGCTAGTTTGCTCGATAGCTTTGTTATGTCTTTTTCTCTCGCCGTCATTCCCAGTTTACTAAATGCGAAAGTACATCCGTAAAAGGCAAGCGCATTAACCACAGCGCTGCCATCATTATTGCAGTGGAAGCCCATTTTTATAGAGTATTTTTTTCTTACATATTTATATTGTCTGGACATTATCCTTGCTTAACTTAGAAAATCTTTCGTAGCCAACCGAAGCTGTGCAATGATAGCAATCAGCTTTGCTGAATCCGCAAAAGTCTCTAGTTTGCAAGATCTGCTGGTTTTAATTCTTAAACAGCTTTTAACAAGCATTGAGTATCATACACTTAGACCTCCAATTAACAGCAGAATGGTATAAAAGGTTTTGCAACAGTTTTTTCCCGGTGCTTCATTTTTATAAAATAAAATAATATATTTTAATAAAAAACTTGAACAGCGATGATCACTACAGCTGCAAGGCGGCCTAACCCTTCCTTAAATTCTGACTGACCAAGTTGATGAGCAAGCTGTTATGCCCCAAAAGGAGGGTGTATCTTTGGCACGCGTGTGTGTAAAAAACAAAACAGTTCCTCGGAACTGAATTCAGCAATGAACAGATTCAACAGATGACGCCGCAAGACATTTTTTTAACGTATCATAACAGGTATGGGCAGCGCAGCTGGGTCTAGAAATGGTGAAAAGTGTGGGGAAACGGTTCTTAGTTTGTACACTAAACTAGTCAGTAGATTAGGCTGTCCCATTGATTTGAACAAGATCTTACGTATGATTTAAAGCAAGATCCAGTTTTTAAACAAAGTCATTAGGTTCTCTAGGGTGTGGATTTATACTATAGATTTGGAACATTGTATCACCAGAATCATGGGATTAATAACTGTTTAAATCTATAGATTTTGTTTCCCTTCACAATGAAACGAGCTGGGCAAATCACAGAACCAGAATCAGGTGGACAGAAAGTAACCAAGCCAGGGAAAAGCAGCAGAAAACATTTGAATAGGTGGAGACCAATTAAAAATCCTTGGGCGTTGTTTTGGAAGCAGGAAAAAAATTAGCAGAGTGGAACAGAAAAAAAAAATTAATGTTACAAAATATACCTCATCATGAAAACATAACACCGCCAACGCCCAGAACAAGTTGATTCAATGCCAGCTATAAAAACTCCATGTGATACAAGGGCCCAAAGTCTTCATGGAATATTGAACTTAAAACTGTTGCCATTTTTGGCGCCATTGCTGCTGTTGGGGGCAGTTATTGCGGCTATAAAATATATTACACAATTGCAACAGAAACAAAAGCAATCAAAAAAATCTGAACCATTAAATGCAGAAAAAGACAACTGCACGCCAAAACCGCCAATAACAAAAGATCATTTTGATCCATTTATAATGCAATAATATTTTAAATTTTTTTTTAAAAAAATAGTCAGGGCGTATTATTAAAATGATAAAGTCAATAAATAAAGACATGGAGTCTATAAAAGACATTTCCATAGACCAGAATTGTAATCAATGCGGTTGCTTCGGATGTAAAAACTTCATTAAAATCTATGCAGAGAACGCTGAGCAAGACATCCAACAATGACACGTTTTTTGAGGCGTGTGTGTACTATATTAGACATCTACTATTTAAGATAAAAACTAGCTTGTATTTTTTTGATAATTATAATTTAATAAGAACTTGGTTGTACTTAAAGGATGACTTAGTTATGATCTTGAGGTAACTTAATCAAGAACTTAATCAAGAAACTTATTAAGAACTTGAAGTAACTTGGGGTTTGACTTGGGGATGACTTAAGGACAACTTGAGAATGACTTAAGTAAGAACTTGAGGATGACTTAGAAGTGACTTGGGGTATACTTCAGTTAAGAACTTGTGGATGACTTGAGTGTGCATGCGTGGGGTGGGGGGTGGGGGGACGTGCGTGCGTGGGGGTGGGGGTGGGGGTGTGCATGCGTGGGGCAGGACAAAACACAAACAAACAAACACACAATAGACAGTCCAGGGGTGGGGGTGGGGGGACGTGCGTGCGTGGGGTGGGGGTGGGGGTGGTGCATGCGTGGGGTAGGACAAAACACAAACAAGAAGTGAAACTACTAGGCCCACTTCTTGCTTTGTGACTAAACAGGCTGTGTCTTGCCCGCAACCTCAATCAACTAGGCCAAGTGATCATATGTGATCACTTGGCCTAGTTTGCCGCTGAGCTTTGCAGGTGCTGCCGCGCTTTGCAGGTCAAGTGATCATATATGATCACTTGGCCTAGTTTGCAGGTGCTCCGTGCTGACGTCATTAGCAGCAGGCTGCTGCGCTTTGCAGGTCAGTGATCACATATGATCACTTGGCCTAGTTTGCTGTGCTCCTCTTTTCTCAACCAGGCTTGCAACTGGCTTTTGGCAGAGTTACAGCAGTAATTGCTGTAGCCAAGCTTTTTATGGCGGCTCTAATCGCCAGTAGTAGTACATCCGTCATTGTATATTTGGAGCATTTATATGAAGATAGTGCTGGCCACACATACTCCTCTCCATACTGGTAGATGTACTAAGGTCTGCCTAACCCTATCTAGTTTGTTTGCCAGAACATTCGAAAATCGTTATTCTGCTGCATAAGCCTAATAATGGTTTGGCGTTTGCTACACTATCGCCACTATCTTTCACAACAGGCCACTCAGACTCTTGTTACTTCACTTGTTCTGTCTCGTCTTGACTATGGAAATTCTCTTGTTGCCGGCATCCCTGACACTCTGCTAAACAAGCTCCAAAAGTTCAAAACAGTGCTGCTAGGTTAGTTTTTAAATGTCCCAAGAGAACTCACACCACTCCACTCCTTCGAGCCTGCATTGGCTCCCCATTGCCAGAGAATAGATTATAAACTTAGCATTATGTGTTTTAACGTCATCAACCAAACCGCACCGCACGCACTCAAAGAAATTCTCACAGTCTACACCCCCTCTAGATCTCTCCGTTCATCTACTGACACTAAAACGTTCAAGGTTCCCCGACGCAACAAGAAAACTCAAGGACAGCGTGCCTTCTCTTACATCGGCCCTATAACATGGAACAGCCTGCCTCTCCATGTACGAAATTCTAATTTTCCTGACACAGTTCAAAGGCTCCCTTAAGACCCACCTCTTTCGATCCGCCTTTCCCGCTCGCTAGTGAGATGCAGCTGCTTGCTTTGCATATGTACATAATGACTGATTTTGATGAGTGTTATACATTATTGAGTTTCAGACACCTTAACCATGTACAGTTAGTTATTCTTGTATATTTCTTATCCCTTATTTTATTACTATTTTGTATTGTGAGTATGTGGATTGTGAGTTTTGTGAGTTTGCTACGTATGAGTATATATGCACGAAATGCCATTGTAAACGCCACGAGCTTCTTGACAAGAAGGTGTGCGCGTATAAATAATCACTATTATTATTATTATTACACAGTTCATTTATACTGATTCCTAGCTTATGAAATTTAGGATAGTTGTAAAAACATATTGAAATCTGAATAAGTTTTCTGGCATATGATCAGACATGCCCACCTGCGCCTCAAGAAATGAACGCCATGTTTGATGCGTTTTTGCTCTTTCAAACATGGCTTTAGCTGTCTCAAGCCAGCCCCCAACAATCAACGCGTGATGAATTGTTTTGCTTTTATTTTGTTTTATCAACATAGCGCCGCTTTTTAAAAAAGGAAGCATCTCATCAACAGTTAAACACTTATTATAATTAGCCTCATCTTGTTCGGTAATGTCATTTTCATTTCCTTGAACCAACAAACCTTGAAGATAGTCGTTCATTTCCAAAGCAGTCGGTTCACTTTTTTCTTTTTCTCCACCCTCTAGGAAAGCAATACTTCTTTTCGGTTTCGGCGGTAACGAACATGCTTCACCTGATTCTTTTTTTGACAAATACTCTAACATGCAGTTAAAGTAAAACTTGTGATCTTGAATAGCACAATTCTGTTCCTCAGTAAACCGGCTCGCCATTTTAGAATAACACACCAAGCCCAATACACAGCGCAATAAAAACGTCCTACCAGTCCGGCAGTCAGTAGAAGAATGATGAAACCGGTGTTAGTTACTAGTCATGTGAGCGCTGTGAAAGATGATGTAATATATTGCAATGGGCAAGCCCGGCGTGAGGGAGTGGGGTGAGGGGGGAGGGCGGGGCGGCAGTATTGATTTTTTAGCCTCTCAGTTTGTCGGCAGGTGTGAGGCGCCCGCGCGCGCGTGTATGAGTGTCTGTCTGTGCCCCTGTGTGGTGTGTGTGTGTGTGTGTGTGTGTGTGTGTGTGTGTGTGTGTGTGTGTGTTGTGTGTGTGTGTGTGTGTGTGCATCACTCTCTCTCTCTCTCTCTCTCTCTCTCTCTCTCTTCTCTGTCTGTCTGTTCTGAGGGCAACTTAACCTTAACTTGTCAGGGTTTCTCTCTCTCTCCCCACGCTGTAATTAACATACCGCGAAGTAATCGGATAGCCTAGTGCACCCACCGTGTATATGGGCGCGTTCAGCCACAACTGCTTTTCCCTGCGTTACTCTATGGGAATGTGTTCAGTCCTGGCTACTTTCTTCTACGCTACTCTCTGAAAACTTTAGTAAATTAGTATTGAAAACGGATAACCTGCGCAGTATGTTTGTTTGTAGATAATCGTTATTTTTGGTTATTGAAGTCTTACTTGTCAGAGAACAGTATATGCTGATTCTAGGTCATTTTCGCCCAAAAAACTGGTTTGAGGGTGAAAGGGGGCGTAAAAACAGACATTTATCTGTTCTCTTGGGCATATAGGATTGAAAATAATAGGGACAGAAATCCCCTCGCAAAGGGGGTGGAAAACGAAGGGTCACGCTTGATGGTGACACTCCCCCTCACTCTCTCTCTCTCTCTCTTTTCTCTCTCTCAAGAGAGAGAGAGAGAGAGAGAGAGAGAGAGAGAGACAGACAGACAGACAGACGGGACAGACAGGAGGAGAGAGGAGAGAGAGAGAGAGAGAGAGAGAGAGGGAGAGAGAGAGAGAGAGTTTGGACTTTCCATCTCTCTCTCTCTCTTTTCTTCTTCTTCTTCTTCTTACTACTACTACTACTTCTTCTTTTTCTTCTCCTTTCTCGATGTTCTCTATCTTAAAATTTTCCCTCTTCTTTTTCTACTTTTTTTTTATTCGTGTTGTTCTTTCGTCTTTTTTTTTTATTTCCCTTTTTTCCTTTCCTTCTTACTTAAACCCCACACGTCTGGCATCGGCGGAACAAAACACCAGAATAGAAAGAGACAAATGATGCAGACACGCAGTTCACTGAACGTGTAGAGGAGAGAGAGAGAGAGAGGGGAGAGGAGAGAGAGGAGAGAGAGAGAGAGGGGAGAGAGAGAGTTAGTTCACTGAGCGTGGAGGAGAAAGAGAGGAGAGCGAGAGAGGGGGAGAGAGAGAGAGGGAGAGAGAGAGAGAGGAGAGAGAAGAGAGGAGAGAGGGGAGAGGAGAGAGAGAGGAGAGAGAGAGGGAGACAGACAGAGAGAGACAAGAGAGAGAGAAAGAGTTCACTGTGCGTGGAGGAGAAAGAGAGAGAGAGCGAGAGAGGAGAGAGAGAGACAGAGAGAGAGAGAGTTCACTGAGCGTGGAGGGGAATAGAGAGAGAGCGAGAGAGGAGAGAGAGAGAGAGACAGAGAGAGGAGAGAGAGAGAGATTCACTGTGCGGGGGGAGAAAGAGAGGGGGAGCGAGAGAGGAGAGAGAGAGAGAGGAGAGAGAGGGTGAGAGAGAGAGAGCGAGAGAGGAGAGAGAGAGAGAGAGGGGAGAGAGGGGAGAGAGAGAGAGTTCACTGAGCGTGGAGGAGAAAAGAGAGAGAGAGAGAGAGCGAGGAGGAGGAGAGAGAAGAGCGGGGAGAGGGGAGGAGAGAGAGAGAGAGAGAGAGAGAGAAAAGAGAGAAAAGAGAAGAGACGAGGGGAGAGAGGAAAAGAAGGGGTTTGCTGAACCTGGAGAGGAGAGAGAGGAGGGGAGAGAGAGGAGAGAGAGGGGAGAGAGAGAGGAGAGAGGGGGGAGAGAGAGAGAGAGAGAAGAGAGAGAGAGAGAGAGAGAGAGAGAGGGGAAAAGGGAGAGAGAGAGAGAAGAGAGAGGGGGAGGGGGAGAGAAGCACAAGGGACAGAACTTTGAAAACAAAACAAAAACGAAAAAGGGGAAAAAAAGAACGACAGCGACAATCGTTCGTGCCCAGATAAGAAGTCTGGAAAGGGTATGGCTGTGAGTCTGCACTTCCATTCTTAGTGTTGTGTGGATTTTGAGAGCATTTCAGTCTGTTTACAGAATCTCCACGCAGCTGACTCTAACCAGTGCACGGTCACGAGGAGACAAAGCCATATGCACCTCAGATCAACACATGCGAAAATTACAGAGACTCCTCACGCTCCTTCATTGATGACACAAATACAGATGCTTGCGCGCGCGCGCGCGCGAACACACACACACACACATACACACACACACACACACACACACACACCACACACACACACACACACACACACCACACATACGCATGCACGCACACAAACATAAACACACGCACACACATACACACAAGCACGCAGGCACGCACGTACTCGCACGCACGCGCGCACACACACACACAAACACACACACGCGCGCGCACACACACACACGCGCGCACACACACACTTGAAGGCATGCGTGATGAGACTACACATACGCACACGCGCGCGTGCACACACACACACACACACACACACACACGCGCGCGCGCCAGCATACACGCACACACACTTCACATACATACGCGCGTGCGCGCGGTGTATACACACACACACCATACACACACACACACACACACACACCACACACCACACACACACACACACACACACACACATGTACGCACGTTCAGTATCAATAAATAAATGTTTCATCGCCATTAACAGCTGAATAAATTGTCTCCTGCGAATGTTGTCCTACGTCTTTTATTTGTCTTTCTTTTATTTTTCCTTTCCTTCTTCATTCGTCCTTTCTTCCTTTATATACATATTCTTCTATCCTTCAGTTCTCTTATCGTGTCTTTCGTCTTTCTTTTTTTCTTCATGTCCTTTCTTTCATTCATTTTTCCTTCTTTCTTTCTTTCTTTCTTTCTTTCTTTGTTTCTCCATTCTTCCGATCCCTCATTCTTTCTTACTCTCCGTCTTCCCTCTTTCTTTCTCTCTTTCTCATTTACGCTTATATGTCCTCCATGCCTTCAACTGTCTTTTTTTTTTTTTTAAATTTTGTAATAGAAAACACGACGCAACAATAACTTTGACTTCGCTACAAAGCAAGGAACAGAGAGAGCACGACAGCCAGCACACAGAGAAACAGACGGTCACAGACAGATGGAGGCCAGACGCACACCGCACGTGGTTGTCTCTCTGCTTCCTGTGAAGATGAGAGAGACACTGGGTTTTCTTCGGAGAACAGCTGTTGTTTACAGTGTGTGTGTGTGTGTGTGTGGTGTGTGTGCGTGTGCGTGTGCGTGTGTGTGTGTGTGTGTGTGTGCGTGGCTGCGTGCGTGCGTGCGTGCGTGCGTGCGTGCGTGCGTGCGTGCGAGCGAGCGTGCGTGCGTGCGTGTGTGTGTGTGTCTTTGTTATCTCTTTGTCTGTCTGTCTGTCCGCCTGT
>CM031603.1:36422553-36436974 GCA_018398815.1 Conus ventricosus
GTGTCAGTGTGCGGCGTGGTGGTGGGGGTTTTGGGGTTGGTTTGCGTGCGTGCGTGCGTGCGTTGCGTCGTGCGTGCGTGGGGTGTGTGTGGGGGTGTGTGTGTGTGTGTGTGTGTGTGTGTGTGTGTGTGTGTGTGTGTGTGTGTTGTGTGTGTGTGTTTTTCTTCTTCTGCGCTTACCCTCCGTTACAAGGGTTCAAAATAATCAGCCTGTTGATTGAGGACACTATACGGATGAAGATGAAGAACAACACCGCCGCTTTCTTTCCTTCTTCGCTTGCCATTTTGAACCTGCCACTAAGGAAACGAAAACTGTACACCCGTTCCCCAGTTCGGGTGGAGTTTAGCAATGCTATTGTAATCCCTCATCACCCGAGTGTATAAGGGAAGGAGAATCCCGCAACAATTTTAGCGCCGGTTCCACTGTCATTGAGGCCCAGTCATCCGCACAGGACTCTTTCGGGAAACTGTCGCTATCAAGATAAGGAAAGTGCTGTCCGAACAAGAAATAAAGACCAAGACAAGTGCCTAAAAGAAGTAACCAATTAATCGCGTAATTGTGTGAACAACTGACGATTTCAAGGCTGAAAAACAAGCCCCAAGCCAAAAGCGTCAACTGTTCTAACTGATTTGTCATCTACGGGTTACAAAAATAGGGGAGGGGAGGAGGGGGGGGGGGGGGGGGGTGGGGGGTATGATATGAAAAGGGAAATCAGTACGTCAAAAGATCACTCTAAAAATGGCAAACAGAAAACACAAAACAGAGCCCTGCCATTAAACAACACTTGCACAGGCTTTACCCTTAAACAACACTTGATCAGGGCTCTGCCATTAAACACTTGTGCCATTAAACGCACTTGAACAGATCTGTGCCATTAAACAACATGTTGAACGATCTGTGCCATTAAACGACACTTGAACAATGCTGTGCCATTAAACAACACTTGAACTGATCTGTGCCATTAAACAACACTTGCAGTGATCTGTGCCATTAAACGACACTTGACAACGCTGTCCCATTAAACAACACTTGAACTGATCGTGCCATTAAACAACACTTGCATGATCTGTGCCATTAAAGACACTTGAAAAACGTGTGCCATTAAACAACACTTGAACAGGGCTAGGTCATTAAACACTTGAACAGGGCTGTGCCATTAAACAACAGTTGAACAGATCTGTGCCATTAAACGACACTTGAACAATGCTGTGCCATTAAACAAACACTTGAACTGATCTGTGCTTTAAAAACAACACTTGAACTGATCTGTGCCATTAAACGACACTTGAACAACGCTGGGGCCATTAAAAACACTTGAACGGGCTGGGTCATTAAACACTTGAACAGGACTGTCCCAAATTAAACAACACTTGAACAACGCTGTGCCATTAAACAACACTTGAAAGGGCTGTGCCATTAAACAACACTTGAAAAGAACTGTGCCAACAGGCAACACGTCAGGAGACTTGAAAAGCCTCAGCCATTTAGAACACTTTGAGACAGTGAAATAAAGACTTATGCCATTAAGACGATTCTTGAAGAGGGCCGTGCCACCGAGAAAAACGTTTGAAGACGGCTCTGCCATTACATACAATAAATTGAAGAGACAACGTTAAGACGGCTCTGCCATGCAGACAATAAAATTGAAGAGACAACGTTTGAAGACGGCTCTGCCATACAGACAATAAATGAAGAGAATCGTTTGAAGACGGCTCTCCCCATACAACAATACATGAAGAGACAACGTTTGAAGACTGCTCTGCCATGCAGACAATAAATGAAGAGACATCTTTTGAAGACGGCTCTGCCATACAGACAATACAAGAAGAGACAACGTTTTGAAGACGGCTCTGCCATACAGACAATACATGAAGAGAAAAACTTTTTGAAGACGGCTCTGCGATCAGACAATAAATGAAAAAAAAAGAAAGAAAAGCTCTCGAAAAGGCTGTTGCCATGAGAAAACTGTTGACCACAGCTCTGTCACCAGGACTCCCAGGGAAGATGGCTCTGCCTCTGTGACATCACTTGGTGAGGGCTCTGTCGGTAACACAACACTAGAACATGGTTCTGTCAAGAGGATAACAGATGCAAACAGCCCTGCCTGTGAGACAATCAGAAGGGAAAGTCAAGTCATATTGGGTATAGCCCAGCGGACTGCACGGCAGCCATAAGACATGTGTACTGAAAAGCTATGAATAAAATTCAAATGCAAGTCAAGCTAGCCTATCCATTCACAATTTTGTCACCAGCTGGCAATGGGAGACCCTCACACTGTTAAAACAATAATCGGCAGTGGGAGTGAAGAAGAGAAGGAGGGGAAAATAGAAAGCAGAGAAAAATAGAAACAAAGAAAATTATATATGCAAAAAGACAGAGTAGGAAAATTATGAAAAGAAAGAAACATTATGTGGGAGAAGAAGAAGAGGAGGAGGAGGAGGAGAAGAAGAAGAAGAAGAAGAAAGAAGAAGAAGAAGAAGAAGAGAAGAGGAAGAGGAAGAAGAAGGAGAAAAGAAAGAAGAAGAAGAAAGAAAGAAAGAAAAAGAAGGAAGAAGAGGAACAACAACTACAATAACAACAAGAAAACATCATCAACAACAAACAAACAAACAAACAAACAAACAAACAAACAATCTAAAAAGGAGAGAGAGAGGAAGGGGACAGGAAATAGAGGAGTTGGTTGATGTGAAAAGAAGGAAGGAAGAAGGAAATGGAAAGGACGGTCAGGGTTGTAGTGGACAGAAAAGGAAGAAAACAAAAATGCAAGCATGAAAGACAGAAGAGAAGAGAACAGAACAGAAAAGAGAAGTAACCGGAAATAAAGAAAAGAAATAAACGGAGGAAAAGGAAAACAGAACATGAAAAGAAGAAGGAGCTGAAGAACCAATCAGAATGCTTTCACTCTTCATTTCCCAGCTTTTGTTGTTGTTGCTGTTGTTGTCTTTTTGCCGTGTCCCTGTCTCCAATAACAATGTCTTGGAGATAGGATTTGAATTTAAAAAACAACAAAAACAAACCAGCAATAAGAAGAATAACAAACGCGAATAAAAAGTGTCCGGGATTGCCGCGGCGATTGAGGAATGTGTAGAAAACATAGACAGGCAGGGAAGAACACAGTGGGAAGAGTCTTCCCAGAAAGCCAGACCCTCTCGCGAAGAGAGCTTCACATGGAAGCACTTGTTAAAAAGATATTGCTGTCCTATTCACACAGCCCAATGGAAAATCGGGAGGAAAATCGAACTTCTGAGTTTTGAAAGATGGTAACTAAAACAAACAAAAAAAGTAATGGCAAAAGAGATCTGAAATAAGATTTGTCATCCAGAGTCAATCCTCTTCTCATCATCATTATCATCATCGTCGTCGTCATTATTATTATTATTATTATTATTATTATTACTGATACTACTCCTTTCTGTTCTTGGTCGTGGTGGTGGTGCTGCTGCTGTTAGTAGTAGTCTGTTGTCAAAGTTGTCGTAATAGTCGTTGTGGTCGTAGTATCAGCATGCTGTTGTTGTTGTTGTTGTTGTTGTATTTACACATTATCTAAGAAGGAAAGGATGATGATGTTGATGATGATGTTTAAATGATGGGATGTTTGATGATGACGACGAGGGAAAAAATAGGGATGATGTGGAGGGATGATGTTGTTGTTTTTGGGGGATAAAGGGGGTGGAGATGGGATGTTTTTTTGTTTCCGGGGAAACACAAAATGTACATTTTTTTTTTTTTTTTCTAAAAACCTGGCTTTTTGTCCTGGAAGCTATTAAGCCTCAAAGAATGTCATACAAACTTTTGGGGGGTCAAATAAAGGTTATTATAGTAAATTTGTACATTTCCTTGGTTTTTAAAAATTAAACGCAAGTAAAATTCTATCAATGTTAAACATAGTGTTGGGTGAAGTGAAAGGTAATCACGTAAACATTTTACCCCTGATGGATTTGTGTAAAACTAGGTTTTTAAAAAAAATAAACGTGGGGGAAACTGCAAAAATTCTCCCCCCGTACACAGGGGGCCCTACTGGGAGGGGGAGGAGGAGAAAAGGAGGAGGAAGAAATTGGGAGAAGGGGGAGGGGAAGAGGGGAGAGGAGGGGAGGGGAGAGGGGGGGAGGGGGGGGTTTTGGGGGGGGGAATGGGGGGGGGGGGCAGTGAGGATCTCTTAATACCGTCCCGTTCCAGTCATCTGTCCCCCCTTTAACCCCGGAACACCTCTTTCACTCGGTGAGATCTTTTCCCTCCTCAACGTCTTTTCGCGCCAGCTTTTTGACAGGGGCAACGGGGGCATTTGACCTATCCATAAGGAGGGGGGTGACAGCATTTTTTAATTTTAGGATCAGATCGTGTTTGCTGGGGATACCCCCCCCCCCCTTTTTTCCCCCCCAAATTCTTTTTTAAAAAGCATTCCCCCGGAAGCCGAAACTTTTAAACCCGGGGGCTGCCCAAAGTGGGAACTGACGCCATTCCGTACTTCCTCTGTGGGGACTCGTGGGGATGTTTCGGAACATGTTGGGGTCCCTTCTGACAAAAAGTCAGTTTGATTGAATGCCGTGGGCTTGGATCGTTTTTGTTTTTGCTTTTGTTTGAACTGTCGAAGACGTTTCACTGGCGACAGAGTCGTTTCCGTGTCTTCATTTTACTTCTTCCAAACAAGGTTTTGATTTGGGGGGCCCTGTTTTTGTGAACGTCTTCATTTGTTTCGGCAACTTCCCCATCGGTATTTGAGGTATGTCCAGAAGGAGAGGGCCCATTTTAAAACTTAGTTGTTCTATAAAACCCACTTTGGGAGAAAAAAAAATTTCGTCTTATTTTTTTTTGGGTTTTTTTGTTTTTTTTTTTTCCCGGCTGGGTTCACAAAGGTCGTGTTTTGTTTTCCCGGGGAAAAGGTCAGTTGTCCTGTAAATGAAGGGTTCAACTCGCTCCCCTTGGGCACCCCGGGAAGGACGAGTCAGGGGAAACGTAGGTCTTCGTCGATTTGCAGCCCCCCTTTCCCCCTTTCCTCGGGCCCAAATCTTTACCCAGCAGCCCTCACCCCCACTGTGGGAAAACAGGATTTCTGCCCCCCCCACCTTTCTTTTTTCTCTCTGTTTAACGAAGAGAGGGGAGGCCCCGTGGGTTTTTTGGGAATTGTAGGCGGTGTTGAGGGGTTTTTAAATTTGGATTTTGTGTTGCGGTCATTTCTGTAAAGGGGGGGCTTCATGAAGTCTGGCACTTCACTGGGGCCCTTTGCAACTGTTGGAAATGACAAAAAAGGGGTGGTTGTCCAGAGGGAAAGGGGGGGTAAAGGAGGGGAGAAGTTGGGGGAGGGGGGTGAGAGAAAAAGGAAAAAAGAGGAGAAAGAGAGGGGAGGAGAGAGAAAAAGAGAGGGTTGAGAGGGGGTGAGAGGGGGGAGAAGAGAGAGAGGCCAGACAGAAGACGGACTTTGCAGACAACAGACAGACAGGCACGCACAGGGACCAACACACAACACCCACACAACCCCAAAACCCCAACATACCACGCGGCGGCGCGCGCGCCCGCGCACGCCTTCCCCACGCAGCACGCAGTACGCACGCACGCACGCACGCACACACACAAAAACCACACACACAAAACACACACACACACAACACACACCCCACAGGGGGGACGGGGGGGGAGAGAGAGGGAACAGAGGGGAAAAGGAGAGAAGAGTAAAGGGAGAGAGAGAGAGAGAAAAACCCTATAATGTGTGTGTTTGTGTGTGTGTTTTTGTGTGTGTGTGTGTGTGTGTGTGTGTGTTTTGTGTGTGTTTATTTTACATAAAACAGAGACAGATAGAACGGTGACGACTAAAGAAGAAAAGAGAGACAGAAAAAAAGACGATGTGAAAAAAAAAAAACACACAAAAAACAATCTATTTCAAAGGGTTTGTCCCTGTAAATGTCGCCCCCCTCTTCAATGCAGGGAATACGATTACAATCAATAGTTTTGCGGTCAGAAAAGGGAAAAAATGAAAATCCCCATGCCGCCTTTTTTTTTATTATTTTACTATAAAAACGTTTTTGTGCACTGATTTGGGGCCTGAAATGATCGGTAATCTCATCTTGGGATCCTTTCCACAGATGAGTAAGAAGTGTACGGAGGGTTTTTTCTCTTTACGGAATGAAATGTTTACGATTTTGGGCAGAAAGGGAGAAATAATCAATTTTTTGCTTTCCGTTTTGAATAAACATGATTAAGATGTGAGGGATAGGCAGTGGGGGGGGGGGGGGGGGGGGGGGGGGGGGGGGGGGGAGGATTGGGATTTTGAAAGGGGGGTTTTTTCACGTTCATTTGTTTCCCCCCATCCCCTCCCCCTCCCCGGGACAAAACATTTCAAACGACCCCATTCCCCAAAAATTAAAAAGAGGGTGTTTTTCAACGTAAAACCCAAACACTCCCCTCCCTACACGTCGCGGGTGGTTTTTTGTTTCAGCCCACTCTGGCCTTTTGGGGGGGCCCAGGGGGAACTTTTATACCCATGTTCCCGCCCTTCCTAGTTATGGGTTTTAAAACTTGGGTGGGCCTTTCTTTATTTTTTTTGCTGCCCCTTATCTTGCCCGGGCTGTCGTTAAGGGGGATAAAATTTAAAGTTCCCTTAAACCACCCCCAACCCCGGGCCCCCACCCCCCCCCCCTCCCCCACTCCCCCCCGCCATGGCCGTCTGTGTGGGGAAAGGGTTTCTTTTTGTTTGGGTTTTCGGGCACTGAGAAGGGTTTACCAAAAAACGTGAAGGGGCACCCGCTCTTATTGTTACATTTTGTTTTATAAAGTACAAAAATTTAAGTCAGATTTTTGAATTTTCTGTTGCATTTAGTAACAAATAGTTGTGTTCTTTTAGTTTAAAATCTCATCTTAGAATTTTTTTTCAAAAGGGTTGTAGGAATGCAATTTTATACAGTAATATTCTTATTTTATTTAGTCACCTTGAAACCCAAATTTCTTTTATATGAATGTTGCCATATGTGACAAATGGGTGATGTGACAAAATCATTGTTTATTTGCTGTAAATGTGTAATGACCACAAACTAATTTCTCGAACTGAGATAATAAAGTTTACTTGACTTGACTTGACTTGACTTGACTCCATTTATCATTTCCAGGGCTTAGCGAGGTGGCCAGACAGGGTAACTCGCGTCTGCTCCTTCACCTCCCCCGCGCAACATTACGCAGTTTACCTCCTTGGGGAGAACCTGAAAAGACTCTGAAGGGGAACTTGATTCACAATTTACCAAGAAATTATTGACGACAATAGGGAGCTGAGCAGGAGATTTTCCCGGGTATGCTGGATCAGACCGGGCCACACTCAACCCCAATGAACCGACTCCACAGTGCCGTGTCGCCTCGGCGGGTGGCCTCGTGTTGATCCACGAGTGATTCCTGCCTGTGGACTGGCGGTGCTGGGACAGGAAGACCCTACACGTGCTGTGTGTACACGGTGCAATACCATCGATGGAGGCCTGAAGACCAGGCAGTGAAATGATACCGCAAGAAAGAGCCTGAGAGAAGCTTAAGCTGGGGCTACTCAGATCCACATTCTTTTTTCTTTCTTCGATCTATCTATCTATCTATCTTTTCTATCTATCTATCTGTCTGTCTGTCTGTCTGTCTGTCTGTCTGTCTGTCTGTCTGTCTGTCCGTCCGTCCGTCCGTCCCGTCCGTCCGTCCGTCCGTCCGTCCATCTATCTTTTCTATCTATCGATCTATCGATCTATCTATCTATTATCTATCTATCTATTTTATCTATCTTTTTTTTAATCTTTCCTTTCTTTTCCGTCCTTTCTCATTTCAACACTGTTATGTGACCAGAAAGAAACGGTACATATGGCAGTTCTCCACATTTCAAAAGGTTCAGGAGGGTCGATGTCCAGGTTTGCCCCAGGCAGGCTGGGGGCTGACCACACTGACGTCGGACAGGCAGGGGAAGGTCTGGTCAGTGCAGAACTCGGAGGGGCTACGATGCTTTCCCCTCCCCTCTTCTTCTTCCGCCCCTGACCCCTCGGACCGTCTCACAGGAGGAAGTGGCCGGGGCGATGGTAGGTACAACGTCCAACACTTGGGTCGGCTGCTTTCAATGACCACTGGTGATGTCCGATTCTTTCAGGGATTCCTTCAACCCCTTCTGTGTTGCCCTTTTGTCGCAGTGGTCGGTGGACAGTCGCCATATAGTACTTAAACATCGTCTTTTTGTCGCTTGAACTTTCCATTCCCCCACACTCTGAGTTCCGAGTCAAACTCACCACTGGAGATAAACGGACCTTGGGAAAGGAAATTTGCCGCCAGGGGAGGTAATAGTAGGTGCAAAAAGAAAGATTTTAGATTCCCGGCATTTTTCAAACACAAACTATAAATGTTAACGCTCATGTCATCAGAAAAAAAAATCCCATTACGCTCCATCTTACTTTCAGTGACAGTTAAAATTTTGTCAAAGATAACTTCATAATGTTCATGTTCAGAGGAAAGTTCCGTAGTAATGTGGATGAACGGATCCTGGATCCGTTGATGTGATTCGGATCCGCAAAAAGAATGTCCAATAAAAGAAATGGGTGGGTATGTATTTGGGGCACTTTCCCACTTTCTGACGGATAAGATCAGTCAGTACAAGGGGTTCTCAGCAGCGTCATCTTGTTGACAAACAAACAAGCCATCGGACGGGACTGAAGGCAAAATCCTTCTGGGGAGGTGAACAGCCCAGTGAAAACAGGAACCAAACACCGCACAGGAAATGCGAGTGGTGAATTCCATCATATATGGTGACGTTGCTCGCATTCTCTCTCTCTCTCTTGTCTCTCTCTCTCTCTCTCTCTCTCTCTCTCTCTCTCTTCTCTCTCTCTCTCGATCGGTTGAATCACACACACACACACACACACACACACACACACACACACACACACACACACACACACACACACACACACATTTTTTTTTTAAAGTTTAAATCTTTGCCAAGTCATTACTATAACGACTGAAGAATTGTTAACCTGCACTTGTTTTCTCCCACTACTTAATTGTTCAGCATTATATATATATATATATATATATATATATATATATTATATATATTATTATATATAATATATATATATATATGTGTTGTGTGTGTGTGTGTGTGTGTGTGTGTGTGTGTGTGTGTGTGTGGTGTGTGTGTGTGTGTTAAAGTATGTATGCCTGTAAGTATGTATGTATATATAGATTGATAGATAGATAGACGTATTTGTGTGTGTGTGTGGTGTGTGTGTGTGAGAGAGAGAGAGAAGAGAGAGAGAGAGAGAGAGGGAGAGAGAGAGAGAGAGAGAGAGAGAGAGAAGAGAGAGAGAGAGAGAGAGAGAGAGAGAGAGAGAGATTATGTAAAAATATATCGCTAAATAGGTTCTTACTCTAGAAAGGGAGTGTGTGTGTGTGTGTGGTGTGTGTGTGTGTGTGTGTGTGTGTGTGTGTGTGTGTGTGTGTGTGTGTGTGTGTGCATGCGCGGGCTTGTGTGTGCGTGCGTGCATGGGTGCGCGCGCGCGCTTGTTTATGTGTTTGTGAGCATGCGTGGATACGCGGTTTTTTTGTTTGTTGTTTTGTTTTTCAGAGTGGGATAGGCCAGTGATTTTAATAATCCTCCGATGGTTTACTTTTCCCTCCTCCTCCTCCTCCTCTTTCCCCCCTCCCCATCTCCTCACTGCATATCCTCCTCCTCCTCCTCCTCTTTCTCCCCTCCCCATCTCCCCACTGCATATCCTCCTCCTCCTCCTCCTCTTTCCCCCTCCCCATCTCCTCACTGCATATCCTCCTCCTCCTCCTCTTCGTCGTGACCGTCAATACCCTGACACAGCGATAACACGCATCGCAAGGAAAATACTGCTTTCCCTCAACGGAAAACAAACTTGAAATGAAGCGAGCAGGTGGAAGCTTGATGACTAATTCCCCGTCTCCTGCTCTACTCTCTCCCCTCCTTTCTCCGCCTCCCCCATTTCCCAGCATTCACAGGCGCTATAGTCCAGAGATGCCGAGTGTGCCCAAACACTGTATGTTTTCCAGGACACTGAAAGTAGCATTTGTCGGAAGATTGGTCTTCATGGAAACAACAGCCCTGATGTGGCCCTTTGCGGTCGGCTGGGCTATAAGCAACATTATCTTATCTTATCTTCATGGAAACAAAGTGATCATACAGTTCAGCCCTCGAGTCACACACTGGGGCAGAACCAATGTTCTGTAGTTCTATGGAAAGCACAATTTACATACCATTTTTTTCTGTCCCCGTCGGCTGAACCTTTATATTTTTAAGTCCAAACGCCTCAACAATAATATAAGAACACACGAACCTTTCGCCTAACGCATTATTTTTACCGTTTTCGTTGCCTGTTTCCACCAACTATGTAAATGGATATCGTAAAACTAGTTAATTCCCACTATACCCAAGGACAATATCACACTTTTCACGTTGAGAGAAAAAAGAAAAAGAAAAAAAGAAATGTTCACAAAAGCAGGGCGATTTCCATCCACTCCAACGGCACCGTCACTACTTGACCTCTGCTTGTAGCCTGAACTCTGACCTTCACCTCAGCAGACAACAGCGAGCCTCGCCCTCCCTATCGCCATCACCATCGTGAACTGCTGTGACAACGGCTTCCGTTACTTCACACCCAGCCCCACCCTCACCTCACCCTCATCTTCCCCTCCACTTCCATCGCTTTCAGCACACACCCACCACAAATGGATGGTTTGGGTGGGGGGGGGGGGGGGGGGGGGGGGGGGAGGGGAGCGTAAACGTAAGGTGTAGGGAGAGAGAGAGACAGACAGCCCATCCGTCACACATACGATAGGAGAGAGAGAGGAGAGAGAGAGAGAGAGAGGGTGGTGGTGGTGGTGGTGTGTGTGTGTTGCAAAGTAAGACGACTGTAAGACGTCTGCGGGCAAAAAATCTAAACAAATCTTAAATTTGATTAAATTGAGGTTGTTTGTATTTGTTTCTGTCCGTCTGTGTGTTTGTCTTTTGATCTCCCTTGCATCTTTGGGTGGATCCTCAGACGTAGGCTCAAAGACTGTCGCCTACATTTTATATTACTTGCATAATGTCTTTAGTTTTACAGCAACTTTTTTTCACTCCCCACACTTTCGTTTGGTTGCATTTACTACTCTTCGCTGGCTGCTCTGGGGGTGCTATTGGATTCTTTTTTGCACCCTTGGTGGTGAGAACACCACAGTATTATGGACTGTGGTGTGTCTCTATTTCAACGCGGGAGCGCAGACACAACCAGCCGTGTCTCCCTGATGAGTCCGACCCAGCGGACGAAAGGCCTCGAAGCAGGCAATGCAAATATATCTGCCTTCAAAAGGGATTGCGATGGTTCCCTTATGCAGCTAGTGAAGAGTTTTCATATCTGTAACATGTTGTTTTAAAATTTTCATGTTCCCAGTTTCTCCATCTTCATACTCCCCCCCCCCCCCCCCCCTCCCCTCCTTAAGTCCAAATCTTTGTCAAGTCATTACTATAAGACAGTTCAGTTGTTGACCTGCGCTTGTTTTTTTCCCCACTATTAGATTGTTCGGCTATGTATTTGTTCTGACTTTATTCAAATTTAAAAGGCTTGTGCCAGTCTTGAATAAAAGTTACTCTGTGTTAGGTTTCCTTATGGGAGTAAAAACATACCCACTTGTTTACTGTTTATCTTAATAAATGTTAGCGAACCGCAATTAAAAAAACAACAAACAACAACCGTGGACAAACGAATCACAAGACAAAACACGACGCGTTTCGACCTCTTAGGTCTTCTTCCGGCAAGATACAAAACAATTAGGACAACGAAAATGAACGAGCAATCACTTATCTTATTTCAGCGCAAGATAGGCAAAAATGACAGTTAACGCCTACTTGCGCTGAGTGATTGAAGGATAAGTGATTGCTTGTTCATTTTCGTTGTCCTAATAGTTTTGTATCTTGCCTGAAGAAGGCCTAAGAGGTCGAAACGCGTCGTGTTTTGTCTTGTGATTCGTTTGTCCATTTTTTTTTTCAGTTCGCTAACATTTATTTAAGATATAATTTAGAGTCTAAGTTTAAAACAAACAACCAAACAGTTCAGGCTAAAAAAGCAAAGATCCCAAGCGCTCTTGAAGATTGTAAATGGAAGCAACGAACAAAAAGAAACAGCAATGTTCACAACTTTGATGTGAAAACATTACTGGAGTATTTCAATAGTTGATGAAAACAGTGTGATGGAACTGACATAGCCCAGATCAGATTATTCCATCCCGAACGGGACAGAATTCGCAGAGTACTTGGATATACCATTTCAGAACAAGAGATATCACACATTATTCAGTAGTTAAAGAATAATAAGGCAGGTGGTTTAGAGACTGCATAACGAATGAATTGATTAAAGCTGCTTTCTTCTGCCCTAGCGCATGTGTTCACTGATTTTTGCAATCTAGTCCTTATGTTTGAGAAGGTTCCTGATGACTGGATTAGTGGCATTATAAAGCCTCTGTATATCAAAGGGGAAGTGGAAGAAGGTTCCTGATGACTGGATTAGTGGCATTATAAAGCCTCTGTATATCAAAGGGGAAGTGGAAGCGATCCCAGTGATTCATCGTGGTGTTTCTTTATTAAGCTGTCTGGGTAAAATATTTACTAATTCAATCAGTTTTCGACTTACCAAGCTTTTAAAGCATGAAAGCATCAAAATAAGTGAGTGGGTATGTTTGAGATCAGGAAACAGTATTACTGATCACATCTTTGTTCTTCATACATATACTCACATTTCCCTTCATTATCAAGAAAGAAAACTCTATGCTGTTTTTACCGACTATGAAAAAGCGTTCGATTTTGTTGATCGCTCATTTCATGGCAGTAACTTCTGGATACAGGGGTCTATGGGAAATAATGAGGTGCTATTCAAGACATTACTCTAAGGCTACATCTTCTTTTTAGTGATATTCAAAATTGTTCGATTACTTAAGTTGTGCTTCACGAGCGAGACAAGGAGAAAAATTATCTTCCTTACACTTTTTTCAATATATTTAGATGGTTTGAACATGATTTTAGATGGAAAGACGCCAGGTTCAACCACCTGGAAAACTGATAGTGAAAACGTGCATATTGATCAAAATGACGTTAACATAGTGTGTGAAAATTTATTTCATGATATGCAGATGACATTCCTGTGTTTGCTGAGTCATCACAGACACTGCAATCAGCAAATGACATTCCTGTGTTTGCTGAGTCATCACAGACACTGCAATCAGCAAATGATTCTTCGTTTGTTCGTCGTCAGAAGTGGGATGTAAAAATAAATGTCTCTGAAACCAAATTATCATATTTTCCAGAGACAAGATCCGTGAGCAGCCTGTGTCCATGCTTTGGTGTTAAATCTAGCTGTAAAGAAAATCTCAAACAGCTTCAATGATTAGTGTGATTGAGTGACCAAAGCAATGTGTCCAGTTTCAAGAAAAACAAGAGAATTATTATCGCCTACTGATGTGCTGTTAGAACTTTTTCGACGATGTGGGTTGTTCTAATGCTTCTGTATAATTCTGGTCTGGTGTCCACATATAACTTGACTGTTAACCTTTATTACAGGCAAAGTATAAGTTATTAAAATTTGGGCATAAATTAACTTTTTTTGGAAGCAAGATTAAGTTATCATGTACGGTCTGTAAATAATAATAATATAATAATAATAATAATAATAATAATAATAATGAATACTTATATAGCGCTATTTTCGGCTAGAGGCCAAGCTCTAAGCGCTTTACAATCCACACTCGTTTACACAACGGGCTGCCTACCTGGGTAGTGCGACTGAAGAGCTGCCGGGCTGGCGCTTCATTCAGCCGTTTCCGTGTCATCCAGTCAATATCGTTCAATATCGATCACTCATTTTCCTTACTTCCTTCATTCTTTCATTTCTCACGCAGGGTGCATGCTATGTGTAAAGTGTCATCCATCCCAACGGCCAAACTGGCCTTCTCTTCCGAAAGTTGGTGATGGGATTTTACGTGTGTGCAAGATGTTATGCATGCGTTCACACACGGAACCTCGGTTTATAGTCTCATTCGAAGGACTGTATGGGAAATGGAGTCAGAACCAATGTTAACTCCGAGGGAAAAAAAATCCCCCTGTACCGAAACGCCCCGGCGGAGGTTCGAACCCGCAACCCCAGGATCACCAAGATTACGAGTCAGGCGCTCTACCAACTGAGCTGTTCCGGCTTCTGTCTGTATTCATTCTATGAATCCAGCTCCTACGATCTCCTTATATGGGCTGTATTAAAAACAAAACAAAAAACGTGGCACCTGTTATGATCAACTTCATCCTCAGAACTGCATATGACCTCCCGTACTTGAATTCAAACCTGGGGAAACGTTGGAAATCAGATGAGCCTACGTGTCCGCTCTGTGAGGGCAAACAAACAACGGAAAAACGTCCTGAGTCAAGGCCAAGCA
>CM031603.1:36438292-36443292 GCA_018398815.1 Conus ventricosus
CACTGTCTTTTTCATCATGTGATGTCACCCTTGGCAGACCCCAAACCCAAACGATCGCTTAAACATCTGTCATTGTTTGCTTGTTTACATTTTTTCTTTAGAGCTGATTGTACCCTCGTGATGCAATCGCCCGTAGGTCTATGAATAGGGACGTCACAGGGATGTCACGATGTCATCACCGAGCATCCTCGATCATGTGATTCGTCCTAAGGCCTGTCTTGTTCCCTCCGCATTTTGCCTCCGCCGCATTTAAGGGGTGAGAAGTCCCTCACATTACTACTCTCCCCTCCACCTCTTACTCCTCTCTCCCTCCTCCTCTTCCTTCTCCACATCCATAACCTCCTGCTCCTCTTCCTCCTCCTCCACCTCTTCCTCCTCTCTCCCTCCTCCTCTTCCTTCTCCCATCCATAACCCTCCTGCTCCTCTTCCTCCTCCTCCACCTCTTCCTCCTCTCTCCCTCCTCCTTTTCCTTCTCCACATCCATAACCTCCTGCTCCTCTTTCCTCCTCCTCCACCTCTTCCTCCTCTCTCCTCCTCTCCTCTTCCTTCTCCACATCCATAACCCTCCTGCTCCTCCTCCTCCACCTCTTACTCCTCTCTCCCTCCTCCTCTTCCTTCTCCACATCCATAACCCTCCTGCTCCTCCTCCTCCACCTCTTACTCCTCTCTCCCTCCTCCTCTTCATAATTCACGTCCTCCTCTCCCCCCACTCCCCATCCTTCCTTCCACCCCACCACCACTCCTTTTCCGCCCCTTCCTTCCACCCCACCACCACTCCTTTTCCACCCCACCACCACTCCTTTTCCACCTCTTCTTTCCTGTCTTCCTCCTCCTTCCACCCCACCACCACTCCTTTTCCACCTCTTCTTTCCTGTCTTCCTCCTCCTTCCACCCACCACCACTCCTTTTCCACCTCTTCTTTCCTGTCTTCCTCCTCTACCTCTAACTCTTCCTCTGTGCTTCCTATTCCTTCTTCCCAACCTTCTCCCTGCTTCCCGTACTGCTCTTCTTCCCATTCTTCCTACTGTGCCTCTTCTTCGTTCTTCTTCTCCTCTTCTCCTCCATTTTCCTCATCCTCCTTCTCTTTCGGCTCCTTCGTGTTCTGTTTCTTTTTTCCTTTTCTTCTTTCCATCTTCCTCCTCCTCCTTCCTATTTATTACTTTTTCTGTCTGTTGTGATTTGGTATTTACGAGCGGCGGTATAAATCACAGTCAGGTTTTTTTTAGGGGGCGCTGTAAACTTGCCAACAGACGGCACGCGCTGTTGGTACAATTAAAGTTAATAGGCTACCATTGGGTGAGATGGAGCTGCCGCCATAACATAAGCTCGCAGGGCGCATGCGTACTAATCTACAAGCGCACACGTGCACGCACGCACGCACACATGCACGCACAGACACATACACACAGTTACATAAATACGTACGCAGCGTGCGTGCGCGCGCGCGCACACACACACACGCACGCACGCACGCACGCACGCGCGCGCGCACACACACACACACACACACACACACACACACACACACAACACACAGTGATGGTTCTGTATAAGGTACTCGCAGCTACTGCTTGTAGAGAAGAAGTCCAGATGATTGGGCAAAACAAAACAGAACTGCGGAGACTCAGAGAATCCCGCCAGTAAATCCCGCTGAGTTGGATCTGTTGGTCGTTTAAGGACGTTGCAACCGGAGCCAGTCAGCAGTTCGTCAGACTTAACGAGGCTTTTCAGCGGAATGAACATTTCAAAGTCACGTTAACGAGGCTGCACCTGTGGCCCTCAAATCGTGACGAAAGGCCTTTGAGATTCCAACCAGTGACAGCCAGGATAACAAGCACAGTACGGGACACACACCAGCCCATCACATCGACATCTTCCTGTCCGTCCATAAAAGTGAACGTTTATCTATATTCCGGGGTCCCTTTTCTTTTTAAATCGGACTTCATACCACCAGCTTCCTTACCAGCATGGGAACTTCCCCGATCAAAGGTTTGAAGACGGGCAGCCTTTATTCGTCACCTCCACCACCTCCACTGTTTGAAGCCCCACAAGTCCCCCATCCCCCTCAACCCTCCACCCCCCCCCCCCCTCCGCCTCCTTCTCCCATGTCAGATTTACACTCACGTGAAAAAATAGTGCTGGGCTTGAATTACTTGTTACAAACTTAAAAAGTTTAGACAAACCCATATGTAGAAGAAATCAATCGGTGCATGTGTGTGTGTGTGTGTGTGTGTGTGTTTATTTTGGGGAAAGAGTTAATTATATGCAGATGGCAGGAAGATTATTTTTAAAAAACCAACAGATCAGTAAAAATTTTGGGTGAACACAATGATTTGCACAGCACCTGAAGTTAAATCACATGTATTGCTAACTTTATGTAGATGTGTAAAGAGAGATCTAATAATTATAACACAGTTCATAAGACTGCTCAGAATTGTCGTCATTATGTATGTCACAATGTTCAGGACTGTATCTTCTCTGTTATGACAGCAAGAAGGATGGGATTCGTTTTGATATGAATGATGTTGTCTGTACTGTATAGTAAAAGATACATGCCTATAAATGTGACCATTCCCAAACAGTGTCGATTCAATTTACTTTTGGTATATACATATAAGGAAACCTTTGTATGTGTAGCCTACTAAATTTATTTGTATGTGGACAGTAACTCAACTCCGACATGTCGCTGACTGAAAAACATGCCGCATTTACGCTGATAATTGGTCTAGTAAACTGTGTATTAAGAAAACATTGTTTCGAAATTCCCCTTTATGATGGGCAATGGTTAGTACACGAATCTCCTCTCTCTCTCTCTCTCTCTCTCTCATACACACACCACTGCACTCTAATGCACCCTCCAGTTCCCTGGAGACCAAATTAATATCAGCCACAATGGGTGCAATAAAACCTGTGACCCTCTTCCCTGTCATTTCGTGAGTCCGTCCTTTTCCAGGGCTTTGTGCAGGGGCAGTCAGGCGAGTTCATTGCCAGGAGGAGGGGCGACAGATCAACAAAGACGTTTGAGGCTCGGGACGGGTGGTAACCTGGGCAGGCCGTTAGTACATTCGCTTTTTATGTGCTCCGATATTAATGCAGCTCTATGTAAAGAGGTTACTAATGGCTGGATGAAGAGGATTTATAGGGGGGGGGGGGGGGGGGGGAGGGGGGGGGGGGGCAGATACACAGTACAAAGACTGGAATGAATTACCCAGCCACAGGTGCGCGCACTATTTTTGTTGAATATAACATTCCACCCACCTTCCTCTCAATTCTCCCTTTTTCATTTAGTTGTTTGCCCCCTCCTCCATCCCCACCTCCTCCACCTCTTCCTTCCGTCTGTCTGTCTGTCTCTGTCTCTCTCTCTATCTCATATGCAAGAATACACGAATGCATACGTTGTATGAGCAAATGAACTTGTGTATTGGGGTGTCGTGTATGTTTAGTTCGAGAGAGAGAGAGAGAGAGAGAGAGAGAGAGAGAGAGAGAGAGAGAGAGAGAGAGAGTTATCTGAGAAATCTATTATGACGAAGACATTAGCCTTTCAGTTCAACAACACACAGACACAACCATACAGCGGCAAAGACGATCACAGACCCTCAAGCTCTTACTTGTTTCCCCACTCTCTCCATCCACCCTTCCTTCAACGCTGACCGGTCCCCGACCTACGCCCCCCCCCCCCACCACCACCACCACCACCACCCTCCCATCGCTCTTGGCGCAGCATGCTCGACCCAAAGTACCACCAGCCAGCCCATCGACTGCCGAGTGGTGTCGGAGGAGAGCGCGGATGACATCAGCCCTTACCGCTGCCAACGTCAGTTCCAGCCCGCCTGTCGGTGGTCCTGCGACTGATGAAGTTGTGGCGGTGGTATTGATTGATGCCGCTCCTCCTGCCCTCCTCCTCCCTTCCTCTCCCACCCTCCCTGCCTCTTCCACTGCTGCTGCTGCTACTGCTGCTGTCTCTGCTTCACTCTCCGCCGCCGCTGCCGCTGTTGTTGTATGCGTGGCACGCTGGCACAGCCTGCGACACCCACCCGCACATCCCGTCCACAGCACCACCCGAGGCTGGGCCGAGGTTGACGCGGTCTGTGCTGGAGTTGGCTGGACCAGACGATCTGTAGGACGAGTGACGACACCGTCAACACAACTTCACCACCAGTCTTTGGGCTTCTGCGTGCTCTTCGTCCTCGTGGGGCTGTGATTGACCACTAGCTGACGGCAGTGACGAACAGAGACACGTTGTGCAAAGGCTGAAAACCTTCTCCGATGGTTCCTGGAGAGACAGAGAGGGAGAGAGAGGATTACGCCATGTGCAAGAATTTGTGAAGATCTCACTTTTTTTCATAGTTCAGAGATTCCATTTCCCCATAAAAAAAAAACGCAACAAAACAAACGCTATCAGGAACAAAATGTGTGTATCCTTGTTTTCTTCAAGTCATATTACCTCTTGGGATATTTCAGAATGTGTGTATTGGTGACTAGTTTGTAGAATCGAGAGGCTTTCGATTTCAGTGAGGGGATTGATTTGATCTGAAGCTCACACCAGTTCGTTCTCCAACCCTGAGCGTCAGTTCCTGACTGCCGACACACTGGGCTACGTGTATTCTGCGACGCTTGAGCCTCTCGTTCACCTCATGACGGACGAACGACCATTACTCCTGTGGATTTAACTGACTTCGATCTGCAATCTCTGGAGGCGGAGAGCGTTGCTGGCGGAGTGGACGGAAGCGGAAGTGGAGCGAGGTGAGTCAGTGAGCTGTGGTAAGGGAGGTAACATCCTGGGCCTTCAGTTGGCGCCGCATGCGGTGGCGTTGTGAAGGGAGATCGGGACTTTCCTTCTGTGTGCTATACTGCACTGAATAGATCGTGACAGTCAGTCACGATTTTGTCTGTCTGTCTGGTTGGCTGTCGAGCTGCCTGGCTGGCTGGCTGTTGTCTAGTACTATCTGTCCTTCTTTCCCTCTTTTCTCTGTCTGTCTGTCTGTCTGTCTGTCTCTCTC
>CM031603.1:36448292-36450792 GCA_018398815.1 Conus ventricosus
CTGACACTGTCTGTGGTCAGTGTGTGGTCAGCGATGTGTTCCTTCCTCATCTGTACCCCAGGCCTTCTGGACCAATCCCCCTCTGTGGAACCCTGACGCTGTCTGTGGTCAGTGTGTGGTCAGTGATGTGTTCCTCCTCTGTACCCAGGCCTTCTGACCTGATCCCCCTCTGTGGAACCCTGGCACTGGTTTTTGCTGTGGTCAGGGTGTGGTCAGTGATGTGGTCCTCATCTGTACCCCAGGCCTTCTGACCAGGTCCCCCTCTGTGAACCCCCTGACACGCTGTGGCTGGTCGCTGAAAGGAACCATGGAAAGCGTCTGGTGGTCTTTGAGGGGTGTGTGTGTGTGTGTGTGTGTGTGTGTGTGTGTGTGTGTGTGTGTGTGTGTGTGTGTGTGTGTGTGTGCCGGGGTGGGGGGGGGGGGGGACGTACTCTTTGTGTGTGTGTGTGTGTGGTGTGTTGTGTGTGTGTGTGTGTGTGTGTGTGTGTGTGTGTGTGTGTGTGTAGAGAAGTTGGGGGCGTGCACGCATTTGTGTGTGTGTGTGTGTGTGTGTGGTGTGTGTGTGTGTGTGTTTATGCGCGCGCGCGGAGTGTGTGTGTGTGTGTGTGTGTGTGTGTGTGTGTGTGTGTGTGTGTGTGTGTGTGTGTGTGTGTGACTCAGCGTTATTCGGAAAGATCTATCCCAACAGGCTTTTTTTACGTCTGCTATGACAGAAATCCTAAGCATGTTGAATTAAAGACATGAGCACTAAACTTTCCTTTCATCCTCACATCATTGCAACATTCCGTACTAAGAAACGCAGATTCAAAATGAAATGAAAAGAATACGAGAGTAAAAGAAAGTAGAAAGAAATAAACGCAGAGAGAGAGAGAGAGAGAGAGAGAGAGAGAGAGAGAGAGAGAGAGAGAGAGAGACAGGACAGAGACAGAGAGACAGACAGACAGATACACACATACACACACACACACACACACACACACACACACACACACACACACACACACACACACACACACACCACAGACATCTAACAGACGAACAAACAAACAGACAGACAGAAAAAGAGAGACAGAGACAGACAGACAGGCGTACAGACGGATAGAGAGACAGAATGAAAAAGATAGAAGACCGACAGATAGAGACAGAATGAGAGAGAAAGAACGAACGAATTCATTCCCAGCAGATGGAGGGATAAGCATGAATGCCTTTTGTATCAACCCCTCCGGGCACAGATAACACTGAAAGTAAACGAAAAAAGCGAAGAAAAAAGTGTATGGTGAATATAAACGACCACTTCAGGATCTTACAGACGAGTGTGGGGAAAAGGAAAGAAAGGAAGAAAAAGACAGAAAGAAAGGAAAGAAAAAGACAGAAAGAAAGACGGAAAAGAAATAAAGGAAGAAAACAGATCTTCGCTGGCAGTACAAGAAAATCCAAATGGCTAGCTGCTAGCTGTCACGGACAGTGAAATATCTGAATGTTCGCTTACAGCATACTTGTGTCGGGGCAAACAAAATTTTCGCTTATGGGGAGAACTGTTACTGTCAGTTTTTTTCAGTCTTCACTTACGTTTCAAATTCAGCTCCTCAAAAGTATGGTAAATACTTTAAGACAGAACACAGACAGGATTCTCTTTTTCTCCTCGTGATGCTCAATGACAGATCACTTCCACAGCAGAAACCGTTGTCCAGAAGATCGCCATATCCCAAGTGGTTATTTGTGACACTTTATTGGGGCTTCGTAAGGAAAATCTTTGTCCTTGGACCGCTGGACAGACCATACTTCATTCTCACGCAACTCTGTCACAGCACAACCCACCACTTGATCACATGTTCATTCATTAACTATTTGTTTACTGGGCTGAGAGCAGAGATGGTAGTGGGAATCGTTTTCGCAATGCTGATGCAGATTCATCTTTCTGCGACAACTGCATCATTTAAATATTTCTGCTGACATGAGCCACAATTTATTCAAAAAAGGGCGTGCGAACAATAATTTTCCTCTTTCAGAAATGAAATTCCGTGGCAGTCAGACAATTCGATCCATGTGAAATTAACACCAAAGACACGTCAATCGTCATATCTCTAGCGAAAGTACACTGTCGTTACTTGGCAGGAAACCATCCCAAGTGTTACACCTCTACTTCCGGAAAATCCGGTCCAGAAATATGACGATTTAGTGTTGGCTCTGGCCACCCACTTTCTGCGACTTCTGGACGTCGCCATATTTGTCTGCTGGCAACGTTCGCGGGCCGGTAACGTGCAATTGGTGCTGAAAACCGAATGTTACACCACTCGATGCTCTGTTGCATACTCCACGGTTTTGGGGACTCAGAGCGAGATGGAGGCCTCACGCTTTTAGACCGTCAGAAGTGCATCTAGGCATGTTGGACAAAGCTGTTACTTTGTATTCTGTAAAAAAAAAAAAGGGGGGTCAGCTCGATATTCTCCTGTAGTGATAGATCCTCTGCTAGATACTCCCCCTGCTTGCCTAAGCGTGT
>CM031603.1:36455792-36472688 GCA_018398815.1 Conus ventricosus
GTGGGGAATGAGGAGAAGGGGGTGAAGGACCGGAAGAGGAGGATGATCTGAAGAAGCAGAAAAAAAAAAACAATTGAAGAGGGGGGGGGGGGGGGGTGTAAACAAAGTGGAGGTGATTGGAGACACAACGCCGGAGCTAACGCCTCCGTCACAGCCTCCAACAGGTAACGTTCAGGGCCCAGTGTGTGACGTGAAGAATGACAAGGACCACAATGGACTGGGGGCGTTCGGTGGGGAATCCGGTAAGAGGAATTTAACATGGAGTGAGTAAGATTCTTTACTCAATGAAAAATTGCAACACTATGGTTGGAGAAACTGTCTGTCTGTCTGTCTATCTGTCTGTCTGTCTGTCTCTCCCCCACCCTTTCTACCTCCCTTTCCCGCACAAACTCTCCTTCCGTCCCTCCCTCCCTTCCCCCCTCTCTCTCCACTCCCTTCCTCCAACTCCTTCCCAAGTTCTTTCTCTGTCCTTTTGCTCCCCCCCCCCTCTCCCCCCCCTCTCTCTCTTGGCCATTTTCAATTATTTCCAAGACTAACTCATTAATGTATAGGGGAAAATGAAATGGGACAACAGACATCTTGTTTGACAAATTCCGATAATTTTGCGCCTGGTCGTATTTTTGCTTTTACTTCATAATACATACTCTTTCTGCTATGATACGACTTACCTTTGATTCCACTTTTAACAGAACAGTAACAGTTTTTGAGAAATTGAACCAAAATTCTTTTCAAAGTCAACAAAGGCAACATATAACTTCTGATTACTTACAAGTTGTTGCTGAACAGCAACAAGCAAAGTAAACATATGATGGACTGTGGAATAACCTCTGTTAAACCCCGCCGGATGTTCTCCAGTTCTATTGTTTTGACTTACCCATCCATGCAATCGACTATTGATGCCAGAGCTGTAGAGTTTGCTATAAATATTACATAATGAAAGACCGCTATAATTATTTACTTTGTTAACTTCGCCCTTCTTTAAAAAGAATTATGGACTTTTTCCAGCTGTCAGGGTAAATGAAGTAACTTTAGATCTTTTAGAATTGTTTATGCTGCTTTTTGCTAATGAATTTATTTTGCTATCAGTGTCAGTGGTTGGTCGCCAGAGACAACTAAATAATTTGTATTCTGCAACAAGCAGACTAGAATTGAATGTTGATATGAATAAGAGCAATATATAGTCGTATTTCGTAAAGGAGGGTATCTGACCCGTTCTGTTCGTCATATTTTGTACAAGTTACATTGTAATTCTTTTAGTGTTTTTACAAAACTATTCGATTCACAGGTGCAGCCATTTTTTTAATACAGAGCAAAAATGTGGGCTTTTGAGAAAGGTGCCTTGATTGAAAAAGTTCATATGCACGCGTTAAGCGCTTTTTCAATGTTGATAGTACAACGCCCAATGATCTGTTTTATGGTGAACTGGAAGATATCCATTTATCTAAATCTTATTTGAAATGTATGAAATACTGGTTCAATTTTTACAAGACTGAATGACAGCAGGATACCCTTTAAAGGTTACAGAGTGCTGTCAAGTTTAGATAACAATGGTAAGAGGATATGGGCTTCCAATGGTCGACAGTGTTTACATTCACATGGATTTGGATTTGTCTGGATTACCAAGGTTTGAAAATGTTATCATCATGTCTGAATTGTTCTAAAACAGAGGATTACTGATTCCGGATAGCAGAACCGACATGATCATATTATGAAGAAGAAGAAAAAGAAACACCAGAAGGTGCTGGGGAGGACCCAGAGAAGCACCGTCTTCACCTGCCTTGAGAGCAGTCCTGTACCACCCTTGGAGGCCTGCGCTGTGTTGACGAGCACACCCCACAGACCCAACCACCCCTGCCCACGCACGGACAGATGAAGACGGTGCCACTCCAGACACAGCCAAGCTTTCGCCATACGGTCTTATGTGCCCTCAAGAGAGAATCCAAAGTTGTAGTCTTTCCCACTGTCAACAGGACTTTCCCTGTGGTCAGTGGGTCTTCCTCACCGTCACTGGACCTTTCTCCAGGGTCAGCCTAGTTAAGGCAAAGAAGAAAAAGAAACACCAGAAGGTGTAGCTGGAGGGTGGTTTTTTTCGGCGGTGGGCTCTGCAGTCATGAAATACGGGCTGGTACACCCATGGGGATGCTACTTTAAGGCTGTTATGAGCTGCATCCTGTAGTCTAATTTACCTCTGTTCAGGAGCAGTTATGTCCCTTGATATCTTAATGGAGTGTCCTGCGCGTGCCTGTACCCATCGTCAACACAGCGCAGGCCTCCAAGGGTGGTACAGGACTGCTCTCAAGGCAGGTGAGACGGTGCTTCTCTGAGTCCTCCCCAGCACCTTCTGGTGTTTCTTTTTCTTCTTTGCCTTAACTAGGCTGACCCTGGAGAAAGGTCCAGTGACGGTGAGGAAAGACCCACTGACCACAGGGAAAGTCCTGTTGACAGTGGGAAAGACTACAACTTTGGATTCTCTCTTGGGGGCACATAAGACCGTATGGCGAAAGCTTGGCTGTGTCTGGAGTGGCACCGTCTTCATCTGTCCGTGCGTGGGCAGGGGTGGTTGGGTCTGTGGGGTGTGCTCGGCAGCTGGAGGGTGGTTTTTTTCGGCGGTGGGCTCTGCAGTCATGAAATACGGGCTGGTACACCCATGGGGATGCTACTTTAAGGCTGTTATGAGCTGCATCCTGTAGTCTAATTTACCTCTGTTCAGGAGCAGTTATGTCCCTTGATATCTTAATGGAGTGTCCTGCGCGTGCCTGTACCCATCGTCAACACAGCGCAGGCCTCCAAGGGTGGTACAGGACTGCTCTCAAGGCAGTGAAGACGGTGCTTCTCTGGGTCCTCCCCAGCACCTTCTGGTGTTTCTTTTTCTTCTGATCATATTATGTATAGTAGTGATAGATTTGGACGGTATAAACTCTTTAAATCGATAGCACCTTACATTGGGATAAAAAATGGATAGATTTATTAAATGTGCACTGACAAAATTTAGATTTGACATGTCTGACATCGCGTGCCACCCGCCTCAGGTGGCAATTTGTTTAAAATGACCTAACTTATCGACTCTGTAACAGAGCGAGAGAAGAGGAAATACATTTTTGTTTTGCTGTCCTGCTCTGAACGATCTGAAATAAAACTTACTCAATCCAAATATTACACCAAAGCATGTATTTTCAGGCTAATTCTCTTACTATCGACAAGGAATGAGAACACACGTCTGATTTTAGCCATGTATATTATCTATGACACAAACAAGAGAATTCGGACAGTTATGTCTTGATGTCCTTAGCTTTTTGTAACATATCTACACTTTGTCATTATTTCATTTTGTTACGTACTAGGAATGTTGTATGGTATACTTATGAAACCCCCTTCCGTTTGGGGCTCTGGTCTTAATCTGAATAAAAGATTCGTATTCGTATTCTCTTTGTCTGCCTGTCTGTTTCTCTGTCTGTCTGTCTGGCTCTCTCTCTGTGATACAAAACGACTATGTCGTGTGCGTGCGTGCGTGCGTGCGTGTGTGCATGTGTGTGTGTGTGTGTGTGTGTGTGTGTGTGTGTGTGTGTGTGTGTGTGTGTGTGTGTGTGTGTGTGAGTGAGTGTGCGCTTGCATGCTTGCTCGCTCGCGCGTTTATTAACACATATGCAAAATGTGTCACCATTTCATTTTTTTTAGCTCCTCAGAAAATGAGCTTCTTGCTGTATACTACTGTGTGGACTTGTGCGTTGTCAGGTAAACAGAAAACAACAACAAACAAACAAACAAACAAACAAACAAACAAACAAAAACCCAACATCTTAAACATGCAACAACCTCAACATCAAACGATGAAAATGATAATGATGATGATGCCGACGACGACGACGACGACGACGATGATGAAAGTGATAGCGACCATCACAAACGTTTTACTGTTAACTGCTTTCGCTCGTGAAAAAAAATACACTAGTCCACACTGGCATGGAATCTCTTTTCATAGAATAAGACACGACCATCTGAACACATGCCGTGTAACAAATGAACGAACTAGATGCGTCGTCACCCTCCCCCTCCCTCTCTCTTTCGGTCCCCACATCACTGAAAGGAATGTCAGGATTCAGTCTGCATCAACATTGACAGACACGATGTGAGCGTTTAGGGCGTGATGGCTGGAGTGTGTTGTCAAGTCTCTCACATCACTTTGTGTCCGAGGGGCGCTGTGCACGTGCTCATGAGCCATAGGGTGTGAGCACTGGGTGTGTTGTCAAGTCTCTCACATCACTGTGTGTCCGAGGGCGCTGTGCACGTGCTCATGAGCCATAGGGTGTGATCACTGGGGTGTGTTGTCAAGTCTCTCACATCACTTTGTGTCCGAGGGGCGCTGTGCACGTGCTCATGAGCCATAGGGTGTGATCACTGGGGTGTGTTGTCAAGTCTCTCACATCACTTTGTGTCCGAGGGGCGCTGTGCGCGTGCTCATGAGCCATAGGGTGTGATCACTGGGGTGTGTTGTCAAGTCTCTCACATCACTGTGTGTCCGAGGGGCGCTGTGCACGTGCTCATGAGCCATAGGGTGTGATCACTGGGTGTGTTTGTCAAGTCTCTCACATCACTGTGTGTCCGAGGGGCGCTGTGCGCGTGCTCATGAGCCACAGTGGTGGGTACATTAACACCCCAGCACACGCGGCACGGACAAGGTAGGAGGACATGATTTCTTTGTTGTTGTTGTTGAGGTGTCATCATTCGTCACGTCGTTGGCCAAGTTCCAGACAGGTTTATTCCCTTCCATCGTCTCTGTTGCATCTACTACTACTGCTACTGCTGCTACTACTACTGCTACTGCTGCTACTACTAACTGCTACTGCTGCTACTACTTCTGCTACTGCTACTACTATTACTACGACGACGACGACGACGACTACTACTACTACTACTGTTACTGCCACTTCTACTACTACTACTGCTGCTGCTGCTGCTGCTACTACTACTGCTTCTACTGCTACTACTACTGTTACTGCCACCACTACTACTACTGCCACTGCTACTACTGCCGCTGGTGCTGTTGCTTCTACTACTGCTACTACTACTGCTACCACTACCATCCACCACTACTATCACTACCACGACGACGACGACGACGACGACGACTACTACCACCACCATCACTATCACTGCCATTATCACTACCACTACTACACTCGTTTACTACACAACAACAACAACAACTACTACTACTACTATTACCACCACTGTTTCTACTACTGCTACTTCAACTACGACGACTATGGCTGCTGTTAATATAATTGTTGCTCAGCTCTGCTGCGGATGGTGCCGGTGGTGGTGCTACTACTACTACTACTACTTCATTTGACTACTTCCGCAGCTGCTGCTGTTACTGCTACAACTGCTGCAGTAGCAGATACTTCTGCACCTACTGCTACTGAAGCTGACGTTTCTTGCCGTTGCTGCTGCCGCTACTGCTACTGCCCCCCACCCCCCTCCAAATACTACAAGTCCTAGAACATTTACTGTCGCCGTTGTCGCCGCTGCCGTTCCGACTTATTACCTTTCCCAAAACAATTCCGAGACCTGACCAGGAACTATGCACAGGAACGCGCCAAGCAATCCGCCGACACAGCACAGCACAGCACAGCACAGCACAGCTGACACGACACGCGGCGAGGGCCGTAGCTGCTGTTGCTGTTGCTGCTGCTGCTGCTGCCGTGCTGGTGGACGATTCAAAGCCGTCTAGTACGCCGCTGCCGCTGTTGCAGCAGTGTGGGATCGCTCGGTAGTCGCAGCGTTGAGTGGTGGTTGTCGGTGATGGTGATGGTGGTGGTGGTGTTGGATGGACGGGACGGGGTACACAGCACGCTGACGAGGTGGTAAGGACTGGTCTCCCCCGCGCTGCCCGTGCACCAAGTAAGTAACAACCCCCGTCCTCCCTCCTTCCTCCTCCCTCCCCTCCCCTAACCCCACTTGCCCATCAACCATGTTGTACGTGAATGTAGAACGCAGGCGTGACACACACACACACACACACACACACACACACACACACACACACACACACACACACACACACACACACACGCACACACACACACACACACACGCACACACACACACACACACACACACACACACACACACACACACACACATACACACACACACACACACACACACACACACACACACACACACAACACACACAACACACACAAGCGCGAGCGCACGCCGTTCATTGATCGATTTCTTTGGTTGTTTACGTCTTCAGAAGCTGAAGAGTGTATTGACGGGTTTAAGTCGCTCGTCGTTTGGCGTTCAGGCTGCTTTCAACCCTAAACGCTCGCTAGCATGGGAGTCGGTTTGGGAGGGATGGGGAGGGGGGGGGGGGGGAGGGGGAGTGTAGAAGACTGGGGACTATCGATTGCCATCACTCTTCCCCCTTTCCCACTTCCATCCCTCTTTGCCTCTCTCCCTGGCTGAACGGCAAGGGAAGAGAAGAAGGTGTGTGTGTGTGTGTGTGTGGGGGGGTGGGGGCAGGATGGTGTGTGTGTGTGTGGGGGTATTGGGGTTAGAGTTTTCTTTAGCCCCTCATGCACGGGCACAAGAGACGGGCGCGGAGTTTTGCCTTCCGCCCTCAAATGGAAAGGGGAGTGGGTGGGGAGGGAAAGGGGGGGAGAGGGGAGGGGGGAAGACGGCGGAGAGAGTGCGGGAGACACGCAGAGATCAATCAACGACGCTCACCGGAAAGATGCTAGGCGGTGCTGTGGGCGAGATGTGCTTCCCTGTCAATTCTATCCCTTAGGAGGAGAAATTCGAATGGAGGGGGGGAGAGAGAGAGAGAGAGAGGGAGAGAGAGAGAGAGAGAGAGAGAGAGAGAGAGAGAGAGAGAGAGAGAGAGAGAGAGAGAGAGAGAGAGAGAAGCATAGTCAGAGCCAGACAGAAAAAAGCAGACGGACAGAGAAGCAGATAGACATGAACAGAGACATGCAGAGGGAGAGGCAGACAGACATGGTCAAGGCCAGACAGAGAGATGCAGACAGACATGGTCAAGGCCAGACAGAGAGATGCAGACGGACATGGTCAAGGCCAGACACAGAGAGGCAGACAAACAGACACACACAAAGTCCGGGAAAGCAAAGACAATGTGACAATGAGACAGACAGCAGACAGACAGGCCTGTACACAGACACACTGACAGACAGTGAGTAAGTAACTCACGAGAGAGGAGAAAAGAGTGGGAACAGAGAGACAGACAAACATAGTGAAAACGACAGAGAAGAAAGGGAGGGGGACAGTGAGACAGACAGACAGACAGACAGTGACCACAAGGCCGAGAAAGAAAAAGGGACAGAGACAGACAGCAAAAGGACTGACATAGAGACAGTTAGAAAGAGAACAAACACAGCAGAAGAAAAGAGAAAGGACAGACAATGAGCCTGGGGGCAAACCGACAGACACACAGACCGACAGACACACAGACCAACAGACACACAGACCGACAGACACACAGACCGACAGTCACACAGACCGACAGACACACAGACCGACATAGACACGTGCAGAGAGGCAGATAAATACACATGAAGAGACAGAACATGAGAAAGAGGCCGAGACAGTGGAACACACAGACAGAGACAAACCGTCAGACAGACAGGGGACAGACAGCTGGCCAAGAGATAGGAAAAAGAAGAAAGGGACGGTGACACTGGAGACAGACAGACAACATACAGACCCACATAATATAGTCATGCAGCTAAACAAACACACGGACACTGAGACTACGACACAGAGAGAAAGGGAGGTAGAGACGGAGACAGGGTGACAGACAGATAGATATGCACACGGACATGCACATAGCAAAAAAAGCACATACGGACACACACAAACAGACACACAGAGAGAGAGAAGAGAGAGAGAGAGAGAGAGAGAGAGAGAGAGAGAGAGAGAGAGAGAGAGAGAGAGAGAGAAGAACGGACAGAGGGATCCAACACAGTCTGCCACCACTAACGTGTGTGCACGGCTGTCGGTAGGGACCTCCCTGAATTCAAATACCGCATTTCCTCTACTCCCCTCACAGTGGCATTCACCATCACACCCCTTTAATGAGCTCGCTCCCTCTCAGTTTTCTGCCGGTGAAAGACTACACAACGGGCTCCCAGAGCAGAACGTAGCCACAGGACAGTTTGACCAGGTGGTTTTGTCCCCCCCCCCCCCCCCCCCCCCCCCCCCCCCGTGTTCCAAGCCGTCTGGGACAGTATGTCCTGCGAGGAGAGCCCCGTGTGCAGACCCTGCCGATGCCCACACCTTGGCTGCTTTAGGTTGGTATTTGTATGTCGCAAAGAGCTTCACTGCTCTGGAACGTGTTTGTTGCCTCAGGATTTGGAAGATGGGGACAGGACTGCACAGGATGAGTTGGGGCATTGGGGAGATCTTGGTTCTTGTCCAAATGGAAGAGAGGCTGGCCATGTCCTGTTCTCAGGCAGACGATGATGACTTGCTGGTGGCTACTGTCCTCTCCAACCTCCAGAGCAAGGTGTTCCGTCCTGGGGCTCTGAAGTGGTGGCTGCACAAGAGTGACTTCCCTTCTCCGCCAGTCGGGGACGTGCTGTCTGTTGTAGCCTGCTGCCTGCTTGGAGAGCTTTTCTGCCTGCTCGTGGCCCGTGACGCCACAGGGGCAGTAAATCCGCTGCGGTGCTGCCACTGACCTGGTACCCAGGGTCTGCAACTCCTCTTTCACGTCCTACAGCACCTGCTCTTGTTCTCATGTTTGGGAGGGGTGGGGGTGGGGTTGTGGAAGGTGGGGTTGGAGTGGGTGGGTCTGGGGTTAGGGGGGGGGGGGTAGGTGAGTGGAGGGTTCTGATGAAGAGACTGGACTGCTCCAGGAGAGGACTGACCTGGAAGGTTCTCTGTATCTGAGAAGCACTCACCAAGATGTCGGCCCTGCAGTCAGTGGCGCTGAACAGAGAACATGATTGTGCACTGGTAGGTAGTGGAGATTAGTCAGTGGCAACGGACGTGCTGATGGTGTTACCAGAGTTCTGTATTCATTCCCCCTCATATATCCATCAGGGCTTTCTCCGCTGAGCAATCTACTCAGATTTTGAATTCAGAGGATGGCGGGGTAGTCCATGTTCAAAGCTTTGAGGATGACGGAGTTTAGTTCTGCCTCAGAGTGCTCTTCCCTTGATAAACTCTCACGAATGACCCGATGACAGGGGAATCCAGCGAACGTTCTTCACTGTGCTGTTGCATATCAGTCCAAAGCAAGTAAACGATTGCACAAATTCGAGAGAACAATATAGCAATTGACAACAAAACGAAACGAACAGCAAAGACAACGATGACGACGACAACAACAATGACAATGACAAAAGGTAGAAGAAAACTGGTCTTCCAGTTTATCCAATTCTTAATTTTTACATGAACAATACTGTTACAAATAATATAGAAAGAAGGAATAGAAGAAAACTACTGGTTCTTTCCATGTGTGTGTGTGTGTGTGTGTGTGTGTGTGTGCGTGTGCGTGTGTGTGTGTATGTGTGTGCGCGCGCGCGCGCGTGCGTGTGTGAGTATGCGTGCGTGTGTGTGTGGATGGGAGGGGGAGAGGGAGGGGGAGGGGGGTCATGTGCGTGCATGTGGCAAACATCTGTCATAATGGCAGTGGTGAAAAACCATCAGTGTTTTTGAGAAAGAGACGGGTGTTTTTCTCCCCAAGAATTTTATCCCTGAAAAGGTGTATATGGTGATCATTCGGTGTTTTGATAAAAGAAATTTGTCCTACTTGTAAGAAAATAGTTTCAATTTGTTTGTGATCTCTCTCTCTCTCTCTCTCTCTCTCTCTCTCTCTGTATGTATGTATGTACACACACACACACACACACACACACACACACACACACACACACGCGCGCGCGCGTTCGTACAGAGAGAGAGAGAGAGAGAGAGAGAGAGAGAGAGAGAGAGAGAGAGAGAGAGAGAGAGATCTGTGTGTCTTCTCTCTCTCTCCTCCCCCCAAACACACACACACACACACACACACACACACACACACACACACACAACAACATATATAATATATATATATATATATATATATATATATATATATATATAAAATATATAATATATATAAATATATATTTAAGATTCCTCTTTTAACTTGTTTTAACTAATGTTGCTCCCCAAGGGGTTGAGCACTTAAAAAATTGTTTTAGGCATTTTAAATATACTGATCTATATATATATATATATATATATATATATATATATATATATATATATATATATATATATATATATATATATATATAATGGGTTTTACACAATACAACTTGCACTTTCAGAGGACAAGTGCTCATTGTGCTTTCATACACCATTCATACTTCCTTCATTCATAAGTAAAAACTTACAATCGAACTTAAAATTGTGGCCCCCACATGGAACAGCATAGTGTAAAAATGCTGGATTGGAAAGATAAGTTTTCTAGACTGCCGAGTGTTTTCAAAGCGGTAGGTCTCTACAGTGGGAGGCAGTGAGTTCCAAACAGCTGGGGCTGGAAAAGCTGAAGGAACGCTCAGCAAACCAGGAGTTTTGTCAAATTCTTTCTTTTTTCTTGTTTTAATTTCTTTCTTTCTTCTTCTTCTGCTTCTGCTTCTGCTTCTTCTTCTTTTTTTTTTTTCAAACGCTTTAGATCTTAGCTTTGGAATTATCAGTAATTTTTTTTCAGCAGATGAGCGGAGTATACGTGATGACTGGTATGAGTTGAGAGTGGCGGGAAGTATGGTGGAAAAGAGCCATCAAAGAAACAAAAGGCGAGGGCTGCCACTTTATATTAGCAATCCCATTTCTCAGGCAGCCCATGATCGAAGTTCCGTTTGCAGGGCAGTGCAATGATCGCGTTTTTGTTTGTTTGTTTGTTGGTTGGTTTTTTTTTCTTTTTTTTTAATATCAGGACAAGACGTGCCGCGATGTTCTTAAAATAGTCGGAACCGGGAAATTGATTCTGCTGGCAAACCGCACCGCACTGAATTACAGTAATCAAGACCAGAAGTAATTAGTAAAATTGGCGAGTCTTGCTGCTCCATCAGTGAAAACGAGATTGACGCGTTACACCATGGCGGATTCCAGGAGCGCCGTGCCGCACGTTGTGCTGATCGGGGCCTGCATGGGCAAAGCTGCCTTGGTCAAGTTCAGCTGCTGGATAGTTGACGGACGATTTACTACAGCCAATATCAATGCCGCCCATGTTTGCTGACTCGCTGCCTGCCTGCTTGATCAACATGATGGAGGCGATACAAGGCCATGTTTTTTTTTTATATTTTTATCGTCACTTCCTGTTGTCAGAGCGCTTCACATGCCGAGAGTTGTCGGACCTTCTTCTCCTTCCTGTTCCTCACCTCCGTCGTCATTCTGCCTTCTTTCCTTCACCTCCTTTCCTTCTCCTACTGTTTTTATTTTTTTTAATTTTCCCTCTTTCTCTACTCCGTGAATTGTATTTCTTTCTCCTTTTTTTAAAAATTCTTCTTCTTCTCCTCATCCTGCCCCTTCTCATCCTTTTCATTTTCTTTGCTTTAAAGTTTTGTGGACAGACTTTAAAAAAAAAATTCTTATTATAAAAGGTTTTAGATGTCCTTTATTTTCTACACATGAAAAGTTCCATCATTCAGTACATCATGAAGACAATCATCACTCGTGTCAACCACTCGGTCTTCTGCTTCTTTCCGTCATCCTCAGTTCTCTCCATCAGTCGTCTCACTCCTGTTTTCTTTGCGTCTGCTTATGTCCTCTTCCCCCCACCTTTCTTCTTCTCCTTCTCTAACTTTTCTTCCCCACCTTTTTCTTATCCTCCTTTTTCTCCTTCTCCTTCTCCTTCCCCGGTCTCCTCTTCTTCCTCTTCCCTCTTCAACTTCTTTTCCTTCTTCTCCTTCTTCTCCTCGTCCTCTTCCTCCCAATTCTTTTTTTCTCCTCCTCCCTTTAATCTCCTACTTTCTTAACTTCTCCTCCGCTTTCTTCATGTCCTCTCCCTCCTCCATGTCCTCTCCCTCCTCCATGTCCTCTTCCTCCTTCATGTCCTCTTCCTTCTTCATGTCCTCTTCCTTCTTCATGTCCTCTTCCTTCTTCATGTCCTCTTCGTTCTTCATGTCCTCTTCCTTCTTCATGTCCTCTTCCCCTCCTTCATGTCCTCTTCCTTCTTATGTCCTCCTCCCCTCCTTCATGTCCTCTTCCCCTCCTTCATGTCCTCTTTATCTTCATGTCCTCTTCCTTCTTCATGTCCTCTTCCTCCTTCATGTCCTCTTCCCCTCCTTCATGTCCTCTTTATCTTCATGTCCTCCTCCTTCTTCATGTCCTCCTCCTTCTTCATGTCCTCCTCCCTCCTTCATGTCCTCTTCCCCTCCTTCATGTCCTCTTTATCTTCATGTCCTCCTTCTTCTTCATGTCCTCTTCCTTCTTCATGTCCTCTTCCTTCTTCATGTCCTCTTCCTTCTTCATGTCCTCCTCCTTCTTCATGTCCTCTTCCTTCTTCATGTCCTCTTCCTTCTATTGTCCTCCTCCCCTCCTTCATGTCCTTCCCTTCTTCATGTCCTCTTCCTTCTTCACGTCCTCTTCCTTCTTTCATGTCCTCTTTCTTCTTCATGTCCACTTCCTCCTTCATGGCCTCTTCCTTCTTTCATGTCCTCTTCCTTCTTCATGTCCTCTTCCTTCTTCATGTCCTCTCCTTCTTCATGTCCCCCTCCTTCTTCATGTCCTCTTTCTTCTTCATGTCCTCTCCTTCTTCATGTCCTCTTTCATGTCCTCTTCCTTCTTCATGTCCTCTTCATGTCCTCTTCTTCTTCATGTCCTCCTCCCCTCCTTCATGTCCTCTTCCTTCTTCATGTCCTCTTCCTTCTTCATGTCGTCTACTCCTTCATGTCCTCTTCCTTCTTCATGTCCTCTTCCTTCTTCATGTCCTCTCCCTCCTGCATGTTCTTTTTCCTTCTTCATGTCCTCTTCATGTCCTCTTCCTCCTTCATGTCTTCTTCCTTCCTTCCATGTCCTTTCCTCCTTCATGTCTTCTTCCCTCCCTTCATGTCCTCTTCCTCCTTCATGTCCTTTTCCTTCCTCATGTCCTCTTCATGTCCTCTTCCTCCTTCATGTCTTCTTCCTCCTTCATGTCCTTTTCCTCCTTCATGTCTTCTTCCTCCTTCATGTCCTTTTCCTCCTTCATGTCTTCTTCCTCCTTCATGTCTTCTTCCTTCTTCATGTCCTTTTCCTCCTTCATGTCTTCTTCCTCCTTCATGTCCTCTCCCTCCTGCATGTTCTTTTCCTTCTTCATGTCCTCTTCATGTACTCTTCCTCCTTCATGTCTTCTTCCTTCTTCATGTCCTTTTCCTCCTTCATGTCTTCTTCCTCCTTCATGTCCTTTTCCTCCTTCATGTCTTCTTCCTCCTTCATGTCCTCTTCCTTCTTCATGTCCTCCCTCCCCTCCCTTCATGTCTTCTTCCTTCTTCACGTCCTCTTCCTTCTTCATGTCTTCTTCCTTCTTCATGTCCTCTCCCTCCTTCATGTCCTCTCCCTCCTTCATGTCCTTTTCCTCCTTCATGTCCTCTTCCTCCTTCATGTCCTCTTCCTCCTTCATGTCCTCTTCCTCCTTCATGTCTTCTTCCTTCTTCATGTCCTCTTCCTTCTTCATGTCCTCTTCCTCCTTCATGTCTTCTTCCTTCTTCATGTCCTCTTCCTTCTTCATGTCTTCTTCCTTCTTCATGTCCTCTCCCTCCTTCATGTCCTCTTCCTCCTTCATGTCCTTTTCCTCCTTCATGTCCTCTTCCTCCTTCATGTCCTCTTCCTCCTTCATGTCCTCTTCCTCCTTCATGTCTTCTTCCTTCTTCATGCCCTCTTCCTTCTTCATGTCCTCTTCCTCCTTCATGTCTTCTTCCTTCTTCATGTCCTCTTCCTCCTTCATGTCCTATTCCTTCCTCATGTCCTATTCCTTCCTCATGTCCTCTTCCTTCTTCATGTCCTATTCCTTCCTCATGTCCTATTCCTTCCTCATGTCCTCTTCCTCCTTCATGTCCTATTCCTCCTTCAGGTCCTCTTCCTTCTTCATGTCCTCTTCCTCCGTCATGTCCTATTCCTTCCTGATGTCCTCTTCCTTCTTCATGTCCGCTTCAATCTTTCATGTCCTCTTCCTTCTTCATGTCCTCTTCATGTCCTCTTCCTTCTTCATGTCCTCTTCCTTCTTCATGTCCTCCTCCACTCCTTCATGTCCTCCTCTCCTTGATGTCCTCTTCCTTCTTCATGTCCTCTTCCTCCTTCATGTCCTCTTCCTTCTTCATGTCCTCTTCCTCCTTCATGTCCTCTTCCTTCTTCATGTCCTCTTCCTCCTTCATGTCCTCCTCCCCCTTCTTCATGTCCTCTTCCTTATTCATGTCCTCCTCCACTCCTTCATGTCCTCCTCTCCTTCATGTCCTCTTCCTCCTTCATGTCCTCTTCCTTCTTCATGTCCTCTTCCTCCTTCATGTCCTCCTCCCCCTTCTTCATGTCCTCTTCCTCCTTCATGTCCTCTTCCTTCTTCATGTCCTCTTCCTCCTTCATGTCCTCCTCCCCCTTCTTCATGTCCTCTTCCTTCTTCATGTCCTTTTCCTCCTTCATGTCCTCCTCCCCCTTCTTCATGTCCTCTTCCTCCTTCATGTCCTCCCCCTCCTTCATGTCCTCTTCCTTCTTCATGTCCTCTTCCTCCTTCATGTCCTCTTCCTTCTTCATGTCCTCTTCCTTCTTCATGTCCTCTTCCTTCTTCATATCCTCTTCATGTCCTCCCCCCTCCTTCATGTCCTCTTCCTTCTTCATGTCCTCTTCCTCCTTCATGTCCTCTTCCTCCTTCATGTCCTCTTCCTTCTTCATGTCCTCTTCCTTCTTCATGTCCTCTTCCTTCTTCATGTCCTCTTCCTTCTTCATGTCCTCTTCCTTCTTCATATCCTCTTCCTTCTTCATGTCCTCTTCATGTCCTCTTCCTTCTTCATGTCCTCTTCCTTTTTTCACGTCCTCTTCCTTCTTCATGTCCTCTTCCTTTCTCATGTCCTCTTCCTTCTTCATATCCTCTTCCTCCTTCACGTCCTCCCCCTCCTTCATGTCCTCTTCCTTCTTCATGTCCTCTTCCTCCTTCATGTCCTCCCCCTCCTTCATGTCCTCTTCCTTCTTCATGTCCTCTTCTTTCGTCATGTCTTCTTCCGTCGTCATGTCCTCTTCCTCCTTCATGTCCTCCCCCTCCTTCATGTCCTCTTCCTCCTTCATGTCCTCTTCCTCCTTCATGTCCTCCCCCTCCTTCATGTCCTCTTCCTTCTTCATGTCCTCTTCCTCCTTCATGTCCTCCCCCTCCTTCATGTCCTCTTCCTTCTTCATGTCCTCTTCCTTCTTCATGTCCTCTTCTTTCGTCATGTCTTCTTCCGTCGTCATGTCCTCTTCCTCCTTCATGTCCTCCCCCTCCTTCATGTCCTCTTCCTCCTTCATGTCCTCTTCCTCCTTCATGTCCTCCCCCTCCTTCATGTCCTCTTCTTTCTTCATGTCCTCCTCCCCCTTTCATGTCCTCTTCCTTCTTTATGTCCTCTTCCTTCTTCATGTCCTCTTCCTTCTTCATGTCCTCTTCATGTCCTTCTTCATGTCCTCTTCCTTCTTCATGTCCTCTTCCTTCTTCATGTCCTCTTCCTTCTCATGTCCTCCTCTCCTTCTTCATGTCCTCTTCCTTCTTCATGTCCTCTTCTTCCTTCATGTCCTCTTCCTTCTTCATGTCCTCTTCATGTCCTCTTCCTTCTTCATGTCCTCTTCCTTTTTCATGTCCTCTTCATGTCCTCTTCCTTCTTCATGTCCTCTTCCTTCTTCATGTCCTCTACCTTCTACATGTCCTCCTCCCCTCTTTCATGTCCTCTTCCTTCTTCATGTCCTCTTCCTCTTTCATATATTTTTTTCTTCATTATCATCCTCTTCTCATCCTCCTTCAGATCCCCTTCCTCTTTCATATCCTCCTCATCCTTTTTCTTCAACTTCTTTTCCTCCTTCTCTTTCAACTTGATGCTCCTGCTCCTCCTTCTTCCTAAACTTCTGCACCCCCCCCCCCCCCCCGCCTCCCCCTCATTCTTCAAATTCTTCCTCCTTCTCTTTCTTGCAACTTCTTCCCGTACGCGTCCTTCTCTCTTCCTTCCTTATTCACCTCCTCCTCTTAGTTCTCCGCCCCTCTTTCTGCGTCTCCTCCTCCTCCTCCTTATTCTCCTTTTCTTGATTCTCCTCTACTTTCCGATTCTTCTCCTCTTCTTCCTTGTTTTTTCTCCTCCACCTCATTCTCCTTTTCTTCCTGAATCTGTTCCTCGTCCTTCTAATTTCCTCCTCTTCCTGTGTCTCCTCCTCCTTCTGAGTACACTTCTCCTCTTCCCTAACCTCTTCCTCCTCCTTCTCCTTCCCCCCTCCATCCACCCTTTGTTCTCCTCTCCCGCGGCGTCCTCTCCAATATTCTCCTCCTCTCCCTCAAACCCCTCCTCTTCTTATTATCCTTCTCTTCCTAAGTCTTCTCGTCTTCCTCCTTATTCCCCTCCTCTTCCTGAGTCTCTTTCTTCTCCTTCTTCACATCTTCCTTTGTCTCCCTCTCCCCTTCTTATTGTCTTCCTCTTCCTGGGTCTCCTTCTTCTCCTCATTCTTTATCTCTTCCTGTGGTCTCCTCCTTCTTCTCCTCATTCTTTCCCTCTTCCTGTTGTCTCCTCCTTCTTCTCCTCAATCTTTCCTCTTCCTGTTGTCTCCTCCTTCTCCTCATTCTTTACCTCTTCCTATAGTCACCTCCTCCTTCTCCTCATTCTTTACCTCTTCCTGTAGTCTCCTCCTTCTCCTCATTCTTTACCTCTTCCTGTAGTCTCCTCCTTCTTCTCCTCATTCTTTACCTCTTCC
>CM031603.1:36472788-36482788 GCA_018398815.1 Conus ventricosus
ATAAAGAAGAGCGGTAGACAACAGAAAGACAGACAGTGTAGGATGAAGAAGAGCGGTAGACAACAGAAAGGACAGACAGTGTAGGATAAAGAAGAGCGGTAGACAACAGAAAGACAGACAGTGTAGGAAAAAGAAAAGCGGTAGACAACAGAGACAGACAGTGTAGGATAAAGAAGAGCGGTAGACAACAGAAGACAGACAGTGCAGGATAAAGAAGAGCGGTAGACAACAGGGAGACAGACAGTGTAGGATAAAAAGAAGAGCGGTAGACAACAGAAAGACAGACAGTGTAGGAAGAAGAAGAGCGGTAGACAACAGAAAGACAGACAGTGTAGGATGAGAAGAGCGGTAGACAACAGAAAGACAGTGTAGGATAAAGAAGAGTGGTAGACAACAGGAGGACAGACAGCGTAGGATAAAGAAGAGCGGTAGACAACAGAAAGACAGACAGTGTAGGATAAAGAAGAGACGGTAGACAACAGAAAGACAGACAGTGTAGGATAAAGAAGAGCGGTAGACAACAGGAGGACAGACAGTGTATGATGAAGAAGAGCGGTAGACAACAGAAAGACAGACAGTGTAGGATAAAGAAGAGCGGTAGACAACAGGAGGACAGACAGTGTAGGATGAAGAAGAGCGGTAGACAACAGGAGGACTGACAGTGTAGGATGAAGAAGAGCGGTAGACAACAGGAGGACAGACAGTGTAGGATGAAGAAGAGCGGTAGACAACAGGAGGACAGACAGTGTAGGATGAAGAAGAGCGGTAGACAACAGGAGGACAGACAGTGTAGGATGAAGAAGAGCGGCAGACAACAGGAGGACAGACAGTGTAGGATAAAGAAGAGCAGTAGACAACAGAAAGACAGACAGTGTAGGATAAAGAAGAGCGGTAGACAACAGGAGGACAGACAGTGTAGGATGAAGAAGAGCGGTAGACAACAGGAGGAAAGAAAAGCCGATGTCCTTGCAGGCCTCTTTCACTATAAGACAACATAATCATGTCTTGGCGGCATCCACGGTTTTGGTGATGCAAAAAAATAAAAAAAAAATAATGAGAAGCAGCTGAACCACACACTGGTCGTTTCTCACAGTAGACAGTTCCCTCTCTCTCTCTCTCTCTCCCTCTCTCTCTCTCTCTCTCTCATTTCTTTTCTGAAGTATTCATATCATATTGATTTGGCCATGCGATTGAACGATTGCCGTATGTATTGGTAAATCTTTTTCCGTCCATTTTGGTCTCGCTAGAGAGAGAGAGAGAGAGAGAGAGAGAGAGAGAGAGAGAGAGAGAGAGAGAGAGAGAGAGACAGAGAGACAGACAGACAGACAGACAGAGAGGTGTAACGATCAAATGAAAGGTAAAGATGAAGGAGAAAGAAAGAAAGAACAAAGGCAAAGTAAGGAGGAGAGAGCGTGAAGTGCAGGGTTTAGCTGTGTGCAGGAAGGAGGGGGTTGGGTTGGGTTGGGGAGAGCGGTGTGGTGACATTTGACTGGCTGTCTGCCCTGCCTGCTATCAACTGCACTATCCACCAGTCACACTATAAGCAATACATGTGCTTTGACTTTTCTTGGCGTACATCTGCAAGCGTTCTGCACACAGAACACATTGACACTTCAACACTCAGTGCTGCTTGGAAAGACGATGATGACGACGACCATGATGATGATGATGATGACTGTGATCATGATGAAAAGGATGGTGATTATAATAAGATCATGATGATGATGACGATGAGACAAAAAAAAAAGAAGTATCTGTTCTCTCTCTCCTCCCACCTGTCTGTCTGTCTGTCTTGTCTGTCTGTCTGTCTGTCTCCCCTCTCCCTCCTACTGTCTCTCTCCCTCTCTCCTTTCTTTTCTAACCCCCTCCTCTCTCTCTTGCCTTTCCTCTCTTCTCCTCCCCCCTCTCTCTCCCTCCCCCTCCTCCCACCTCTCTGTCTGTCTGTCTGTCTGTCTCTCTCTCTCTCTCTCTCTCTCTCGCTGCCTATTATCTCTGTCTTTGGCGCGCGCTCACCAGCCTTGGAAACACCTGACAACACCTTCGCCCTCGCTCAACGTGATAACCAGCGACTGCCTGCCTCATCTTCTCCGCCTGAAATCCCTTTTGGCCTTTCCCCCACACCGCTGTTCACTTGGCGGCGATGTCTATCTCCCTGTTGGTGAACTGAACGAACAAAAGGTCACGATACACTGCAGCCAACATCGTGCTACTGGTGTGTCCCACTGGTGTGTGTCATTGGTGGATGTCACTGGTGTGTGTCATGGTGGATGTCACTGGTGTGTGTCATTGGTGGATGTCACTGGTGTGTGTCATTGGTGGATGTCACTGGTGTGTGTCATTGGTGGATGTCACTGGTGGGTGCCATCGGTGGATGTCACTGGTGTGTGTCACTCGTGTGTGTCACTGGTGTGTGTCATTGGTGGGTGCCATCGGTGGATGTCACTGGTGTGTGTCACTGGTGGATGTCACTGGTGTGTGTCACTGGTGTGTCATTGGTGGGTGCCATCGGTGGATGTCACTGGTGTGTGTCACTGGTGTGTGTCATTGGTGGGTGCCGTCGGTGGATGTCACTGGTGTGTGTCACTGGTGTGTGTCATTGGTGGATGTCACTGGTGTGTGTCATTGGTGGATGTCACTGGTGTGTGTCATTGGTGGATGTCACTGGTGTGTGTCATTGATGTATGCCACTGGTGTGTGTCATTGGTGGATGTGACTGGTGTGTGTCATTGGTGGATGTCACTGGTGTGTGTCATTGGGGACGTCACTGGTGTGTGCCAGTGACGTATGCCACTGTTGTGTATCATTGGTGTATGCCACCGGTGTGTGCCGTTGATGTATGCGACACTCCTGTGTGCCATTGGTGTATGTGACTAGTGTGCCCCTATGCATGCCATTGGTGTGTGCCACTAGTGTGCCCCTATGCATGCCATTGGTGTGTGCATTGATGTGTGCCACTGGTTCTCCCTTCTATGTATGCCATCAGTGTGTGCCATTAATGTGTCTTATTGGTGTGTGTCAAAAGTGTGCCCAACTTACTTGTGCCATAAGTGTGTGCCACAGGTGTGTCCCACTGGCGTGTCATCAGTGTCCCACTGGAGTGTGCCTTTAATACGTTTTTTGGATACTATTTCATGCACGGCTCACATGTTTGCGGCTCTAGCGGTTGCACTGTGCACTGTCCTCAAGCGAAGTGTCAGCTAATCGTGTTGCCTGAGTGTGGATGCATGTTTCCTCCCGCCTGCTGCAAGCTGTATCATGCCTGCACGTCACGCTGCCTTGGAATAAAACTGTCCAGGACCAAGCTTCTGCCTTTCTGTGGGTTCCTGGTCAAGCGAGGCGTAGTCACATGACAACCAGCAGCGCTGCTTTTTGGCGCATGAAGCCAAAGGCAAAACACGTATTTCGACAGAGACTACAGCATGCGATGAAAAAAGAACACGAGCAAGTATGTATATGTAAGGTTCAGTTTGTATTAAAAAACAACAACAACGCCAAACAAACAAACGAACAAAAACCACTGAAAACGCTAGCGATATGGAAGGAACGTGCAGAACAGCATTGCCTGATATACTTTTGTAAAACAAAGGCTTCGAAGCGGTCTCGCGCGTGAACCTATTTCTGGACACGCTCAAGTCTTACAAAGTAGATATCTGGCATTTCGCTTCATAGGCAATGGAGGACTCTACGGCTCATCATGCAGCACACGAGAACTGAAGCGGACCACTTCCAATTCTTTAGAGTCATGAAAACCTTTCGGGTGGATTGGTTCTATTGCCGCTGCTGCTTTTGGGGCGCTATGGTGAAGACCGAAAGAAACAGGCCCCAAAGCCCTGCAGGAGGGTCTGGACAATCGATCATTGTGTGCGCCGGTCGAGCAGTCGGCTCCATAGCACCACGGTTCCAGCGTGTGGCTTTGACTGTGGGTGATTTATGGGCGACGTCGTTGTACGTTGCATGGAGCCCTTTCTGACGGGTGTTTCATCTAGAAGCAGGGTAGTGTGACGTCAGTCTTAGCTCGGCACGATACGTTTCCCGACACCCCCCCCCCCCCCCCCCCCCTTGCTGCGGGATGCACCTGTGACTTTAGCTGGAAGGAGAAAGGGGTAACAGGGGCCAGCACAGGCGGTGCATCAGGGTCAGAATGGACAGCTGACCCCGGGACCATAGTTCAACATGCATGCTGTCCTTGCTGCCCGCTGCGCGCGCCGTGCTCTCCTACAGACAGGTTTTGGGAAGTGGCGGAAGTTTTGTTGTTACAGGCATTGCATGTTTGGAAAGTTTCCTCTGAATCGATGACCTCCAAACGTCTTCTTGTCTCTGTCATTAATGAATATGCAGGTGTGGTCGTGCAGTTGGACTTAGCTACTGTTTAACGGCATTTTGTACTTCATTCAAGTCCGCCATCTTGTCTTTCGTCTGCCGGTTACAGGTTAGTTGTTCCAGAAGCGCCCCTTGTTTGGGCTGACCTTCATGTGTTATTGGCAGTCTGGCTTCGACTGTGCACCAGCCTCACGCCTCTACGTCTGAACAGGAACTGTTGTCAGTCCCTCCAGCAACACACACACACACACACACACACACACACACACACACACACACACACACACACACACACACACCCCGCACGCACGCACGCACACACACACACACGCACGCACACACACACACGCACGCACGCACGCACGCACACACACACACACACACACACACACACACACACACACACACGCACGCACGCACGCACACACACACACACACACTCACACACACACACACACACACACACACACACACACACACACACAAACACACACACACACACACAAACACACACACACACACACACACACACACACACACACACAAACACACACACACACACACACACACACACACACACACACACACACACACACACACACACACACACACACGAGTTCTCTCCTGTCCCTGCTGCAGCCGCTGTGGGTAGGGGAGCGCTAAAAAATTACCCCCTCCTCCCCCCCCCCCCCCATCCCCCCAAAGAAAATGTAAACGACCATATCGATTTGTTCTGTATAATTCTCCAATACTTCCGTCTGACTTGCCTGAGGCCATCAGGCATGTAATGCAATCATGACAAAACAAACGAACAAACAAATAGGATGAGGAAGATGATATGATGTTTCCAGTTTAATGTAATAGCAGTAAAAACTGTTATAAAAGGAAACATTAACGCAAAATGACGTCAGCATATTCGGGCAAAAAAAGATGCAAGAGGAAATGTACAAAAAGTATTTAAAAAAATTTGTAATTCCAAACAATTATTATTTAAATCAAATGCAAACAGTATCGGCGAAAAAATAACAACAACAAAAAACAACAAACAAGCGATGAAACTTGATCTCTTTTCCATCTTTTAGTGTATTTGTTTGACATCATTACGTCCACAATGCCAATGACGCTGTGGAGCGGAAAATCAAATCGACTGGAATAAAACAGCTTCAAGATAAAGACATCATTAGCATCAGCATCAACGTTCTCTAATAGGGGACATGAAGGCAAGCTAACAGCGCGAGATACTCCAAGATGGCCGTGTGGGAAGATGCGATAGAAGGAAGCTGGATGTAGCTGAATATGTAGACAAGTGCGTGAGGAGACATACGGGAGTCATTTCCTCGGAGAGTGCATGGAAATAAAAGACAGCAAAGAGGAAAAAAAAAGAAGGTGGAAAGACTGTAAAAGGAAAAACTCCATTGTAATAGAAGACGGGGACGGGTGCAGCTAGCTCGTTAGTGTCGGAGATGTCGCTGTCCTCCGTGTGGCCGGAGAGAAAAGAGGCTCGTTAGAGATGGGCTTTCTAGTTGCTATTACCGGGAATCCCGGAAGATTAGCAGTTCCATTTTTCTCCGTTTGAATCTCTCAGTCCATGGGTCTGCCTCTCTGTCTGTCTCCTTTTTTGTGTGTGTGCATCCATCCATTCTTTACGTCAGATTGTCTATCTGTATGCCTTCTCTCTCTCATTCTCTGTCTGACTGTGTGTGTGTGTGTGTGTGTGTGTGTGTGTGTGTGTGTGTGTGTGTGTAGATAGGTGGTGAATGCAGACATGTTTACTCTCTCTCTCTCTCTCTGCGTGTGTGTGTGTGTGTGTGTGTGTGTGTGTGTGTGTGTGTGTGTGTGTGTGTGTGTGTGTGTGTGTGTGTGTGTGTGTGTGTTGTGGAGTGATGGGGATGCAGACACGTTTAGTTTTTCTGTCTGTGTGTGTGTGTGTGTGTGTGTGTGTGTGTGTGTGTGTGCGTGCGTGCGTGCGTGCGTGCGTGCGTGCGTGCGTGCGTGGTGTGTGTGTGTGTGTGTGTGTGTGTGGTGTGTGTGTGTGTGTGTGTGTGTGTGTGCGTGCGTGTGGATGGGTAGGTGGGTGGTCGATGCAGACATCTTTACACTCCTCTCTCTCTCTCTCTCTCCTCTCTCTCTCTCTCTCTCTCTCTCTCTCTCTCTCTCTCTCTCTTTCTCTCTGTGTTGTGGGAGTGATGAGGACGCAGACATATTTAGTTTTTCTGTCCTACTCTATGTGTGTGTGTTTGTGTGTGTGTGTGTGTGTGTGTGTGAGTGAGTGAATGAGTGAGTGCGCGCTAGGGGGCAGGGGTGAGGAGGGGGGCGGCCGCCGAGAAGATTTTGTCTCTCACTTCACCATCGGTGTGCGAGTGTGCTTGCGCACGCAACTCAAGTGCATGCATGCGTGGGTGAGTATGGAAATGCGTGTCTGTCTGCCTCTCTGTCTCTCTGCTGTCTGTTATGTGTGTCTTGTCTGTCTGTCTGTGTCAGTCTGTCTGTCTGTCTCTCTCTCCATAACAAATCTTAATCTCACGTGTTTCACGATGCTATCCACCCCCCCCCCCCCCCCCAAAGCGGTAACGGGAGATTGAAGAAAATCAAAGCTCTTTCCTCCAGGATCCCATCTTCCTTCCCGCTTTGTTCCCCCATGAGTCCTTTTCTTCCTCATGTCCCTGTGGCACAGTTGGAGAAAAGAGAGAGCAAGAAAGACAAGAAACAACACAGTGAATATCGCAACGTTTTGGCGGATCGACAGTGCCACAACAGATTGAAGTAGAGCCAGATTGAGGGACCGATCAAGTATGTACTTTATTTATGTGTTTATTTCTTGCTTTTATTTAGTTAGTTATTTATGTATTTATTTATTCATTTATTTATTTGTTTTTTTCGCCAAAGGGGTTATGTTTTCACATTCAGTTGATTTGTTTGGCTGTCAGAAGAATGATGAGGAAGAAAAACCAGATTGATTTCGACATAGAGTGGAAAGATGGGCTATGGCCCAAAGCCCATTTCACTCCATGTTGCTGTATATCCATGCTGCAGACTGGGATGAAAGATTGGTTCCACCATGGTGGAGGTCTGCTCTGTCCATTCCACCTCATGTTGCTGTATATCCGTGCTGCAGACTGGATCAAAGATTGGTTCCATACCATGGTGGAGGTCTGCTCTGTCCTGACTTCCCTTTTCGTTCCGTGTTTCCGTTCGGCAACCCACCGGAGGAGACACTGCACTGCTTCATTTTTATGGGTTGGTGTTTAGAGGTGTTTGTTTTGATTCACCATTACAGGCACCACTGGCTAATAATACCTCTGCTAAAACTGACTGCTAAACCAACGTGAATGAGTAGCACGCCTGGTGGGTGCCATCACGTCCATCCGATCACAGTGTCCATGAAATGGCCAACACTGTGGACGATTGTGACGTGAAGTCAACACTGGCATGGACGTGAACAGAAAATCAAAACAGGGCATCAAGGGCCGCAGAGTGTCAGACCTTTTTCATGATGATGACAGCGATGATGCTTTGGAGTTCCTTAGGAATCTTAGACTTACACGACAGGGTTCGTTTCTTTCGCTTTGTTTCTTCATCCATTCATGGTATTTGAAATGAACAGCAGAGAAATCACCGTAGACTCCCTTCCCACAGTTTTTCATTCCTTGCCCCATTTACACACTCACACACACACACACACACACACACACACACACACAACACACACACACACACACACACACACACACACACACGAACACACAGAGGATGTTTAAGGATAAAGAGTATAGCGGTGGCTAGCCAGGAAGGAGAGAGGTGGGGAGCTTAGGGGGGGGGGGGGGAGGCAGTGAGGACGTGTTCTTTGATCTTGTCCCAGCAATCCTGATCCAGTCACTCTGTAGTTATCTGCATCTGATGCTTTGCATTCCTCACAACGTCACGATTCAAAGACATCGAAGGAGATGCTTTCCTATCACGGCACAACGTGCATAATGGAAACGTTTTTCTCTCAGTTAATGCAGATTTCATGTCCAGTTTCAGCTCAAAGCCATTTGGTTTTTATGTAATTTAGAACGGTTTCTCTTCCGAGGAAAGTAATCTCTTTATTGTGTGTAATCTCTCTCTCTCTCTCCTCTCTCTCTCTCTCTCTCTCCATATTTTGATAAGAATAGGATTGTTGCCTCGCGCCAGGGCTGTACAGCGTAGAGTTGTGTCCCCTGGTTGGTGTATTTGGGATCCTGCAAGCCTTGCGCTTGGGGGGGGGGGGGGGGGGGGGGGGGGGGAGGGGGTGCTCTACATAATACGGAAGAGGGTGCCGTGAACCAACATAGCTTAAGAGAAGGAAAACTTGGAGTCCAAACCCGCGCTGTCTGGTGTACGTTGACCAAGTATTACCAGGGTAACCAGACAACCGTGAGCTGCTCTGAAGTCGGAATGTGTCAGCTGAGACCAGCGGGCAGACCTCCTGCAGAGTCACAAGCTCAGGAGAAGACCAGACACTGCGCATCTCACCCAATATGGCCATGTGGGCTGATATTCGATGGTATGGTGCTCGTCCCGTGGTTCCTCTGGTGGAGACAGTCAGTGCCTGGTCTCCAGCCTCAAAGGGGCACAACCACAGCGACTGGAGAAGCGATACAGGAAGAGAACAGGAGGTGGAAATCAAGCAGCCGAGCGAGTCATGTCATTCGGAAACACCAGCAACCCACCTAGTCTTTGCACAGTGGAACGCTGAGGGCCTTCGAAAGAAGAAGCCTGAGCTGCAAGAGTTCTTCAAAAGGGAGGGAGTGGACATCATCTGTATTCAGGAGACACACCTGACAAATGCCCATCGCCTCACCCTGAGAGGATACGAGCTCTTCCGGCATGACTGGCACCAACCGGCACAACCTCCCACCCACATCTTACAGTACTGCCCCTTCTTTGAAGCCTTGAGACGCCAGACGTGGCCCAGTCTGGCTCAGGTCCTGGAGAAGCTGTGGGGGCCGGCGGTTCACTGCAGCGAACTGCAGACTTCCGTTTATGAATGAGGATCTAGCATGGCCAGGAACGCAAAGGAAAGAAAAGAAGAAAGGATCGTTTAATCCTCCCCCATGCCCCCCCCCCCCCCCTACACACACATCGTTTCTCTCTTTCTCTCTCAGAAGAGGTTCAAACGATTTCATTTCCTCCTCCCCCCCCCCCTCTCTCCCTCTCTGTCTCGTTCACACACACTCAGTCTCTGTTGCATAATACTGTTCCAACTTTGTATAATTTCAAAGCCATTTGCAAACTGTTGTTGTTTGTTATTTGTATATGTGCTGCATTGTGATTTAAAACGCAAATGTGTGACTACTGTAGTTCTTGAGAACGTTTACTCCCTTTTCAATATTTACTTCACCGTCTCTTATCTCTTCCTCCAGAGCAAGATGTAAAAACAATCTCTCTCTCTCTCTCTCTCTCTCTCTCTCTCTCTCTCTCTCTCTCTCTCCATAACAAAATCTGATCTCATTTGTTTCACGATGCAATCAGCCCCCCCCCCCCCTTTCCCGCCTCCCTTCTTGCCCTAACACATCCACCCTTCCCTTTCCCCACCCAAAGGCCGATCACTCCTGTTGGTCTCAGCTCACACAGCGCTGTGAATGAAGCCCACAGATCAAGCCAACAGTCTCCTGGTGGAGGGAGGGGCGTGGATTATGGAAATGGAATGAATTTGGGA
>CM031603.1:36495288-36497788 GCA_018398815.1 Conus ventricosus
GCTTTCTCTTTCACGCGCTCAGCAGCAACTCGTGGTATGATCATCACTGGAAGTGTTTGAGGATTCGGGGGATTCTAGCGTCGTATGGCGTGAGTTCAAAAACACAGCAGCGTTCGCGAGGAATTCGAGAAAGGTGTTGTGCAGCTTGGGAGGTCGAGTTGTTGCTGATTCAACAATGGTGGAGTGCTCGGCACTCTTAACTCCCACTATCACTCCTTCCCCTGGCTCCCCCCCCCCCCCATCCACCTCTCTCTCTCTCTCTCTCTCTCTCTCTCTCTCTCTCTCTCTCTCTCTCTCTCTCCAGTCTGCAGTTTTTGTGTAATAATTGTTTTCGCATGCACCCACAGACGCAGTCACACATGCTGTTTCTGTCATTTCAGCATTTCTCGCGTATCACGGCTTTTTTGTTTGTTTGTTTGTGTTTTTTTTTTTGTTTTTTTCGCCTTTCCGTTCCTTTAGATGATTTCTTTGTTTGCTTCTTCTTTTCTGTTTTTCTCTCTTTTCATTCCTTTCGTTGAATTTTCCCCTCTCTGTCTTCTTCCATTCCTTTCTATTTTCGTCATGGTGTTCTTGTATTTGGTGCCTTTCATTTTCGCGTTTTAAAAATTCTTTTCAGTTCCCTCTTCCTCCCCCCCCCCCCCCCCCCCAATCCCATGCTTTCTTTATACTATTCTCTTTCTTGATTTTGTTTTGCCATTTTCTTTAAAAAAAAATTTAAAGATTATTTTTCGCTCTTTTCTTGCTCATGTTTTTTTTTTGTGTGCTAAACCCCGATCTAGCTTCCTTTAATCTCTCTCTCTCTCTCTCTCTCTCTCTCTCTCTCTCTCTCTCTCTCTCTCTCTCTCTCTCTCTTTCTCTCTCTCTCTCTTCTGTTCTTCTCGGTCCGCCTTCTTTCTACATTCATACCTATTTTTTCCTTCCTTTTTCTCCTCGCTTTCTACCGATACTTTCTCTCTCCTTTTCTTCACTTTTTTCCTCGCATACTTTCCTGTTTTGCTGGTTGTTTGGGTAGTGGGCTAAACACTGTCTATGTATTTTTAAAAAAAAACATGAATGAAAACACACAGATCTGTTGCTGACAACAAGCTGGGCGTATGCAGACCAGAAAAAAAAAAAAGATGGAAAGTTTGTATACTTGGTGAAAGACGTTCAGATCAGACAAGAAATCAGGTTACGTCCTTATCGGTTCCCCTGCCTAATCAGACAGAAGGCGTTTTTTTTTTTATGGGCACAAAGAGAGTATAGATGACATCACTGAACCTCAGATGGTGCCGTGGCCTGTGCTTCTCCGCACCTCAGCTCTCGTTAGAGATTGGCTATCCAGGTAAGACTTAAGAGACAGGTTCAACGCGAAGTAAGACAAAAACAAATCTGTGGTTGGCTCGACTCCTATCGTCGATCACGACGACCTTTCTTCTGTCGACGTCTTCTGTCGGGATCTGCGCTGAGTCTGCCTGGAATTTTTCTCCTCCGTAATGATTTCTCTGCATTTATTTTAGAATGCGGTGGGAGCGGTGTTTAATGACGCGTCTTCTACTGCGGTGTTTTTTTTGTTTTTTTTTTTTTTTATTGCTGTAGTTAGTTTATCAGCATTTCTCCAGTAAACGACTACGAGATATTGTCAAACACGTTTTAGAAATTCAGTTAGCAACTAACCTGGAATGTCATTTTGTTTTTAGTAGGTACCTTTGTGTCGTGAAGTAGTTTTGCACTTTCCGTATTCCTTTGATCAATCCGTTTCTTATTTCCCTTCATTGATAAAATTTTCCCTTTACTATGTGCCATCGTTGTTATCACATTCTTCTTATTGCTCTTCTTCTTTTTCTGCTTCGTCTTCGTCATGGTCTTACGGGTCTTTTTTTATCTGCTTCGTTGTTGTCTTCTTCTTATTATTATTCTTTTTCTCCTTTCTCCTTCTTTTTTCGTTTGTTTCCAACTTTGATTTCGTGTTTTTTTTATTTTTTAATTGTTGTCCTTTTTTTTTTCTCCCTCTCCTCCTTATCCACTCTAATTTTCCCCTCCTCCTCCTCTCCTCCCTTCTCGTTCTCTTTCTTCTTCTTCTTCTCCTTATCCACTCTGTACTTTTCCTCCTCTTCCTCCTCTCCTACTTTCCCTCCTTTTCTCCATTGCATCCTTTTCATCCTCTCTTTCTCTACTGTCTTCTTCTTCTTCTCTTCTTCTTCTTCTTCTTCTCCTTCTTCCAATTATTATTATTCTACCTCCTCCTCCCCCTCCTGCTCCTCGTCTTCTTCTTCTTCCTATTATTATTATTCTACCTCCTCCACCTCCTCCTCCTCCTCCTCTTCTTCTTCCTCTTCTTCTTCTTCTTCTTCTCCTTCTTCTTCTTCTTCTTCTTCTACCTCCTCCTCCTCTTCCTCTTCTTCTTCTTCTTCTTCTTCTTCTTCTTCAGTTCATTCCTCTCATACTCAGGGGAAGAAAGGGTCGCGCAGGTAACCAGGGGTGGGATCGGTAGGGGTGGGTGGGGGATGGGTGAGTGTGG
>CM031603.1:36502788-36507788 GCA_018398815.1 Conus ventricosus
GGGGGAGATAGACAACAATTCAGAGAAAGAGAGAGACCCGCGCGCGCACACACACACACACACACACACACACACACACACACACACACACACACACACACAAAGGCCGAGAAGGACACACAGACAAACAGACATGGAGACCTGTTGTGTTTGTGTGCGCAGCAACCCATCCCAGTAAACACGCCTGCCACTGAGAAAGTCGACGCCGATATCAAGGTGGAGAAGAAAACAAACCTTGTTAGACCCCCCCGACCTCCCCCTGCGCCGTCTCCCTGCACGTCAGGCTTCAGCAGGGCAGACAGGTCTGGTTCGTTCAGCTGGCGGTGCATCTGACTGCAGTGTGCTACCAGTACTGCCTCCCTGGACGTACACAACACGACGCGTTTCGACCTCTTAGGTCTCCTTCAGGCAAGACACAAACAAAGAGGACAATGAAAATGAATGAGTTTGTCACTTAGCTTGGATGTCTTCAGCGCCAGGTAGGCGTTCATTTTTATTGTCCGATCCTATTTGTTTGTGTCTTGCCTGAAGGAGGCCTAAGAGGTCGAAACGCGTCGGGTTTTGTCTAGTGACTCGTTGTCCACGTTTCTCTTGGCGGTTCACTAACATTTATGTAAGATTTGTTTAGATTTCCGCCTGCAGTCGTCTCGCTTTGCAACTAGATCTGTTTCTGATGATCTGCCGCTGGTGTTAATGATGACCTTCGACTGCTTTGACTACTGATCACCACTCTTGACTATTTCTCACTGTTTTTGACTACATTTGGCTGCTTGTGACTACTCATCACCACTGTTCATTATTTTGTTTTCATATAATCACTTTTTACTACCCATCACTACGTTTGAGAAATTTGTACTAATGCTGACAACTTTGATTTCTTTTTGCTACTTTTGGCTACTTATGACTACTTATGACTACTTTTTGCTGGTTTTGACTACCTATTACTACTGATGACTCGCTTTTGCTGCGTTGACTACTCGTTATTACATTTGACCATTTTTCGATAGTTGGTAGAACACAATACAAATTTCGACTGCGTTTTCCTACTTTGACTATGTATTGCTACTCTTGACCACTTATTACTTATTTTTGGCCTCTTTTGTTACAGCTTATAACTTTGAACAACTCATGGCTGCTTTTTACTGCGACTACTTCTGCTGCAATCAACGTTTTTTCCCGTTGCTACGCTTGGCTGTCTGTTTCTACTTTTTACAATTTTGTTTTTGCTGGTTTTGACCATTTCTGTCTAATGCTTGCTACTTTTAACTACATATTTCAACGTATGACCACTTACTACAACTTTACATCTTTGTTGGTACTTTTTGACGACTTTTTACTTACTTTCGACTCTTTCAGCTACTTCTGACTAGGTGTTTGCTACTTTAGGCCATGAATCACTACTTTGGGCTACTTTTTGTTACATCTGAGGAGTTTTTGCAACTTTTGATTACTTCTTGATTTTTTTCCGTTGCTTTTATCTCCTTCAGCTTCTGATACTTTCACCTTCTTGTGACTTCTTTCTGCAACTTGTGACAACTGTTTTTTGACTACTTGCCGTTACGTTTTAAAATGTTAACTAACTACTTTGGACTACCTTTCACAACTTTGTACGGCTGTTCACAACTTTTGACTGCCTTTTCACAACTTGTTACTTACTTGACACCACTTTCGACAACTTTCTTTTTTTTTTCCGTCTGACTACCTTGTTTTACTTTTGACCATGAACACAGTTACACAGAAGGAGACAGACGAGAGAGAGAGAGAGAGAGAGAGAGAGAGAGAGAGAGAGAGAAGAGAGAGAGAGAGAGAGAGAGAGAGAGACAGAGAGAGACAGAGAGAGACGGAGAGGGTGGAAGGAGGGGGTAGGAAGCGAGGCAGGGGAAAGGGGAGAAACAGGAGATGGAGGACACCGAGAGACATGGAGAGGGAGGGAGGGAAGGAGGGTGGGAAGAGAGAGAGAGAGAGAGAGAGAGAGAGAGAGAGAGAGAGAGAGAGAGAGAGAGAGAGAGAGAGAGAGAGAAGTGGGTGGGGGATTTCCAGGAAGGCACCCCTCACTCCCCGAAAGCAAACAGACTGAAGCAAGATGCACACGATAAGACGTAAAAACGTTTCCTCTCTTATCTTCGCATGAGAACACACGTTTTGTCATGTCAAATCTCACAAGATTCACGCCACTGCTTCGCCTTTCCCCCCGCCACCTTGAGCACAGAGCGTGGGAGGTCCACGCCGGTGCTCGCTGTGGGGGTAGATAGGCCGCAGACTGTCCACGACGAATTGTGCAGTTGTGAGGGTTTTATGAGGACTTGTGTTTAAAGGGGGCGTGGAGGGGTCAGGATGGTGTGGAGGGAGGGAGGGAGTGGACGAAGGTGAAGGAGAGAGGTGACTCGCTTATAGAACTTTGCCGGCGTCAAAATGTCTTAGTTATTTGTTCTTTCTATAGAAAGTCACGTTTATCAGAACAACAACAACAACAACAACAACAACAACAACAACAACAACACAACAAACAAACAAAACAAAGCATGCAAATAAACAAGCAGACATACCCTTAGAATTATTATTACAGGAGGAGCGCAGTTATATTGTCTTACGAAAATCGTAACTGTGATGCGAAAACGGTCATCTTAGGGTGGGCGCTTTCAACATAACGGGTGATGAATCCAACGAAAGGCAGCAACTGCCTGATCTTGTTCATATGAGAACAGTGAGAATCATTACAGCGACCTTTCGACTCACTGTATTCGGCGACTTTGCAAGAAAGGCCTTTCGACATTCTGTGTCTTTGCAAGAGACAGCTTACGATACTCTGTCTTCAGACGACTGCAGACATTCTGTGTCTTTGCAAGAGACGACTGCAGACATTCTGTGTCTTTGCAAGAGACGACTGCAGACATTCCGTCTCTTTGCAAGAGACGACTACAGACATTCTGTGTCTTTGCAAGAGACGACTGCAGACATTCCGTGTCTTTGCAAGAGACGACTGCAGACATTCTGTGTCTTTGCAAGAGACGACTGCAGGCATTCTGTGTCTTTGCAAGAGACGACTGCAGGCATTCTGTGTCTTTGCAAGAGGCGATGTCATTCTGTGTCATTGCAAGAGGCGATTTTATTCTGTGTCGTTGCAAGAGGCGATTTCATTATGTGTTTTTGTAAGAGACGACTGCAGACATTCTGTGTCTTTGCAAGAGACGACTGCAGACATTCTGTGTTTTTGCAAGAGACGATTGCAGACATTCTGTGTCTTTGTAAGAGACGACTGCAGACATTCTGTGTCTTTGCAAGAGACGATTGCAGACATTCTGTGTCTTTGTAAGAGACGACTTACGATACTCCGCGTCTTTAGGCGACCGCATACATTCTATGATTTTGCTAGAGTCGACTTACGATACTCTGTGTCTAGACTTCTTCTTCTCGAACACTCTAGATGTAGGTCCCCAAGGGCACCGTAGAGCTTCCTCTCCACTGATGTTTGCTCCGTCCATATCTTTTGTCTCAGAGCTTCATGCAACGGGCAATCTTGTAGTAGATGTGCTGTTGTCATACTGCCGGTCTGGCATGGGCACTGGTCTGACTGACCGATCCTGAACTTGGTAAAGAGGTGATAGTTCAGGCGGTTGTGGCCTGTCCGCAGCCTGAAGATTGCCACCTGCTCTGATCTTGTTAGTAGGTGGTACGGGTCATGTCTGTTGAAATGTGGATGCTCCTGCAACCACTTGCTCTGCTGTCTGGCTTTGATGATTGTCTTGGCTTCCTTGAGGGTCGTGGACCTGTCTTCCTGTTTCTTTGTTGCTCCCTCTTTAGCCAGAGTGTCTGCAACCTCATTGCCAAGTACGTTGCAGTGGGAAGGGATCCACTGTAGAACGACTGTGCCGGCTCTGCATAGGGAGATAAGGGCAGTAGACAGGTCGTTCAGTTCTTTGTCTCTGGCAGTCTGTAGGGCCTGCAAGACAGACCGAGCGTCTGAAAGAAAGACGACGTTGCTGGAGGTGTGAGGGCTGTGCTCGATATGGGCTGCTCCTGTTTGTATGGCAACTGCCTCGGCCTCATGGATGGGGTCTTTAGACGACTGCAGACATTCTGTGTCTTTGCAAGGGACGACTGCAGACATTCTGTGTCTTTGCAAGAGACGACTGCAGACATTCTGTGTCTGCAAGAGACGACTGCAGACATTCTGTGTTTTTGCAAGAGACGACTGCAGACATTCTGTGTTTTTGCAAGAGGGGACATACGACATTTTGTTTCTTTGTAAGAGGTGGAGATACAACATTCTGTGTTTTTGTAGTCTGCGCAATTATATTAATGCGCATATTCATGAATCACAGAGTCATAATTGTCTGTTTTCATGGGTGATAATCATTGTTTTTCAGGGTAATCCCATCTGACCACAGCAACAGGAAGAAAACGAGTAATGATCAAGCAAAAACATTCGTAACAACTTATGTGTTTTTGTGCCAACAGTAATGTTTGCCGTTTTCTTGAAGCAAATTGTTGTTTTCACGAATAATGCTACTATATAAGACTTTCGATTCTAGTAAGTTCCCATAGATGTCCGTTTTGGCAGTTTCCAGCAGGTTTATCTTGTAACAGAATAGTTGTTTATTTCTTGTCTGTGATGTGTTGAGTAAACAGAGGCGCTAGCTGCTATTTTTTGTAATCATTTTTTTTCTTGTTTTTGCTATGAAAATGGGCTGTGATAATATTGTCTTTCTGTTTATGGGCTGTCTATTTTCCTTTTCTTTTTCTTTTCTGTCTCCCTTCCTCACTCCCTCTCTTGCTTCCATTGTCTCTTCGCCCTCCGTTTATCTGTGTGTCTGTCTATCTGTCTGTCCCCTCCCTTTCTCTTCTATCCTTTCATTATTATTATTATCATTTCTATGATCATTGCTGGTATGTGGTCTTACAATGTGCTTTGGAAGGAAACAGCGGAATGGCTAAGACAGACTGGCGGCTTTGAGTCCTTTTCCTTGTGTAAATCTGTCTGTCTGTCTGTCTGTCTGTCT
>CM031603.1:36510288-36512788 GCA_018398815.1 Conus ventricosus
CGGCGCTGCGTGGTGATTAGTCCATATACGCGATGCCCTGTCTGCAACACATCGAAGAGACGGTGCTCCAAGGTTAAAGCTAACAGAATCGATCACTGAACTAGTTCGGCTCTCGGGAATGAAAACAAAAGCGTTTTTACTGCCAGGGGAGCTAATCATTGAAGGCATGCTTCCTGCCTGGCCCCCGCCCCTGCCTGGCCCCCGCCCCGCCCCGCCCCGCCCCGCCCCACCCCGCCCCACCCCCTTCCCCATGTGCCACCCGCCCCACCCCCTTCCCCATGTGCGGTTGGTTGGTTGGTTTTTGCAACAACATTTCAAAACACAGAAGGTCTACGTTTCCATAATCACAGTTTGAATAAAACCACGAAATATGATATTTTGTAGATAACAGTCAATTCGGAACAATATTTTCAAAGCATTCATGTTTAGTTGAGACTTTACTGAAATCTTACCGATATTCAACCTGTAACCATGGAAACGTGGACCTGTCGTGTCATGCATCAGACCCTGGATGCTCTTCTTCCTGCCAGGGGAAGTAATAACTGGCACGGACTGAATTAGTTACTCCCCGTGCAGGCCTACATACTGATCTTGCTTAACGATACTGTATCCGCAGTTTTGTCTGGATCCTCATAATAACGGATCCCTCCCAAACTTCACGGGTTTGTTCCTGAGCCTCACGCCCTCAAAAGAGTTCAATGAAAACATGTTCCTTAGTATTAGTGTAATTTTGCTGACAGATACGGGATAAGAACAATCACACGACGGTACATGCAATGCGCATCCTGAAGAGGCCTACACGGTTTACAGCAGTGAGTATTTTGAAACTGTCTGGGACCAGGTATGTCACGCAGTGACACACCCACGGCAAAATGCCACACGTGTCAGTCATGCCACTACATCGCTGACTGCTCGACTGGCACACAAGATCAATACTCGGTCGCATCCACCTGCTTTGGTTTTTCCTGCCGGCGGAACTTTCTACTTCTCGTCTGCGAATTGTCGAGCGAGGCACATCCACGTGTCTATCAATAGCGTTATTCATGATGCGAGATACAATGAGTTCATCCGTGAAAGAGCTTCCACACGTGTTCCTCCCAAGGTATGTCAGACGGGAAACGCTTGGAACAGCGTGCGAATCCTTGGTGCGAATCCTTGGTGCGGATCTGTGGTGTGGATGTGTGGTGAGGGTCTATGGTATGGATCCGGGTGGGGATCCGTGGTGCAGATCCGTGGTGCGGATCGAGATTAAATGGCGGATTCAAGATTCGCCAAGCAAGATTATTACACCCTGTTTACTAAATATGAACTTGGGAAGTAACTTTACCAGTCCGTACCAAGAGTCACTTCCCCTGGCGGGAAATAATTTTGGTTTCGCTCACGAACCGACCTAAAGAGAGGAAGCAGAATCCGTCTGACTTTCCCGTAGGTCCGAAGCTCTCCCGGGGTCATTTTAGTGTTTGACGTTAAACAGCTCAGTCAACCATGTTTCATTTTGTTGTTCTTGTGGAACGACCACTCCCAAAAATGGTGACCTGTCTGGCGGAGATCACCAGCAAAGAAGAGCTGGTGAAGGGAACCCGTCTAAAATCCCCCCCCCCCCCCCCCCCCCCCCCCCCCCTCCCCCCCCCCCCCCCCACACACACACACAACCAGAACGAAAGGGCGTAGACATGGGCAGCGGACAGGCCCAGTTATTCATGTTGAGTGGCTGTCGATGGCGTTTGAACTCTCACCGTTTGTTTCGCCAACTTTTCTGTGTTCAACCACAAAGCCAACAGGCAGCCCCCCCCCCCCCCCTCCCTTTTCTCTTTCCCCTCACTTCCACTCTCCCACGCCATACCGCCTCCGTTCCATGGTTTCATCCACCTAACTGCCTGCGTTCTGTGTCACGAACTACAGTTTCAAAAGCACTCTCCGCCAGGAAAAATAATACTCCCTCAGTTACGGTCCGTCCATGTCATCAACGGCACGCCGCTATTACGGAGGACTCGTCTCATCCCGCGTGACGGATCCGTCATTTCCGGCTTACGTTCATCTCCCGCAGGGTGTTACGGGTAAAAGCTCGTCACGTCATCTTCAGCTGTCTGAATGAGTCACGTCCTCCGGCTGAGGGCGCTGCGGCCTGCCACCCTGCCTGCCCTTTCAATCCAATCAGTCCCAGGCCCTGGTACACGGGTGTTTGATCACCGAGCATTACTGGCCTTTCAATCCAGTTAGTCCCTGGTACACGGATGTTTGTCACTGATCAGTACTGGGGTTTCAATCCAGTTAGTCCCAGGCCCTGGTACACGGGTGTTTGTCACTGACCATTACTGGGGTTTGTTTCCCACCCGCTTTCTGGCAGGAGAAGGAAAGCCTGTCACATCTCTGGATGCGTTGACGTCATTTCTTCTTCTTCTTCTTCTTCCTAAAATACTGGTTCACTCAAAAACGAGTAGGTCACCAGCGCGCATGTTAAAAAGTAAAATAAAATAACATAAAATAGTGCGACTCATTG
>CM031603.1:36525288-36540288 GCA_018398815.1 Conus ventricosus
GTAAAGCTACCTTACTGCGGTGTTACGCTGGTTACATGTAAAGCTATCTTACTGCTGTGTACGCTGGTTACATGTAAAGCTATCTTACTGCTGTGTACGCTGGTTACATGTAAAGCTATCTTACTGCTGTGTTACGCTGGTTACATGTAAAGCTATCTTACTGCGGTGTTACGCTGGTTACATGTAAAGCTATCTTACTGCTGTGTACGCTGGTTACATGTAAAGCTATCTTACTGCTGTGTACGCTGGTTACATGTAAAGCTATCTTAATTCTGTGTACGCTGATTACATGTAAAGCTATCTTACTGCTGTGTTACGCTGGTTACATGTAAAGCTATCTTACTGCTGTGTTACGCTGGTTACATGTAAAGCTATCTTACTGCTGTGTACGCTGATTACATGTAAAGCTATCTTACTGCTGTGTTACGCTGGTTACATGTAAAGCTATCTTACTGCTATGTACGCTGGTTACATGTAAAGCTATCTTACTGCTGTGTTACGCTGGTTACATGTAAAGCTATCTTACTGCTATGTACGCTGGTTACATGTAAAGCTATCTTACTGCTGTGTACGCTGGTTACCTGTAAAGCTATCTTACTGCTGTGTACGCTGGTTACATGTAAAGCTATCTTACTGCTGTGTTACGCTGGTTACATGTAAAGCTGTTTTACTGCTGTGTACGCTGATTACATGTAAAGCTATCTTACTGCTGTGTACGCTGGTTACATGTAAAGCTATCTTACTGCTGTGTTACGCTGGTTACCCGTAAAGCTATCTTACAGCTGTGTACGCTGGTTACATGTAAAGCTATCTTACTGCTGTGTTACCCTGGTTACCCGTAAAGCTATCTTACTGCTGTGTACGCTGGTTACCTGTAAAGCTATCTTACAGCTGTGTACGCTGGTTACCCGTAAAGCTATCTTACTGCTGTGTTACGCTGGTTACATGTAAAGCTATCTTACTGCTGTGTACGCTGGTTACCTGTAAAGCTATCTTACAGCTGTGTACGCTGGTTACCCGTAAAGCTATCTTACAGCTGTGTTCGCGGGTTACCCGTAAAGCTATCTTACTGCTGTGTTACGCTGGTTACATGTAAAGCTATCTTACAGCTGTGTACACTGGTTACATGTAAAGCTATCTTACAGCTGTGTAGGCTGGTTACATGTAAAGCTATCTTACTGCTGTGTACGCTGGTTACATGTAAAGCTATCTTACAGCTGTGTACGCTGGTTACATGTAAAGCTATCTTACAGCTGTGTAGGCTGGTTACATGTAAAGCTATCTTACAGCTGTGTACGCTGGTTACATGTAAAGCTATCTTACAGCTGTGTACGCTGGTTACATGTAAAGCTATCTTACAGCTGTGTACGAAGGTTACATTTAAAGCTATCTTACTGCTGTGTACGCTGGTTACATGTAAAGCTATCTTACTGCTGTGTTACGCTGGTTACATGTAAAGCTATCTTACAGCTGTGTAGGCTGGTTACATGTAAAGCTATCTTACTGCTGTGTAGGCTGGTTACATGTAAAGCTATCTTACAGCTGTGTACGCTGGTTACATGTAAAGCTATCTTACAGCTGTGTAGGCTGGTTACATGTAAAGCTATCTTACTGCTGTGTACGCTGGTTACCCGTAAAGCTATCTCTCTACTGTGTACAATGGTTACCTGTAAAGCTATCTTACTGCTGTGTACGCTGGTTACATGTAAAGCTATCTTACTGCTGTGTTACGCTGGTTACATGTAAACCTATCTTACTGCTGTTATCTTACTGCTGCGTTTCCACACTGTTTACCGGGAGTAGCATTGCTACAGCAGTCCATGGCAAAAATCAAAAAAAAAAAAGGGGGGGGGGGGGATGCTAGCAGACAAAGAACAACCATTTCCACGGCTCCTTCCACTAGACGAGGCGTCTATTTTCGGCACGGAGGAGAAAATAACAGAGGCTGAACCTAATTAGAAAGGATTTCCTTCTTGACCCTCAACCCTCTAAGTCAACGTTTATCTTGTGCTTGTTTTGAAGACGAAGTGGATTTGAGACGAAAAGAATCTGAAATAGAAACTAGCTTGCTTAAAACGTCTTCTCCGTTTTTCTTCCCTGTCTCATTCATCTACACACATTAACGTGCACACCGGGCCACGCGATTCTGAGTGTTGTAAACTTCCTTGTGATCGGTGAGAACAGCTGTCAGAATTCATCTGTTGGGTGACGGAATTCAAATTGATGAGTTTGTTCCAAATGACGTGTCTATTTATGGCGAGTTTAAGAAAAAAAAATGTACTGTAGTGTAAGTTTTACTTTGCTTCTTTACGTTAAACCTTTAAGAACTCGTTTATTATGTTTGTATTGAAATTCAGTCTTACTCTAAAGATGAAAACGATAAATCGGACAGCCTGCAAACTTTCTCACAACTGTCTACTATTTGTGTGTGTGCAGCATTAACATGTCATTATTCATGGTTTTTTTCCTCTCATGTATGCAGAGTGTTTGTGTAATCTCCGACTTTTTTTTACACTTCAACACACGAAAGCTGGAAGGAACAGTGTGGAATAGGAAAATGAAGAAAGGAAAAAAAAAAAAAAAGAAAAAAGAAAAGAGCGAACCGTCCTGGCAGAAGGCCTCGAAGATCCAGTAATCCCTGTGGAGGCTTACCTGTACAGATCAACGTCCTGTCGCCGTGAATGGGACACTGTACAGATCAACGTCCTGTCGCCGTGAATGGGACACTGTACAGATCAACGTCCTGTCGCCGTGAATGGACACTAAGATCCAGTAAGCCCTGTGGAGGCTTACCTGTACAGATCAACGTCATGTCGCCGTGAATGGACACTGTACAGATCAACGTCCTGTCGCCGTGAATGGGACACTGTATAGATCAACGTCCTGTCGCCGTGAATGGGACACTGTACAGATCAACGTCCTGTCGCCGTGAATGGGACACTGTACAGATCAACGTCCTGTCGCCGGAATGGGACACTGTACAGATCAACGTCCTGTCGCCGTGAATGGGACACTGTACAGATCAACGTCCTGTCGCCGTTGAATGGGACACTGTACAGATCAACGTCCGTCGCCGTGAATGGGACACTGTACAGATCAACGTCCTGTCGCCGTGAATGGGACACTGTACAGATCAACGTCCTGTCGCCGTGAATGGGACACTGTACAGATCAACGTCCTGTCGCCGTGAATGGGGACACTGTACAGATCAACGTCCTGTCGCCGTGAATGGGACACTGTACAGATCAACGTCCTGTCGCCGTGAATGGGACACTGTACAGATCAACGTCCTGTCGCCGTGAATGGGACACTGTACAGATCAACGTCCTGTCGCCGTGAATGGGACACTGTACAGATCAACGTCCTGTCGCCGTGAATGGGATACTACGGCAAAAAGTCGCCATTTGTATTCCTAAACGAGGCTGGCTTAACATGGCTTCATAGGGCTTTTCCGCCCGGCAACGCCATTTTTATCATGTCAGTGGCATGATAAGGACCCATATCTTCTTCTTTTTCTTCTTCTCTCTCTCTCTCTCTCTCTCCTCTCTCTCTCTCTCTCTCTCTCTCTCTCTCTCTTCATTTCGATCTGAGCTTACTATTCTTCGTTGACACTAGATAGGCATAAGACCTGAAGAATATAAATTGAGTATAGAACTGTTACAAATCAGGGGACGTTACCATGTATAGTGCTTGGGTGGAGAAGGGGGGGGGGGGGGGGGGGGGGGGGGGGGGGGGGGGGGGGGGGGGGGGGGGGGGGGGGGGGGGGGGGGGGGGGATAAAAGCAACATATCATCAGAGATTTCCTTTCTGATCCCAAGACAACATTTTCTTTTGTTTGCATCGAAGGTGAAGATGATTTTAAACCGAAAAGAAGCTTAATGAAGGTAAGGTTGTTAAACTGCTGCTTTTATCTCTCTTTTCATTTATTGTACGCATTTCCTAGAAACAGAAATGTCGACACACGATTCGCCGGTTTCTAATTCGTCACGACTTTTATTGACAAGAGCTCGATTTACTTGTTGAACACCAAAGTACAGCCTGTTTATCAAGTCGGAAGTAAGGTTTTTGTGGGTAAGATCTCTCTCTCATAAAAAAAGATCTCTCTCTCTCTCTCCTCTCCTCTCTCTGTCTGTCTGTCTTCTCTGCTTAAGCTAAAGAAATTCTCAGAGACTGTTGAGGTAGCCAGGTTCGGGGCAGTCTGTGTGTTGTCAGGGATAAGAGGCCCTTTAGATATATTGATGGCCACTCCGTTTTGTTGTCCCATAATTCTTTCCTTTTACTTCCCCATAATCCTAACCCCCGCCTCTCTCTCCTCTCTCTCTCCTCTCTCTCTCTCTCCTTCCTTCCACTCTCTTCTCTATCTGGATGTCGCTGTTCACGCACTCGCGAATGCCAAACTTTGCACGCACACACACACACACACGCGCGCGCGCGCGCGCGCGCACGCACGCACGCACGCACACACACACACACACACATGCACGCCCCATCCCCCCACCCCCACATACACACTCGTGAAGAGAGAGAGACAGACAGACACATCACATTGATAGAGAGACAGACACACAGAAAAAAGAATAATACAGACAGAAATATAGAGTGATTGACAGAGACAGACAGACCTACAGACGGACGGACAGACAGACAGACAGAGATACAGACTGACAGAAAGACGTTCTCTTAGCTGCCATCAATCAGGAGATTCTCCGCGGATCCATCAGAGCAATTCCGTGAAGGCGGAAAAGCCTGCGATGATCCTCCCCCTTCCCCCTCCCACTCAGTGTCATCACACCCCTTAGCACAATCCCCCTTAAACCTCGGGTAGCTCGGAGGTACGTGTTTCTGGTTCAACATCTCCCAATCTACCACAGCCATCGCCTCCTGGACCAATCGTAGCCCACGGGGGAGTTGAAAGAAGGAGCCGAGCTGTGACATTAAGGATTTAACACCTCGTTTGACTTGGGGGTCGGCGACGCCTGCAAATCACAGCCCCATCGCAAGTGGACGGCTTTCCACGTTCGTCCTCTACGTCAACAAACTGTAGACCACCACGTATACAGTCCTACTGATTTTTTTTTTTTACCAATCGTGAAGAAGGTCATACGATTCACACTGTCATCATGTTGTCTGTACGGGGTGGTATTACTTACAGGCTTTCCGGTGTGATCAATCAAGAAAAAAAAATCCGCGAAAAATCCCTACCAATCAGAAAAAAACTTTGCTGTTATTGGAGGAAAACAGGTATATATGGAATATATCATTTAGTTAAAATTTCGTTTCTAACATTTAGCTCTTGAGACACACTATTTGTCTCATTTGTATTGAAGGGCAGATGGATTTAGGACATTAAAAAAACTGAATCTGGTTGTAGTTTGTGTAACGATTTCTTTCTTTTTCATCATGGTCTCTGTTACAATAGCAGCCTCTTTGTGTTGGGATTTGCAATCTGCTGTGTACTGTAACATTCATTGCATCGGATGCACATTTGGCGAGGTGTTTTTTGCTGTGTCTGCAAAACGTACTGACAATCAGAACATCTTTGAATGTATGGTACAATGACGACAAGACGAAAATTCCCCTGTATATAGAAGATGAAAGTGAAGATAAACGGAAAGAAATTGAATCGACGTTTTTCTTCTTCTTCTTCTTCTTCTTCTTCTTCTCTCTCTCTCTCTCCTCTCTCTCTCTCTCATCTCTCTCTCTCTCTGTGTGTGTGTGTGTGTGTGTTGTGTGTGTGTGTGTGTGTGTGTGTGTGAGTGCATGCGTGTGTGTGTGTGTGTGTGTGTGCGTGCGTGCGTGCGTACGTGTGTTAGATATATATATATATATATATATATATATATATATATATATATATATATATATATATATATATATTTTAAAAGAGTTTTAACTAATGTTGCTCCCCAAGGGGTAGCACTTAAAAAATTGTTTTAGGCATTTTAAATATACTGATCTCTCTCTCTCTCTCTCTCTCTCTCTCTCTCTCTCTCTCTCTCTCTGTATATATATATATATATATATATATATATATATATATATATATATATAATATATAATCTTCAATCTAAGACATAAGAGCAAGCTTTGTTTTATGATTGAATATATATACATATATATATATATATATATATATATATATATATATATATATATATGCATATATATATATATGCATATAGATAGATAGATAGATATAGATATATGTCTGGGTCTCGACAACTGGCCAGGCGCTGTAATCTGTCTCACGGTCGGTCAATACTTCATGCAGCGTTTACCAGTGAATGGCGCTTTAAAGGGCTCCTACCTTCTTCATCGCATTGACAGAAAGTACATCTCCAACAAAGGGGCCCAGCAGGGGAGTTAAATATGAAATGATCAACGAGTGCACTCCACCTTGTTTGCACGATCACACAGTGCCAGCTGACCTGCCCACGTCAATGGCTCTAGAGCCACCCCCCGTCACCCGGTGCTTGAACGGCAGAGGCAGTGTGCAGGAAATGGATGGGGATTGGTGTTTGCACACACCTCGTCTGCTTGGCGGTTCCGTGTGTTGTCCTTGTGACAGGTCAAGTGAACAGACGACAGATATCTCTTTAGTGGAGGAAAGGGGGGGGGAGGGGGGGGGGGGGGTAGGGCAGACCACATGGAAGCAGTGGGTGGCGTGTTAGGGAAAAGTACATGTTTCAGAAGTGCATGACATTCTTTTTCTTTGTAGAAACACGTGTGTGTGTGTGTGTGTGGGGGGGGGGGGGGGGGTTGTCTTTTGTTTCCTAACAAATGGATTCTGACCCGTCTCCTTTCGTCTGCAGACCTGGAGAAAGTGAAGGGACCAGCTGCTTCATATCGTGCAGTCTTCGTCTTGGGTCTGTGTCACACGCCAGTGTTTGTTTCCTGTTGAAATGACAATCAGTAAGAGGTCCTTCCAATTCAAAGCAGTGAGCGTCCCCACGCCAATGTAAAGCAGTGAGTGTCACACGCCAATGTTTCCTGGTAAAATGACAATCAGTAAGAGGTCCTTCCAATTCAAAGCAGTGAGCGTCACACGCCAATGTAAAGCAGTGAGTGTCACACGCCAATGTTTCCTGGTGAAATGACAATCAGTAAGAGGTCCCTCCAATTCAAAGCAGTGAGTGTTTCGCCGACCGTTCGCCGACTGTTCGACCAGTGCTCAAAATCATCCGTGAGATCCGCCTGCTTTGTTTTTCGTGCTGTTTTTTTTTTTCCAATACCAACATTGCACCCCACAATTTAAATATCAATGGAATCAATCTTTTTCTTTTTAGTCATGTCAAGAATTTGAAGCAGATGTGTTCACTGGCTCATTTTGCGAAGGTTCGTCAGTCAGTGACACATCAGAAAGGAGTTGCCGCTCCAGACAGCTTCGAAACTTTTCTTTAAATAGCATGTCACGTGGAAGAACGTGCTCACACTTACTGCGGTATGAAATGTTTGTATGTCAACTGCCGTTGTGACACAGCCCTAACCAGCATGTTAAAAAATATGGCTTTCTGCTAAAAATATGGCTTTCTGCTAACGAGCGACCGATCTTAAACACTAGTGACTGAGTACAATTCATTGCGAACAATCTCGCTTTCCTTGGCAAGCGCAGGTTGCACCAGGCAAAGCGCCAGATAAATTCCGTTGACAGACAACCAAAGAATGAAAATTGGCACAATTTTCCGATTTCCAAAACTGGCTTTCGTCACGTGGTGCACGTGCAACTGCCAGGGCTGTCATTACGGAGGCTGCTATAAAAACAAACAAACAAACAAACTCAACAACAACCAACCAACCAACCAAACAAACAAGAAAACCACCAACAAAAATAAGGGAAAAAATCACACCGCACTTTCTGACTGTTTCTCAACTGTCGTTGGTTTGTTATTCATTGTTACACGGTCAGGAGTAAGTCTTCCATTTTTTTTTATCTGTCGAAGTGAAGTTTTCTTGTTCTTCACGCTGTCATAGACTGCAGTTTGGTACTTTATTTTCATAAACTTAAAACCAAGAAAAGGTTTATGATAGGAGATTTAAAATTTTTTTATTTGTTATTCTGGAAAATGCTGCATTTCTATTCTGGTGCATTCATCTACAGAATATTCTTCTAAATGTTTTGTATTCCATTGTTCATTTCACCCAAATGTTTTGTCAGTCAGTCAGTCATTCCCCTGACCGCTGGGGTCGTTGGGAGGACGTGATGAGGCAGCCGCCGTTTCTCTCCAGGCTCTTCTGTTGGTGGCTGTCGTAAGGAGATCTGCATGGTCATTTTGGTCCAGTCCTTTATATTGTCGGACCGGCTCTTTCTCTGCCGTCCTCGTCTGCGCCCTCCTTCAACGGTACCTTGAAGGATGATTTTGAAGAGGGTGTTGTGACGAATGACGTGGCCAAACCATGCCATTTTCCGTCGTTTGACGGTTGCCAGAAGTGGTTCATGGGGCCCAACTAGGTTAGTGACCAGGTTCCGCACATAATCATTGGTCTTGTGTTCATTGTCGGAGATGCGGAGTAGTTTTCTCAGCAAAGAGCATTTCAGTTCAATTTTACGTGATGAGTCTTTTCCTAACTGCCCCTTTAATTCAGGTGAGAATAGTCAGGTCTGTAACCAGGAAGGACATTGCAATCGTCATCATTCCAGGTTGGACGGACCGAACAGACAGAAGGCCAGTCTGCTTTGTTGCCACGGGGGTTGTCCTGCACTGTGTATACCTTCCGCAATCCCGCTAGGTGTCTGGCCAAGTACCTGTTAGCACAGGATCAACCATATGTTTTACTGCTTCTCGAAATGTTGAATCACGCATGTGTCTGTAATTAAAGTACTCCATTCAAAATCAACGACTAAACTGAAATCACCAACACAAATAAAGTGTGATCATTGCCTTTTTCTTGTTTTATGTTTCTGACAGAAAAAAATGGTCATCTTTTTTTTTCTGCGTATGTAAGTCCGAATTATGTCATGATCAATTAGTATACCACAGGTACTATGATCTATGTGTGCATACATTTTTTTAAAATTTTACTGTTTTCAATGAATGCTGCAACACTACTGGAGTTTGACTGGCAGTGAAGCACAATGACGGTAAAACCCTCGTTCATCTGATCTGCTTTGACCTTTTTCTTCGTTGCAACGTGTATCCTGCAAACAGTAGACTGGTATGTTTCTGTCTGAAAGGGTGAAACAATCCTTCTCTTCTGGAAGTTTCGCTGGCCTTAAATTCTTGGATGTTATTTTCTGGACCTCACAGTATACTAATATTGCTTAAAAACTCGCTGGCCACTGTTTTTGTCAGTGTGCAGAGGTTCGCCGAGTGAGTTGTGATAGAGCAGCTAGCTGTATCACTCTGGCCACCAGTGTTGCAGAACCATCTTCAAACAGCCCAGCGCAGTTCCATTAGCTTTTACGACACCGGACTTAGTGCTCCCGAGGTCAGACGAAGTGAGTGCGACTGGGAACGATCAACAGGTAGTCAACAGAGCCAAACTGCGGTGTTTTCATGGCGGCAGTTCAGTGCAGATATGCCAGGCTGGTATGAAGATCACAGAACGCACCAGGCATTCTCCTCACCCACCCCCCCCCCCCCCCCCCTTGAACACTCCATTCCCTCTCTGCACAACAGCTTCTTTCCATCGAAGGCTAAGGTCAGTTTGGTCACAAAAAAATATCAAGAACGCTCAAACATCCAAAGTTAGTATTCTATGCCGGGATTTCTATCAGCCTCAGTGTTTGATGCTAGTGAGGTCTTGTGCAGAATGAGGATATAGAAGGAACATAATTTTCTGAAGCGAAAAGTGGCTGAACCTCCACCTCCACCCCTCACCATCACTACCCTCCTCCTTTCTACCTCCCTTCTCTCCTGAATTCATACCCTCAAGCACGTTCATCACACTTGACGTTCTTAATCCGAGCCTTGGTCGTCCATTGTGATCAGTAAATGCATCCTGGTCAGAAAAGCAGTATAACACGCCACAGACTGTCCACTGTGTCTCAGCCATTGTCGTGCACGCTGTGCTGCCTTCTTCTGACCCGCGCTTTCACAAGCAACATGTGAATGCCGAGCACTTCTCCTACCAATCGCAAACAAGTTTACAGAAAAACGATGAATCACGTAGTCTGATATACAATATTAAGTATCTGTAGGAAAATAAAGTAGGTCTACGACACGAAACGTCGGTCATCCCCTCTCCAGGTACTCTTTTTGTCACCTTTTCCCTTTACTTACTGTAGGAACGAGTGGATGAGAGAGGGTCACACCGAAGGAAATAACACCTTCCTGTGAACCTGCCTGCTCTGTGTCTGTTTCCTGTTCACGGGCTGGCTGGCTGTTCATCACAGGCAAAGCACTGATGAGAAGAGGACCACTCTCTCTCCTCTTTTTCTCCACCGTTCGCCTTTGTCGTTGTCCTGTTCGCTCATGCCAGACGCTTCCAGACCACAGAACTGTTCGGTTGGCGTGGCTGCCTTCACAAAGGTAATCACAAACGTCAGCTTCCACTGGTCAGTGCGGTCGGCGTAGTGTTGTGCATAGTCTTTGCCCCTAAGTGCACCACCAGGCGTGTGCTCCAAACTTGATAATGTGGCACCATCAGCTGTGAAGTGTGGCCAACAGTCAGTCAAGCCATGGAGGAAACACACAGCCAGTCAGGCCAACAGGAAGAGTGAACGCCTTCAATCCGCGCCATGGACATCCTACAAACGTAAGACGACGATACTTTCCCCTCTGCTTCTTAGACCGTAGTTGGTGTCAAACTGTCGAGTTTGAAGCAGACGCACAGTGGTTCGCACGCGGGGGAAAGGGGGGGAAAGTGCAGACAATAGTCCGCCCTTGTTAACAGAGGGCAAAGAAAAACTTGCACACGTGGCTATCCAAGAGGGCGGCCCTGTCAACGGAACAATTCTTAGTGACCCGCTCGAGCAAACGGGACTCCAACAAAGGCGAACAGAGGGAAAGCGAAGATGAACGCTGATCCTGTTCTATCAGCATCTTTGAAACTGAAAAAGAAAATCAAAACCTAGATTTTTTTTTTTACCAACTATCTTCTTACTCGGCGTCTTTCCGTGTTAGATCCGCTCTATGTTGGATGCAGACAAGATGAATGTTCTCTTTTAAGTGCTAGAGAACAAATAGGAAATCCTTTCGTGACATGGTCTGCCAATACTGTGGTCCCCCACCCACACATCCTAAACGTCCTGTGACTGTTGGCCGAGGCGCTGGAGATGTTCCCTGTCGACAACTGTCCAAGTGGTTGGCTAGGAACAGTGGCGTGTCACCTGAAACAGTCGTTTGCCTCACGGTCAATGCTGACCTGGATACAGAGCAAGGCTTCACACAGTCAAGGCACTGTCCGAACTCCTCGTGGAACATTTTCCGCACCCCACCTCCCACCCTCTTTCTTTCTCTCTCTCTCTCTCTCTCTCTCTCTCTCTTCTCCTCTCTCTCTCTCTACTCTCTCTCTCTCTCACACACACACACACACACACACACACACACACGCACACGCACACACGCAGGCAGGCACGCAAGCTTTTCAGCATAAAACATCACACTCAGCTTGGTTGCAGAAAACATGGAAAGAGGCTGTACATTGGAAGGGAACATACAACTCCCTTAGATCTCAATGAATCCAGTTCAATATTTGACGAACAGAACTTTTCGTACAGGAGCCAGTACAAACAGAACTCTTCTCAGCTGTCGTCATTTGGCCGATGTTCTTTCTGAAGATCTTGCTGTCACGTGGACTCTGTTCAGGTGTGTTACAATGTCCACTCTACACGTCGTATCTTTTGGGGGAAGCTAGAACAGCTCTTACATAGTCAGCCACAACTGCCGATAAAAACTCAGTGGGTCAGCTTCGATTTTCAGCCGAATAAAAGAAATCGCGAAAAAGAGTAACCAGATCAACACAGAGAACGGACTGACTACAATGACACTCGAGTCCTCACGCTGAGTATTTAAAACGTCAGTCTCCTGTCTGCTTAACACCTTGTTGCTCAGCGAAAAATCCATAATAGCCAGACAGTTTGAAGAGACATGATGCTCGTGCAAGGTCTGTCAGGTGCCAGCTCTCTGTTCACCCCCCCTCCCCCCCCGCCCTGCTCTGCAAGATACGCATAAAAAGACCCAGCAAGGAGGGTGGGAACAGTCTGTGGTCGAGGTCCTTGACTGTTGATGTCAGCCAGCGTTCATGTCTTCTGCTGCTTGTGTGCAGAAGGTGATGGTGTACATTAGACCCACTCACACTACTTTTGATGCTGGGTTCTTCAGCTGTCTTCTCTTCCTAATGATTTTTCTTCGTTATTTCTTGGTTTAAAGCAATTCCGCATCGTTTGGTCGATTCAGTTTGAAGACAGTTCACTAAGAATGCGCGGACATCAGTCGTGCTGATGTCACGAAGCTGGTACGTTTGGAAGTACAATTTCCCTCTGCTACCACTGGCCTTTAAACAGAAAAGCAAAAAATTAATGTGTGTCTTCGCTGCAAGGGTTTGGACAAGAAAATATTGTTCTCCTTTGAACAAATCCACGGTCTTAGAGAACACATTTCTGTGCTTCCCCCTTCTTCATCCCACACCTCCTGCCCTCCCCCCCCCCCTGCCTCCCTTTCTCCCACCCCTCTACTTCTGGCTTCCTGAAATGCATGTTCAATGGCTTCTTCAACATTTTGTTGACACAGTTTTAAGAGTGCGCTGTTGGTGAGATTCTGTCCGTCCGTCTATTTTTTTGTTTTGGTTTGGTTTTCTTGTATTTGGCCGTCTGTGTTTTCTGTCTTTCTCTGTCTTCACCCCGCCTCTCTCACTGCTCTGTGTCTGTGTCTGTGCCTCTGTGTGTTTCTGTCTTTCTCTGTCTTCAACCCGCCTCTCACTGCTCTGTGTCTGTGCCTCTGTCTGTTTCTGTCTTTCTCTGTCTTCACCCCGCCTCTCTCACTGCTCTGTGTCTGTGCCTCTGTCTGTTTCTGCCTTTCTCTGTCTTCACCCCGCCTCTCTCTCACTGCTCTGTGTCTGTGCCTCTGTGCGTTTGACACTGTCTCTCAAATATTCACACAGGTTCCCTTTTTTTTTCCTTCTCTTTCTTTCTTCCTTTCCTTCCTCATCCTCCCTTTTTTTAAAAAACTGAACAACAATGACAGAAACGACGTATAGGGAAGCATTACTGTGTATGCCCATTCCCCCGTGAACACTTGTCAGTCAACATGAATGACTGGGTTAGACCAGCAGATTATCAGTCAGTCCGTCTGTCTGTTGATTTTTCTTTCTTTCTTCCTGCTTGCATTCTCCTTTGATTTGTATCTAATTTCCCTTCATTTCTTCATTCTTTCCTTTTCTTTCTTTGGCGGTGTTTGTATCATTCAGTGAGTTATTCCTTCGTTCGTTTATTCCATCGTTCACTGGATCTTTCGTCCTTCAGAAATACAATATCAGTGTTACTTTTTCCTCCAGACCAGTCCACGGCCGATCTGACCAGCACACTGGCGAAGTGACCGGAGACGCGGAGGTTACACAGGCCAGGAACTGACCGAGGCAGCCGGACACAACTGCTCACAGAGAACCAACAGGGGACGTCAGATAACCTACTGCAGCACGTGCAACTTGAAGGGTAAGTGAATGAGACTTGTTGAATTGTGGCTTAAAGCCTGACACAGACACTGTGGTACAGACAGGAGTCCTTCACTTATGCGTGGTATTATTTGTTTCCCCGTTACTGCCCCCCCCCCCCCCCCCCACCCCATCTCCGCCCCCCACTCTGTCTTCATCTTACCTCTCCCATCTCCCAAACGCACCACCACCCCATATCCTTGTCTTTCCTTCTTACCTATATTGACCATCTCTCTCTCTCTCTCTCTCTCTCTTTCTCCCCCCCCCCCCCCATCCCCCCAATTCACCCGTATCCTCCTCACCCATACTGTCCACCACGTACTCACTGCCTATAGTGTGACTGACCTATTTGAGTATAAAACGCTGAGCGAACATCACGTGACTGAAAGTAATCGCGTCTGTCCACCTTTCCTCCCTTCCCTTCGTTTTCTCTGTTTTGTTCTTTCTTTCCTTCTGTCTTCCTTCCTTCCGTTCTTCTACATCTCCTCTTCCCCTCCCCTTTCTTTCTTTACTTTTTGTTTTGCCTTTCCCCCTCTTCTAACCCGAAGCTGTATGTGACTGACTGTTCGCGCTGCTCTCTCAGCGGCTGTTGGCGCTTTGTTGTTATGGTGTCGGCGTCTTCCTTTACATGGCTTGTGTTGTTGTGTGCAACCCCCCCCCCCCCCTCCACCCCATGCCCTTCTCCTCGTTCCCCATCCTTCTCCTTTCCCCTCTCCACAGCACTGTAGAAAGGATTGGCACCTCAAATAGTTACAGATTTCACACACACGCACACACACACACACTTTTTTTTCAGTTCCCTTTTTTCCTGTTTCACCTTCCCTGCCCCGCCTCCTCCCCCAGCGCCCCCCCCCCTCCCCTCCCCCACCCACTGTCCAACTGTTGCTCCTCTGGTCCACCTCCACCCTACTCCTCCCCCAGAAGCCTCGTTCACACGCCGGTCAGTCCGATCACCTCCACTGACCCTCACTCAGTCTGGGTCGGTCACTGCCCTAGCACGGCAGTCCACAGAGAGCGGCCTATATTCGGCCGTCATGAGGCAACCCGCTAATGGAGACACTGCACCGCTGCCAGAATTCAGTGGTAGCTGTTCTGACCCGACGTACCTATAGCACCATCCACTAAGCCCAAAGCCCTTTACTGACAACAAGAATTGCTTAGTCCCGGAGCCAGCGTGAGTGAGTGAGTGAAGGAATGGAGTGTCGGTGAAGGGACCACAGAGTGGTGGACACCAGTCAGACATGGCTGTGAAGGGTGTACGAGTGGTGGACACCCGGTCAGGCCGGGATAGGGGCGGGGGATGATCGATTCTTCACTCCCACTGTTTGTCTTTCCATTCGGCTGTCTGTGCTGAGATCGATTCCCCCCCCCCCCCCCCCCCCCCCCCCCGCGTTAGTGTACACTTTACTC
>CM031603.1:36545288-36550288 GCA_018398815.1 Conus ventricosus
CTCCCTTTGTTGCTGCTGCTTTCGTCAACACTGCGATTATATTCCATCGATAAATCACACCATGTAACACCAGACTCGGAACCTCTTTCTTCTTCTTCTTCTTCTTCTTTTCTGTTTTTCTTTCTTCCTTCTCTCATTTCTTCCTTCCTTCAGATTAATATGTTGAAAATTAGTTCACAAATGAGGAGTTAAACAAAAGGAGACAAAACAAATGAAATAAGATAAAGAAAAACAAAAACAAAAGAAAACGAGAAATATGAAGAACCTTCTTCTGCGTGCGCAGGCTGATACTCCTGCGGACCCCCCCCCCCCCCCCCCCCCCCCCCCCCCCCCCCCCCCCCTCTGTATAAAAGGGTAAGGTTAACCCCAACTACCCAAAAAAGGGGGGGAAGTTTTGGTGTTTAAAAACCGTTTTTTTTTTTTTCCCCCTTTTTGGAAACCCATACTCCAACTTGGGGGGAAGGTGCAGGGGAATGTGTAACGTGTCATCCTTACCAAAATTGGCCAAATTTGGCCCCTTCCCCAAAAAGGGAAAAAGGTTGGGGGGAAGGGGGGGCCCCTTTATACTTGGGTGAAAATGATTGGAAACCTTTTTAACCCCGGGTTTAAAAGGGGGCAATTCGAAGGCCCGTAAAATTTAAGACCCCGGGCCAATTGTTAAAACCGGGGGCGGAAAAATTTACCCCGGGAACCAAAAAGGCCCCGGAGTTTCAACCCCGGAAAAAAAGTTTTTAAAAAGGGGGTTTGGGGGGTTGGGGGGGGGGGGGGGGGGGGGGGGGGGGGAAAGGGGGGGGGGCCCGGGGGGGTGGGGGGGGGGTGGGGGGGGGGGGAAAGGGGGGGGGGGGTGGGGGGGGGGGGGGGGGGGGGGGGAAGAAAGGGGGGTTTTTGTCTTTAGTTTTGGGAGTTGGAAAAAACTAAACAAAAAGGATGTAGATACGGGCCTTGGGGGGCCCCAAAATTGAGGGGGATGAAGATCTGGTCCTGTGGGATACATTGAGGGGGATGCAGATACTGTTGCGGGGATGTAGAAAATGCGCCTGTGGGTCCACTTTTTGGGATGGGTTTTTGGAAATAAAGGGGACAGGCCCTCAAAAAACATCATGGAACGAAAAAACCTTTTAAAACTTGCTAACCCCCCCCTTTTTTTCCCTTTTTTTCCCGTAAAGAAGAAACGTGCCCCGCGCCCTAAAACCCACGTCAAACTTTTTCCTTTTGTCATCTGTCAGGTTCGTTTCCTTTTCAAAGACAAAACCGCGCCCTTTTAAATAATTTGGGGGTTTAATTGAGAAATCCCACCGTCAAGGTTTGGGAAGTGGGGTGATCAGAGCGAGGATCCAGAAATGACTGATCAAACAGTCAAATAATTTGAAGGTGGGAGTTCATTTCAGCCCCGCCAAAAATTGAAAATCAAAAAAAAGGGGTGATTAGAAAAAAAGGCGGGAGGGAGGGAGAAAAAGAATACAGAGGGGGGTGGGGGTGGGGGAGGAAGGGAAGGGGAGGAGTGAAGTGAAAAAAGAAAGAGAGAAAAAAAAAAAAAAAAAGAAAGGGGAAAAGAGGAAAGGAAAGGAAATTGGGGGAGAAAGAAAGAAAAAAAAAGGGGGAGAGAAGAGAAAGGGTGCGGAAGGAAGGAAGGAAGGAAAAAAAGAAAGACAAGGGGGGGATTGAAAAAAATGTGGGAAATTTTGAATGGAGGAAAAAAAGGAAACTGGAAAAAGCGAGGAGAAAAGAAAGAAGAAAGAAAAAAAAGAAAGCAACAAAAGTGGGACCACACACACCACAAACCCGTCGCGCGCGCAAAGCAGCACGGGGACGCACACACCCCACAAAACCCCCCACACCACAAAAACACCACACACACACAAAAAAACACCAAAAACACACACACACACAACCCCCCCCCGCCCCCCCTCCCCCCCCCGTCAACAATTTTTGGGACCCAAAGAGCCCCAAAAAACCCCCATCATCACCCAGACCAAAAACGTCAAACACATGATTTTGGGCATTCCCCTTTTCCCCCCCTGACCCCCGGTCCGTTTACCGGGAAAACGGAGCCGAAAGCACTATCAGGTTTTAAACCGGGGGCCCCCCTTTGCTCCCGGGGTCGAGGAATGGACGGAAACTGAGGCAACAAGACAGTGGCATCCCGACCCCACAGAACCGTGGACCTGTAAAACCCGACAAAGAGTTTCCCCGCAAAACAACCAGACTGATGGCATTTCTTGGGCGGGGGGGGTGACTTCTGGAAAAAGGGCCCGGGGGGGGGGGGGGGGGGGGGGGGTGGGGGGGGGGGGGGGATTATGAAGGGAGTTTGGGGTCATTTTATTTGGGGCCCAAAATTGTTCGCCCTACGGGCCGTAGGGCGTAAGTCTTTTGGGGCTTTGGCCAAAACCCTTTGGGGGCAGTTTTCGTCGGAAGAGGGAAGGGGGGGGGCGGGGGGGGGGGGGGGGGGGGGGGGGGGGGGGGGGGGGGGGGGGGGGGAGAGGAGGAGGGTCGAGTTGGCGGTGCTCTGCGCGCGTTAAATCAGAAGCAGGCGCTGATGAAAGCCACCGGGGCGGACATTGCGGGGTGTCCTCTGCCGGGAGGTCTCCTGGCGACGTGCCGTTGCCTGGCTCCCTCTGGACTGCTGAAGGCTGTTTCGTAAAATAGTACTAGCGAGTTAAGGCGTGGCTTTGGGGGGACGGGGCGGCGGGGGTTGGGGGGGGGGGGGGGGGGTAGGGGGAGGTGTGGATGTGGTAAGGGGTTAAAGAGGGTGTATGAAAGCGATGTAAGGGACAGCGTGGGGGAAACGGGACAGAAAAAAATTGCCACAAAAAGAAATGATTATCCTATCAAACAAACAAATGAAAAAAGAACAAAAAGGAAACAACACAGACTTCGTACACGAACACACACGAACGCACGCACGCACGACGACGCCGCACGCCGACGCACGCGGCGCGCGCCCCAACACACAACCAAAACCCCACAACACCCCAACACACACACACAACATCCCAACATAACCCCGCAGCACGCACGCACGAACGAGAGGAGAGAGGAGAAGAGAGAGAGGGGAAGAGAGAGAGGTGGAGGGAGAGAGAGGGGAGTGAGGGAGGGAGAGAGAGAGAGAAACTGGCAGCGAAAAAAAAACGGAAATAGAAACAGGGAGAGGAGAGAGGGAGAGGGAGAGAGAGAGACGGACAGGACACCAACACACACACACACAGACAAAAACACACACACAAAGAGAAAAGGAGAGAGAGAGGGGAGAGAAAAGAGAGAGAGAGAGAGAGAGGGGGGGAAAAAGGGAGGAGAGAGAGAGAGAGAGAGAACCCACATACCCAAGTATTCATTAGCGAAAAAAAAAATTACTAAAAACCTAAAACAAAAAAGAGAAAGGACAGAACGTCAATCAACTATTCCCAAAGCTCCAACCAGCTGCAAAGCCCATTGGAATACTTGCTAATTTAAACCCACCCAACCAACCAACCATAAACCCAATCGGCGTGTACCCAGCTCAGTTAAGAAACCATCCAACCAAAAAACCAATCATTCGACAGCCACAAAAGTTGTGGCCGTCTGCGATTGGTCAATATACTGTTGAAATCAAAAATTTTCCCCAAATTTATGCATCGGGGAAAAGAAAAAAAAAAAAAAAAAAAAAAAAAAAAAAATCATAAATACATAAATGAATAATAAATGAAAAAAATAAAAAAAAAGAAAACAACACAAACAAAAAAAGAATATAAAAGAAAAAAGAAAAATTGTCAATGTCTTTGCAGCATCAACAAAAAGCAGGTACCTTTTGGGCTGTGTTTGTGTGTTGTTGGGCGGTTAGGGTTTGGGTGTGTTTGTTTTGATGTCACTTACTGTGGCATCTGTAGGGAGGTGAGAACGAGGAAGGGGGAAAGGTGATGGGGGTTTGGTGGGGAGAGGAGGGGGGGGGGTGGGGGTGGGGGATGGGCCGGGGGAAAGGTTGGGGGTGTGTGGAAATGTGTGGTGGAAAGGGGGAGGGGCCCGTTTAGAAATACCCTCGGTTTTTCCCAGTTTAGCAGCGGCCCCCGCTGTTATTTAGCTGGGGAGAAAGTTTTGGGGCGTCCTTGGTGTTTTTTCTCTTTTTCTCTCTTCTCTCTCTTCTCTCCTCTCCCTTCTCTCCTCTCTTTCTCTCCCCTCTTCTCTCTCCCTCCTCTTGTTCTTCTTCCCCCCTCCCCCCCCCCTCTCTCTCTCCCTCCCTCCCCTCTCTCCCCCCCCTCACCTTTTGTCTCTCTTCCCTCCCTCCCCCTTCGTCTCTCCCTCCCTTCCCCCCCCTTTTTCCCCCCCCTCCCTCCTTCCCCCCTCTGTCTCCTCCACTCTCTCTCTCTGTCCTCCCCCCCCTCTCTTCCCTCCCCCTCCCTCCTCCTTTTTCTTCTCCCCCCTCCTCGCTTTCCCTTCCCTTTCCCCCTCTTTTCCTCCCTCCCCTCCCCCCCCCCTCTCTCTCCCTCTTTTTTCTCGCCCTCCCTCCTCTTCTCTTTCCCCCCCTTTTCCCCTGCATTACCCCTTTTATTTCCCTCCAGACCCGAAAATGCGCATTTCAACCTTTTTTGCCCCCTCCCGAACCAACCCTCCCCCCACACACACACACACCAAAACACACACACACACAACATTGTCATTTTCCCACTTCCCGCCACCCCCCCCCTCTTTCTTCGGAGACAAAAAAATAAAAGGGAGGGGAGAGAGAGAGGAGGAGGGAGAGAGAGAGAGGAGAGGAGGAAGGAGGAGAGAGAGAGAGAGGAGAGAAGGAGAGAAGGGGGAGAGGAGGAAGAGGAGAAGATTTAAAGGACAGAGACAGACGAATTATCGCCCCAGGAGGGATGTTGACAGTTTTGTGTTTAAAAGTCAGAAATTTTGACGTTTTTTGCTTCGAGTGTGCGTGCTGCGTGCGTGCGTGTGTGTGTGTGTGTGTGTGTGTGTGTGTGTGGGTTGTGTGTGGTGTGTGTGTGTACATTTAAAACAAAAATAGAGATCATGAGTGTGTGCTT
>CM031603.1:36555288-36560288 GCA_018398815.1 Conus ventricosus
AATAGAGGATTCATTGACACCAGAAAGGAGTGAGGTGCAGTAGTCGATGCGAGACATAATGAAACAGAGGACACGTTTGACAGTTGGTTCGGTAGAAAGATGTTTTCTGATCAGACTGATGCGACGAAGGTGGTAGTAGCAAGACTTGGCGGTTTGGGTCACAAAGTTTTGCATGGAAAGGGTAAAATCAAGGTGGACACCCAGATTCTTAGCGGAGTCGGAAACTGGAATGGATGTTTTGCATAGTTGACGAGAAAGAGAGGGGACGTGTGCTGATCAGAACTGCTTCTGTCTTGTCATCATTGAGCTGAAGTTTATTGTTTGTCATCCAGTTCTTAACGTCAGAATAACGGTCAGATGTGCGAGTCAAGAGGGTCTGAACATTGTCGGGTGAGTCACTGGGTTACAAGGAGGAGGAGGAGGACGAGGAGGAAAGTGAGAAGGAGGAAGAGAAAGAGGAGAGACAGAAAACAAATTGATGGACAGAGGGGAAAGTAAATTTGCCTGTGGTGTTCTTCGTCATCATCATCATCATCATCATCATCATCATCATCATCATCATCATCATGCAGGCCTGCCAATCTGACCTGTGGTGTCCCACAAGGATCTGTCCTTGGCCCTGTTCTCTTCACTCTTTACACCTCTCCCTTGTCAACCATCATCAAATCCCACTCCCTTAAACACCACTTCTACGCTGATGACACCCAACTTCATGACAGTGACGCTTGATGATGATGATAATGATGATGATGATGATAATGATGATGATGATGTGATGATGATGATGATGATGATGATGATGATGATGAAGAAGAAGAAGAAGAAGAAGAAGAAGAAGAAGAAGAAGAAGAACAACAACAACAACAACAACAACAACAAGAAGGAGGAGGAGGAGGAGGAGGAGGAGGAGGAGGAGGGGAGGAGGAGGAGGAGGAGAGGAAAGTGAGAAGGAGGAAGAGAAAGAGGAGAGAGAGAGAGAGAGAGAAAAAAAGAGCAAAACTGATGGACAGAGGGGAAAGTAAATTTGCCGGTCTCCTTGCTGTGGTGTACACACAGTCCACCCGACTTGCGGGAGGACGATCCCTTCTTCAGCGGAACTGACGTGTTTAAAGGACACAGTCCACCCGACTTGCGGGAGGACGATCCCTTCTTCAGCGGAACTGACGTGTTTAAAGGACACAGTCCACCGACTTGCGGGAGGACGATCCCTTCTTCAGCGGAACTGACGTGTTTAAAGGACACAGTCCACCCGACTTGCGGGAGGACGATCCCTTCTTCAGCGGAACTGACGTGTTTAAAGGACACAGTCCACCCGACTTGCGGGAGGACGATCCCTTCTTCAGCGGAACTGACGTGTTTAAAGGACACAGTCCACCCGACTTGCGGGAGGACGATCCCTTCTTCAGCGGAACTGACGTGTTTAAAGGACACAGTCCACCCGACTTGCGGGAGGACGATCCCTTCTTCAGCGGAACTGACGTGTTTAAAGGACACAGTCCACCCGACTTGCGGGAGGACGATCCCTTCTTCAGCGGAACTGACGTGTTTAAAGGACACAGTCCACCCGACTTGCGGGAGGACGATCCCTTCTTCAGCGGAACTGACGTGTTTAAAGGACACACAGTCCACCGGACTTGAGGGAGGACGGAGAGAGAGAGAGAGAGAGAGAGAGAGAGAGAGAGAGAGAGAGAGAGAGAGAGAGAGAGAGAGAGAGATACAGAGAGACACATAGAGAGAGAGAGAGTGTCAGACAGACGGACACACAGATAGATACACCGACAGACAGACAGATAAACAGACAGACACACACAGAGAAAAAACCCAAAGAAAGTAGAAGGGAGGGGTGGGGGGGGGGGGGGGGGAGAGGAGAGACCACAACCCATTACAGCCTCAAGTGGGTGAAAAATGGGCTGTCCCACTCCACTTCCGGGGCTTCCGTTTCAGGCATTCCGGTTCCGTCTTCCGCCAGCTGGGTGTTAAATGGGGAGCAGACCCCCACCAAGCTTTAAAAGCCTGCCAAGACTCTCAACAGGCGAATGCCGTGGGCTTTTTCGACCAATGGCGAGCATGTTTAAAGACTTCGACCAATCACTGAGCCCGACTAGTTTATTAAAGTTTAGGGGGAAAAAGAGAAAAATAAAACAAAACAAACAAACGAAAAATACGACGTAAGAAAAAAAGTCTAGTTTGTGATTCAGCCTTTTTGCGTTTAAAATCCTTTTTATAATCGATGTGAACAACAGAAATGTTGTCTTAAAGAGCTAGGTGTCTGAAAGGAAATCTTATCGATTTGTGGTCAACCATCGTCTTTGCCCCCTACCCTAAAAAAATAAATAAATAAAAATAAAAATAAATTAAAGATAAATTTAAAAAAAAACATAAAAAAGGCAATGTCCTCTCATTGGTTGTAAGAACTCTCTGCGTTTTTGTTTGTTTGTTTGTTTGTTGTTGTTGTTGTTGTTTACATTCTGTCCTGGTCTCTGATCTCAATGCAGGCAATGATTTCCGGTCTATCAATGACGCTCGTTCATCGAGCTGATGGTGGGTGTGTTGGTTTATGGATTTGCTGGCTGGCTGGTCGGTTGGCTGGCTGGTTAGCTGACTGCTTGGTTCGTTGGTTGGATGGACAGATGGTCGGTTGGTTCGTTGGTTTATTGGTCGGTTAGTCGGTTGATTGGTTGGCTGTTTGATTGATTGATTTGATAGATGGATGGCACACAAGCAAACAAAACGAATTCAACCGCCACCCCCCCTCTCTCTCTCTCTCTCTCTCTCTCTCACCTACACACACACACAAACACTCATACACACTGACACACACACACACACACCACACACACACACACACACACACACACACTGACACACACGCTCTCTCTCTCTCTCTCACACACACACACACACACACACACACACACACACACACACACACACACACACACACACACACAGGGGGAGAGAGGAGGACAGAGTGACAAGATAGACAGACATTTATTCTTTTTTTCACATAAGATTGTCACCCTGGGAAGAGTCAACAATACAAACCACATTGTCACCCTGGGAAGAGTCAACAATACAAACCACATTGTCACCCTGGGAAGAGTCAACAATACAAACCACATTGTCACCCTGGGAAGAGTCAACAATACAAACCACATTGTCACCCTGGGGAGAGTCAACAATACAAACCACATTGTCACCCTGGGAAGAGTCAACAATACAAACCACATTGTCACCCTGGGAAGAGTCAACAATACAAACCACATTGTCACCCTGGGAAGAGTCAACAATACAAACCACATTGTCACCCTGGGGAGAGTCAACAATACAAACCACATTGTCACCCTGGGAAGAGTCAACAATACAAACCACATTGTCACCCTGGGAAGAGTCAACAATACAAACCACATTGTCACCCTGGGGAGAGTCAACAATACAAACCACATTGTCACCCTGGGAAGAGTCAACAATACAAACCACATTGTCACCCTGGGAAGAGTCAACAATACAAACCACATTGTCACCCTGGGAAGAGTCAACAATACAAACCACATTGTCACCCTGGGAAGAGTCAACAATACAAACCACATTGTCACCCTGGGAAGAGTCAACAATACAAACCACATTGTCACCCTGGGAAGAGTCAACAATACAAACCACATTGTCACCCTGGGAAGAGTCAACAATACAAACCACATTGTCACCCTGGGAAGAGTCAACAATACAAACCACATTGTCACCCTGGGAAGAGTCAACAATACAAACCACATTGTCACCCTGGGAAGAGTCAACAATACAAACCACATTGTCACCCTGGGGAGAGTCAACAATACAAACCACATTGTCACCCTGGGGAGAGTCAACAATACAAACCACATTGTCACCCTGGGAAGAGTCAACAATACAAACCACATTGTCACCCTGGGAAGAGTCAACAATACAAACCACATTGTCACCCTGGGGAGAGTCAACAATACAAACCACATTGTCACCCTGGGGAGAGTCAACAATACAAACCACATTGTCACCCTGGGAAGAGTCAACAATACAAACCACATTGTCACCCTGGGAAGAGTCAACAATACAAACCACATTGTCACCCTGGGGAGAGTCAACAATACAAACCACATTGTCACCCTGGGGAGAGTCAACAATACAAACCACATTGTCACCCTGGGAAGAGTCAACAATACAAACCACATTGTCACCCTGGGAAGAGTCAACAATACAAACCACATTGTCACCCTGGGAAGAGTCAACAATACAAACCACATTGTCACCCTGGGGAGAGTCAACAATACAAACCACATTGTCACCCTGGGAAGAGTCAACAATACAAACCACATTGTCACCCTGGGAAGAGTCAACCATACAAACCACATTGTCACCCTGGGGAGAGTCAACAATACAAACCACATTGTCACCCTGGGAAGAGTCAACAATACAAACCACATTGTCACCCTGGGAAGAGTCAACAATACAAACCACATTGTCACCCTGGGGAGAGTCAACAATACAAACCACATTGTCACCCTGGGAAGAGTCAACAGTACAAACCACATTGTCACCCTGGGAAGAGTCAACAATACAAACCACATTGTCACCCTGGGAAGAGTCAACAATACAAACCACATTGTCACCCTGGGAAGAGTCAACAATACAAACCACATTGTCACCCTGGGAAGAGTCAACAATACAAACCACATTGTCACCCTGGGAAGAGTCAACAATAAAACAAACCCAAATGTCACCCTGCTGGGAAGAGTCAACAATACAAACCACATTGTCACCCTGGGAAGAGTCAACAATACAAACCACATTGTCACCCTGGGAAGAGTCAACAATACAAACCACATTGTCACCCTGGGAAGAGTCAACAATACAAACCACATTGTCACCCTGGGGAGAGTCAACAATACAAACCACATTGTCACCCTGGGGAGAGTCAACAATACAAACCACATTGTCACCCTGGGGAGAGTCAACAATACAAACCACAT
>CM031603.1:36565288-36567788 GCA_018398815.1 Conus ventricosus
GCAGCATCAGCCAGTGTATGAGCAACCAGCCAACGCTGAGACCATCCGCCAACCGCGAGAAAGTTTCCAGTGTTCACCAAACTGCGTTTACCGACACATGCAACGCAACTCAAAAGGACGGGAGTGGGAACAGGAACGTTTCAACAAGATATTCTCTGATTCCGCTTCTTTGCACCCAGTTTACGATGCACGAGTGAAGCTAAATGTCTTTTGGGACTACAGATAAGAAGTTTTAAGCAAGTACTGCATTTTTTTCCTCCTCAGCACACTTCATATTCCACCACTTCTCTGTACCTCAGCACACCTCATATTCCACCACCTCTCTGTACCTCAGCACACCTCATATTCCACCACCTGTCTGTACCTCAGCACACCTCATATTCCACCACCTCTCTGTACCTCAGCACACCTCATATTCCACCACCTCTCTGTACCTCAGCACACCTCATATTCCACCACCTCTCTGTACCTCAGCACACCTCATATTCCACCACCTCTCTGTACCTCAGCACACCTCATATTCCACCACCTCTCTGTACCTCAGCACACCTCATATTCCACCACCTCTCTGTACCCAGCACACCTCATATTCCACCACCTGTCTGTACCTCAGCACACCTCATATTCCACCACCTGTCTGTACCTCAGCACACCTCATATTCCACCACCTCTCTGTACCTCAGCACACCTCATATTCCACCACCTGTCTGTGCCGGCACTGACGTATAGTGTCCAGGCTGCCAGCATCGGTCAGTCCATGGGGGACTGTCGCTGGACAGACGTGAAGGCGGCGCCCTCCAGAGGAGGAGCACACAGACTCAGCGCTGTGGGGCGTACAGTGAGTGGTGTCCTAACAGCCAGCATGGAACACTGCTGAAGAAAGTGGCTCCACGGCGATGCGGCGTCTCCTCTGGAAGGTTGCCCTCCATGCTCCCTGTGGACTGCCGGTGGTGAGGTAGCGACGGGGCAGACCTGGGAGAGGCTGTGTGAAGAGGAGCTGGAATGAGTGGCGGGGAATCAATGGCGCCCTGGGGCCGGAATAGCTCAGTTGGTAGATTGTCGGACTCGTAATCCAAGGGTTGCGGGTTCGAATCTCCGCCGGGGCATTTCGGTACAGGGGGATTTTTCTCTCGGAGTTTACATTAGTTCTGACTCCATTTCCCATACAGTCCTTCGTATGAGACTATAATTTTTATATAAACCGAGGTTCCGTGTGTGAACGCACGCATAACATCTTGCGCACACGTAAAATCCCATCAACAACTTTCGGAAGAGAAGGCCAGTTCGGCCGTTGGTATGGATGACACGTTGCACATAGCATGCCCCTTCCCCGAAGATGGAGTAGGGCTGCCTTAATGGCGGGATCAAAAACGGTCATACACACAAAACTCCACTCCCTTTGTTGGGTAGATGGGATTAATACTCGCCTGTCCACATAGGGAGTGTCCGCAGGAGTATCAGTCTGCGTACGCAGAAGAAGAAGAAGAAGAATGGCGCTGAGAGGGCACGGAAGATGAACAACAGATAAAGAAAGAAAGATAGAAAGAAAAAGAAAGAAGAAAGAAAGAAAGAAAGAAAGAGAAAGAAAAATAGACGAATGACTAAATCAATGAAAATCTTTTTTTTTTTTAAATAAGAAAAAAAAAAAATAGCAAGTAATAATCTCCATAGCTGTTCGCCAGTCGTCTTGCCAGAAGAAGGGAGATCGTGGGCATGGGTTAACCACAGTACAGTGTTAGCTCCCTTTTTCCCCCCTGACAAATCCCCCCCACTCGTGTCGCGTGCGGGGTTTCAAAGTGAGGCTGTCACGGTTGGGTTAGTGGGAGGTGTGAGAAGGGTGGAGCTGAACGGCCTTCGTCTGTGGACCAGCGCTCTCCACCATTAACTTGAGCTTAAGGATGAGGGTAAGAGAGAGAGAGAGAGAGAGAGAGGGAGAGAGAGAGGGAGAGAGAGAGAGAGGATTTATTCGAATATGGATTATATATTAAATAAGGCTAGAGAGAGAGGGGGGATTTATTCGAATATGGAGTATATATTAAATAAGGCCCCAGAGAGAGAGAGAGAGAGAGAGAGAGAGAGAGAGAGAGAGAGAGACAGACAGACAGAGAGACAGACAGACACAGACAGACAGACAGACAGACAGACAGACGGACAGAGAGAAGACCTACTCGGTGCTGCAGAGAGTACAGGATCGGGTCTGGGAGAGAGACAGACAGACAGACAGACAGACAGACACAGACAGACAGACACAGACAGACAGACAGACAGACAGACAGACAGACAGAGAGAAGACCTACTCGGTGCTGCAGAGGGTACAGAATCGGGTCTGGGAGAGACAGACAGACAGACGACAGACAGACAGACGGACAGACGGACAGACAGACAGAGAGAAGACCCACTCGGTGCTGTAGAGAGTACAGGATCAGGTCTGGGTGACTTTTTTTCAGGCGGCACTCGGCCAACTGGAGTGAACTAAAGCCAGTAACTATACATCCTTGAA
>CM031603.1:36572788-36575288 GCA_018398815.1 Conus ventricosus
TTCATCCGCCCCCCTCTCTCATTTTAGCTACTAAACATTCTCCTTGCCAGCTTGAAAATGTTTTGCTTTATTTTCAGTTGTTGACACAACTCGGGGCGAAAACTACCACACACACACACACACACACACACACACACACACACACACACACACACACACACCTATTATCCTCTTAAACTTATGTCTGATCTTGCTCTTATCTTGTACATCCCTCTCGCTCTTTCTCTCTCTCTCTCTCTCTCTCTCTCTCTCTCTCTCTCTCTCTCTCTCTCTCTCACTCCAGAATCCTATCCTCGTCCATGCCATTCAAACAAGAATTGATTAATCATCATCAGTCATCCTCCATCTTTGGTCATTTGTCAGTAGTCAATCATCCATAAAAGCCCTCTAACATACCATTTACCACCTTGATCCCCGATCAGTCTTCAGTTCTCGTTGATAATTGCGAACTTCAATCATTATTAATTAATCAAAGTTTACGAGCATCCATCCATTAACTTTATCAATGCGGGAATATTTGCTAGAGCTCAATCCTGTCCATTCAACATCATCATTCCACAGCATGAACACACACTGTCTTCAGTTCTTCCTCTTGTATCAGCTGTGATCTTCTTTTGAAAGCATTGTACAGAAAACGTGAGACTTGTCTCACAGACATTTCATCGGCACAGGACATCACATACGACACACTTCCTTCAGCGTTGATAGCATTCACATGTTCTCTAAATACTTCATACACACTACCATCCATCAAGACCAACAGTTGTAAGTGCAGATGCAAGTTCATATGGCTTGGGTGGTGTACTGTCAGCTTTGTGTTCAAGCACACTAATCTCGTGTGCCAATGAGGTTCCCTGTTGTTTCATTGTTTTCTTACTACTACAGCAATGAAGTGTACCAATGAAGTTCCCTGTTGTTTCATTGTTTTGTTACTACAGCAATGAAGTGTACCAATGAAGTTCCCTGTTGTTTCATTGTTTTGTTACTACAGCAATGAAGAGTACCAATGAAGTTCCCTGTTGTTTCATTGTTTTCTTACTACTACAGCAATGAAGTGTACCAATGAAGTTCCCTGTTGTATCATTGTTTTGTTACTACAGCAATGAAGAGTACCAGTGAAGTTCCCTGTTGTATCATTGTTTTGTTACTACAGCAATGAAGAGTACCAATGAAGTTCCCTGTTGTATCATTGTTTTGTTACTACAGCAATGAAGAGTACCAATGAAGTTCCCTGTTGTTTCATTGTTTTCTGTCTACTTTCAGTTCCCTTCACCCCCTTCACCAAATCCCCCCCCCCCCTTTTGTTCCCACCCCCTTCCCTCCCTCCATGATCCACCCCACCCTTCCCGCACACCCTCCTTCCCTAAGTGGGTATTCTGTAATGTCTTTACTCATAACATAATAATAATAATAATAATAATGTGTGTGTGTGTGTGTGTGTGTGTGTGTGTGTGTGTGTGTGTGTGTATGTGTGTGTGTGTGTGTGTGTGTGTGTGTGTGTGTGTGTGTGTCTGCACGCACGCGCGTGTCTGTGTTTGCTTCTCTGTACGCAGGAGGTGCAGCTCCCTCCTGCCACACAACCCAAGCCAGCCAGCAGCCCTGCAGCGGAGAACGCGGGGCCCGGCCACCCAGCGGAGACGGTGCAGCGCCAGTACATCATGGTGCACACGTCGCCCTAACGCCGCCCTCCGATAACCCCCGGCCAGGCAGCCAGCCCCGGGGCCTCTCCCCGCCCACCCCCCCGGCCCCATACTCCGCTATCATATTTATTACCTCATCACCGCCGCTTAGGTACGGTGCCACAGCCGATGCGGTTACCCGGCGACGATAACTTGTTGACTCCCACCCTGAAGAAGAAGGACGTGGACTGGGCGGGTAGACAGTTGGGGACGGAAGTGAGTTGGACCGACTTGTAGGATGCCCGGATGTGGGGCTATCTCACCGTGAGGCGATCATCGTCACCCCAGTGTGGTTCCCGGTAGTATCATCAGTATAATCAGCGAGGAGTTCAGTCTTCAAAGAGGTTTGCTTGGTGTGGATCCGTTGACGGAATAGCCCTGTGTCCATCCTGTACAACGTTCTCCTGGGTATTTTGTTTGGGGGGGTTCAGTGGTGGACAGAGAACCTGGACCTTTTTGAGCGAGCCCCGGGAATTCACGTTTAAAAGTGTGACAGGAACTGATGAAGGGATTCTGAGGAGTATTCAAGAGTTGGTAGCAAACGGCAGTCATCGGTGAAACAAACGTGTAGCTGTGGGGATGGATACATGTGCATTACCGTGCAAAGTGAATTCCAGAGTCTTCAGGGTCTGAGTATAGAGTGTTCAGGCCTGTGTTCTGGAACCGAAAGAATTAGAGAAACAAGGAAAGAAGCAAACACCTGTCAGATCCTGTGATTCCATCCTCACTTTCTGCAGAGTACATCGGCAATACCTGCAGAAAAAGGTATCTCATAGTCATCTTCAATTCATGAAATGAATTTCTGATATGTATAACCTTTA
>CM031603.1:36580288-36585288 GCA_018398815.1 Conus ventricosus
CTAATAGGATCCTTACAGAAGCAAATCAAAAACTTCAACAAGATGTGAGAAAGTTAGAGGCAAAAACAGATGACTTGGAATGTCGTTCAAAACGAAATAATATCATTATACATGGTATTCCCAGGCCTGATAACGAAACGGCTGATGACTGTGAACAATCTGTGAGTGAGATGATAACCGACAAACTGGAACTAAATGAATGTCCTTTGGATAGAGCGCATCGCTTGAACTCTAAGAAAGACTCTCCCATAATAGCCAGATGCACCCTTTACAAAGACAAAATGAAGATCTTAAAGGCAAAGTCAAAGCTGAAGGGCACTGGCGTGTTTGTGGGGGAGGACTTTTCCCAGAGGGTGCGGGCTGTCAGAAAGTTGCTGCTAACTCATCTCAAGGCTGCCAGAGACCAGGGGAAAAGAGCCACCATGGTCTTTGACCACTTGTTCATTGATGGCAGAAAGTTTGTCCTGACAGGTGATGAGAATAATATTATAGAAGTCTAGGGATTCGGCCGGCCTCTATATGGAAATACGTATGTGAATTACAACGTGTATGCCCTTGGTGGAAATTTTGAGTGGGGTGTACTGGAGAGGGACATTTTTGATAGGGCTACACCGGTGACAAGAAAACGGCAAGCTGGGCTGAACTCAACACGTGCAAATACAAATGGTATTGTGGACAAGGTGAGCTCGTGCTCCGTGACGACAGATGGGTCGACCTCGCACAGGAATGATGTCTCTGGTGCTCGTGTACCATTGAGTGATGAAAAAATCGTGCCAAGTTGTGAGTGTGGCTGTGAATGTGTCAATAAAAATGAAAAATGTGCGTGTCTGTGAGGATTGTGTTCCAGTTGTACAGCTTGTAATGACAGATGAGGTTTATGATCCAAATATAAACATTAATTCACTAACCACTACGGTCATGCCAACCACTGTAATCACACCAGTTACAGTAAATACGCCCGTTATTAAAAATTATTCTTTTCTCCACTGGAACATAGGCGGTATATTGTCGAAGCTTTCTAATATTGATTTTATTGATTATGTGTCATCTTTTGATTTTGTCTGTCTTGTTGAGTCTTTTGTTGATGATTTCCAGTCTACTGTGTTTAGTGATCATACTGTGTTTGTAAAGCCAGCTTTACGATTTACTGAGCGAGGAAGGAGATCAGGGGGAGTAATATGTTTAATCAGGAATAGTCTTGTGAAATTTGTGAAACAAGTTGTTGTTCATTATGATAACGTGTTATTATTTGTTCTTGATAAAAAATTGTTCTGCTTATCAAATGATATCTTATATTTATGTGCATACGTTCCACCCGAGAAATCGCCATACTATTCTGTGTTAAACGTGGATAATGGGATCAGTCAAATTGAGGATTGTATTGTAAATAATATATGTTTCAGTGATAAGATGTTTATATTGATGTGTGGTGACTTTAACGGTCGAACAGCAGACATATCTCCAGAATGTGATGACAATATTAAAGCGTTTTCATGGTTTGACAAATTTGATTCGTCGAAAGTTAAGCGACAGTCTCAAGACAAGGTGTTGAATGAATATGGTAAACGTCTGTTAAATATGTGTAATGCTTTGGGTTTGTACATTCTTAATGGTTTTTGTTCGAGTGACTTCAGTGGTCACTTTACATATGTGTGTGAATCAGGTTGTAGTGTGAATGATTACTTTATAGCATCATGTAACTTTTTGACTTTATAAACTCTTCTTGTAAATTGTGTGTGAAAGAACGATTGGAATCTGATCATATGCCTTTGGAACTTAGTGTAAATGTTCTAGGAACAAATGTGGGTGTGAATGAAAATGAAAAAGGGAGGGAGTATATTGAAAAGTTTGTGTGGGATAAGGATTATGCCTTGAATTTCATAGACACAATGAACTCACAGGAAATCAAATTCCAGTTATTTTGTGCTATTGATTTAGTAGATGTAAATATAAATGATGCACTTAACTTGTTTAACAGTTCTGTAAAAAGAGCTGCTGACGGTATGAAACGTAAAGTTTGTGTAAACAGAGTGAAACGACAAAATGATTGGTTTGATGCCGAATGTAAAATTGAAAGACAAAATTTACGAAAATTGTTAAGAACATTTTGCAACACATTAGATAAAGATGTCCGACATCTATACTGTGTAGCTCGACGTGAGTATAAAATTTATTACAAAGAAAGAAGAAACAACACAATGATTTACTGTTTGAAAAAGTGATCACAAGTATTGATAGTCAGCAAGAGTTCTGGAGAAGTATACGTACAGTATTTAAAAGGCGTGTATATAATCAAAACAAAATCACTATAGATGAATGGTATAATCATTTTAAGCATGTACTGGATAAGGATTCTACGACAGAAACTGAAATTCTAGAAAATGATATGATATGCGACAACGGATATATAGAATATTATGATCGTCCTATAAGCAAAATTGAAGTTGTTGCTGCGATAAGAAAGCTAAAAAATGGAAAGGCAGCTGGTCCAGATGGCATGATTTGTGAGTTTTTTAAAAATGTTGGTAATGTTGGAACTGATTTTCTGGTTAAATTGTTCAATAATTTGTTTGACAATGGAATTTATCCTGAAGATTGGCACAAATCATTTATTCTCCCTCTCTTTAAAAAAGGTAATACGAATGACCCTAACAATTACAGAGGAATTTCCTTGTCTGATATTGCAAGTAAAGTATTTGGTTCCATAATTAACAAGAGATTGTCAGAATGGATTGAAGTAAACAATATAACAGGTGATCACCAGGCAGGGTTCAAGAAAAACTTTAGTACAATTGATCATATGTTCACTCTGTTAGCAGCTGTTCAGAAACAATTTTCTAATAACCGTAAGCTATATGTTGCCTTTATAGACTTTGAAAAGGCCTTTGACTCCATTTCGAGAAAACTTTTGTGGCCGATACTTACAAAAAATGGAATCAAAGGTAAATTATATAATTGTGTAAAATGCATGTACAAAGATGTTAAAGCTACGATAAGATGTGGGGCAAAATTTAGTGACTATATTAGATGTACTCAGGGTGTTAAACAGGGGGATGTCTGCAGCCCAGTATTATTTTCATTGTATATTAATGAATTAGCACTAGAAATTATTGAGAAGGGAAGACACGGTGTCACTTTTGACTTGATTGAATTATTTATATTGTTATTTGCAGATGATATCGTCTTGCTCTCTGAAACTGTCGTAGGATTACAAAATCAATTGAATAATTTGCATTCTGCAGCATGTAGACTGGATTTGAAAGTAAACATGGGTAAATCAAACATTATAGTTTTTCGAAAGGGTGGTTTCTTAGCATCACGTGAAAGGTGGTCGTATGGAAGTTCGCAAATGTCGGTGGTAAATGCTTACAAGTACTTGGGCATATTTTTCAACAAAACTTAGCTTTACGTTTGCCTGTCATGATCTTGTTAACAGAGGAAAGCGTGCTGTTATAGCTATTTTAAGCTTGCTTTATAAATTTGAAAGTGTTTCGGTTAAATTATTTTTTAAATTGTTCGATGCCCAAGTGCAGCCTATTGTACAGTATGGCGCTGAGATTTGGGGATTGGATAAAGGTCATGAAATTGAAAAATTACATTTATTTGCTATGAAACGCTTTTTGCATGTGGATAGAAGAACCCCTAATGATTTGGTTTATGGTGAGCTTGGCAGATATCCCATTTATGTATATTCATACGTGAAATGTATTAGTTATTGGCTTAAGCTCGTGCGTATGGGAGAACACAGATTACCTGCAAAAGCATACAAAGTATTGTTTGATTTAGATTCTAGAGGTAAATCAACTTGGGCAACTTCTGTTCGTAAATGTCTTTGTAGTTATGGGTTTTCGTTTGTTTGGTTAGAACAGAGTGTTGGATGTGTTAAAAATTTTTGGCTTGTTTTAAGCAGAGAATAATTGATTGTAACTTGCAAGACTGGAATAGTCATATTAAGAACAGTGAGAGATTTTCTTTGTTTCGATTTCTAAAGTCAAATCAGGTAATGGAAGCGGAATCTTATCTGTCGATGAATATCAATAGTTTTGTCAGATCTGCATTAACTAAGTTTAGATTCGGTGTATCTGATATTGCTGTACACAGGCAACGTTACAATGTTCATACAGAATTAGATGTTTTATGTCCATTGTGCAAGTCTGCCCCAGAGAACGAACTTCATTTTCTATTTGTTTGTCCTTTGTTTACAGATTTAAGACAAAAATATATTCCTTTGAAATATTTTCGACGTCCATCATTTTTTAGGCTTGTCTTGCTTTTGTCGTCAAGAAATGAGAATGTTGTTGGTGATCTAGCTTCATATTTGTATAAATCCTTCAAGAGGAGGAGTTATCTGACTTGAATTTGTTTATATGTGCTTGTATATTAATGCGTTGTTACATCAGTTATATGTCAATACCCCTTCAAATGGGGCTGTGGCCTTTCTTGAATAAATTATCGTTATCGTTATCGTTATCTCTCTCTCTCTATCTGTCTGTCTCTCTCTCTCTCTCTCCTCTCTCTCTCTCTCTCTCTCTCTCTCTCTCTCTCTCTCTCTCTCTCTCCTTATTCCAGAACTAAGCATGCACACAGGCTGTGCAGTCTGTCTAGTACTGTGCGCAAAGATTCTTGCTGTCGGTGAGAATTTGGTGTGGCCTTTGCATTGTTTCCCGTTAGCTTCATCTGCTCCCCCCCTCCCCCCTCTCTCTCTCTCTCTGCGTCTCAGCCTTTGTCTGTCTTTCTGTAGCACTCTCTCTCTCTCTCTCTCTCTCTCTCTCTCTCTCTCTCTCTCTCTCTGTATCTCTGTCTCTGTCTCTCTCTTTATCTCTCTCTCTCTCTCTCTCTCTCTCTCTCTCTCTTTCTTTTATCTCTCTCCCTCTCTCTCTGTCTGCCTCTGTATCTCTGTCTGTCTGTCTGTCTTTCCTGTCAATGACTGATTGCATGCTTCAAGAGCCTTAAGAAGTGTCGTGATACAACTTGATGACGCACATAGTTACAGTGCCACT
>CM031603.1:36597788-36605288 GCA_018398815.1 Conus ventricosus
GTCAGAGCGTTTATCGTGGCTCCATCCCCCTCTGACGGCAGAGGCTGGAATGGCAGGCAGACCTGACCCGGTCTCCGTGCTAGGCTGTGGCAAGCGACTATGTGGGAAATGCCGCGAATCGCCCGTTATCTCTGGTTTGCGTAACGGCCAAGAGAAGGAAGTGGGGAGTGAAGGGGGAGGGTTGGTAGGCAGGGAGTGGGTGGAGGTAAGTTGGGGGGGGGGGGGGGGGAGAGAGAGAGAGAGAGAGAGAGAGAGAGAGAGAGAGGAGCAGAGAGCGCGCGCGCACACACACACACACACACACACACACACACACACACACACACACACACACACACACACACACACACAAGCACTTACGTTCACAAGTGGGTTCCGCGAATTTTCAAAGGCTTTTAAATCAGATAATCATTCACGGAAAGAAGCGAAACCTTTCCAAGCAATTTCAAGACTGAAACCCGAAATTCGAATATTCTAAAAAAAATTTCTCGACTTTTTACCTGTTTTTTTATTTGTAAAATTTTTTTTTAAATTTCAGAAATCTCTGTTTAACATTGCTGTTTTATGTTATGAACCACCTTTCTAAAGGTCATAGGTTGCTTAAAAATATTTCAGAAATGAAAAATGATATGACCAGATCAATCACAAAAAGTGGGCTTTTGAAAAAGGTGTGTAAACGAAAAAAGTGTGTGTGTGTGTGTGTGTGTGTGTGTGTGGTGCGTGCGTGCGTGCGTGCGTGCGTGCGTGCGTGCGTGCGTGTGTATGGTGTGTGTGTGTGTGTGTGTGTGTGTGTGTGTGTGTGTGTGTGTCCTCTTCCTCAAGTTCCATCCACTTTCTCTGGCTCTTCTTCTCCTGCCGAACCTTAGTCACACTACCCATGCTTCTCAATAATCCTTCATCTCTAGTTCCCTAGTCTCCCCTCCCCTCCCTAGACCCTTCCTCCCCATCCTCCCCCCTCCCCTGTTGTGCTGTTGCCTTCAGTCTCAGGGAGGCAGGGTTGTCCCAGGAAACGTCCATCAGGCGAAGCATCCACTGTGGGTTGGGGGGCAGGATAGGTGTGCAGGTAGTCCCAGGAAAGGTCCATCAGGCGGACCATCCACTGTGGCTTGGGGGGCAGGATAGGTGTGCAGGTAGTCCAGGAAACGTCCATCAGGAGAAGCATCCACTGTGGGTTGTGGGACAGGATAGGTGTGCAGGTAGTCCCAGGAAACGTCCATCGGGAGGAGCATCCACTGTGGGTTGTGGGACAGGATAGGTGTGCAGGTAGTCCCAGGAAACGTCCATCGGGAGGAGCATCCACTGTGGGTTTGGGGGCAGGATGGTGTGCAGGTAGTCCCAGGAAACGTCCATCGGGAGGAGCATCCACTGTGGGTTATGGGACAGGATAGGTGTGCAGGTAGTCCCAGGAAACGTCCATCGGGAGGAGCATCCACTGTGGGTTGTGGGACAGGATAGGTGTGCAGGTACTCCCAGGAAACGTCCATCGGGAGGAGCATCCACTGTGGGTTGGGGGGCAGGATAGGTGTGCAGGTAGTCCCAGAAGACGTCCACCAGAAGAAGCATCTGCTGTGGGTTGTGGGGCAGGATGGTGTGGAAAAGTCAGCACGTGAGCCTGGTATTTGACTTGTTGGCGTAATACGGCAGGTATTTGAGAGAGAGAGAGAGAGAGAGGAGAGAGAGAGAGAGGAGAGGAGGGAGAGAGAGAGAGAGAGAGAGAGAGAAAACAAATGTTTATTCAGGTTGAGGCCAGAGACAGAATGCGAGAGCGAGAGAGAGAGAGAGAGAGAGAGAGAGAGAGAGAGAGAGAGAGTATTTAAAAGTTTATTCAGGTTGAGGCCAGACGAGAGGGGGTATGGAAACTCACACACACACACACACACACACACACACACACACACACCACACACACACACACACACACACACACAGAAGAGAGAAGAGAGAGAGAGAGAGAGAGAGAGAGAGAGAGAGAGAGAGAGAGAGAGAGAGAGAGAGTTCCCACACTTCGCTTGGTTTTGCAAAGTGTGCATAGTCCCTCCTTCCCCTACCATTTTTCTCGGCCCTTAACCCTTTCATTACCCCCTCCCCCCTCACCACACACCACACACACACACACACACACACACACACACACCACACACACACACACACACACTCCCTTATTTCTCCCCTTTTCTCCCTAATCTCCAGATTCAGCAGTTTCAAAACACCTCTTTCCCCATCTGCCCCTCAATCTCAGTGGTGCAGAGCGTTGTTGTGTTTGCCCGTCACAGGTATATATCACTGAGATTCGACGAAACTCCCACCAGTATGTCCGAAGAATGTGGGTGGAAGATTAGTATGGTACCATACTTGCTCCCAAAGATGATAATCATGAGAAGAAAACATCCGGTGATAACTATAGTTCTGACTTTGGGAACAGTGAGTCTTACAGAACGAAAATGATAGAAATATGATGTTGAAAGAATTTTCAAGTGAAAATTATGTTGGGTTGGTTTTGGCGTTGTTATGGCACAAATCATGAGTAAAAATAAAAATGCCCAATGTATGCTGTCAGCACTGAAAGTAGGTAACTGTGACAGTTATTTTCCCACTTCTGGCATTGTCTGTTTCTTTAAAGGCCTCCTACAGTCTTTGTAAAGATACCAAGGATGCCATTGCATTTGCAGAGGAGTCGTAGTTACTTGTTTTATTTTCTCATAATAATGAGTTTTCATAAATCATAATTGTTGTGTTCACAGTGATCACTGTTGACCTCCATTAACCGCCGAAACGAAAACGAACAGCAATATGAAGCACCAGCACCAGTGACAATGTTTTGATGTGGAACTAGTGATTATAACTGTTTTGTAATACTTTTGTCACAAAAGAACGCAGCTGCCAAGCTACTAAGCTCTGACGCACCATCTGTTATCTGGTGTTTGCAAGACCGACCAACCGTCTGCTCAGTCTTGAATCCTGTTCCCCCTTGCAGCGGAGATATGACTGGTGTGAAATGAAGGGAAGACACACGTCTGGAGCACTTCTAGCCACAACATCCGATCCAGTGGATCGGGAGTCAAAATAAGAACACGTGATCACGCAACCGGCAACACATATGCTGACAGACAAGAACATTTCTCGGAATTATCAAGTGTGTGCTTACATGGTCATTCTTGCCAAAACTCCCTGTCAACAACTAATCTACAGGGTACAGTGGAGGGTGGACATGTACCTCACCATGACTCCCTGTCCAAGACCATTCTACAGGGTACAGTGGAGGGTGGGCATTGTATCTCTCCATGACTCCCTGTTCAAGACCATTGTACAGGGTACAGTGGACGGTGGACATGTATCTCTCCATGATTCCTTGTCAACAACTAATCAACAGGGTACAGTGGAGGGTGGACATGTATCTCACCATGATTCTCTGTCCATGACCATTCCAAAGTGTACAATGGAAGCTGAAGAAGTCCTTGACAGACAACATAAAGGACTGATTGTATCTCCTCTGCCCTGCGCTGACAGGGGATAGGGCAGACTCCTAGTAATGTTATCTGTGTGAGAGAGGAAGCCCTTGATTCACATGAAAAGGGGATCGGAAGGAATTCCATCTTTGTTTTTGTTCTCAGTCAACAAGGACATTCGAACTTGCATCTTGAATTCGAAAGCAAAAGAGATGCACAAGGTTATCAACACCGCCGTCTCTCCTATTCAAACAAATCCTAAAATTCCAGCTTCCCTGGGGAACGTTTCTCAGCGGCTCTCTTAGTGCGCCCACCCTCCCTCTTCCGCACCACCCTACCGTCCCCACCCCCCCCCCCCCCCCCCTCCCCCCTCCTCCCCTTCATCACTAATCTCCAGATGCCTCAGACTCAACCACCGCCTAGTTGCATCCGTCTTCAGGCTGTCGGGAGCCGTGTGCACTCTTCCCAGAGCGGTGCCAGATTATCGTGACCATCGCATGTAGGCCGTGGCAGGGATAGCAGCAGGAGAAATCGGGCGAGTCATCGCCCGACCGACAGAAACGCGCGCTGCCGCATCGCCTGACTGGAAAATGGCCGGTATCGGCCAACCATCGCTCTGCTTGCGTTTATGCTTCTTGAAGGAGGAGAGGGAGGAGAACCTCTGTGTGTGTGTGTGTGTGTGTGGGGGGGGGGGGGGGGGGGGGGGGGGGGGGGGGGAGGAGTGGGCGGAGAGATATAGGTTTGTGGTTTCGTTTAGCTGTCGAATCTTCTGATTAGAAGACGGGGAGGGGCCAAAAAAAAAGGGTGCATTTTGATGATGGCGGGAAATGGAAGTTGTAGGGTGAAAGGTTACGTATTTTGATATTTCAGCTAACTGATCTACTGGCGTGAGAGAGAGAGGAGAGAGAGAGAGAGAGAGAGAGAGAGAGAGAGAGAGGAGAGAGAGAGACAGAGAGAGAGAGAGAGAGAGAGAGACAGAGAGAGAGAGAAAGAAGTACTATATGCATACATACATATATCATACGTACATAGGTACATGCATACTTACGTGCATCCACACAATGTTCATACATTCGTACATACATAGGTACATACACACATACATGCGTACACTCAATGACATACACACAGACATATATAATGCACATACACATACAAGGAATGAGAAATCCTCTTCGTTATAGGTTTTTTAAGGAAAACAATACCTCTCTCTATCTCCTCTCTCTCCCCCTCTCTTTCTCTCTCTCTCTCTCTCTCTCTCTCTCTCTCTCTCTCTCTCTCGCTCTCTCGCTCTCCCCCCTCTCTCTCTCAAACACACATACACCACCTGCCTTCTCCTCCCCAGTGCTCTCCATTTCCCTACATACACCACCCCACCCGGCCTTTCCCCTCAAAAATTGAAAATATGTGAAAAAGAAAAAAAAAAGTGAAAATACATGAGCAAAAATAGAATTACTGGGCCGTGAAATAAAGGAACAAACAAATTACAGGAGAAACGCAACGCATTTCGACCTATTGGGTCTTATGCAAGCAAGTAACATTCAAAGCAATGAAACCAAAGGACGAACAGACAGACTCACTCATCTAAAATAATCATCCTGCCTGAAGAAGATGGCGTTGTGTTTAGTTTGTCATGTGTTTGTTCCTTCATTGTGATTGGGCGGCCAAGTTATTCTGTATCCGCTCTGTTATTTCCGCCTACTGTCTGTCACTCCTTTTTGAACCCAGAGAAAATACAGTGGAAGATAACCTCTCGTCTACCATTCCCTGTTCTCACTTCTTCCCCAACTTTAAAGTTCCTGTAAGCTCTCGAGATCTCCAGCAGGCTCTTGGTGCCCCCAATTGTGAGGCGCGTATTGTTGTGGGTGGGATTCCTGTCAGGGCAAGTACACACACACACACACACACACACACACACACACACACACACAGAGAGAGAGAGGAGAGAGAGAGAGAGACATACACACACACACACACACACACACACACAGAGAGAAGAGAGAGAGAGAGAGAGAGAGAGAGAGAGAGAGGAGAGAGAGAGAGAGAGATTATCACGGGTATCACCCCAACACCCCAGGTTATCGTGGGATCTGCATTTACACCGTTACAAAGTGCTGGGAGTGCTGGGCGCGTTGGGTAAGAGGGACCGGCGTCAACACAACGTGAAACAACCTCCTTGTAAACCATCCCCCCCCCCCCCCCCCCCGGTCCCCAAACAACTCCCGGATAAACAACCCCCCCCCCCCCCCCCACCTTATCTTTAATCCGTCAGTGGAGAAGGGGCAATGGTGAGCAGGGTGGGGGAGGGGGTGTTGAGAGAGGATGGAGGGATGGGTGGGAGGTGGGAGGAAGGGATGAAGATGGAGGATGGAGGAGGAGGGGGAGGGGGTGAAAAAAAAGGATGCGACCATGTTGCCCTGTCTTATGAGAAGCAACGTAATACTGGTTGCGGTGGCGATGACTCTGTCTGGCATTGGCAAGGTTGTGGTGATGGTGGTGGTAAATACGGTGGTGGTGGTGGAGGTGATGGCGATGGTGGTGGTAAATACGGTGGTGGTGGTGGGGGTGATGGCCGGAGTGGGAGTGGTGATCAGTAGTGACAGATCGAGAAAGAAGAAGGGGAGAGTGGTCGGGGAGGGTGGGGAGGCAGGGAGAGGGAGGCAAGCGAAGCGGGGTAAGGGGAGGGAGGGGGGAGAAGGGGGGGGGGGAATCTATGGAGGCTTGTTGTTTTGGTATCGTGGGAGGCAGGTTGCTGGCGAGAAGCGTGGGATTCGGGGTAACATGTCAATGACGTGCGGAATGTCAGATGTGGCATTTCTCATTCTCCCCCCCCCCCCCCCCCCCCCCTCTCTCTCTGTGTGTCTAGTTTTTTTTTAAATTTTTTTTATTATATGTAATAAAAGTCTTCACGCTTATTGCACTGCCCTTTCAATACGTTCGTTTATTCTCCATTCTCTCTCTCTCTCTCCTCTCTCTCTCTCTCTCTCTCTCTCTCTCTCTCTCTCTCTCTCTCTCCTTCCCTACTTCATTTCTTCTCATCGTCGTCTTTCTTTTTTTAACATCATTCCGAAACCACGTTTAAAACAAAAAAGAAAAAGAGAAAAAAGTCAAAACAAAACAAAACAAAACAAAACAAAAACGGTTGAATATTAGTACAGAAGCGAAAGCCAGGCAGAAAACGGTGAAGGAATGGAGGAACGGAAAAAAGAAGGTAGAAAAGGAGGTTGAGTCACGCTGAGAAAAAAAGAAATAAAGAAGAAAGTGAGATAAAGAGAGGAAGAAGGAAAGTAAGACAGACAGACAGACAAACAGACAGACAGACAGACAGGCAGACAGAAAGAGCTACAAAAAATATAGAGTGAAAAAATACAAATAAAGAGAGTAAGAAAACGAATAAAGAAAGCGAGAAAGATAGAAATAAATTTATATTAAAAAAAAGAATACAGTCACACAGACAAAGAGTAAGAAAGAGGGAAATAAAGAAAGTAGGAAAGACAGTTGGAAAGAAGAGCAAGAAAGACAGAAACAGAATAAGAAAGAAGGAAAGAAGAGCAAGAAAGACAGAAACAGAATAAGAAAGAAGGAAAGAAGAGCAAGAAAGACAGAAAAGAGTATGAAAAGAAATGAAGAGAGGTAGAAGACAAAATAAATAAATAAATAGATGAATAAATGAATACATCGGAGAGGTTTTACAACAACAGCAGCAGCAACAACAACAACAACAATAACACACACACACACACACACACACACACACACACACACACACACACACACACACACACACATGTTCAGTCAAATGTTGTCATTTTGAAGAAGATAGAAGAAAAAAAAAAGAAAAGGAAAGTAAGAAAGCAATTTCTTTTTGTAGGTGACCTGAATGGAAAAAAAAAAATTACCAGCAGAAGCTGTGGTAATCTCTGGAATGCTGTGCTGTGTGGGTGCATGTGTACGACAACCCCCAACACGGCACGCAGAGCGGTCACAGAAGTCAAGTGGGCCTGTCATAACACTGACACAGTCCGTGCCGCTCACCTGACCTTAGGGTCATCAC
>CM031603.1:36627788-36644213 GCA_018398815.1 Conus ventricosus
CAGAGAGAGAGAGAGAGAGAGAGAGAGAGAGGGGAGAGAGAGACACGTGTCAGCGGGAACATTTAATGGAAAAGTAAAATACGAAAAAAGCCGAGTCACGATTTGTGGATAAATTCCACCCTCGGAAAATATTACCTTCCCATTTTCACTGGGATTTAGAAAATAGGTCCGTGGGTTTTCCGACGATCCATCGCCATTGATTAGACGTGTGGAGGCAAAGTCTCTCTCACAACTCTACTGTGTGTTGACGGCTGGCCCCATAATTAAAGTGTCGGAAAAGTCCCAAGTTGTGGCGTCAGCAGTCCAAAGCGCTCTGGCTGTCCCTGTTTCATTTCATGCCCGTCCAACACCTCACTGGCTTTCATATTTATATCTAGTGTACCTTAATAAGTGGTCATATTCTTCACTCTCACTTGTCATTCTCTCTCTCTCTCTCTCTCACTCTCTCCTCTCTGGGTGTGTCCCTGGTGTGTCTGTAATCTGTATGTTGGTTGTGTGTGTGTTGTGGTGTGTGTGTGTGTGTGTGCTGTTGGAGTGAAAAGGAGCGAGAGAGAGAGGAGCGGAGAGAGAGAGAGAGAGAGAGAAGAGATTATGTGTATGAGTGTTTGTGTGTGTGTGTTGTGTGTGTGTGTGTGTGAGTTTCGTGCGTGCGAGTTTGTGTTCGTGCGTGCGTGCTTTTTGTGTGTGTGTGTGTGTGTGTTGTGTGTGTGTGTGTGTGTGTGTGTGTTCATGTGGCGCGCCTTTCGTGACGTTCCCCAGAGCGACAAACATCAAGAAAACGTTTTCGTTGAAAATTATGAAAGATCTCCTGGTACAACAACTGCAGCATGAGGAACTTAATAATGCCGCTCGACTCACTTGCTACTGCTCCACCACGTTTTTTGGGCGAAAGTGGCCTAAAAGCCCGCCCTATTCTGTTCTCTGACAAGTAACCAAAAAAAAATAACGACTCCCTACAAACTAATATACTGTGTAGGGTTTATATCCGTTTTCAATACAATTCACTCAACTTTTCATGAGAGGAAAGTATCTGGACTGGGGGGAAACAACATCCCATAGAGTAACGTAGGAAAACTAAGCAGATACTGAACGCAGCCCATATACACGGTGGGTCACTAGCTATCTGATTACTTCGCAGTAAGCCCGTTAAGGTTAAGTTCGCCTTAGACAGCAGACAACAGACAGAGAGGCGGGCAACGAACGAAACAACACACACACACAAACACACACTCACACTCACACTCACTCACTCACGCACACAAAACACAAAAAACACTCACACTCACACACACACACACCACACACACACACCACACAGATATCCACACGCCGCATGGACACACCCGCACACACAATCTCACACGCACGCGCGGACACACACACTACACACACCACACACACCACACATGGCACAGACAGACACTCAACACCGCCGCGCTGCGCGCCTCACACCTGCCGACAAACTGAGAGGCTTAAAAAATCAATATTACTGGGCCCGCCCCGCCTCCTCCCCTCACCCCCAACTCCCTCACGCCGGCTTGCCTATGCAATATATTTTCATCATCTTTCCAGCGCTCACAATGACCTAGTAACCAACACTGGTTTCATCATTCTTCTACTGACTGCCGGACTGGGTAGGACGTTTTTATTGCGGCAGTGTATTGGGCTTGGTGTGTTTTTATTCTAAAATGCGAGCCGGTTTACTTAGGAACCGAATTGTGCTATTCAAGATCATAAGTTTACTTTAACTGCATGTTAGAAGTATTTTGTCAAAAAAAGAATCAGGTGACGCATGTTTCGTATACCGCTGAACCGAAAAGAAGTATTGGCTTTCCTAGAGGGTGATAAAAAGAAAAAAGTTGAACCAACTGATTTGGAAATGAACGACTAACTTCAAGGTTGTTAGGTCTCAAGGGAAATGAAAATACATTACCGAGACAAGAAGAGGCCAATTATAATAAGTGTTAACTGTTGATGAGATGCTTCCTTTTTAAAAAGCGGCGCATGTTGATAAAAGCAAAACCAATCATCACGCTTGAATGTTGGCGCTGGCTTGAGACAGCGAAAAGCCCAATGTTTGAAAGAGGCCAAAACGCATCAAACCATGGCGTTCATATCTGAGCGCAGGTGGGCATGTACTGATTCATATGCTAGAAAACTTATTCAAATTTCTATGTGTTTTTATACTATCCTAAATTTCATAACCAAGGAATCAGTATAAATGAACTGTGTAGCAAACGTCAAAGTATCATTAGCTTATGCAACTGGATAACGATTTTCGAATGTTCTGGCAAACAAACTAGATAGGGCAAGCAGACCTTAGTACATCTACCAGTAATGGAGAAGAGTAGTGTGTGGCCACATTATCTTCATATAAATGCCTTCCAATAAACAATGACTGCTGTAACTACTACTGGCGATTAGAGCCGCCATAAAAGCTTGGCTACAGCAATTACTGCTGTAACTCTGCAAAAGCCAGTTGCAAGCCTGGTTGAAGAAATGAGGAGCATCCGCAAACAAGCCAAGTGATCATATGTGATCACTTGACCTGCAAAGCGCAGCAGGCTGCCGCCAATGCGTCAGCACGAGCCCTGCAAACAAGGCCAAGTATCATATATGATCAACTTACCTGCAAAGCGCGGCAGCACCTGCAAAGCTCAGCGGCAAAACTAGGCCAAGAGATCATATGTGATCACTTGGCCTATAATTGAGGTGCGCGCGGACACAACCTGTTTTTAGTCACAAAGCACGAAGTGGCCTAGTAGATTCACTTCTTGTTTGTGTTTTTGTCTTCCTACCCCACCCACGCATGCACCACCCCCCACCCCCACACCCAACGCACGCACTCCCCACCACGCCCCACCCCTGTACTGTCTATTGTGTGTTTTGTTTTTTGTGTTTGTCCTGCCCCACGCATGCACACCCCCACCTCCCCCACCCCACGCTGAACATGCACGTCCCCCACCCCCACCCCACGCATGCACACTCAAGTCATCCAACAAGTTCTTAACTGAAGTTACCCCCAAGGTCCACTTCTAAGTCATCCTCAAGTTCTTACTTCAGTCATTCTCAAGTTGTCCTTAGTCAACGCCCAAGTCACCCCAAGTTATCAAGTTTCTTAATAAGTTCTTGCGATAAGTTTCTTGATTAAGTTACCTCAAGATCATAACAAAGTCATCCTTTAAGTTCCAACAAGTTCTATTAAGTATAATTATCAAAAAAATACAAGCTATGTTTTTATCTTATATAGTAATGTCTAATATAAGTACACACACCCTCAAAAACGTGTCATTGTTGAGGATGTCTTGCACAGCGTTCTCTGCATAGATTTTTAAATGAAGGTTTTTACATCCGCACAACCGCAATGAGTACAATTCAGGTCTATGGAAATGTCTTTTATAGAACTCCATGTCTTTATTTATTGACTTTAATCATTTTATAATACCCAAGATCCTCATATTTTTGTATAAAAAAATTTAAAATATTATAGCATTATAAATGGACAAAATGATCTATTGTTAATGGCGGTTTTGGCGTGCAGTTAGTCTTTTCTGCATTTAATGTTCAGATTTTTTGATTGCTTTTGTTTCTGTTGCAATTGTGTCAAAAAAAAAAAAAAAACCAAATATATTTTATAGTCCCCATTAACTGCTGCCCCCAACAGCAGCATAGGCGCCAAGAAAAAGGCAACATTTTTAAGTTCAATAATCCATGAAGACTTTGGGCCCTTGTATCACATGGGTTTTTATAGCATGGCATTGATCAACTTTTTCTGGCGTTGGCGGTGGGGTTATGTTTTCATGTTGAGTATAATCTGTAACAATAATTTTTTTTGTCTTTCACTCTGCTAATTTTATTCCTGCTTCAACACGCCCAGGATTTTTAATGGTCTCACTGATTCAATGTTTTCTGCTGATTTTCTGGCTTGGTTACTTTCTCCATCCTGATTCTGGTTCCTGATGATTTTTCCCAGCTCGTTCATTTTGAAGGGAAACAAAATCTATATGATTAAAAGTTATTAATCACTTGATTACTTTTTTGGTGATAACAATTTTCCAAATTCCTATATATAAATCACACCCTAGAGGGACTCTAAATAGACTTTTGTTAAAACTGATCTTGCGTTAAATCATACGTACGATCTTGATCAGAATCAATGGGACAATCTACCTGACTCGTTAGTGTACAAACTAAGACCTTTTGCCCCACCCTTTTCACCATACTAGACACCCACTGCGCTTCATACCTGTATATACTTTAAAATGTCTGCGGCGTCATCTGTTGAATCTGCTCAATCTAAATCAGTTTCCGCGGAACTGTTTTGTTTTTCCACACGCTCCAAAGAATAAACCTCTCCTTTTGGGCATAACAGCTTGATCACAACTTGGTCATTCATAAGTTCAGGAAGTTGGCCAGTCCTGTAGCTGTAGTAGATCATCTCTGTTCATGTTTTTTTATTAAATTAAATTTATTTTATTTTATAAAACTGACACCGAAAAAAAAACATGTTGCTAACCTTGTAACCATTCTGCTGTTATTGGAGGGCTAAGTGTAGGATACTCAATGCTTGAAAAAGCTTGTTAAGAATAACCCAGCAGATCTTGGCAAACTAGAAACTTTTGAGGATTCAGCAAAGCGGTTGCTATCATTGCATCTTCGGTTGCTACAAAGATTTTCTAGTTAAGCAAGGAATAATTCCCAACATTATAAATATGTAAGAAAAAAAACATTTATAAAAAAATGGCTTCACTCGCAATAATGATAGGCTGGCGCTGTGGTTAATCCTAGCTTTTATCGAAGTATTTCGCCATTTAGTAAACTGGTAATGACGCGAGAGACAAAGACATAACAAAGCTATGGAGCAACTAGGCAGCTGCAACAAGACCGCCTTCAAGGCAGAGACTTGAGCAGTAGATTTTATTATACACCCTGAAAAGACAGGGGCATGCAGCATACACATTTAAAAATGTTATGTTATCAATGCAATAAAACAATATTATCTATAACAGCAAACATCAAAAAAAAACGAGACATTGCCCCCACCAAAATTCAGTGACTATTAATCACCATCAAAAGAACAAAAGATGCAAGAAATTGTTATGGTCCTTTGGTATACTTGTTTGTGTATTTTGTTGCGGCCATAATATTTGGCTGAGTAAAAAATGACAAAATCTATTATTCGCCAAAAGATATTGGAAGGGGATCACAGCAATCAAAAAGCTAAGCCAGCGGCAGATCAGTGAACAAACAGCAAAGAATGGTATCTAAACAAGCAATGTGGCAATTAAAATTACCTGCCCCTAGACGAATACAGAAGACCACACTTTGGTGAATACAACTCCAACGACACCCCATCAAATGGATCTTCTATATTTACACTGATAGGATTAGACGAAAAAGAATTTAAATACGCACTCAACAGTCATTGACATGCTTCAAGATACAAAGATGCGGACCATAAACACAAAAGAGTGCTTCTGCAGATGCTGTCGCTATACAACTGATATACCAAGCGGGGGCCACTAACTTATCCCTCGCATGATTCAGTCGATGATGGAAAAGAATTTACAGGTCAGATGAATCAATTATTGTTAAAACACAGAGTTACTATTAGAAGATGGCATTCCGGGAGTTCACAGATCACAGGCTTTAGTTGAAAACTTTAACTAACTGTTAGCCGAAAGACTTTTCTCCTAAACCAAGTAATCACGAGAGCTGATTGACAATTCTCGCAACAACAGAATGGTTTAGAAAAACTGCCTCAGTTTGCGCGCCAATGAATAAAAAAGAATTTAAAGGGCTAATAAGCCAGTACAACAATCAACGCAAAACAATAAATGTTGCTGAAGACGTCAGTACATTCCGGCAAACTATTACCGTTAGGTTAGAAAGTAAGTACCTTTATTTACCGGGAGAAGGCAGAAGGGGACACTCGCATCAGGGCAAACCGATCCAGTTTGGCGTGTTGACCCGTATGAAATAAAAAGTATTGTAAAGATGAATCCGCCCGTGTATTATTACGAGAAACAGACACAACAAAACAACCCTCTCCCAAAGATCTTTTGTGAAAGAAGAACTGCAGATAATTCCGCAGACACAGTTCCCGCTTTAATTATTTTAACGTTCTCCATGCCCGATAGCATATGAAAACTCCGGATTAACAAACACCCGTTTTGTGTTTGGTTCTATCGAACGACTTCAAGTTGTTACAACTGTTGTGTTGATCTCATGAGATTAGATCGCATTTTACGTTTACATGATGAAAAGTTTTATGCCAAAACAATGCTTCTTGTATGTCATGGATATGTTTGAACCTGCACAACGCTGCGAGATATTTCCCTTGCTGTTCTAATGATTTTCTCCTGGCTCGAAATACCTGTACATTTTTGACCTTAAACCAACAAACTCCTTGATCACCTTTCCAGATAATTCAATATCCATCATCTTTCCTAAACTTCTTGTAGTAATTGGAATGTAAAGGCGGTCTTTAGGATAATCGGACGTGTTCATACCATCCTGCATGCCCTTAAGGCCACTTCCGGTTTCCATGTCTTTATTAGATTGTCTTCAGTAGAATATCTATAACAAAACTGTCTGTATCTGTGTAAAGTACTCTGGACTCAGATACGAGGGCTTGAATGTAGTCATAAAGAAACTCTAACATCAAAAGCTTGATAATTCAAAACAGTAAACCAATAAATACAAGTGTTTGTCTAATTTGACTTTCTTTTTTATCATCAATATGCCAAAAAGCTGAACATGGAATCCTTCTGAAGTCCTGATAATTAGGTTTTGAAGTCACTTAATTGCTTCATTCTCTTTGTACCAATCTGACATCTTTGCGCTTGTGCGGATTCTCCTTGTCTTTTTCCAAAACAGCTGTTGATCATCAGCTTGAAAAAGTCTTTTTCTGAAGCATCTGTGGATTAGTTTCTAAGATCAGTGATCTTCATGATGTATGGTTCATGAACTTTCTTGATCAAAAGCAATTATGCGATGATACAGCGTTAACTTTAAAACCATGTCTTAAATAAAATTGTAAGAAGTCTGGTAATGGCAACAAAATTATTTTTGCTCGAAGATAGCACAAGTTTAGGTGTACATTGATCCATCTTTAGACTTTCTGCTGCTAATGAGGATAGCATTATTCAGTCATGGAGTCATGCGGATTATTTCTAAGTCAACTTCTAGAATGTATCCACGCTGTTGATCGGACGTTAAACTGTTTTCAACCACTTATAAGCCTTTTTGAAAATTATCGTACCTTTTACATTTTAAAGTTACGTAATTGGGGAAGTGATTGCGGCCATTGCCCAACCAACAATTGTTGCTCAAAATACATAAGATAGTAGGCATTTTCCTCGGATCATAGTCGTCCAAGTATTTGGTTGTTTTTGCTTTACAGTAAGATGCGACGCCATAAACTAATTCCTCACGCAATCCGTTTTTCAATCATCTGAAAACATTGCAGGTCATACAATAAATCAATCTGTACACCAGTAAACATTTAAGAAAGCATCCCAGCTCATCCCAGGCGCCAAACGTAATGCGCAGGATCCATGCTATACTGTTTCATGCAGGTCTTTCTGTAATTTTCAAAAGAACGTCCGCCACAAAACATGTGGTCAGCCATCAATAGGAGTCATGATAGTCTCCCCCCACGTTTTACAATCTAACTTCTGCCCACGCCATCATGAGCATGCTGGTAATCGTAGTCGCTGATGTCCTTTCCTCTAAGACGAGAAAAGAAAAGCGCCCTTTAGGAGGAATGTATCTTCGCCAAAAACCTTTCCAAATGTTCATGTACTCATAAGGGTAAACGCCCATTCTAACAAGAGTTGGTCAAAATATTCTTCCGATTTATGGCAGGACTTTAAGACATAGCTAGTGACTATAAGATCCCATCAGTGTTTGCATAGATCATAAAAAAGACATGTTATTTTCGATTAAAGCACATGTACTTTTCTGATGACTGTTCATTGCATGACACCCTGAAGGCATCGTCCCCTGCTGCTTTCATAAAATGAGAGTCGTAACTCGCAAGTTATGAAAGAATACGGGCAGCTTCCATGTCATTGTTCAAACTTTAGTTGAAATTGCATTTGATTATGCGCCGCTCCTCTGAACTTTCCGCTAATGTGATCATGGTCTCTTGACGTAGGATTCTCTGCGGTCTGATGAGAGACCTAAACCACAAATCCAACAGTTAGTGGCTGCGTCATACTGTACTTGTCTTCAGGCCGTCATCTTGATTTCAGATACATTATAATATTAGAACAGTCATTACGCAACTTGCTGCAATGCGCTGTAAAAATCTTCTAGCCGCATCTGGCCCCTCTATACAATTCTGGATCGATGGGCGCCAACCGACCTGACAATGATAAAGGCAAATGAACAAATCTGATGATTACTCACTATGGCTGTTTTTAGGAATCTCTGTGGGGTTGGCCCTCATAAGGAACAATAAGCGACACGAAAGTCTGCGTAAACTACGTATGGAGAATGTTGCCTATTTTTTCGAGTTCTTAAAACTAACTTTAGATCCTGGCGGGGCGTAGTTCGTTCTGTATTACAGTCACTGGGCCGATACCAATGTTTCTTATGACACATCGCGCTTGAACAGATGGCAATCTTGATAAACCTTCTGCAGAATTCTTGTTATGGTAATGCTTAGAAGTATGCCTGCAATAATTTCTAACTCTAGTGCGTATATGTGTAATGCGTAGCCCCCGCTGGTGAAAACTCATATAAGTCAACCATGATTTTGGTCTGGTTCGCCCAATCGTTGACTGTTCTTGGCCCTTTAATCGTGTAGATTTGTTTTCCTCATCCCATGTTATACATTAACATTTATTGGTTTGTTTTGTTCTTCAAACTGATCAATTTGATCTACACTAACAGGAAAGGATATTCCACTAAAGTTAATATCATTGATGAAAGGGTGATAGTTAGACACTCTCTCTGCGTTTTTGCGGACGTATGCAGCCATGCAAGAACACATCCACATGAAACATTTGTTGTCTGTAATCTTACGTTTAGAACTGCTCTTTTTGCGACTAATGCTGGAGGTAGTGGAATGTAATACCTGCCTACAATCGGCGCATAACTAGCCGTTTTAATCTATCTCTAAGACTTCGCCCTCTGACCAACCAGAGCCTCTCATATTATTTGCTTACTTCACCCACATCAAACTGTGTAACGTTCGTCTGCCCAACCGGTGTTAAGTCATTATGAAAAGAATCAGTCTGTTGTTTTAGTTGAACCCAGACATCTAGATTTTCGTTCATTTTTTGTTACAAGTCGATTAAAAACACTAACATTACTTTAACTGGCGTCTATTGTCGTTTACTTGGAACTTGAGAAATATCATGAACAACACTTGCCTGACGTTTGTTTGGTCATAACAACTAACTCAATTATCAATCATGGTGGCTCTTGATAAACCCCTCTCTTCCGAGCATTCCTTCAAACAATTCGCTGTCCTTCAATATCTTAGCCAGTTGAGTTTCTTTTCTAACTCAAATATTTATTTAAATTAAAAAAAAAATTAATTAATCAGAATCAATATCAACGGTCTATTGCGCTTGGACTCAAAAACTAAAGTATAACACCTTTGTGTTGTAATGAGAGCTGTTTAGGCGCAGAGTTTAATGTCTCGATACTTTTTTAAGCATTCCTTTTTTATCTGGCTCGGCTCTGCTGTTGAGAAAAACTTGCCCTCGCCTTTCTTTGAAGAACAAACTTTTTCTTTGTAGTCCATCAAATTCGCCTGTAAACGATTAAATTCTCATCCGTGATGTTTGAGGTCAACAACGCTTATTTATGTCAGTTTAAACGAACTAAGTTTAGCCGTATTATTGAACCATAGCTGCGTGCTTTTTGGAGTTTAGTTTTTAATTTTTTGCCAGCCGCACTTACAGCTAATAACACAGACCGAGAGCTAAAAGACAAACCTCCTAGAGGTAAACGCAGCGGTACGCCTATGCCCGTTGCTAAGAACCAACACTCGTTCCACTGAGAGAGCACTTAAAGTCGATGCCCCATATTAACATATGTAACAGCATTAAAGGCAGCAGAATACCTTCGTTTGTTTTGCTGTATTTGAAAGGTCTAGCTCTAGTACTTGCTGCATATGCGTAATGTTTTGTTAATCTAAAGGTTTTATTTAGGGTTTCTACTATCTCTTACTTTGGCGGCGCTGTAGGCACATTTGGATAAACTAGAAAGACATGCTTTTTTATAAAATAAAAATAATTTAGTATTGTATATCTTTAATCTGTTATTTTTCAATATTCAGCTGCGCATCATATATGAAAAACAAATGTACATTGAGCGGGTTATCGCTTCTTTCTTCTTTTATCAATTTTGAATGGGGGGGTTTTTATTACGTCTCTCCACAGTTTCTCCCGCTTCCATGCAACTGAATTATCCACTGTTGACCTAGTCAATTCCTAAAAAACCGTATTTCGTTGTTAAATAATCATCAAGCCTAACATTGTGAATGTAAATCTTAGACACAAGTCTGCTGTTAGACTTCTACCCCTCCCCTCCCCACCCCCAAACAATTTCTTAATTCGTCAAAATGATGAAAAGGTCTAAAGCCCGCAGCGTAATTTTGGTTAGACTACCATCAAATTGTACATTGCACTTTCGCTATTTTAGGAATAAAATACTTTCACTGCCTGGAACGGTTCTTCATCTCACACAGCAATAAAATACCTTTATAAGGGGCGATCTTGCTGCGACACTACAACTAAAATCTCATATAGTGTCTGCCTGCTTCTCGGATAATGTTTGTATGATGAATCACACTTTCGTAATATATTGCTAATTTTGACTGCTATTGTTGCCTCAATCAGCCTTGCTAAATTGAGGGTTCTAACAACGCAAACTCTAACGAGATGTCAGAAAGGCTGTACATTGCTTCGGTGTCTGTTGACCGATAACACGTATGTATTCGTTAAAAGTTAGTTCAATGACAGTCTGTCTTTTAATGCTCACCTCCTCTCCTTGAAAGTATGGCTCATAGCGCTTTAACCAACTCAAAATCTAAAGGGAATGAAAAGCGATTTTCATACGCAAACTTTACGGCTACATACTTTTTGCCGTCATTTAGTATCTTCAGCGCCTATCTATGTTTTAGTGCTTCTCATTTTCGATTCCTTATGAAACGCCAAGATCACCCTTTCATATCCCGGTTAGCCATAGATCAGAATAGTAAAAATATGTCGCATTGTGTAAAAAAATATTTCTTGCCCCTCAAGTTTAATAGAAATTTCTTACAATTGCCCGCCCCAAATTCTGGACAACTGTCCTTTTTGTGGTCCGTTTGAATCGAGTATATTTTGAAAGTAAGACGCGCAGCTCCTGCACAATCACTTCAATCTGCTCCAGGTCCGGAATTGACAGGTAAGAATTTGAACGCTCAAATAGTAGATTGGATTATTTGGAACAGTAATATTCAGTTTATTTCCCTCACGCCAAAGGGTTCTTTCAGTCTTCTAATGCGGTCAAAATCAAAGCCATATGCATGTAACTTTTTTTATAAAACAAAATAAAAAATTAATTATTAAAGAAACAGGCAGGCATTGAAGATGAAGATTACTGAATGTTTTTTGTCGTGGAGACGACATGAGTGATTCCGCCTGGGAGCGGCATCGCTCGGGGCTCACATTGCATGATGAATTAGCAAGAAATCGGGAGTACATTTACCAACAAGTCGGTATAAATTATTCAGAAAGGTAAGGCTGATCATTCTACCAAAGTTTAGGGCCAAGAACCTCCCGAATTTAAGACCCTAATGATTTTGAAGTAAAAGATGACCATTTGTTGTGAGGAGCGACCAGGACAACTTGTTCAGCTTACAACTAAAAAAGACCTATAAAACCATCAAAGTTTTTAGCCGTGGTTCAATTAGAAATAGACACAGTGTGAAAAGATCAAAATCGCCTTGGCCTTGTTATGCCAAAAATTAAGGGGATGAGCAGTTGCTAAACTTCAAACACACTGCAAGAACTCCCAACAGATAACCAAATGCAAATCATGGAACTTAAAGATTAAATCAATCAGCAGGTGAATTAATAAATGTCATAGAAGCAGAATTCCAGTTTTTTCAGAAGAATAACAGCGTTAAAATAGCCTATACAACGACTCGCCGCTACCCATAGCGAGAAATAGCGGCCTTGATCATGCATTAAGACCATCAGAGGCGAATTAACAAACAATTTAGCAAAACTATGTGAACTAGATGGGCATACAAAAGAGTAAAAAGAAAAACTCGTGAGGCTGATACGCCTAACTTAGGGCATGATATAAGAAAGAAACCCAAAACTAAAAGATCTTGAACAAGAAAGATCACAAGACTAATGCGTTGTCTACCTACCCGAACCAATTACGAACTCCAAGTGAATAGAATAAGAGAACTATCCGAAAATTTTATATGAAAACACAACGCAAGCAGAACGAATCCGAACACTGTTAGAGAGCAAGTGAGTCAATTTAAGGGGGAGGGGGGGACATTAGTAGCGTTAAAACAAGCCATAGGAATTGCAATAAGACAAACTGGTGTTGCTATTAACAGGCGGCGGTGTAGTTCAAAGCCCAGTGCCTCCGCCACCATCGCCTCCACCTGATAATCAAGGGTAAAAAAAAACAGCTTGAATCACTTGCGAATTTATTAAAAAATAACCAGTAAAGCCGAGACCGCTTTACCGGGTATATTAGGGGGTGTTGTTAGCTGGCTTTTGTCTACAGCAAGCAAAGTAGTTGGCTTTATGGCCGAGCACTTATGGGCATTAGTTCTCTTAATAGGTTGGGTTAGATATTTTAGTAAAATAAGACCCGAGTAATATCCAAGGCCAGTTTAATCCAAGAACAAGCGCTTGTCTTTCATATCCATGGTTGGGTTCCCAATCGCGAACAGAGTCCTCAAGCTTTTCTGATCTTCAATGACTTGGGGGGTTGGACTTCGGGGATTGATGACTTAAATCTGGGCGTTCTTTTATTGTTTGTAAAATTACTGCCCACGAAATTTATGTCGTTGGGACAAAAACCTCTGTCATTTGCTGCTATAAGAATTTCATTATATAGTTTATTATTGTACCTATCTGGAGTCTGAGGCAGAAGCAGCATGTTAAACAGTGCCAACACAAAGTCTACTTTCGATCTTGCGTATTGTAAAACATGTTGGTACCTTTGAATACTTGAAGTAAATTCAACTGTAAATTAATGGCGTCCTCTAAATTTGCTAAGTAGTGTTTTTTGTGCATCCAAAAAGCCAGTAGCAAGATCAGTATGCTCGATCTTGCACTGTGCTTGTGAACCTAAGCACACACCAAACTGTAAGTACGAATAGAGTCCTTTTTATCGTTCTATTCCCGCTCTAGTTAGGCCCTTAGAAGTGTCCTAAAGATAAATGTTGGTCCATGCTGGTTTTTTATGCTCTTGCCTCTAAGGACCAGGGCTGGAACAATATTGAAAGGAGGATTCAATACATATATATACTTTCTGTGCGTGCCCCAAAATAAGGGTGCCTATGCCATGATCAAGATCAATCTTTTATGTCTAAAGTCTGTCTTGATGTTAATCTTGAATTCGTTACAGATCCTTTCAAAAGCCTTCATGTCTATTCTGTTGCTGAAATGATTAAACGATTTGTCAATTCGTAATGGCGCTTGCAGTACAGTCAAAAAACGTCTGAAGGTGTAATAAAAATGATATCTGTACACTGACCTCACCAAAGGATCAGATGAGTTAATGATTAGCATACGACACTCCACTCCCAGTTGATAGCACAAAACACAGCAAAGTATAACTGGTTCTGATAAACTGCAACGGATGACTAAACCACGCTTTCTGGATGTGCCTCTTTTTCAATAGGGGGGTTAAGATAGCTCTTTCAATGGAGTACGCCACCCTGTTATGAAAAGAGGCAGCCTCTGGTCACAGGCAATTCAAGAGTATCAGTTGCTATATGTTTTAGATTGTAGTGCGGCCCCACAGAATAATTTGCATCAGTAAATATGAAAGCACTCATTTTTATTTTGTTTTAAAAAATGTTTGTAACAATAACAACTCCAAGACCGTCCTTCCGTTTTAGAACATGCTTATTTAATACAATTGCGGGGCCAAAACGGTCGCCTCCATGAAATTATTTTACAAAGTCGTATGGTTTTAATATAACGAAGCCAAGGGGAATAATAAGATTATACAAAATATAAAGAGAAACAAACGACGTTAAACAGTTAACAATACCTGAAGGTTATTAAACGGTTTGCTCACTAAAAGAAGCAATGAGTAACTTAGACATTACTCTTAAACTAAACAAATGCAAATCTAAAAACAATATTAACATTCAAACCGAAGAAGCAAAATAACATTTTGATAAAGAGCTAGCTAAAATGGCTAGGCTTACAACTAGCAATCTACCCACTCATAGTTTTTAGTGTTCGCCAGAAGACAACTACGTTTGAGGGAAAGTCCGCTCGATCTTGCATTACAATTCATTAATCTATTTCTTTGGAATGAGCTGAGCACTTGAGAAAACTTATATGATGGAAGGCCCTCAAAACTGTTTTAGAGCTCTTTCCGACAGGAAAGCTGCATATTGCGATTATGAAATTATAGAAAAAAAAAGTACAATTTCCCTAATTTACAGTTATTTAAAAGATTAGTTTGTGGGAATGTTGATCATTTAATATACAAATCAAAGACATAACGGGGGAAAGTCGCAAAAGAGATAACCAGCACATTGTTTTGAATAAAATAATACGCTACTAAAAATAATGGTCGCGTGGGCCAGAAGCCAGGAGTTACATTAGTCGCCTGTGAGGTGTTATAACCTTAGAATTAAAAGACTTGCAGACGTTGCGGCACTTTGAACAGAACGGTGGAGATAGGCGCTTTGTATGGTTTTGATTACACTAAAGATGTGATTATAAACGTAAAGAGTTGGCGACAGCAAAAAGTTCCTAAACTAGAACAACTGCCAATGTAGAAAGCAAATAATGTAGGCCCAAGTATGAATAAAAAATAGTTTTCGAAACCTGACCTCAAATGGCACTTTAGAACCAAATTTAAATGGGAAATAAAATTTGAATTCATAAGCCCATTTACATATTTTAGCCGTCAAAAAAGTTTCAGAAAAGCATTCAACTCTGGCCCTTTACATGTAAGTCTTATGCCGGACGACAATAGTCGGAAAGAAATTGAAATAACGCCGTATGGAAAAAAGCAGTACATCCTCCACAGAAAAGAAACAGTTGTAAAAAAAGCTATCTACAAAATTACAGTTCTTTCCAAGCAGAAAATTAGGAGACACGTTCACAATGATATTTGAAATTTCTGTCTTTAAAGATGTGGAGAGGGATGGGGTTGTGGGCGTTAGTGATGACCTTATAAAAGGAATTAATATTAGCTGGCAAAACTTAGACGTTAAACGCCTTAACGTTGTTGTCGTCGTTCTTCACAATGGTGAGGATATTAAGATCATAACAACAAGCAACAAAATCACTGTTGACTTAAATAGAAACAATCTTACAGAACTGAATTGGATTAATCTTACACATTTAGGCCTCGTAGGGTTTTATTATACTGAACAAGTTTTGACGGAGAGTATGATAAAAATAATAACTGGATTAGATTAAAACTCTGTTATAAAACTATGGAGCAGTTAAACTTTATGACAAAAACTCCTCATTGCTCATTGATTTGTGGGCAGACTGGTTGTGGAAAAACAATATTTATCCTCGACCTGTTACAAACAGTTTATCGTTATAATTTTAATCATATTGTGGTTTTCTGTCCAACACTTAAATGGAACAAAGCATATCATGATAGAAGGTTTATATGGACAGATGATGACATATATTTAGTTGATCCCAGCAATAAACTGAGTGAGTGTTAGAACAGTTTTATAGACTGTTTGAAGGAACGCAGACACTATTTATTATAGATGACTGTTCGGCAGAAAGAGACATAGTTAAAAAGAGAAACACTTTGTCGAAACTAGCTTTCAGTGGAAGACATGCCAGGATAAGTGTGTGGATTTTATGCCAAAAATATAACTCAGTTTTAAAAGACTTTAGAACAGTTTAAAGACTGTAGTGTTATTTCACATGAAAGACAGAGACTCATTTGAAGAATGTTTGCGTGAAAATGATGTTATTGAAAATGACCAGGAAAAACACAGGATTAAACAAAAACTGAAATCTGAAAAGTTTAGTAAATTAGTATTGAAAACGGATAACCCTACACAGTATGTTTGTTTGTAGATAATCGTTATTTTGGTTATTGAAGTCTTACTTGTCAGAGAACAGCATTTTACCAATCCTGGGTCACTTCGTCCGAAACTGGTTGAGGACGAAGTGAGCCAGATTGGTAAAATGCTAGCATGGGTAAACCCTGACATGTCCTCTCACCTGGCCA
>CM031603.1:36649313-36691813 GCA_018398815.1 Conus ventricosus
TCCCACTAAACAATAAATGTCTTCACAACATTGTATACCAGGCTACTGTGACATCAGAAAAAAAGAAAAGAAACATGAAACTGAAAAATGGTTAATACTATGCAAACCACACTTAGCAACTTTAAACACCCAAAACAAAATAGTAAACAACTGCAGGCATAAATGGAAATCGTTGTTAGTGAATACACCCAAAACAAAAACCTGAAAGCCCCCCAAAAACACGTGCAGCCCCCCCCGCACGTGCAAAAAAACCGCAAATATATATATATTATATAAAAATTATATAATATATATATATATATATATATAAATATTTATATAAAATATATATATATATATTATATTATATATATCAATGTGATAAAGTTCCTAAATATTTCAGAGGCCAACCCTTGGGACACATTGTTTAAAATCAGGTTTTTGAAAATCATTATCTACAAATTTGTTTCAAGCTTTCGCTGTCGTCAGGATGATTTTTGGTTTGCCCCCCGCGGGACACACCTCTCTATGTAAACATCAAAACAACCACCCACCATCTGTATTAAAAGCCAGACCCCAATGGCATAAACAAGAGACTATCAAACCTGTAATACAATGAAAGTGTATTCAACAATGCAGCAGTTGAATACCAAGAAGCACTGCAAAAAAGTGGGTACAGCTACAAACTACAATTACAACCCAGACAAAAACAACAAAAATAGAAATATGAAAAAAAGGAAACAGAAAAATCATATGGTATAACCCACCATACGAAGGGAAACTCAAAACACGCATAGGAAAAGAATTCTTTAAAATTTTTAAAAATCTTCGTTCCCAAAAGACAAACAAACTACATAAAATTAATGAACAAAACCCGTCAAACTATTTCATATTCTTGTATGCCCAACCCAAAAATTTAATTGACGCATCTAAAACAAAATGACAAACCAACACAGCAAGAAGGGTGAAGGAGAGGAAATCTTGCAATTGCATCAAAATAGAGCCAGTGCCTACTTAGCATTAATGCCTTTACTAAAACAAATTGTATACCAAAGCCACTGTACATCAAATAAATGAAAGGAAACATACATAGGGATCACTGATTAACCACTTCAAAACCACGATATGCAAACCACACAAGTCATTTCATAAAGGAGAAAAATACAAAAACCAAACAGAACTGAGTAATTATCGGGAAACTTAAAGAGCAAAAACAAACTACAATATATCACTGGAAAATTCATAAAAAAGGTGCGAATCATACACCAACATTTCAAAAGTGGCAACCTATGTTTAACTGAAAAAAATGGTTAATACTATGCAAACCACACTTTGCAACTCTAAGCAAACAAACAGAATAGTAAACAACTGCAGGCAATTAATGGGAAATCGTTCGTTAGTGAAATACACCCCAAAGCAAAAACCTGCAAAACCTCAAAAAACACGTGCAGCAAACCGCTGTGCAAACAACAGCCCAAATGGCTAGCCCAACACGCTATTTATCACCGGCGGTGGGAAACCAAAAACCATCCTGAACGACAGCGAACAGCTGACACCAAATTGTAGATGACTGATTTTTAAAAAACCTGATTTAACCAAATGTTGCTCCCCAGGGGTTTTGAGCACTCTGAAATCTTTTTAGGAACTATTAATCACTTTGATCTTAATCGCTCCCACGTTGAGCACTGTGACCTAAAAGATTGTAAATTGGAAGAAATCAATCTTAGCAACAGTCAACAAAAAACATACCATTTTCCAATCCAGACAATCCTACCTAAAAATAAAATTATTGAACAAACTGAAATGTTCATTACACAATATGAGATGGAAAGCGTTCTTTTTTCTGAATCCAAATGCAAAAAAAAGAGGATAAAAACACATTTGACTTCAAATCATGGCGATCACCACCAGCCATCGAAGAAATGAAACCGTTTGAGGACAAAATGAAAATAATGATAGCCAACATTCAATTCAAAAAATCTAACAACGATTTCCATAACAACATTAAAAAACCAAATAAAACAAATACAGAACGACAAAAAGATATTTGTGAAGGCTGACAAAACCAGCAACTACTAAAAAATGGAACCAAAAGAATATTCCCAACTCATTGAAAAAAATATTCAGAAAAACTACAAAAAAGCCGACAAAAATACACATGACATTATTCTCACTAAAGAAAAAGAACTTGCACATCGCATGGACCTAAGTGACAGGGTAGAAGCAACAGCAACAAAAGAAGCATTCATAACACTCAAGGACCACAAGCCTAACTTTCACAACAACCCAACATGTAGACTAATAAATCCATCTAAATCTGAACTAGCAAAACAAGTAAGAAAACCCTAGAAAAAACAATAAAGAATGTAAAATCAAACTCTGAATACAATCTCTGGAAGAACACAAATGAAGTTATCCAATGGTTCAAAAAAACTCAATAAACAAAGCAATACAGTATTCATCACATTCGACATAGTGGATTTCTACCCATCTATAGATGAGGAACTACTCACCAAAGCTCTGAAATTTGCTAGCAACCATACAGACATAACAGGGTCAGAAAGGGAAAATCATATTCCACACCAAGAAACGTTACTGTACAGCAAAATGAAACCCTGGATCAAGAAAACAAACAAAAACTCAACATTTGATGTAACCATGGGATCATATGACGATGCAGAAACAAAGAACTGGTGGGACATTATGCTGTCCAACATCAAGAAAATCTTGGAAAAAAGCTTGGATTATATAGAGACGACGGCCTTGCTGCACAAACCCAACAACCCAAGAACCATTGAAAATAAGAAGAAAGAATTATGTAAAATCTTCCAAAGCCACAATTTAAAAAATCACCATTGAAGCAAAAAAAAAAGGTAGTAAACTACTTAGACAAAACACTTGATCTCAACAACCACATATATAAACCATACAAGAAGCCCAATGACACACCTATCTATGTAAACATCAAAGCAACCACCCACCATCTGTATTAAAAGCCATACCCAATGGCATAAACAAGAGACTATCAAACCTGTCATGCAATGAAAGAGTATTCAACAATGCAGCAGTTGAATACCAAGAAGCACTGCAAAAAAGTGGGTGCAGCTACAAACTACAATACAACCCAGACAAAAAACACAAATAGAAATAAGAAAAACAGGAAAAGAAAAATCAATGGTATAACCCACCATACGAAGGGAAACTCAAAACAAGCATAGGGAAAGAATTCTTTAATTTTTTAAAAACTTTTGTTCCCAAAAGAACACAAACTACATAAAATATTCAACAAAAACACCGTCAAACTATCATATTCATGTATGCCCAACCTCAAAGATTTAATTGACGCATCAACAAAATGAAAACCAACACAGCAAAGAAGGGTGAAGAAAGGAAATCTTGCAATTGCATCAAAAAAGAGCAGTGCCCCCTAAGCAATAAATGCCTTTACAACAACATTGTATACCAAGCCACTGTGACATCAAAAAATGAAAAAGAAACATACATAGGGATCACTGAAAACCACTTCAAAACCAGATATGCAAACCACAAACAGTCATTTCATAAAGAAAAATACAAAAACCAAACAAACTGAGTAAATATATCTGGAAACTTAAAGACGCAAAAACAAACTACAATATATCCTGGAAAATCATAAAAAGAGCATCATCATTTCAGCAACATTTCAAAAAGGTGCAACCTATGTTTAATTGAAAAAAATGGTTAATACTATGCAAACCACACTTAGCAACTCTAAACACCAAAACAGAAATAGTAAACAACTGCAGGCATAAATGGAAATCGTTGTTAGTGAATACACCCAAAGCAAAAACCTGAAAACCTCAAAAAACACGTGCAGCCAACCCGCACGTGCAAACAACCGCAAACTGGAGCCCACACGCTATATAACACCGGCGGTGGGCAAACCAAAAATCATCCTGACGACAGCGAACAGCTTGAAACAAATTTGTAGATGACTGATTTTTAAAAACCTGATTTTAACATATAATATATATATATAGACCAGTTTAAAATAGAATTTTTAAAATGGAAAAATTAAAAACCTACAAGCTTGTTTCAAGCTAAATAAAACGCTCTCCTCAGGGTATAAAATTTTGGGGCACGCCACCGGTGTTATATATTATGGTGTCTGGTATGTCGCTCCCTACATGGTTGAGCACTTTTAACGTTCTGAGTGGCTTAACTCTGATTTACATACATATATATATATATATATATATATATATATATATATATATATATATATATATATATATATATATATATATTTTTAAATATGCCAAAAAGGAAGATAAAAAACTTATGGGTTTAAGTCATGGAAATCGCCACCTATAATAGAGGAAATGAAACCTTTTGAGAAAGCATGAAAAAACTAATAGCTAATATTGATTTCAGAAAACCACATAACAATTTCCAAACAACATTGAATAATAACATAAAACAAAATCCAGAATGACAAAAAAAGTATTCATAAAGGCGGACAAGACAAACAATTTCTATAAAATGGAAACTAATGAGTACTCTCAACTCCTCAACAAAAATATTCAGAAAAATTATAAAAAAGCTGATAAGACCACATATGACAACATCTGCAAAAAAGAAAAAGAACTTGTGCACCAGATGGATTTAGGTGATAGGATAGAAGCAAGAGCAATGAAAGAAGCCTTTATAACCCTTAAAGACCACAAACCTAACTTTCCTCAACAACCCTACTTGTAGATTGATAAACCCATCTAAATCTGAATTAGGCAAAATTAGTAAAAAGATCATGGAAAAAGCAATAGAGGACATAAAAACAAACACTGAATACATCTCTGGAAAAATAGTTATGAAGTTATCCAATGGTTTTTAAGAATTGAACAAACAGACAAATACAGTGTTCATTACTTTTGACATAGTGGACTTCTACCCTTCCATTGATGAGGAATTACTTACTAAAGCTCTAAAATTCGCCAACAATAATACAAATATAACAGATTCTGAGATGGAAATCATTCTCCACACTAAGAAAACCCTTCTCCATAGCAACAGTGAAACTTGGATTAAAAAAAAACAGCAGAAATTCCACATTCGATGGCACGATGGACCTTATGATGGAGCTGAAACGTGTGAATTAGTTGGACTTTTTATGTTGTCTCATATACAGAAAATACTTGGTAAACAGGTTGGCTTATACAGAGATGACGGTCTTGCCACGTTAAACAATAAACCAAAAATCATTGAAAACAAGAAAAAAGAACTTTGTAAATTTTTTCAAAGCCATAACCTAAAAATCACAGTAGAAGCCAACAAAAAAACAGTAAATTATTTAGACATAACATTAGACCTCAAGGATCATACATACAAACCATATAAAAAACCTAATGATACACCCGTCTAACGTAGACATCAATAGTAACCACCCCCCCCCCATCTTAAAAACCATACCTAATGGTATAAACAAAAGATTATCTAAACTGTCATGCAATGGAAAGAATTTAACAGTGCAACAGCTGAATATCAAGAGGCGCTGAAAAAAAGTGGCTACAACTACAAATTACAATACAACCCAGATAACAAACATGAACAGCAACAGGAAAAAACAGGAAAAGAAAAAATTATATGGTATAACCTCCATATGATGGAAGAACAAAACTAACGTAGGAAAAGAATTTCTCAGAATCCTTAAAACATCATTCCCAAAAGAACATGTACTATCTAAATATTCAACAAAAATACCGTCAAGCTATCATACTCGTGTATGCCCAACCTAAAAAATAATTGATTTTTCCCAATAAAACCAAAAACAACACAACCAAAGAGGGTGATGAAAGGATATCTTGTAATTGCACTAAAAAAAGACCAATGCCCTTTGAATAATAAATGTCTCTACAACAATATTGTGTACCAAGCTACGGTAACAACAGACAGTGATAAAGAAACATACATAGGAATCACGGCTAACCATTTTAAAACCACATATGCAAACCATAAACAGTCTTTCAAAAATGAAAAATATAAAAAACCAAACAGAATTAAGTAATATATTTGGAAGCTGAAAAATAAGAAATAGATTACAACATGTCAGGGGAAAATTATAAAAAGAGCAACACCATACAACATTTCTAAAAAATGCACTTATGTACTACAGAAAAGTGGCTGATATTATGTAAACCCCACCTAGCATCCCTGAACTCTAAAGTAGAAATGATAAACAATTGCAGGCATAAATGGAAATCTTTCTCAATGCACCATTCCGTGGCACATCCCCCCTGAACGCGCCCCCAAAAGGAAAAACCGGCAGGCCACGTGCCACACGCACACAACTCACACGCCCACACACCACAATATATAACACCAGTGGCGTGCCCAAATTGTATTGTATACCCTGAGGAGAGCGCTTTTAGCTTGAAACAAGCTTGTAGGTTTTAATCTCTTCATTTTAAAATCCTATTTTAAACTGGTATAGATAGATAGATAGATAGATAGATAGATAGATAGATAGATAGATAGATAGATAGATAGATAGATAGATATAGGTAAGAGAACAGAGAAATGTGTGTTCTGGCTCAGCCGTCTCAACCAGTTTCGACCGGCTGACTCCAGAACACACATTTCTCTGTTCTCTGACAAGTAAGGCTGTAACAATGAATTAAAAATGATAATCCATCACACATTCTCTTTCAATAACCAAAAAATAACGATTATCTACAAACAAACATACTGTGTAGGGTTATCAATGCAACTTTGTATAACAGACACGAGGCAGAGACCCGCCAAGGCTGAAACCTGATCACTTAATTTATGCTAGGCACGGGTCATTGTCATTGTTATTGTCATTCTCTCTCTCTCAATGAACATTAGAAAAAAAATACAGTTGAAAGAAAGAACAAGTCATATATCCAATCATTGTAATATTTATCAAGATGATCCCTGTCGTGTGCCTGTATGTGCACAAGTGTGTGAATGAGGAAGGGGGAGGGAGGCAGAAAGCTGTTGGAATGAGATGTGGGCGAGGGGTGGCGAGAGGGAGAATAGAGAGGGTGAGGTGACAAGAGGGCCTTTGTTCACGTAGAACACAGCGCACACCTCGCGTGCCTACTGGCTCGCGGCACACTCGGCTGGGTTGCAACATATTGCATCAGCAAATGTTTTGGAACATTCTCGAGTGCTACGTCAACATGACTGCATCGAGGCTGTCACGTGAGCCGGCCGGGTTTCGTCATTCTTTCTGAGGCTGCTACACAAGAAGGTTGGTTTTTGACTGAGCTCCGACTGGGTTGTATTTTAAAATGGCTAACATGTTCACTGAAGAACAGGCTCTCGCTATTGAAGACCACAAGTTTTACCATACTTGCATGTTAGATTATTTGTCAAAAAAGGAACTGGGCGAAGCATGTTCTTTGCCAGTGAAACCGAAAAGAAGTATTGCTTTTCTAGAAGTGGGGGAAACGAAAAAGCGAACTGACTGCTTTGGAAATGGGCGACTATCTTCAAGGTTTGTTGGTTCAAGGAAATGAAAACGTTGAAGGCAATATTGTTGACCAAGATACAGCCAATTTCAATACGTGTTTGACCTATCGATGAGATGGTTCCTTTTTTAAAAAAATGGCGCTGCATTGTTGAAAGTTGGCCAAGGAAAAACAATCCATCACGCGTTGATTGTTGGGCGCTGGCTTGAGACAGCTAAAGCCATGTTTAAAAAACAAAAAACGCATCCAACATGGCGTTCATTTCTTAAGGCGGAGGTAAACATGTCTGATTCGTATGCTAGAAAACTTATTCAACTTTCTGTGTGTTTTTATAACTATCCTAAATTTCACAAGCTAGGTATCAGTATAAATGAACTGTGTAGCAAGCGTCAAACTATCATTGAACTTATGCAACAGAATGGCGATTTTCGGAGGTTCTGGCAAAACTAGATAGGGCTAGGCCGGCCTTAGTACATCTACCAGTATGGAGAGGAGTAGTGTGTGGCCAGCACTATCTTCAATATAAATGCTCCAAATATACAACGACGGATGTACTACTACAGGCGATTAGAGCCACCATAAAAGCTCGGCTACAGCAGTAATTGCTGTAACTCTGCCAAAGCCATTGCAAGCCTGGTTGAGAAAAGGGGAGCACAGCAAACTAGCCAAACGACCCCACTGTGATCGCTAGACGACCCTACTGTGATCACTTGACCTGCAAAGCAAACTAGGGCCAAACGACCCTACTGTGATCACTTGGCCCCCACCCCCACCCCACGCACACACGCCCCCCACCCCCACCCCACGAATGCACACCCCCCACCCTACCCCACCACCCCCACCCATGCTGCACACACTTAAGTCACTTCTAAGTTCTTACTTAAGTCATCCTCAAGTTCTTAATTAAGTTCTTAATTAAGTTTTTAATTAAGTTACTTCAAGTTCTTAATTAAGTTCTTAATTAAGTTCTAATTAAGTTCTTTAATTAAGTTCTTAATTAAGTTACCTCAAGATGTAATTAAGTCATCCTTTAAGTACAACCAAGTTTTTTATTCGAGTTATCTTATAATTATCAAAAAAACAATTTATTTTTTATCTTAAATAGTAGATGTCTAAATAGTACACACACGCCTCAAAAACGCGTCATCGTTGAGGATGTCTTGCTTAACGCCCTTGGTGTGAGATCGGTCAGCATAGATCTTAATGAAGTTCTTACATCCTAAGCAACCGCATTGATTACAATTCTGTCTATGGAAATGTCTTTTATAGACTCCATGTCTTTATTTATTGACTTCATCATTTTAAACAAATAATAATCCGCCATGATCTATTTTATCAAAAACATTTAAAAATATTATTCCATCTGAAATGATGAAAATTATTTTTTGTTGTTGGCGGTGCTGGCGTGCTGTTGTCTTCTTCTGTATTTAGTGGTTCAGATTTTTTGGCTGCTTTTGTTTTTGTTGCCATTCTTTATATATTTTTATAACCGTAATAACCGCCCCAGCAGCAGCAATGGCGCCAAAAATGACAACTGTTTTAAGTTCAATATTCCCATGAAGACTTTGGTGACCTTGAATTAACTTGTTCTTGTTCTGGGAGCTGGCATTGATCAACTGTTGGCGTTGGCGTGTTATGTTTTCTTATGAGTTATATTCTGTGATAGTAACTTTAATTTTCTTTGTCTGTTTAACTCTGCTACTCTTTTTCCTGCTGCAACACGCCCAGGATGCTTTAGCTTTTCACTCGTCACTATCTCTACCTGATTCAATGTTTCCTGATTCTGCTGATTTTCCGACTCGTTCATTTTGAAGGGAAATAAAATCTATATGATTAAAAGTAATTAATCCCATGATTAACCCGGGGATAACAATGTTCCAAACTGTAATATAAATCACAGCTTATAGACTCTAATGACTTTGTTAAAACTGGGTCTTGCGTTAATCATACGTAGATCTTGTTCAGAATCAATGGGAGCAAATCTACTGACTAGTTTAGTGTACAAACTAAGAACCGTTTTGCCCGACACTTTTCACCATTATTGACCCCAACTGCGCCTCATACCTGTTATGATACTTTATAATGTCTTGCGGCGACATCTGTTGAATCTGTTCTATGCTGAATTCAGTTCCAAGGAACTGTTTTGTTTTTTCCTTTTGGGGCATAACAGCTTGGTCATCAACTTCTTCATTTGTAAGTCCAAGACAGTTTAGGCCGCTCTGTAGCTCTAGCAGATCATCGCTGTTCATGTTTTTTTATTAATTATAATTATTTTATTTTTTAAAATGAGCACCGAAAAAACTATTACTAACCTTGTATACCATTCTGCTGTTATTGGAGGTCTAAGTGTAGGATACTCAATGCTTGGTAAAAGTATGTTAAAAATAAAACTGGCAGATCTTGGCAAACTAGACTTTGAAGACTCAGCAAAACTGATTGCTATTATTACAGCTTCATTTGCTACGAAAGATTTTCTAGTCAAGCAAGGAATAATTCCAGAGAATATAAATATGTAAAAAAATACATTTATAAAAAATGGCTTCACTCGTAATGATGATAGGTGGCGATGTGGTGAATGTGCTTGCTTTTAGCGGAAGTAATTACGCGTTTAGTAAACTACGGGATGACGGCGAGAGAAAAAGACATAACAAAGCTGTGGAGCAACTAGCTGCAGCAAAAGATCGCTATGAAAAGCAGAGAATTGAGCAGTTAGATTTTATTAATAACACACTGAAAAAACAGGGCCATGCAGCTTACACATTTAAAGATGTTGATCAAGCAATAAAACAATATTATCTTGTAACGGGCAAACCAATCGAGACATTGCCCCCACCAAAATTCAGCGATTTTTATCATCCATCAGAAAAACAAAAGATGCAAGAAATCGCGTTTATTGTCTTTGGCATGACCGTTGTGTATTTTGTTGCACATGATATTAGCTGAATAAAAATGAACAAAATCTATTATTCGCCAAAAGGATATTGGAAGGGAATCACGGCAATCAAAAAGCTAAGCCAAGCAGCGGGAGTTAGTGAACAAACAGCGAAGGAATGGTTATTTAAACAAGCGATCTGGCAAATTTATTTACCTGCGCCTAGACGAATACAGAGACCACACTTTGTGAACACAATACCGAACGACACCCATCAAATGGACCTTCTATATTTACCCCATGATACGATTAGACGAAAAAGATTTAAGTACGCACTTACAGTCATTGACATAGCTTCAAGATACAAAGATGCGGAGCCATTAACACAAAAGAGTGCTTCTGCTGTTGCTGTCGCTATACAGCTGATATACCAACGAGGCCCCTTAACTTACACTCGCATGATTCAAGTCGATGATGGAAAAGAATTTAAAGGTCGAGTAAATCAATTATTGTTAAAACATAGAGTTACCATTAAAAGAGGCATTCCAGGAGTTCACAGATCACAGGCTTTAGTTGAAAACTTTAACAAACAGTTAGCCAAAAGACTTTTTCCCTACCAGTATCACAGAGAGCTTATTGACAATTCTCGCAACACAGAATGAGTTAGAAGACTGCCCTCAGTTTTGCGCGCAATGAATAATGAAGAATTTAAAGGGCTAAAACCAGTACAAGCAATCAAAAGAAAAACAATAAATGTTGCTGAAGACTCCAGTACACCCAGCAAACTATTACCGTTTGGTTTAAAAGTAAGGTACCTTTATTTACCGGGGGAAGCGGAAGGGGACACTCAGAGAACTATTATTTGTCTGTTTTGGCTCACCCGCTCTCCACCAGCCTTGGCCGGTTCCGAGCTGCCAAGCCAAAACCAGACAAATAATAGTTCTCTAATAAGCAAGACTTCAATAACCAAAAAAGAACGACCCTACAAACAAACATATTGTGTAGGATTGTCCGTTTTTAATACTAATTTACTAAACTTTTCAGATTTTAATTTTTGCTTAATCCTATGTTTTTCTTGATCGTTTTCAATAACATCATTTTCACGCAAACATTCATCAAATGCGTCTCTGTCTTTCATGTGAAATAAAACTACAGTCTTTAACTGTTCTCTAAAGTCTTTTAAAACTGAGTTATATTTTTGGCATAAAATCCACACACTTATCCCAGCATGTCTTCCACTAAAGGCTAGTTTCGACAGAGTTTTTCTCTTTTTAACTATGTCTCTTTCTGCCGAACAGTCATCTATAATAAATAGCGTCTGCGTTCCCTCAAACAATCTATAAAAGTGTTCTAAACATTCACTCAGTTTTATTGCTGGGATCAACTGAAAATATGTTATCATCAGTCCATATAAACCTTCTATCGTGATATGCTTTGTTCCATTTAAGTGTTGGACAGAAAATCACAATATGATCAAAATTATAACGATAAACTGTTTGTAACAGGTCGAGGATAAATATTGTTTTTCCACAACCAGTTTGTCCACAAATTAATGAACAATGAGGGGTTTTTGTCATAAGTTTAACTGCTCCATAGTTTTATAACAGAACTTAATCTAATCCGGTTATTGTTTTTATCATGCCCTCTGTCAAAACTTGTTCAGTATAATAAAACCCTATAAGGCCTAAATGTGTAAGATTAATCCAATTCAGTTCTGTAAGATTGTTTCTATTTAAGTCAACAGTGATTTTGTTGCTTGTTGTTATAACCTTAATATCCTCACCATTGTGAAGAACGACGATGGTAACGTTAAGACGTTTAACGTCTAAGTTTTGCCAGCTAATATTAATTCCTTTTATAAGGTCGTCACTAACGCCCACAACCCCATCCCTCTCCACATCTTTAAAGACAGAAATTTCAAATATCATTGTGAACGTGTCTCCTAATTTTCTGCTTGGAAAGAACTGTAATTTTGTAGAAGCTTTTTTTAAAACTGTTTCTTTTCTGTGGAGGATGTACTGTTTTTTCCCATACGGCGTTATTTCAATCTCTTTCCTACTATTGTCGTCCGGCATAAGACTTACATGTAAAGGGCCAGAGTTGAATGCTTTTCTGAAACTTTTTTGACGGCTAAAAAATGTAAATGGGCTTATGAATTCAAATTTTATTTCCCATTCTAAATATGTTTCTAAGTGCCATTTGAGGTCAGGTTTTCGAACTATTTTATATTCATACTGGCCAACATTATTTGCTTCTAGATTGCGCAGTTGTTCTAGTTTAGGAAACCTTTTGTTGTCGCCAACCTCTTTGCGTTTATAATCACCATCTTTAGTGTACTCAAAACCATACAAAGTGCCTATCTCACCGTTTTGTTCAAAGTCCGCAACGTCTGCAAGGTCTTTTAATTCTAAAGTTATACACCTCACAGGCGCTAATGTAACTCCCGATTCTTCTGGCCCCCGCGACATTATTTTTTAGTAGCGTATTATTTTATTTCCAAAACAATGTGCAGGTTATCACATTTCACGATTTTACCTGTTTTGTCTGCAATTTTTATATTAAATGATCCGACCCTTCCGCAAACTAATCTTTTAAACTGTAGATTAGGGATTGTATAATTTCATAATCGCAATATGCAGCTTTCCCTGACGGAAGAGCTCTTAAAACAGTTGAGGGCCTTCCATCATATAAGTTTTCATCAGTGCTTAGCTCATCCAAATGAACATAGAGTAATGAATGTAATGCAAGATCGAGCGGATTTTCCCTCATAAGTAGTTTTGTTTGGCGCAACTCTAAAACTATGAATGGATCGATTGGCAGTTGTAAAGCCTAACATTTTAGCTAGCTCTTTATCAAAATAGTACCCTACTTCTTCTTCTTCAGGCTTAAAGGTCAACATTGTTTTTAGATTTGCATTGTTAAGTTTGAGAGTAATGTCAAAGTTACTCATTGCTTCTTTTAGTGAGCAAAACCCGTAATAACCATCAGGTATGGTTAACTGGCTAACTAATTGTCCTTTATTATTAACTTTTTTAATCTTATTATTCTCCTTGGATTCACTTATATTAAACCATACGACTTTGTAGAATATTTCATGGAGCGCGACCGTTTTGGCCCCGCAATTGTTATCAATAGCATGTTCTAAAAACGAAGGACGGTCTTGGGTTGTTATTGTTACAAACATTTTTTAAACGAAATAAAAATGAGTGCATTTAAATATACTGATGCAAAATATTCTGTTGGGCCGCACTACAATCTTAAAAATATAACAACCGATACTCTTGTCATTTTTGTAACTCAGTCTGACGCCTTTCAAGTAAAGGTGAGTACTCCATTAAGCAGATATCTTAACCCTCCTATTAAAAAAGACTACATCGCAAAAGTGTGGTTCAGTCATCCGATGCAGTTTTATCAGAACCAGTTAAACTTTGCTGTGTTTTGTGCATCAACTGGGTGTGGAGTATCGTATGCTGATCATCTAAATCATCCTGATCCTTTGGTGAGGTCAGTGTACAGATTTCCCTTTTTATTACACCTTCAGACGTATTTTAAACTGAACTGCAAGCACCATTACCAAATGCCCAAACGTTTAATCCATTCAGCAACCGAATGACATGAAGGCTTTTGAAAGGATCTGTAACGAATTCAATATTAATTTTAAAGACAGACTTTAGACAAAAGTCGGATCTTAATATGGCTTGGGCCCACCCCTTATTTTTGGGGCGTGCACAGAAGTATAGTATGACTGGAATCCTCCTTATACATCTTTCTCTTCAGGCTCAACTGTTCACCTTGGGTCCATAGAGCAAGAGCAAAAAACCCGCAGGGGACAACATTTATCTTAGACGCTTCAAAGGGGCCCTAACTAAAGCAGGAATAGAACGAATAAAACGACTCTGTTCGTATTTACGTTGGTGTTTGCTGGGTTTCCCCAAGCACAGACAAGGTCAAGATAACAGACCCTTTTCTACTGGCTTTGACGCGCAAAAACAATACTTACAAATTTAGAGGACGCCATTAATTCTACAGTTGATTACCTTCAAGTATTAAAGTATCAAAATTTTACAATACGCAAGATCGAAAGTAGACTTTGCTGTTGGCACTGGTTTATACATGCTGCCTTTGACCTCAGGCTCCAGATAGGAACAATAATAAACTACAATAATGAAATCCTTGTGGCAGGCAATGAACAGAAAGTTGGAAAAAACGAAATAAATTCTGAGCCAGTAAAAATTGCAAGCAGTAACAAAACCTAAGAAAAGTCATCCAATCCCCGTGGCCCAAAGCCCGAAGGCCGTTGATATCCAAAAAAATAACGACCATGAATATGAAAAGACAGCGCTTGTTCTTGGATTAACTGGCCTAGGATTACTTGGTCTTTTATTTTACTAAAATTAACCCAACTATTTAAAAGAACTAATGTCCATAAATGCTCGGCCATAAAACCAACTACTTTGCCTGCAGTAAAACAAAAGCCAGCTAACAACACCCCCTAATATACCCGGTAAAGAGTCTATAGCTTTACTGGCTATTTTTTTTAAAAAATCCGCAAAATGATCAAGCTGTTTTTTACCCATGATTTATCAGACGATGGTGATGGAGGCACTGAATTTTTGCCCCACCACCGCCGTAAACCCACCCATTTAAACTTATTGCAAACCCAAAAGGCCTTTATAACGTTTACTAATGTGACCCTTGCCTCTAAACAGTGTTGTATTCGTTCTGCTAGCGTTGTGTCTTCATTAAAATTCTTTGGAAGTTTTTTTATTTGTCATTGATTCGTTTTTGTTTCTCGGTTAGTAAACAACACTTCTAGTCTTGCTGATTCTCTTGTTCAATTTTTTTTAGTTTTTGGGTTTTTTCTTTTTTAATATCATGCCCTAATTGCGTCACACCTAACGAGTTTTTCTTTTTCTCTTTATAGCTATCTAGTTACCCATTTTTGCTAATTGTTTGTTAATTCGCCTTGATGCTTTAAAAGCATGATCAAGAGCCGTTAGTTCTGCATGGGTAGCGGTGAGTCGTGTAAGTTTTTAATCGTTTCTTCTGAAAAAGTTTTCTGCTTCTATTACATTTAAAAATCACCTGCTGATTGATTTAATTCTTAAAGCCTTTTTTGTTTTTGGGTTACTTTTTTGGGTTTTAAAATGTGTTTTTGAAGTTTAAAAAACTGCCCTCCATCTTTTTTTGGTATAGAAATGCCAAGGCGATTTCGATTTTACCCAAAGTCTTTTTCAAATTTATTCATGCCTAAAAACTTTGATGGTTGTTTTTTGTAAGTGAAAAGTTGTTCTCGGTGGGGGCCGTTTTTCACATACAAAGGGGCCACCTTTTGCTTCAAAATCAGGGTTAAAAATTGGGGGGGTTTTCTAGGCCTAAACTTTGTAAAAATGACTAGCCGACTTTCTGTTAATTCACGCCGCTTTGAGGGCCCTGAGCGATGCGTAAAAAGGAGCCGTTTCATCAGTCGTCCCCGGGATCAAAAAACAAAAATTTTCATCTTCAATTCCCGCCATGTTTTAAATATTAAAACTTTTTTTTTTGTTTTATAAAAAATGTCACAAAAATAGGGTCGATTCTTGACCCGATAAAAGACTGAAAGAGCCCTTTGGCGGAAGGAAATAAGGGGAATTTTACTTTCCCAAATAACCGTCACTATTGTGGGGAAAAAAAATTCTTACTGTTAAAATTTTCCGCCCTAGGAGCGGATGAAGGATTGGCCGGGATCTGCCTCTTACTTTCAAATGAACTCGCTTCAAACAACAGCCCCAAACCCGGGGGACGTTGACAGAATCGGGGGCGGGCAATCGTTAAAAAAAAAAATTTCTATAAAATTTGAGGGGCAAGAAATATTTTTTTACACAATGCAGACTTTTTTTTAACCTATTTGACTATGGCTAGCCGCGAATGAAAGGGGTGATCTTGCGTTTTAAGGAATCGAAAATGAAGAAGCCTAAAATAGAATGGGGCCCGCAAAGCTAAACGCAAAAGGTTTGTAGCCCTAATTTGCGTATGGAAATCGCTTTTTTAACCCCAATTTTGAGTTGTTTAAAAGCGCATGCCCCATACTTTCAAGGGGCATTAAAAGACAGATTTTCATATGAATAACTTTTAATGAATACAAAACGTGTTTTCATATCATCAGCACCCAAGCAAAGTACAGCATTTTGACATTCGTTAGAGTTTACGTTTTTACAACCCCAAATTTTGCAAGGTGATTGAGCAACAAAATTTGTCAAAATTACAATATATTTCGAAAAAGTGATTCATCATTTAAATATCCTAAACCAGGGCAACCAAATGGAATTTCATTTTTTGCCACAGCAAAATCACTTAAAGGGGTTTTATTGCTTGTGAAGAGAAGGAACCCTTTGAAGACAAACTGAAAAATTTTTTTTTAATCCTAAAATAACAAAAGGCAAGACATTGAGGGTGTCCTAACCAAATCTACGTACGGGCTTAAACCTTATCAGCATTTTGTGAAAAAAAAACTGTTTTGGGGGGGGAGGGGTAGAAATCCCAAAATTTTACCTTTGTCTAAAGATCTAATCTTTCCCGGTTAACTTGATCAATTTAAACAAAAAAATACGGTTTTTTATGGATTGACCAAAATCAACGGAGGGTAAACAGTTTCATGGAAGCGGGAGAACTGTTAGAGACATAAAAAACTTTAAATTTATAAAGAAGAAGAACCCATAAACCCAAAAGGTATTTGTTTTTAATATAGTCGCAGCTGAATATTTAAAAAAAGATTTAAAAAAAAACATTTTAAATTATTTTTTCATTTTTTAAAAAAGATGTCTGTTCAGCATTATCTGGAGTACCAACGCCAGAGTCGCCGAGAGAAAGATGTAGAAACCCCCGGGGTTTAGATTAAAAAATTCCTGCAACAAAAACTAAGCAAGACCTTTCAAAATATAGCAAAACCCGCAAAGGGATTCGCGCCTTAAAAGCTGTTACATATGTTAATATGGGGGCATGTTTGGTGCACTATCGGGAGGGGCAAAATGTAGGGCTTTAGCAACAGTTTTTTGGGGCACCCTTTTTCTATACCCCTAGGCGGGGCTTTTAGCTCTTGGCGTGTGTTATTAGCCGTAGGGGCAGCAGCAAAAATTAAAAACTAAACTCCAAAAACACACAGCAAGGTTCAACTAATACAGCTAAACTGTTTTCCTTTAAGGATTAAAATAAAGCCTAGTGACTCAAAATCACGGGGTGAAGAATTTAGTCGTTTAAGGGCCCATTTTTGAGACTATAAAAAACAAAAGTTTGATCTTCAAAAAAAGGCGAGGGAATTTTGCTCAACAGCCGGGGCGCCGAGAGATAAAAAAGGAATGTTAAAAAAAAAGTAAACGAAAATTAAAAACCCGTTCTAAACAGCTCACATTAACAACGCCAAAGGGGGTTTTTACTTTTGTTTATGAGTCCAAGCCAAAAAGACCCTTGAAATTGATTCTGATTAATTTTTTTTTTTTAATTTAAATACATATTTTGGTTAGAAAAGAAACTCAACATGGAAAATTTTTGAAGGACCAGACGAATTTTTAAAGCAATGCAAAAAAATTTTATAAAGAGACTGAATGAAGTTTGGAAGTCATTTCCAGCAAGCGTACGGCAAGTGTTTTCCATGCTATTTCTCAAGTCCAGGTAAACTAAAAAATTTGCCCTCCAGTTAAAGTAATTTGCTGTTTTAAGAATAAAACAATAAATGAAAAAATTTAGAAGTCGGGTTCCAATAAAAAAAGGGTTATTCTTTGTAAAATGACTTAACACCCGGTTGGGCAGACCAGCTGTTCACGTTGATGTGGCGCGAAAAAAGCCAAAATGAGAGGCTCGGGTTGTCAGAGGGCAAATTTCTTAGAGATCAGATTAAAACATTTAAGTTGCCCGATTGTAGGCGGGTCTTACTTTCCCAATCCCTCCAGCATTATAGTAAAAAGAGATTTTCAAAACAAAAAGAAACAGACAAAAAATTTTTATGGGTGTGTTCTTGCAAGGTGCATCACTTCCGCAAAAACGCAGAGAGAGTGTCTAACATCACCCTTAATCAATATCTTAATTTTAGGGGAAATACCCTTTCCGGTTACGGGATTCCATTGATCAGTTTGAAGAAAAAAACAAACCAAAAACTGTTAATGTTTTACAATGGGATGAGGAAACAAATCTACAGCCCCCAAATGTCCAAAAAAGCCCCAAAGATTGGCGATCCAGACAAAATCATGTTTACTTACTACTGATGCTTTTTCCACGGGGCACCAATTACAATTTTAAAACAAAAATGGTAATTATGGGCAACTTCAAAAAACCTAACAAACAAGAAATTTTTGCAAAAATGTTTTTAAAAAGAAAACCATCTTGTAAAGCCGCGCTTGAACATAAAAATATGTAAATTCTGTAGACTGTAATACAGAACAATTACACCCCCCCCCGGACTAAATTAGTTTTAAGAACTGGAAACGGCTGCAAAAATTTTCCATACGTAGTTTACGCAGACTTCGAGTCGTTTTTGTTCCTTATGAAGGGCCGCGCCCCAAAAAAAATTTGAAAAAAAGTCTTAAGAGTAATCAAATTTGTTCATTTGCCTTCATTATTGTTAGGTCGGATGGCGCTCATTCAACGCCAGAATTTTACAGAGGACCAAATGCGGCTAAAAGATTTTTACAACGCATGCAGCAAGTGCGAAAACGATTGTTCTAATAATCTGAATTTATCTGAAATCATAATGACGCCTGAAGACCAACAACAGTATGACTAAGCCACACATTGTTGGATTTGTGGTTTAGGCCTCTCATCAGACGCAGAGAATCTGACAGTAAGAGACCATGATCACATTAGCGGAAAGTTCAGAGGAGCAGCACACAGTAAATGCAATCTTCAACTAAAGTTTGACCCAAAGACATGGAAGCTGCCATCTTCTTTCATAACTTGCGAGGTTACGACTCTCACCTTATAATGAAAGCAGTAACCGACTCCTTCAGGGTAACATGCATGCACAGTCATCAGAAAAGTACATGTGTTTCACTTTAAATAACATGTCTTTTTATGACTCTATGCAACACATAATGGGATCATTAGAGTCACTGGCTATGTCCTTAAAGTCCTGCCCAATAACGGAAGAATATTTTGACCCAACTCTCGTTAGAAAGGGCGTTTACCCTTATGAGTACATGAACAGTTGGGAAAGGTTTGACGAAGACACACTTCCTCCTAAAGGCGCGTTCTTTTCTAGTCTTAGAGGAAAGGACATCAGTGATTCTGATTACCAGCATGCTCAAGATGCGTGGCAGAAGTTAGATTGTAAAACGATGGGAGACTATCATGATTCCTACTTGATGGCTGATGTATGTTTGTTGGCGGATATTTTTGAAAATTATAGAAAGACCTGCATGAAACATTATAGCCTGGATCCCGCGCATTACATTTCTGCGCCGGGATGAGCTGGGACGCTTTCTTAAAGTTTACTGGAGTACAGATTGATTTATTGTCTGACCTACCAATGATTCAGATGATTGAAAAACGGATTGCGCGGAGGAATTAGTATGGCGTCGCATCATTACTGTAAAGCAAACAACAAATACTTGGACGACTATGATCCGAGTAAAAGGTCTAACTATCTCATGTATTTAGATGCAAACAATCTGTATGGTTGGGCTATGGCGCAATCGCTTCCATTACGCAACTTTAAAATGTACAAAGAAGACAATCCAAAAAATATTCAAAAGGCATTAAAGTGGATGGGCAGTTTGGCGCCTGATCAACAGCGTGGATACATTCTAGAAGTTGACTTAGAATATCCTCATGAACTCCATGACCTCCATAATGACTATCCATTAGCAGCAGAAAGCCTAAAGATGAATCCAAGAGAGCCGCCTAAACTTGTGCCTAATCTTCGCGACAAAAAAAATTATGTCTGCCATTACAGACTTCTACAATTTTATTTAAGACATGGTTTGAAGTTGACAGCAGTTCATCGCATAATTGCTTTTGATCAAGAACAGTTCATGAAACCATACATCATGAAGAACACTGATCTTAGAACTAAATCTACAGATGCTTCAGAAAAAGACTTTTTCAAGCTGATGAACAACAGCTGTTTTGGAAAGACTATGGAGAATCCGCACAAGCGCAAAGATGTTAGATTGGTCACCAGAGAGAACGAAGCAATTAAGCTGACTTCAAAACCTAATTATCAGGACTTTAAAAGATTTCATGACCAGCTTTTTGGCATAATGATGAAAAAAAGAAAGTCAAATTGGACAAACCTGTATTTATCGGGTTTACTGTTTTAGAATTATCAAAGCTTTTGATGTTAGAATTTCTTTATGACTACTTTAAACCCTCGTATCCAGAGTCCAGAGTACGTTACACAGATACAGACAGTTTTGTTATAGATATCCCTACTGAAGACATCTATAAAGACATGGAATTAGAAGTAGCTAAAGGAGCGAGCGGATGGTACGACACATCTAATTACCCTAAAGATTCGCCTTTGCATTCAATTACTAACAAGAAGGTTTTAGGAAAGATGAAGGATACATTATCTGGAAAGGTGATCAAGGAGTATGTGGGGTTAAGGTCAAAAATGTACAGTATTTCGAGCCAGGAGAAAACCATTAAGAAAGCAAAGGGAATATCTCGCAGCGTTGTGCAGTCAAACATATCACATGACAACTACAAAGAAGCATTGTTTGGCAATAAGACTTTTCATCATGACAACGTAAAACTACGATCTAATCTACATGAGATCAACACAACAGTTGTAACAAAGAAGTCATTAGATAGAACAAACACAAAACGAGTATTTGTTAATCCAGAGTTTTCATATGCAATTGCACACTGGAGAACAGCATAATTACATACCTTCTTCATATTTTTCCCCAAGTTTTATTATAAGCTCATTCATATCATTAACCAATCCAGTCAAATTATTTTTCATGTTTGCTTGATGCGCTCGAATTTTTTTTATTATTTCAAGATATTCTTTTCCCCATATCTGATGATCAAAATTTGGGAATTTGGGTTGTAGGTGATCTGGATGAATTGCCATGTGCCGATAAACCCCACACAAATGTTTCATTAATAATAGAATTCGTATCATATAATTCCCGTATCAATTCCAAGTTCTCTTCATTTATAACTCTTGTTTCTTTTCTGTGCTTCCTTCTCCATTTTTAGACTTAAATATATTTATGTAATTAAAAATTAATTTAAGCAACTGGAACTGTGTCTGGAGGGATTATCTGCAGTTCTTCCTTCACAAAAGATCTTTGAGGAGCTGGTTGTTTTGTTGTGTCAGTTTCTCGTAAATAATACACGGGCGGATTCATTTTTACAATTCCTTTTTATTTCATATGGATCAACACTCCAAACTGGATCGGTTGCCCTGATGCGAGTGTCCCCTTCTGCTTCCCCCGGTAAATAAAGGTACCTTACTTTTAAACCAAATGGTAATAGTTTGCTGGTTGTACTGGAGTCTTCAACAAAAATTTATTGTTTGTTTTTTAATTGCTTGTATGGTTTTAGGCCTTTAAATTCTTCTTTTATTCATTGCGCGCAAAACTGAGGGCAGTCTTCTAACCCATTCTGTGTTGCGTGAATTGTCAATAAGCTCTCGGTGATACTGGTAGGAAAAAAGTCTTTCGGCTAACTGTTTGTTAAAGTTTTCAACTAAAGCCTGTGATCTGTGAACTCCTGGAATGCCTCTTTTAATGGTAACTCTATGTTTTAACAATAATTGATTCACTTGTCCTTTAAATTCTTTTCCATCATCGACTTGAATCATGCGAGGATAAGTTAAGGGGCCCCGTTGGTATATCAGTTTTTATAGCGACAGCAACAGCAGAAGCACTCTTTTGTGTTAACGGTTCCGCATCTTTGTATCTTGAAGCCATGTCAATGACTGTGAGCGCGTACTTAAATCTTTTTCGCCTAATCGTATCAGAGGGTAAATATAGAAGGTCCATTTGATGGGTGTCATTTGGAGTTGTATTCACAAAGTGCGGTCTCTGTATTCGTCTAGGCGCAGGTAAATAAATTTGCCAAATCGCTTGTTTAGATAACCATTCCTTTGCTGTTTGTTCACTGACTCCCGCTGCTTGGTTAGCTTTTTATTGCCTTGATTCCCTTCCAATAACCTTTTGGCGAATAATAGATTTTGTTCATTTTTATTCAGCCAATATTATGCGCAACAAATACACGACAGTCATACCAACGACAATAAACACGATTTCTTGCATCTTTTGTTTTTCTGATGGATGATAAAAGTCACAGAATTTGGTGGGGGCAATGTCTCGATTGGTTTGCCTGTTACAAGATAATATTCTTTTATTGCCTGGTCAACATTTTTGAATGTGTAAGCTGCATGTCCCTGTTTTTCAGTGTGTCGTTAATAAAATCTAACTGCTCAATTCTCTGCTTTTCATAGTTATCTTGTGCAGCTGCTAGTTGCTCCATAGCTTTGTTATGTCTTTTTCTCTCGCCGTCATCCCGTAGTTTACTAAACGCGTAATTACTTCCGCTAAAAAGCAAGCGCATTCACCACAGCGCCGCCTATCATCATTACGAGTGAAGCCCATTTTTTTATAAATGTATTTTTTAAATTTTACATATTGATACTGTCTGGAATTATTCCTTGCTTGACTAGAAAATCTTTCGTAGCAAACGAAGCTGCAATGATAGCAATTAGCTTTGCTGAGTCTTCAAAGTCTAGTTTGCCCAAAATCTGCCGGTTTTATTTTTAACAAGCTTTTACCAAGCATTGTGTATCCTATACTTAGGCCTCCAATAACAGCAGAATGGTATACAAGGTTGGCAACAGTTTTTTCGGCGCTCATTTTAAAAAATAAAATAATAATAATTAATAAAAAACATGAACAGCGACGATCTATTAAACCTTCCTGAACTTATGATTACAAATGACCAGGTTGATGAGCAAGCTATTATGCCCAAAAAGGAAAGGCTGTATTCTTTGGCAGCATGTGGAAAAACAAAACAGTTCCTCGGAACTGAATTCAGCATAGAACAGATTCAACAGATGTCACCGCAAGACATTATAAAGTATCACAACAGGTATGAGGCGCAGTTGGGGTCAAGAATGGTAAAAAGTGTGGGCAAACGGTTCTTAGTTTGTACACTAAACTAGTCAGTAGATTTTCCCCATTGATTCTGAACAAGATCTTACGTATGATTTAACGCAAGATCCAGTTTTAACAAAGTCATTAGAGTCCTCTAAGCTGTGATCTATATTACAGATTTGGAACATTGTTATCACCGTTAATCATGGGATTAATAACTTTTAATCATATAGATTTTATTTCCCTTAAAAATGAACAGCTGGAAAATCATCAGAACCAGGAAACATTGAATCAGGTGGAGAAGTAACCAAGCCAGAAAATCAGCAGAATCAGAAAACACTGAACCAGGTGGAGACAGTAAAAAGCATCCTCATCCTGGGCGTGTTAAAGCAGGAAAAAAATTAGCAGAGTGGAACAGACAAAAAAAATTAATGTTACAGAATATAACTCATCATGAAAACATAACACCGCCAACGCCAGAACAAGTTGATTCAATGCAGCTATAAAAAAATCCATGCGATTCAAGGGCCCCAAAGTCTTCATGGAATATGAACTTAAACTGTTGCCATTTTTAGCGTCCTTGCTGCTGCTGGGGGCGGTTTTAACGGTTATAAAATATATACACAATGGCAACAAAACAAAAGAAGTTAAAAACAACCTGAACCACTAAATACAGAAGACAAAAAGCACGCCAAAACCGCCAATAACAAAACATCATTTTGATCCATTTATAATGCAATAATATTTTAAATTTTTTTGATAAAACATGGCGGATTATTATTTGTTTAAAATGATGAAGTCAATAAATAAAGACATGAAGTCTATAAAAGACATTTCCATAGACCAGAATTGTAATCAATGCGGTTGCTTAGGATGTAAGAACTTCATTAAGATCTATGCTGACCGATTTCACGCAGAGAACGCTGAGCAAGACATCCTCAGCGATAACGCGTTTTTTGAGGCGTGTGTGTACTATATTAGACATCTACTAAATTTTAAAATAAAAACATAGATTGTATTTTTTTTTGGTAATTATAAGATAACTTGAATAAGAAAATTGGTTGTACTTAGAGGATGACTTAGTTATGATCTTAGGTTGACTTGAGTAAGAATTAAGGATGACTTGGGGGATGACTTGGGTAAGAACTTTAAAAGTGACTTGGGGTGACTTAAAGATGACTTAAGTAAGAACTTGTGAATGACTTGAGGATGACTTCAGTTAAGAACTTAAAAGTAACTTGAGGATAACTTAAAGACGACTTAAGTAAGAACTTGGGAAGACTTAGAAGTGACTTGGGGTAACTTCAGTTAAGAACATTAGAAGTGACTTAAGTGTGTGTGCATGCGTGGGGTGGGGGGCAAGCAGGGTAGGGCGGGAGTGGGAGGGCACCTTTGATTATTTATAAGAAACAAATGTCTAGAATATGATATAAATTATTATCAGTTTAAAAAAACAACAATGACAGCAGCGACAACAATAACAGCATATATACAAGCACAATCGCACGCACACACACACACAAGATAGGGAGGTGCTTGCATGGAGAATGGGAAAGGGTTTTATGGTTGGCGCTTGAGCGCCGTAAATCAAGACAGCTGTCGGTCTCTCTGTCAACTGAAGATTATTCAAAGCGGCCACCAAGTGCATTTATCAAAAGCTTGATTTAATAAACAAGACAGTTGAATAAAGTACACTCTGTGGCCGCCCGAAGGACCTGTTGGAATATGACGTGACAAAGCGACGGTTCCACCATAGACCGCGCCGATGAAGCGTGGCTTTTCTGCTAAAGGCTGTGACCTGTGCCTGTTTAATATTCATTTCACAACACGAGCGTCAATCTAGACCCGCGGCTGTTCCCCCTGCTGTAGCTCTTGATAAGATTGTGTTTCAAGCTGCCATTGCTGGTTGAATGGAAGTGGACGCAATACTGCCTTAACTCCTCACTATATGAAAACATTGCTTTAAGTACATTTTCTCTGGAGTAGACTTCAATGAAAGGTAGTCCAACAGTAAAAACCTTTTTCATGTATGGTCCCTCAGCAATCGAAATATCACCCTCAGTTTTACGGAATAGGAAGGTGAGAATTCCAATATGTTGTCTTCAACCAATCTTCCCATTTTTTGAGTCTGTACACCACTTTCCTTTTCTTTTGCATAGAGTTTCAAAGGTGACATCTAAAAGACAACCATACTGCGATAAAAACACATACTAATACGCCTCTTGGTCTTTGAATTTTGTCTAAATCCTTCTTTCAGTTTTGCAAACAGCAATGTTTGAAGTCACTATTTCCTCTGGAGAGAAAAGACAAAGACTATCTTTTCTTACTGTTTTGCTTACAACTACCTGCTTTGAATGCCAAGTACTGGTGATGATCTTCCGGTGTCATCCTCTTTTTGTTTTTTTGCTTGCACTCACTCCATACAAGATTAAAGCTTTCTTTTTTTTACAAATTTCGAAGAGAACGGGTAAAAGCAGGTAGTTTTTTTTAACTTTCTGCTGTCCCTCCTGTTTTTATTCTGTTTGACAATATCAGATCAGCACAAGCCAATGTAGTAAGAAATATAGGGTTATCAAGAATAGAAAGTTGTTCATGCACTCCGTTTTTTTTATTAACTTTGCAGTTCCATATTTTTCTGGTAAAATTAAACTAGTATTTTGTCTGATAATCTAGCAATTCTTGAAGAACAGTTTGTGATTCAAAAAGTTCTATCTCTAATTCATAAGAGAAACTCTCCTTGCAACATTGAAATAAAATCAACCACACAACAACTGAAAAACGTCTTCACAGACCACCACAAGCACCAGGATAAATGACAAAATCAACTAGGCTAGTTTGCTAACAACACCAAGTGCTTGGCGGAAATGTCGTCACTGTTACTAATCATCTGATCTGTCTAGTCTTGTGATTGGGGAAGGTAAAAAACATGTTTGATATTTTTATGAAAGGCGGGAATTACTGATCAAGATCCTTTCCAGCCACTAATAAAAAGCCGCCTATTCAGAACTGCAGGCAATAGAAATCGCAATCGCTATTCATAACTGCACTGCACCCTAGAGAACGTAGAAATGCCGCATTAGAGTCAACCGCCCGAAACGCAAATGCCCATGTGTGATTTGCTGTGATAAAGATTCATTCAATTTCAATAGGCTTTTGACAGTCATAGAATTCCCTTCCGGCGGCAAGCGGGAATATTGTTTCACTTCAAGCGCACACGTGTGTGTGCATGCGAGCGTGTGCGTACACTAGCTTACAGTGGAATACAAGCTGGATAAGTGTGTGTATTTTATATCAACAATAAAACTCTCTCTCCTCTCTCTCTCTCTCTCACGTCTCTCCTCCTTCTCTCTTCTCCCACCCCCACCCCCCCCCTTCTCCTTCTCCATCCTCTTCTTCTTCTTCTTCTTCTTCTTTTCTTCCTTCTTCTTCGTCGTCCGTCGTCGTCGTCGTCGTCTTCCTTATTCCTCTTCTTCCCTGGGTTCCATTGTTTGTAGTGTCGTTATTTGTGTTGGGGGTTATTAAAGTCTTGCTTATTAGAGAACTAATTAATTGTCTGGTTTTGGCTCGGCAGCTCGGAACCGCCTTGATCCGGGTGGAGAGCGGGTGAGCCCAAAACAGACAAATATAGTTCCTCTCTACTCGTATCAGGCCAACCGATTCAGTTGGAGTGTTTGATCCATATGAAATAAAAAGAATTGTAAAGATAATCCGCTCGTGTATTATTTACGAGAAACCCTTGGGCACAACAAACAACCAGCTCCACAAAATCTTTTGAGAAAGAAGAACTGCAAATAAAACCCGCCAGACACAGTTCCGCTTAATTATTTTAAACGGTTCTAGTAATGTCCAGTTTGCATATGAAACCCTGTAAACAAACACACGTTTTGTGGTTTGTTTCTATCTAACGACTTCTTTGTACAACTGTTGATGATCTCATGTAGATCAGATCGTAGTTTTAACGTTGTCATGATGAAAAGTCATATTGTCAAACAATGCCCTCTTTGTAGTTGTCTTGCGATATGCTCGGAACTGCACAACACTGCAAGGATATTACCATATTTGCTTTCTTAAAGGTTTTTTCTCCTGCCTCTCGAAATACGTACAGTTTTCGACCCTAAACCAATAAACTCCTTAATCACCTTTCCAGATTATCATCCCTCATCTTTCCTAAAACCTTCTTTGTTAACGGATGAATGCAAAGGCGAATTCTTTAGGGTAATCAGATGTGTCGTACCATCCGCTCGCTCCTTTAGCTCTTTCTAAATCCATGTCGTTATAGATGCTTCAGTAGGGATAATCTATAACAAAACTATCTGTATCTGTGTGAAGTAATCTTGACACAGGATACACAAGGGTTAAAGTATCAAAAGAAATTCTAACATCAAAAGCCTTGATAATTCTAATACAGTAAACCCAATAAAATACAGGTTTGTCCAATTGACTTCTAATTTTCATCAATATGCAAAAAGCTGATCATGAAATCTTCTGAGTCCCTGATAATTAGGTTTTAGAAAGTCAGCTAATTACTTCGGTTCTCTTTGGTGACCAATCTGAACTCTTTACGTTTGAAGCGGAATCTCCATAGTCTATCCTCCCGAAACAACGGTTGTTCATCACTTGAAATAAGTCTTTTATCTGAACATCTGTGATTAAGTTCTTGAGATCAGTGTTCTTCTTATGTATGGTTTCATGAACAGTCTTGAACAAAAGCAATTATACGATGAACAGTAGCTGTCAACTTTAAACCATGTTGTTTTTTCTTAAATAAAATTGTAGAAGTCTGTAATGACAGACCTAAATTTTTTTGCCTCGAAGATTGGGCACAAGTTTTAGGCGGCTCTCTTGGATTCATCTTTAAACTTTCTGCTGCTAAAGGATGTCATTATGCAGTCCATGAGTTCAGGAGGATATTCTAAAGTCAACTTCTAGAATGTATCAACGCTGTTTGACCCGGCGTCCCAACTGCCCAACCACATTTAATGCCATTTGAATGTTTTTTAGATTCGGATTGTCATCTGTGTACATCTTGAAGTTACGTACAGGAAGTGATTGCGCCAATGCCCAACCATACAGGATTGTTTGCATCTAAATACATAAGATTAGTTAGAAACCTATACTCTCGGATATATCGTGTTCCAAGTATATTTTGTGTTTGCTTAACAAGTAAAGATGCTAACGCCATACTTATATCCTCCACGCAACCCGTTTTACCAAATCATTGAATCATTGGTAAATCCGACCAATAATTCAATCTGTACTCCGTAACTTTCAGAAAGCATCCAACTACATTCCGGCGCAGAAATGTAATGCGCGAACCCGCTATAATGTTTCATGGCTTCTTTCTATAATTTTCTTTTCAAGACGGTCCGCCAACAAACATGAATCAAGCCATTAAGTAGGAGTCCATGAATTCCTCCCATCGTTTTAACACTCAAACTTTTCTCCACGCATCTCGGCATGTTGTAATCAGAATCACAGATGTTCTTGGGGTTTGTGGGTGGGGGGGGGGGGGGGGGGGGGGGGGGGGGGGGTTCTTCTTTCCTCTAAGGCTAGAAAAGGAACGCGCCTTTAGGAGGAAGTGTGTCTTCAATCACACCTTTCCCAACTGTACATGTAATTCATAAGGGTAAACGCCCTTTCTAACGAGAGTTGGGTGCAAAATATTCTCCGTTATTGGGCAGGACTTTAAGGACCATAGCCAGCGGAACTCTAATGAACCCCATCATGTGTTTTGCATGATCATAAAAAGACATGTTATTTGAAATGAAAAAACACATGTACTTTTCTGATGACTGTGCAATGCATGACACCCTGAAGGCATCGTCTACTGCTTTCATTATAATATGAATCGTAACCTCGCAAGTTATGAAAAGGAAGGATGGGCACAGCTTCCATGTCATAGGATCAAACTTTTAGTTGAAGAATGGCAGTTGTTGTGCGCTGCTCCTCTGATACTTTCCACTAATGTGATCATGGTCTCTTTACTTTCGAATTCCTGGCAACTGAATGAGAGGCCTAAACCGCAAATCCAACAGATGAGTGGCGAGTCAAACTGCTGTTGGTCTTCAGGGCGCCATCATGATTTCAGATAAATAATTCAGATTATTAAACAATCTTTACCACTTGCTGCATGCGCTGTAAAAATCCTTCTCGCCGCATTTGTTCCTCCTTATTTTAAAATAATTCTGGCGTTGTAATGAGCGCCATCCGACCTAACAATAATGAAGGCAAATGAACAAATCTATGCTTTACTCATTAAGACTTGTATTCCGAAGTTTTTGTGCGCTGGCCCCTTCATAAGGAACAATGAGTGATTCGAAGTCTGCGTAAACAACGATATGGAGAAATTTAGCCAGCCGTTTCCAGTTCTTAAAACTAACTTTCTAACTGCCTTCCTGGGGGTGATATTAGTTCCGTATTACAGTCAACAGGGCCGAACAAAGTTTCTTATGTTCGCATGGCGGCTTGAGACATATGGAACTCTTGTTAAACATATTCTTCTGCAGAATTCTTGTTTGCCATAATATTTTGTAGTATGGGCGCTAAAAATCTATCTCATTGTTCGTATCAAAGTGAAAGAGTTAGCCCAGCTGGTGAAAACAACATAGTAATTCAACATTATTTTTGTCTGGTTCGCCAATTGATGGACTGTTTTTGGACCCACCAAATAGCAGAAAGATTTGCATCCTCATCCCATGTGTAGACATATAACAGTTATTGGTTTTTTTGATCTCAAAACTGATCAATGTAGATCCACGGCTAACAGTAAAGGAAATTCCACTAAGTAAAGAATCATTGATGTAAGAACATAGTTAGACACTCTCTCTGCGTTTTTGCGGACGTAATGCAGCCTTGCGAGAACACACCACATGAAACATTTGTTGTCTGTATTCTATATGTTTAGACCTGCTTTTTTTGCAACTAATGCTGGAGGTAGTGGTATGAAAGACCTGCCAACAATCGGCGCATACTAAGCCTGTTTAATCTGAATCTCAAAGACTTCGCCCTCTGGACCAACCATAGCCTCTCATTTTGGTTCTTCGGCGGGCCACATCAAACTGTGTAAGCAGTTCGCGCCCAACCGGGTGTTAAGTCATAAGAGGAAAGATAGTCCTGTGTTTACGAGACCCAACTTCTAATAATTTCTTCATTTTATTGTTACAATAGTCGATTAAAACAGCTAACTTACTTTAACCGTGGTCAATTGATGTTTTACGCCCGAGCTTGAGAAATAGCAATGAGCAAACACTTGCCCCTTAATAACTCTGCTGATCAATAACTTCTAAATCCAAAAAAAAAATAACATTCAGTGCTCTTGATAAATCTCCTTGGCATTGCTTCAAACAATTTCGTCTGTACATTCATAAAACTTATCCATGCTGATTTCTTTTCTAACACAAAATATTTATTTAAATCCAAAAATTAATTAATCAATATCGATAGTCTTTTTTGTGTTCTTGACTCATAAACTAAAGTATAAAAACACCCTTTGCGATGTAATGTAGGCTGTTTAGAACAAGTTTAATGTTCGTTTACTTTTTTTAAGCATTCCTTTTTTATTCCTGCTCGTGGTCAGGCCTGTATGTGAAAAACTTGTCCCGCCTTTCTTTGAAGATCAACTGGAGTCTTTTGTAGTCATCAAAATAGGCCTGTAAACCGACTAAATTCTTCATCATGCCGTGATGTGTTGAAGACACTAGTGGCTTTATTTATAATCAGCTAAAAGGAACTAAGTTTAGCTTATAAAGTTTGAACCATAGCTGTGTGCTTTTGGATTTTAGTTTTTAAATTTTTTGCTAGCACAACTACAGGCTAATTAGCACCAGGCCGAGAGCTAAGACAAACCCGCCTAGAGGTAAAGCAGCGGGTTACGCCAATGCCCGTTGTTAATAGGCCAACACTCGTTCCTGATGAGAGAGCGCTAACAGTCGATGCCCCAGTATAACGATAGGTACCAGCATTAAAGGCAGCAGAATACCTTCGTTTGGTTTTGCTGTATTTTGAAAGGTCTGCTCTAGTTTTGTTTGCATTAGTTAATGTTTCTAAAGGTTTTATGCCCGGAGGGTCACTAACCTTCACTTGGCGACTCCTGCGCGTGTACATTAGGATAAATCTACAACAGACAAGCATTTTAAAAATGAAAAAAATAATTTAGTATAACAACTTTTTTAATCTGTTATCATCAATATTCATCTGCGCATCATAAATAAAAACAAATGTTACATAAGTATATATCGACATCTTTTACTTTCTCAATATGAATGTATATTACGTTCTTAACCGTCACTCATGCCACCTCCATGCAACACATTAACCTCTGTTTGAACCTTATGTCCAATCCATTAAACCGTTTTTTTTATGTTCAATAATCGTCAAGCACTACACTGTGAAGATGTAGATCTTTAGACACAAGGTCTGCAGTTTGGACTTCTAACCCCCTTCCCACCACCAAAATATTTTCTTATTTCGTCAAAATGCTGATAATTACTAAGCCCGCTTAGCGTAAGATTAGGTTAGGGCTACCCACACTCGAACATTGTTACTTTCGTTTTTTTTGGATTAATAAACTTTTCACTTGCTTTTTGAATGTTCTTCATCTTCACACCGCAATAAAATACACTTACGAGTGATCTTGCTGCGAAGTTAAGATTAAAATATCCCATAAAGTGTCTGCCTTGCTATTTAGGTATTGATTATTATAAATGCACTCTTTCGAAATATATTTTCTAATTTTGACTATATTTGTTGCACCATCTGCTTGCTAAATTAGGGTTGCAAACAACGTCAAATCTCTAATGTGATGTCAGAAATGCAGTAATTGCTTCGTGTCCTGTAGATAGAATAACACGTTTGTATATACCCCCCCCCCCCCCATTAAAAGTTAGTTCGTATGACAAACTGTCTTTTAATGCTCCTATGAAAGTATGGGGCATATGCGCTTTTACAACTCCAAAATCTAGGGAAAAGAAAAGCGATTTCATACGCAAATTTATAGTAGCTAAATCATTTTAGCTGCTTTTACATCTTGTCGCGTTCGGCGCCTATTCTAAGTTTTAGTGCTCCTTCATTTTCCGATACCTGAAACGCAAGATCTTCCCTTTCATTCGCGGTTAGCGCATAATCAGAATAGATAAAAAATTATGTCTGCATTATGTGAAAGAAAATACTTCTGCCCCTCTCAAGTTAATAGAAAATTTTCTTAACCGATTGCTCGTCCCAATACTGGACAACTGATCCTTAGGGTGTGGTTGTTGAAGCGAGTGCTAATTTTAAAAGTAAAGTCGCGCAGAGCCCTGGCACAATACACTTCATCCCGCTCCAGGTCGGAAATTTAACAGAAAGAATTTTGATCCGCATCAATAGTAGAAGGATATTGAACAGTAATATTCCGTTTAATTCCCTGCACGCCAAAGGGGATACTTTCATTTTCTATGTGCGGTTTAAGACATCGGACCATATACTTCTGGACATTTTTTATAAAACAAACTAAAAAGTTAATGAATTAAAAAACATGGCAGAATTGAAGATGAAGATTATGATATTCCTGATCTTTGGAGACCGACATGAGTGATTCACCTTTAGAGCGTCAATCAATTAGTGCCCCATAGGCGGGATGAATTAGAAGGGGTGGCAAAAGACGGTGAATAACAAAAGTAAGGTCAATCAATATACCAAAGTTTCGAACTAGAACAACCCGAAACTATATACCCCTGATCATATTTTGACTAAACTAAAACCATTTGTATTTTAGAAACGACAAAGTAGAACGTGTTCCGCTTACGTATAAACTAAACCTCATCAAAGTTTGTAAGCATGGGTCCAATTAATCAAAGGCTCAGTGCAAAGCGAAGCAAAATCGTCTTGGCTTGACAAACCAAAATTAATGAGGAGGAAGTTCTGGACTCTTCAAAACGCGCTAACAAGAACTCCAACAGAAAACCAAATACAAAACTACGCCACATGAGAAGATTAAGTCAAACAGCGGAACGAAGCAATAAATACAATGAAGAACTCACTGAAGAAGAATAAACAGTCATTAACTACATATACCAAGAGAGAATTATACCCCTTAATCGTACTTTAACACCATCAAAGCGAATTAACAAACAATGTAGCAAAACAGGTAAACTAGATGAGCATATAAAAGAGAAAAAGAAAAGACTCGCTGAACTGACGACCGCATCGGTAGGGCGTTTGAGATTAAAGAAAGAATAGAGCCCAAAGACTAAAAAACTTTGAGCAAGAAGATCAGCAAGACTATAAGTGCGACTACTAACCTGGAGGGGGGAAAACCTATTACGAACTCAAGTGAATAGAAATATGAGAAACTATCGAAAAAAATTTATATGAAGACACGGACGCAAGCAGAACGAAATAAAAACGCTGTTAGAGAGCAAGTCGTCAACCATTAGCAAGCGATAATAACTGCCTTAGGATTTGGCAATAAGTAAAAAAAACAGGTTGATGGCTATTACAGGCGGTGGGTGGTGGGCAAAGTTCAGTGCCCTCCACGCCTCCATCGCCGCCTGATAAATCATGGAAAAAAACAGCTTGATCATCTTAAGCAATTTATATTAAAAAAAATAAGCTGGGTAAAGCTAAGAACTCTTTACCTGGTATATTAGGGAGTATCCGTTACTGGTTTTGTTACTGCACAAAGTAGTTGGCTTATATGGCTGAAGCATTATGGACATTAAGTCTCTTATAGTATGGGTTAACATGTATGTAATATAAAGACGCAAGAAATCCTAGGCCAGTTAAACCAACTAACAGTGCTGTCTTTTGAAAATCAATGTCATTATATTTGACATCGCGAACAGATGTCCACTCTTCAACAGTCTTTGGGCTTTGGGCCTCGGGGATTGAAGTAACTGATAATAAGTAAACCCCATCCTAGCATCCCTGACCTCTAAAGTAGAAATGATTAATAACAGCACACAATGTGAAAATCTAGTCAGATGCACCTCTTCCCTGGCACGTCCCCCTGAACGCCGCCCCCAAAAAGAAAAAAAATCTACAGGCCCACGGTGCCACACGCGCAGAGCTCACACCCCACAACACTAAATCTATATAACACTGGTGGCGTGCCCATGTTGGTTATAAAACATACCCTGAGGATAGCACTTTCACGAAACAAGTTTGTAGGGTAGTTTTTAATCCATTATTAAATCCTATTTTAAACTTTTATGTCGCTCCCTATTTGGTTGAGCATTTTTAGACTTCTGAGTGGTCTTTTGACTCTAATTATATCTATCTATATATATATATATATATATATATATATATATAATTATATATATATATATATATATATATATATATTGATAGTCTAAGTGAAATGTTCACTAATGACACTACTATACACACTGGTAATAAAAATTAAATGAAAATGTGTGTGCTGCTCTACAAAAAATGAATAAACAAATAAACCATATGGTCTGAACTAAATCACACGTGTCTCCATCCTGAAAAAGTGAAGTACTTAATAATAACCACCAGGTAAAAGCGGCAAAATGGTTTTAATTCCTGTCTCATCGTATCAATAATGAGGTAGTTGAAGAAGTTGATCATCGTAACGTCCTTGGCGTTATAGCAGACCATCATTTGTTATTGTCTTCTGATGTCACAATGCTCTGCAAACTTATGTCTCAATAGATTCACCATCTTTCAAAATTAAACATTTCTTCGACCAGCATTGCCGTAAGCTGTTTTTTTTTTGTTTTGTTTTTTAATTTACTTTTTACATTGCCTCTCATTTGAATAACTCTTCTACATTGTGGGATTCGGCCAATTATAACACATCCACTCTTCAGTCTTCATAGACAGGCTGTTAAACGTATTCACAGGACTTCTCTCTCTCTCTCTCTCTCTCTCTCTCTCTCTCTCTCTCTCTCTCTCTCTCTCTCTCTCTCTCTCTCTCTCTCTCTCTCTCTCAGACACACACACACGCACACACACACACACACACACACACACACACACACACACACACACACACACACACACACACACACACACACACACACACACACGCACGCGAACGTGCGCGCGGGGGCACGTGTGCGCGAGCAACACGCAACGACATATACACGCACGCGTGCGTGCGCGCGCGATAAAGACGTTCAGTTCTGATTTGAGTGAGCAGACAATCCCATTTATTTATAATTATTGGGTAAAACTGGTATATTCCATCTACACTAAACAATGTTCGAAACAAGCTTCATAACTGTTATATGTATGTTACAGCTACCAACGGGTACTGATGTGGATGGACAAAACGGTTGCTTATTTCTTACCCTACTACATGGACAATCACTGGTACTTGACTTACAACAATATGTGTGGTGCACTACACGCTAAAGATCCAGGCATCAGGAACAATCAAGTACCGAGGATCTCATCCATTACCATCGTTTTGAGGTCGTGCCCGTACCTTTGGTCCGTTCGACTTAGCACGTATCTGTGTGAGTACAATAACCGGAAGTCCTCTCCTCGATCTTCCTCTCCTGCAGCTGTGATCACCTTGGCCGACGTGAAGATGACAGAAAGGAGAGACGGGTTGACGGTCTGTCCTTCTAACCACACTGTTTACCATTTTCTGGCTTGTGATTCCACCAGCTACTGCTGGACCCAAGACCCGCACTCCTTTGGCCACAACCCTGAATCCTGGGATATACTGACATCCCTCACATGTCCGGTAACCGCGCCGTCACTTCCTCCTTCCTACGGCTGTCAGACAGGAAGTCAGAGAGTTCCTTACAGCCTGGTGTGTGACCATCGTCAGGACTGTGTGGACAACAGTGATGAAGACTTCTGTGTTCACCAGCCCTGTCCTCCACAGACTAGAAGATGCGGCTTGAGCAAACAGGTGAGTATTACGAAGGGCCTCTGTTGCAGTCATTACTTATACTTTAACCTATGCAATGTTTGACAGAGGAAAGGGCCAGACTGCACAATGGTTAGGTTCAAGTCTCACAGAGTAATGGTCGTAGAGGCTGTAAACAGTCAGTGTACACCACACAGCTGGGCCTTTCACCTCATTCTTGGCGTGTGGAAGGTTTGCTGTTCCTGTCATAGGCCAGCTGTGGACGTTACTTCATATTTGATGGTGGCACCTCCTGTGCCGTTTGAAAATAGGAGCTGGGTGGGGGTTGGGGGGATGGAGGGAGCCTATTAGTCGTGCACCCTCACAACGCCTCGACGAACAACGCCACAAACCAGTGTGCCCTCCAAAACAACTGGCCACCCTCCAGGTAATCAGCCTTTCAGCTTCCTTTGTCCATCACTTCATTCCATGAATTAACTACATGCAGGCACCACGTTTGCATGCTGAATGCAATGACATTGTGTCGTCGTTGTATGGCTTGGGTGTCTGATCTGAAACAACTAACATTAGAAATAGAACGTCTATACTGAAATAAGGCTTGCTGATTTATGACTAAACAACCACTTTGAATTAGTTTTCAAACTGTTGTGCACTTTCAACAGCCAGAGTCATCATGCCCACTAATCAAAGAATATTTCAATCAGGCATGAAATCATTCCTACTGGTGTGCATATTGTAGTCATTAATGCAGCTACTAACCATACACACACAGACAGTTTCCACGAACAACAGTCAAAGAATATGTCGATTAGGCATCAGATCAGTCTTACTGGTGTGTATATTGTTGTCACTAAAGCAGCTACTAACGACACACACACACACACACACACACACACACACACACACACACACACACACACACACACACACACACATTAGAGTGAGACCAACACTCTTATCAACAACAGATTTATCAGTCAATGATCTCTCAGGGAACCGAAGAAAGCGAATGGACGAAGTTTATACGACAAACCTTGTCAACGATAGGATTACAGCATATCTGGGAAAATCAGGGTGCATCTACTGTGACTCGCCTGAAGTTTCTAATCAATGCGAAGCTGGAAACGTTTTATATTGAGATCTAGTTGCAAAGCTAGACGACTGCAGGCGGAAATCTAAACAAATCTTAAATAAATGTTAGCGAACCGCCCAGAGAACGTGGACAAACGAGTTACAAGACAAAACACGACGCGTTTCTACCTCTTAGGTCTTCGTCTGGTGATACTAAACAATAAAAGAACGAAAATTCACTTAGCTTTGGTCGCTTCAGATCGCTCAGGGTTCAGCACAAGGAAGAAGGCGTTGAATGAGAACGAGGTTGTTGGAAGGGAAATAGTGAGCGAGTCGAAGTCGTAATGCGGATAATATTACTGATAGGAATACTATTAATGGTCAAAATATGTAGGGGGGGGGGGGGAAGGGACAAGATCAATCTTGGTGTCAATAAGTATGTGTATGGGAGAAAGGAGAGTGGGTTAGAAGATTCTTAAGCAGCAGGGTTGCCGTGGCAAACAGTCCCAGAGGCGAAGGTGATTTTTAGTGGACTGGTGGTGGGAAGATTGTGTAGTCCAGATATGAGTGTGCATCAGTAGGTTTGTAGAAGACTGAGGTTTGAAGCAGTCCATCTTTGAGGGAGATAGTGATGTCCAGGAACTTAACTGACTGTGAAATGGTGTAGGTCAGCTGGATGGATGGATGGAAGGTCTGTGCAAAGTTGAGGAAATTCTGGAGGTCATGTTCTGGCATGGATGTGGCTCCCAATCCATCATCTATGTATCTTTTGTAGAGTCTTGGTGTAGGGCCTGTGTAAGAGGTTAGTAAGCGGTGTTCTAGGTGTCCATGAAGAGGCAGGCATAGGAATGGTCCCATCTTGGTTCCCATCTCAACTTCTTAAACAATGCATTCGACTGCGAATCACCCCTCGCGGCAGAGGCAGGCATAGGATGGTCCCATCTTGGTTCCCATCTCAACTTTTTAAAACAATGCATTCGACTGCGAATCACCCCTCGCGGCTTCTCACTTTCTCACACCCCCATCCGATCTTCACAATACTGCTCTTACCACTACCACTACAAGAATTCTATTCCAAGCCAGCCGCAGACTCATGTTGGCACATATCAAAACACTCAATTCATCCCTGGAATCTCTCTCCCGTCTTCTTCAACATTTCAAACAACAAACCACAATCATCATGCCCATAGCCACTGCTTCAGACTCAGACAGCTCATCCATACACACAACCAGCTCATTCACAATCACTGCTACCAGATTAAGCAAGACAAGTTATCAAAATTACAAAACAAACACAAGGCAAACCCAGACCAGTTGAATCCCCCTACACACAACACTGACCCCTCTATCACCCATGAGCAACACCGCCACCTTGTTCGCTGCATTCCTGATAATCTGACTCTCACAATGACGAAAGATCAGTCCTGGCAAAAGGTCTGAAATTTATTCCCATTCAGCCTGCCACCAATAAATACCAAAACCACGTTGATGTTGAAAGATTCTTTAGAAAATTAAGATGGATGGCTGCACTTGACGGTGTGCCTAAGCCCCATCTACCAGAGAGCTCAGACATTTTTACCCACCTTTTTCGAACTCCAGCGCTTCGCCAGCCACCTCTTGACAAATCCACTGAAGTTGAACTCTACATCAAAAAGTGCAGAAAGAAATCTCTCAAGTGAAATCCAAACCTGTCCGCAATTCCAACCTCTCACGGATGAACAAAAGCCCTTGAATCACTGAGACAAAGACAAGACATTGTCATCAAACCAGCAGACAATGGTGGTGCAGTGGTAGTCTGGGACAAACAGCTGTACATAAAAGAAGCACACAGACAACTGTCAGACACAAATTTCTATACACCACTCACAGCATCAACCCTCCCCCAACACCAGAAACTCATCTCAACCACAGTTAAACAAGAAATCAAACATAACAACTTACCGAAAACAGCCAAACTCCTCATAATGACAGACACCAAACAACCCACCTTCTACCTGCTCCCTAAAATACACAAAACCAATACGAAACGCGTCGTGTTTTGTCTTGTAACTCGTTTGTCCACGTTCTCTGGGCGGTTTGCTAACATTTATTTAAGATTTGTTTTATATTGAGTTTTGGAAGAAACAAAAGAATGAAAGCACATCCAAGCTCAACTTTTACGCCACAGTTGCTACCGATACAAACAGGCGGCTTATTTGGAGCAACACACTGACACAGATTGCAGACGAGCACTAACTAGATTACGAATAAGCGCCCATGAACTCCAAATTGAGAGGGGTCGTTATACCAACATTGACAGAGAAAACACATTATGCACGACATGCCACGTCGTTGAGGACGAACTACATTTTCTTGATGACTGCAAATTATTTGACCAACAACGTTGACCTGATGACAAAAATAATAAAAACTGATTTTCCACCACAGACTAACATGACAAAACCCTCGGACCTCATGTTATAGGACTGCTTCCAACCTGTACTTGCCCGTATATCATGTGTTTTTCTCTTCGGAGACAGAAAATTTAATCAGACTCTGATACACACTGTGCTTTTTCTTTCTGCTACTAATGTTATGTTGTAAGATTTGACAACACTGGGATTAGTTTAGTTTAGCTGAATCTGTGCCCCACAAATCCTCTGGTTTTCATATGGCAATAAAATTATGTTCTTGTCTTGTTCTTCCACACACACACACACACACCACACACACACACACACACACACACACACACACACCACACACACACACACACACACACAGCATACACGCACGCACGCACGCACACGCACACACACACACACACACACACACACACACACACACACACACACACATGCACGCGCACGCCACACACACACACACACACACACACACACACACACACACACACACACACACACACACAACACAAACACACACACACACACACAGTTACCATGCACACCAGTCAAAGAATATTTCATCAGGCATGAAATCATTCCTACTGGAATGCATATTGTGTCTCTAAATCAGTTACTAACCATACACATACAGAGTTGCCACGCACACCAGTCCAAGAACACTTCAATTAGGCATCAGATCAGTCCTACTGGTATGCGTATTGTTTTTCACTAAATCAGCTAAATCACAGAGGTACGAACACAGCACTTACCAACCACAGAAATATACTGATGCCACACATGCATCTGCAAGTTATGAAAATATAGCCTTCTGTTGCCACGGAAACAGCTGAAGACAAACATCAGTAATTCAATAATCCAACTGTCAAGAAAGCAAACATCGTTGTTTTAATTTAAGCTCTTCAATTCATTGTAATGTACCATTCTAATTAAAGAACCTACTTGAAACCAACATGCGTCCGGTGCACGCGTGGGCATACACGATGTGTGTGTGTGTGTGTGTGTGTGTGTGTGTGTGTGTGTGTGTGTGTGTGTGTGTGTGTGTGTGTGTGTGTGCGTGTGTGTGTGTGTGTGTGTGTGTGTGTGTGTGTGTGTATGTGTGCGTCCGTGCGTCGTGGGTGCGTGCGTGTGTGCGTGTGTGTGTGTGGTGTGCGTGTGCGTGTGCGTGTTTGTTTGTGTGTGTGTGTGTGTGTGTGTGTGTGTGTGTGCGTGTGCGTGTGGTGTGTGTGTGTGTGTGTGTGTGTGTGTGTGTGTGTGTGTGTGTGCGTGTGCGCTCGCGTGTGCGTGCGCATCCTGATGTGTGTGCATGCCATTATGTGTCAACAGTGTTACAGTGCTGTGGGACAGTGTGATCACCAGAAGGACTGTGTGAGTGGGGAAGACGAAGACAACTGTGAATTTTATACATATTATACAGTACAAATACGAAGCCACGTTCCCCCACCTGCGCCTCCAGCAGTGGTTGATTTCACAAAACACTTGCACACGGTCATTCCATTGAAAGAGACACATGGTGTCCCAGGGCCTCTTCCATGTCCAGAGACTCACTACCAATGCCCCAAGGGTTACTGTCTGCCAGTGTTCACCAGGTGTAACGGGGTGTATGACTGCCCAGAGTGGCAGGATGAAGAGGGGTGTGAGCACTACCAGTGTCCAGGTATATTACCGCTGTCGTGGCTCTTCCATCTGTCTGCATCCCTCCCACATGTGTGACGGCATGTACCACTGCCCGCAGTCTGATGACGAACTGTTCTGTGACCTGCACTGTCCCACAGAGTGCACCTGCCATGGCCTGGCTTTCACCTGCCCTCACTGGTTCTCTGCTGGCCAGTTTCCAGACCTGAAATACCTGAATGCTCGTGGCAGTGGGATGACGATGGAACAGGTGTCATCCAACATGATGCTGGTCTATCTCAGCCTGGCCAGCTGCCAGGTGTCTGTGTTAGGAAACACCTCCTTCATGAACAAGGTCACCCTGGATCTCAGCGACAACCACATTGTCTCTCTCACCAACATTATTCAGGGCATGCTTAATCTGAAGGCCTTGTTTCTTTCCAACAATCCTCTTTCCAACTTTCTGCATGAAGATCTTTCCCAGTCCTCTGGCCCCTCAGGCATAGTATTTCGACAGATCCAGATTGTATACTTGTCTGGAATCAATCTTCCGACAATTAATGACAGAATAGGGAATACGTTCCCTAATGTACAGTGGCTGAATGTGTCAGGCTGTGGCACACGTCATATCGCAGAACAAAGCATGCAGTTAATGCCCAAGCTCCAGACATTGGACATGACAGGCTGTGTTCTTGATGACATTCAGCAGGACGTTCTCAAAGATCTGTCTGAGCTCAGAGTGGTGCATGCTGACAATGACAAGATGTGCTGCAGTGCAGGATTATTAGAATCCTTTGACCTCAACAACTGTCATGCCCCTGTCAATGAACTGTCATCATGTGGTGACCTGCTGAGGTCCAGTGTGTACCGAGGAGTGCTTGGTGTGTTTTCCTCACTGGCCATACTGGGCAACCTGGTCAGCGGGGCATTCCGCGTGATGACCCTCAAACATGGGGGATCCACAGGCTTCAATGTGCTTGTAGTTCACCTGTTGTGTGTCCGACTTTCTGATGGGGCTGTACCTGGCAGTAATAGGAATGGCTGACAGGATGTATCAGAACATCTATGTGTGGGAAGACGTGTCATGGAGACACAGTCCTGTGTGTCAGCTTGCAGGCTTTCTGTCCCTGCTTTCTTCTGAAGTGTCTGCTGCTATCATCTGTATCATCACTCTGGACCGCTTTTTGGCCGTGC
>CM031603.1:36694313-36711813 GCA_018398815.1 Conus ventricosus
TTCCGCGCCCACTTCTCATAGCCTGATATGTGAGAACCAGTTTGAGGTGTTCCATTTCCTGGTCTTTGGCATCCTGAGTAGAGCAGATGGTGTTGGCACGATGGGTGAGGGTGCGTATCACTCCGAGTTTGTGTTCCAGTGGCTGGTGGCTTTCGAACTGTAGGTACTGGTCGGTGTGGGTAGGTTTGCGGTACACATGAAGGAGAGGCTGTCCTCTGTCCGTGTAATGAGTGTGTCTAGCATGGCAATCGAGTTGTTCTCCTCCACCTCATGAGTGAATTTGATAGAAGGGCGTTGATTGTTCAAATGGTTAGTGAAGTCTTCCACCAGCTCCCTCTTGAGGATGGTCATGGTGTCGTCCACGTAGCGGCCCCCAATAGCATGGTGGAGAATGGTAAGACGCCAGGGCCTTCTCCTCGAAGTCCTCCATGAAGAGGTTGGCTACAATGGGGCTGACTGGAGAGCCCATGGCTGCTCCTGCGGTCTGCTGGTAGAAGTTACCTTGGAACATAAAGTAAGTGGTGTTGAGACAGCAAGCCAGGAGTTCACAGATGCTGTCCACGAAAAGCGTAGTACGCTGGGGCAGAGTGTCGTCAACCTGGAGTCTTGCTTTGATGATGTGGATGATTTCTGTGATGGGGACGATGAGTGAACAATGCCGAAATATCATATGATACCAGACACTCGTCAGGAGAAAGGGTGTAGTTCCCAGTTTCTGAACCAAGTCCGCACTGTTGATGATGTGTTCTGTCGTACCAACCAAAGGAGACAGGATGTCTGCCACAAATCTCGCCGTCTCATACATGAGGGAACCTCTGGAAGCAACTATGGGATGGAGAGGGACGTCTTTCTTGTGCACCTTCGGACGGCCGTAGAACTTGGGGACATCAGTGGTTGATGGGTACAGTTTTCTGTAAACGTCAAGGGAAAGTCCGCCCGCCTCCTAGACACGTTTGAGCAGATCCTTGAAATTAACCTTACTCTTTAACAAATGGCAGATGGACTGGAACTTCAGTGACGGAAAACACATGCACCCTACCACCAAACATTACACAATTGTTAGGTCTGGCCAGTGCACTGGTCAGAAATATCAAAGGATTTCCAAAGGTCAGACCCCGAATCACGTAGAACACCAACGTTGATGTCATTCACGTACATGTTGTTTGTCTTGCCTGAACATGACCAAAGCAATTGTAACGCGTCGTGTTTGTTTTGTAATTTGTTTGTCCTTTTCATTTGGTGGAACAGTGATGTTTTCTTCAATGTCAGTGTCACTTACGTCAAATAACTGAATGATGCTCATATAAACGATGTTGACTGAATCGTCAGAAACCATGCTTAAGGACACACTCACAATAATTACATCCTGTAAAATGACCTACGTGAGTCTCTCTCTCTCTCTCTCTCTCTCTCTCTCTCTCTCTCTCTCTCTCTCTCTCTCTCTCTCTCTCTCTCTCTCTCATCTCTCTCTCTCTCTCTCTCTCTCTCTCTCTCTCTCCTCTCTCCCTCTCTCTCTCTCTCTCTCTCTCTCTCTCTCTCAGAGAATGTAAATATGCGGGTTCACGACCACCCATCTTATTTTGCACGAAAACCCCCCTTTTCACATACAAATCACGTCCATCACATGTCAGTTTTAGCCAAATTTAACACCTGTTTTTAAACAAAATTAACACCTCAAAACCATCAAATATTGACGAAAATTAGCACATTGAAACGGGGGTTTCCGTGCAGAATAACATGGGTGATCGTGAACAAACATATTTACATTCTCACCAGGGGCATAAAATGAACTAAAAATGTGTATGAGTTGACAGTCTCATTCTAAACCGGTTCTAATCAATATTGCTGACTGTGCCCTCTTGCACGCTTTACTGAGCAGGAGGCCTGCAGCCCACGCGTGCACAGAGAGTATGACGTCATTTTTGGCCGGGCACAGTCAGGCCTCATTATTCAGCGAGCGACCTACCCGTGAGGACGTGTTTATAGCTTGCTGTTGCTTAAAGCCGACTGGCCAAAAGATAGAGTCTAAATCTTTTTAGAAACGAAGCAACGAAACGTGAAATGACGTTCAATCTGCAATATGGAGGTGTTCTGGAAACTACTTTTAAGTTTTTTGAAGCAGAACAAGGGAAAGGAATGCACAATGAAACGTGGAATGAGTGGTTGAAAACAAAGATTGGAATTTGCCCTTCCTACGCGCGGAGACTGAGAGAGATATTTCGTTTGTTATCGCCATACATTTCTAAATTCAGCACTGTTGGACTGTCTTTTTATGAAGTCTTTAACATGAAAAAAGAGCTTAAAACCATGTTTGAAAGCAGTGAGGAGATTAGGCGCTATTGGGTTGAGAAGACACTGTCGGTTGTTCCTGACTGTGAACAGCAACAATCCCAGTAAAAATGGCGGAACTGATCAATAATACCAGTCAGTTTCCTCACCACCACACGCAGTGGCTGCCGAGGTCTGAGGAGACGCTGGCGCTCCAACCATGGTCGGTCAAAGGTTAGATAGCAATCCTCACAAGCGCGCCTGTAAGCGCTCCAGCCATGGTCGGTCAAAGGTTATGAGAGGGAGCGGAAAACCCCCCGTCAGCGCTCCAGCCATGGTCGGTCAAAGGTTACCTGCCGACACTTCGATTTTATGACTTTGTATATAATGAAAACTGAGAGAACTTTGAAGAGATCTTGTGATTATTGATTCAGGACACTAATAAGTGATTTTAGTGGCTGTCTCGAATTTAGTGGCTGTCTCGAATGTAAGCGTGAAAAAAAAACCCCTCACATTCCCCTGCAAGCACCTCCCTGTTTATTGTGTGAATGATTCTTGCGTGTGTGTGTGATTCAGATCATGCCTATAGCACAAAAACAAGAGAAACTGATTAATTATTTTTTTTTTAATTTATGATTTTATTTCGGTTTAAAAATGAAGGCCGAATTGGCTACAGAGCTTATTAATATACTTTACGAGTTGGATTGGGAGAGGGAGGGTGATAAAGATCAGTTAAAGAACAGGTTTGAAGAATTAATTACTGATCTTTTTAATCGTATAGACATTCGAGAAGATGTATTGGAAGCTATCAGTAAAATCCCAGAGTTTTGGCCTAAACCAGTTATAAAGCTGTTTGCTATTATAGTTGATAATATGGCTCCTGAAGATGTTAATTTGACTGTTTCTACTACTCCTGAAGGAGTAGCTATTCGCTTTAATGAAGATCAGGTTTTACGATTAGAAAAGACTATGAATAAGAGCTGAGTTTACAATTATTTTTTTATTTATTTTATATTAAAAAATGGCTACCGAACTTAGTGAATCTGATTTAAAGAATTGTAATGAACTATTTGACGAAACAATGAAATTATTAAACATTGATTTTAGTGAATTTGGGTTTGAGAATGATGTAGACAATATAATAAAAGACCATAGTGAACTATTTAACGAAGCAATTAAAGTGATAAACATTGACTGTAGTGATTCAGAAAAAGCTAAAATATTGGCGGGTGTTATTGTAAGGTTAACGTGCCTTGAAGTGTTGCAACAACTGGGCGAAGAATAAAAGCCTGTTTTACTTACTTTTATATACATTTATTTTTTTGATTTACGTAAATATTGTGGCTTTAAAAATGACGACCACAAGTAAATTCGAGGACGGAAAACTATATACAATGGAAGAAATATTTGATAGTGACAAACAATTAAGCAATATGTTTAGTGAAGTAGACATGAATATTATTAACCCATCAAATGTTCATGAAAGCGTAGCACACGCCATCTCTAAAATCCCAGAGTATCTTCAGATGGAACCACCAGTAAAAGTGCTGTTAGCCGTTCTGATTGATTATATAACGCCTGATGGTACTAACATGCCAGTCTGGGTTTCACAAGGCAGAAAGAAGTAATCAGCTATCACGACTTTAACTCTAACTGGGCTGACTACATGCTTACACAGTTTAACCATGCAAGTGAGGAGGCAAAGTTAAGGGGTTCTGGCTGGTCTGAAGGAACGGTCCTTGAAATTAAATTAAGGACAAACAAAGTTCTATCCTATAGTTGGCAATTCTTACCTTCCTCTCCCAAAAGAGTTAGTTTTAAAACGGGCAGTCGTAAACATACATAATTCTGACAACATGTGTTTTATGTGGTGTGTTTTAGCGCATTTACATCCTGTTAAAAATCATGCAAACAGAATATCTAATTATGAACAATACAAAAATAGCCTGAACTTTAATAACATAACCTTTCCAGTAAGTATAAACAGTATATCTCAGTTTGAAGAGCAAAACAAACCAATTACTGTAAACGTATACGAATGGTCTGTAAAAGCTGATATAGTGCCTCTAAGGGTTTCTCCCAATGCTCCTACTTTAGGCAAACCGCTTAACAAACATGTAGACTTGATCCTGTTTGCAGATAGTACAAAGAGTCATTATGTATTAATCAGAACAATAAGCAGACTGTTAGAATATACATCAAAGCATAAATCTAAACAGGAGCTTTGTAGAAGGTGTTTAGTTAGAATCCCCACTATAGAAGCAGCTGCCAGTCATAAACCTCATTGTAAAAGTTTTGTAGACAGTGAAACCAAACTCCTCACACCTAAACCAGGGTCTAAAGTTAGTTTTAAGAATATACACAAAATGCAGATGAGCCCGTACGTGGTTTATGCTGACTTTGAATCGCTCTTACCGCAGTACTATGGCCTGCAACAGCAAGAACAGAAAACAACCTTATTAACCCACCATCAGATCTGTTCGTATGCGTTTATTGTTGTTAGTCAGATGGCCAACACACAACACCTGAGATCTACAGAGGCCCCAACGCAGCTAGTAGATTTTAGAGCAAATGAAACAACTTCGCATCAGTTATCCAACCAACTAAATCTTTCAGACATTGTTATGACTTCTGAAGACCAAGAACGTTATGGCTCATCTACACACTGTTGGATTTGCATAAAGAATTATTAGGCAACGCAGTAAGAGACCACGATCACATTACTGGAAAGTTCAGAGGGGCCGCGCACAACAATTGTAATCTTCAGCTTAAGGTTGACCCTAAGACATGGAAACTGCCTATCTTCTTTCATAACCTAAGAGGTTACGATTCTCATTTTATCATGCAAGCAGTGACATCTGAATATAAGAGGGTAACCTGCATTTGCACAGTCTTCAGAAAAGTACATGACTTTTACTCTTGATTGTTTATCCTTTTATGACTCTGCCCAACATCTGATGGCTAGTTTAGATAAGTTAGCAGGATCGTTACAAGACTTTCCAATCACTAAACAATACTTTGACCCATCTTTAGTGCGCAAAGGCGTTTATCCTTATAAATACATGAACTCGTGGGATAGGTTTGACGAAGACTCACTTCCTCCTAAAGGTGCTTTCCTTTCTAGTCTTAGAGGCAAAGACATAACTGACTCTGAATATGAATACGCACAGAAAGCCTGGACAGAATTAAACTGTGAAACGATGGGCGACTATCATGATCAATATTTATTGGCTGACGTGTGTTTATTAGCAGACGTCTTTCAGAATTACAGATCTACATGCATGAAACATTACAACGTAGATCATCGCATTACATCTCTGCCCCCGGGTTATCTTGGGACGCCTTCTTAAAGTCTACAAACATCCAGATTGACTTAATATCTGATCTACCCACACTCCAGATGATTGAAGACGGGCTGAGGGGAGGTATTAGCATGGTCTCACATCCTTACTGCAAAGCCAACAACAAGTATTTAGACGACTATGACCCAACTAAACCATCCAGCTATCTAATGTACTTAGACGCCAATAATCTGTATGGGTGGGCTATGAGTCAACCGCTTCCATTACGTAACTTCAGGATGTACACAGGGCATGGCACAAATAATATTCAAGGGGCATTAAAGTGTTTGGATAGTTTAACCTCAGATCAACAGTATGGTTTTATTTTAGAAGTAAACTTAGAATATCCCAAATAATTACACGATCTCCACAACGATTACCCCCTAGCCGCAGAAAGATTAAAGATGAGTCCTATTGAACCGCCTAAACTCGTTCCCAATCTTAGACATAAAACTAAGTATGTTTTGTCATTACAGATTGTTACAGTATTTAACCTAAGACACGGACTGAAGACTGACAGCTGTTCACAGAATCATTTCTTTTGATTCCAGAGCCCTTTTAGAACCATACATCCAGAAGAACACAGATCTTAAAACCAAGCCACCGATGCTTCAGAAAAGACTTCTTTATAACTATTGAATCAACAGCTGTTTTGGCAAAACCATGAGAACGTAAACAACCGTAAAGATGTAAAATAGTTAACAAGAAAACCAAGCAATTAATTTGCCTCTAAACCCAACTATCAAGACTTTAAAGATTAAAACGACAGCTTGGTATGGCGATAAATTAAGAAGAAAAACGATGTTAATTGGACAAGGCCGTGTTTATTGCTTTTATACGTAATAGAGTGGTCAAGAGTTTATTGAAGTTAGAATTTCAGTATGACTACTTACAAACCGCGGTACCCAGAAGCAAGAGTACTTTTACACAGACAACTGACCTCTTTTATTCTAGACGTTCCCATCAGAAGACGTCTATAAAGACCTTTAGAAACTGAAAGTGGCTAAAGGAGCGATGGGTGGTACACACTGTGACTATCCACAAGACAGCCCCCTACATTCACTGTAAACAAGAAAGTGATTGGGAAGATGAAAGGATGAACTTAATGGACCAGTTATCACAAGAATATGTTGGTTTGCGGTCAAAATGTATAGCGTTGCTAGCCAGACCTTCTGTAACGAAAAAGGCTAAGGGAGAATAAAGAAGTTGTCAAAAAAATAATCTCACGATGACTACAAGCAAAGCTCTCTTTGAAAAACAAAGAATTTTATAATCACAACAAATGTTAATCTGCGCTCTACACATTCAATCCAGTAAACACATCTGCTGTTAACAAGAAGTCACTAGTCTCTAAACAATAACAAGAGAACGAACGTCAATCCTGAGTTTTCATTGCTGTAGCACTGGGAGAACTTTAAAAAGATTAACTTGACTAGTACTTAACTTAAATAGCCTAACACTGTATCTTATTTAAGAAACTGAACTATACTTACTAAGAACGAACTAGTACTTACTTAAGAACATAAACAAAACATAACTTAGAAAACCTAACCAATACTTAAAAAAGAACTAATAATTTTACTTGTAATTACTTGAATTTACTTCACTTAACTTTAAAAAAGTACTTTCTATAACTAACTTAACTTGTACTTATTTAAGGAACCTAACTTGTACTTTTATCTATTTCTTACACTATTACATAAAAAGGGTCTACTGCAGAGTTGCTCTTTTTTTGCAGAATTCGCTCTTCTTCTTTTACTGGGGGGGGGGGGTTTATTTTGTGTGTGTTTGTAACTTGCAATGCTAAGTATGGCGTTAGACATTTGTATGCTAAAAAACCCCCCACCAACAACAACAGACAAATACATAATAATACATCTTATGTTTGATTGTGATTGGTTGTTTGTTATATGTGTGTGTTAGTTGGGTTTGGCGAAGCTGTATTACTATTCTAACAATTTTTGTTTTGCTGAGTGTTTTGATTTTCACAGTCTGTACCATTCAGCCAGTTTACGCCCAGCCCAACAGCCCAGGATGTTTAGCCTAGTAACATTACTCACTTGTGAGTACATTCAATTGTGGTACATTCAACTTAGTGGCTCCTGCGATGACCCTGTAGCGTCTTCTTCTCCTGATCGCTCATTTTTTTTTATTGCGTTAAATATAATAATATCGAAATTAATATGAATAAACGTATAACCCCATCTGAATGGACATAACATCGTCCCAAATCTGTAATACATGTCACATGCAAGAGTTTCTAGGGACTTTTGCTTAAAACGGATCTGTGATTAAGTCGTATTTTTAAAACTTCTTCCTGATCAACCCTCCATCTTACTACAACATAGCATTATAGACTAATCATTGTCTGACCCCTCCGATCTAACCATTTTGACCGAGCTGTGCTTCTCGTACCTAGCGTAGTACTTTTCAACGTCTGATGTAGGCCTTTGTTGGAATTCTGTTCAATACTTAGTTCAAACACCTACATACTGTCTAGTTTCCAACACGCAGCCAGAGAGTATAATCATCTTTATGACATTGTCTACGGTGGTAGGTCTGCCTCTCCCTCACACTTTAATAGTTCGTCACAATCCATTTAAAAGCACTAAAAAATATATAATACTTTTTAAAACCAGAGTTTTAAAGGTTGTAATTATGCAGTGCTATAGTGGTTATAGTTTATTCAACCCTATGCAAAATGTTTGTTAGGGATAAAACCGCCCAACATGGGAAAGATAGAAGATTCGCCAAAACTAGTTGCAACTTTTTTTTTATTTTTACTTTACAACATAAGATTATAAATGATTAAAAATCACATAGGACAGCCTTTTCGTATTATGATTATTTTAATTATATTTTTAGTTAATAAAAAAGACGATGAAAAAAAGATTATCAATACATTTACCACCTGCAGTAAAATTAGCGGCCTTAGTAATAGGCTATAGTGTGTTAGCAAAAATCTTGTTTAAATCAATGAAGCCAGGCTGACCTCAGGAAGTTAGACATTGCAGGACGTTTGTTACAGTATATAGTTGTAATTACTGCGGCTTGCCTCAAAAGACTTTCTAGTTGCACAGGGGATATCCAAAAAATTAATTAGTTCATAGACAATTAATTCATAAGAAAATATTGATTTATAAAAAGAGGGCAGGAGTAGTTATGATGGAGGAGGACTATTGTTAATGCCTTGCCCCTTCTCTGAACAATTATATGTTTTAGTAAATTGAGGTCCGATGAAGAGAGAGAACGCATAACAAAGAAAGCAAAAGAAGATTTAGCTAAGGCAAGAGAGAACGCTTACGAGAAAAAAGAGGATTGCCCACTAGGTTAAAAAAAGGAGGGGACTCTTTATTAATACAACTTAAAGGAAACAGTGAACACGCAGAGCACACATTTACAACGGTAATGAGGCAATGAATGAGTATTACTTAGAGACAGGATAGAAGTTTCTAACATTGCCGCGCCAAACGACTACTTTTATGAACTCATCAGAAAACAGAAAATAGCAGAAATTGTTTTTATTGTGGTGCTATGGGAGCAATCTATAATCTATCACAAACAATCTTAAAAATTATAGTTAAAATAACAATAAAAAACAATTAAAATACAGTCCTTCTTATGGAACATTACGAAGTACAATATGAAGTACAATAACGAATGTACAAAAAATATATTCTCCTAAAGGGTATTGGAAAGGAAAGACTGCTATGCAAAACTGAGTAAAGCTGCTAGAGTGTCTGAATCAGATGCGAAGACCATGCTTTTCAAAAGCAAGCAATTTGGCAATATATCTGCCCGCCCCAAAAGCATAATAAGACTTAGATTTGTTAACTCAGTTCCAAATGACACCCACCAATGGACTTTGCAGTATCGTCCACGTGAATAAAGTTAGAAGAAAAAAATTTTAAGTATCTCCCTGACAGTTTGTTGACATGGCTTCAAGATACAACGACGCTGAGCCTTTAACGGATAAAAGCTCACTGCTGTGGCTGTGGCTTTACAACAAATATACAAGCGAGTCCATTAAAAGTATCCTAGGTTTGATTCAATTGATGATGGAAATAGTTTAAAGGTTCTGTAAACCAACTGTTTTTAAAATAATCATGTTACAGTTAAGAGAGGGATCCCAGGCAACCTCGATCACAACTCTAGTAGAAAACGTAATAAGAATCTAGCTGAACGCCTGTTTACCCTATCACTATCACAGAGAATTATGGACGCTACGAGTCACTACGAAGTACAGAGACGCAACACAGAATGGGATAGGAGATTCCACAGTCTTATGTGCCATGAACAAAGAAAATTTAAAGCAACAGGTTTTTAAAGCCAGTAACGCGATCAAATTAAAAAAAAAAAGCATTACTTAAGATGCGCGGGGACTCAAAAACCTCTGCCGTTTGGACTAAAAGTAATATATTTGTATGCTCCCTGGAGAGGCAGAGGGTGATTGTTATAATTAGATCCACAGATCCTATATGAGCGTAGATGTATTTGGAAGTTGAAAAGAATCATGAAACAGACCCTCCCCGTTATTATTAAGAGAAACTCTTTCTTCCTAGCGGCGCTAACCATGTCGCTAAAAAGGCCTGCCCCTAAAGATCGTTTGTTCGTGAAGAGGCAGCAAGTTGTTCCCGCCAAAACACAGTGAGTTAACAAAAAAATAGTGATTTTATTTTTTGTTAAACCTATGTTTTGCTAAACTTTTTTTGGGCCTATTTTTGGGGTTTAACTGATCATGTGTTGGTTTTGCAATGTTCTGTTAAATTGGCATCATGTCTACCTGTCGTGAAGTAAACGCCTTCTCCACCTCCTTTTGAAGTTCTCAATTTTTTGGTCGTCTGAATCCTCACCATCAGCCATAAGCTTCTGAAATTCTTCGTCCGTAATGTTTTCATCTGTAATTATTTGCTTATTCTTAATCTTAATAACAACAAGTTTTGCTGATGCTAAGGGCTACAAGGGCAGGTGTGCTTTGTAATTAGGTGGGTTATTTTTTTTAAAAACAGCACTTAACAATCATAGACACAGACACCTAAGCAAAACCAAGACTCCTAAAAGCTCAAGGAGCTGGCGCTCCGACCCCAGTATCTAAAACAGCAAAACTAGACCAGCACTTACCTAGCTACGGCTGATTGAAACGCCAGTAATATACATAAGAAAAGTAAATTAAAAAGCTTAGCATCTTTCTTCTTAGTAACTCAAAAATTATCCAGTCCGCATTCTAATTCCTTTTTGAAGATCAGTTATTAGCTCTAACCTAAACTTTGAACCTCCATTTTTTAAAAATATGATTCTTTTTATTAATTAATCTAGTAAATATCTTCTTATTAATCCTTCGGCAGCACTTCATCAACAGAGTAAAAACGCAATACAATTAACATACTAATGATAATAAAGTCGAGTACTGTTATTTGTCCTTTGTCAACCATCACGTGACCTGTCAGATGAAAACATGTTTTTATTTTGGGTGCTCCGTGTGTTTTGTAATGCAATGCCAGCTAAGAGGGGCGTGCAAGTTTTCAGCCTTAATTAGTATACCTCTTAATTAACGTATGTCGCGTGGCAACTAGTAACGCCCTCCCTCAGAGTAAATAAATAAGCGAAAAAGCATTGTCCATTGGCCTATGTAGTGCCTTAGCGTTGGAGTAAAATTGTAAGCCGACGTTACATTCCCCACATCCGCGGACTTCTTTCTCTGTAGCATATAATCAGACGCCTGCAAGCTATTTCAATCTGTTTTTTTCTGTGTGTTTTTCCTGGAACTAAGGCTAACAAGAATGGGCCCTTCTTTCAAAGCTTTCTAAAATTGTTCAACTTATCAAATACACATTGGGGTTTTCGTAGCTTCAAACTTTCAATTCCAAGCAATTTTCAGAAGTAACTGCCCAAGCTTTCTCTCTTTTATAAAGTTTGTATCATGTTTATGATTGCCAAAATCGTTTGCCCCTTAAATTCTTATCATCTTCTAGGGTAGATATTGCTGGTCGTTTTTGTCTTCAATTTCTGTTCGTTTGTAAACCCCATCATCTGTGTATTCAATCCATAAACATTTCCTGGCACTCCTATTAGAACCAAACTCATTGTGTCCTACTAGGTCTTTTATAGCTCTACTGCAGTGCATTAGGAGCTAGCTTCCGCTTTTGATTCTGCCCTCGAGACATTCTTTTTATAATATAAAAATTATAAAAAACAAATTGTTCCAAGCAATCAATAATAAACAATCTACAAAAAACCAACCATATCTTGGGCGTGCATTAGATTTTTCTAACTGCTCTTTTATTTTTTTTAACTCATCTTTGTCCCTTAAGTATATAATTTACCACTAAACAATCTTCAAAACTATCTTTGTACTTAGTGTAAAATAATAACACCGATTTAACGCGATCTAAAGTCCTTTTAAGACAGCATTTGTATTTTTGAGTAAGAGTCACACAAAACTAATGCGTGGCGTCCACGAACGGCCTAGCTGGACCAAGTCTTTTCTTTTTTTAATCAATGTCCCGTTCAACTGAACAGTCATCACAAATAAACAGGTTTCAAGTACCCTCAAATAGTCTATAGTAATGTTCTAAACAGTCGCTCAGTTTGTCACAGGAACACTTCTAAAAAATATTACGACTGTCCAAATAAACTTCCTTTCTTTGTAAGACTTGTTGTGCTTAATAATGGTTGTGCAGAATATAACAATGTGCACTCGTAATGAAATCTGTATATTGTTTGGAACAAATCAAGTACGAAAACAGTTTTCCCACACCCTGTAAGCCCCTGATATAACAAGTGCTGATCTTTTGCAGAAACTTCAAACGATCCATCTGTATTTAATAGGGTTAATTTCTTCTGCATTTTAAACAGGTGAGGCTTTTAGCCGGTTTTTCTTCAAATGTTTAACTGAGCATCACAAACCATCTAAATAAGCGTTTTTATTTGGGGCGCTTCCGTCTGCTTTCTTTGAAATAATTACTTTATCCCATCTTGCCCTATCCTTTCTCCACTTCCCAAACAATCAGTTCAAATGTGGATCTAAAATCCAACCACAGAACCTATTTGGTTATCAAGTAGTCTTCGAGCCTTTACATCAAAAAGGCGAAGATTTTACATACACGATCAACTTCAGGATCTCTTTGCCTACCTCCAGCCGAACAACTTTCTTATTTCATCGAAGTGTTGGTAAGGTAAACGTCCGGCGCCCTAAAACAACTGATCAGACTTGCCATTTAATTACAACAGTCAACTTCTCACAATTTTTGGATATCAAACGCTTCTGATTCTCTCTGAAAAGAGTTGTTCGTCAGTAAACAAGAACAAATTCCTTTTAAAGACTTTAGAGCACTGATTTAGATGTATGTTCCAAAGAGGTCTCGCTTGTTATATTTTCTGTAATTGCTGTATAACCTATTTCATAATAATATAACCGTTTACTTTATACTGGGGTTAAGAGTGTTCTAGCCAGTCCATGTTAGTAACAACATCCAAACTCAAGAGAGATGTCGCTAACTGTGTATTTAGCTAAAGGTATCTTCAGATAGAACGACAGAACCGCTAGGATTTCAATGTTAGAATGATAAGTAAGTTTTTCTTTTGAGTGGATGCCGCCTTGGTATATGGCATATGCGTCTTAACCTTCAAAACTTGAGGAAGCAGAATCTGTTGCCAAAGCCTCCTGCACTGCCTCAATCTTTACACATCCTCCTTTGCATCCTTCTCGCTTTAAAAAGCCGTGCTTGAGGCCTTCGGGCTTTTGTATTCCCTGATAAACATTCTCTTTTCTTTCTTTTTTAGGCAGCCATAGATCAGAACAGAGGGGCAAAAATGTCTGCCACGCCTATATACAGACATCTCTGCCTCCAGTTTTGATTGCTATGTGATTAACGATTGCCCTGCAAAATAGCAAGCAACATTAGCATTAGGCTCTGCGCTGTAAAATCTATTTGAATGATAGTTTCGCGTGCCTGGCATTAAACAACATCACGCCAAGATCCAGGAAACTTGACTATTAAAGTTTGCCCAGGCTGAACTGTTGATTGAGTATTTACACTAATTACGTCTGCCTTATAACTTTTACACCGTGGGGTTCCTTTTCTTTTCTGTAAGGGATCGAGGGTCACAACCGTATGAGTTCAATTTTTTAATTAAAACAAAAAAGAATATAAATAAAAAATAGGTGATGAAGAATTAGACCCAATTGATCCTGGTTGAAGAAGAAGAAGATGAAACAGAACTGGCCCTCATAGCAGAAGAGCTTGAAGGAGCGGTCCATTGACTTCCCTAAAACGTCAAGAACTATTGCGAGAAAGAATTCAATCATTCAATAAAAGCATAGGACGAGAGCTACCAGATGTGATTTGATCCCTAACATTTTGAGGAAGAATGGCGGTCCATTTGTATATAAAAAACTGTGCTCGAGGTCGTGTAAATGCTACTCAATGAAAAACCCAAGCAGGTTTTTTAGAAACTAAGCACAATAAGGCTAAAACTCCCTATTGATAAAGCAGAACCATTAAACCTTTTAGAGGCTAAGTCGAGCCGCTAGTCATTTACAAAACTGGAGCGGGGGCTGCCAACACAATCTGAAATACAAAAACATACCTCTTCAAGAATTTAAAATCAAACACAGATGAACTAATAGCAGAATTGAAACAATTTATGTAGGAGACAGTCAGAAAAAATAATTAGAAACAATTAATGATCCTCCATTGCCTATGCGCGACCTCCTCGGGGTATTAAGGCTGAGCTTTTTATACGACAATAAGGGAAGAACAAATGTCTCGGGCACAGCAAAACTTAGTAAGCTAAAGAGAGAGATTGAAAAGAAAAGAAAAATAAGCTGCAGATAACAATTTAGGGCAATAAGAAAAGGGTAGAATACAGCAGAAAATACAGAGTTAATGGTAAAAGGGAAGGGCAGGTTAAACGAGAGTTCTATTCTCAGAGGAAATCTAAAATCTCAAACACCAATTCACAGAAACTATAAAGAGAATACTTTCAATGAAATCACTACGCTGGCAGAAAGAATAAGGATTCTGTTTTAGAGAAAGGGGAATCACAGTAGTTAGCATATTAACGGCTATTGTTTTCCATCCTCAACACTTGTTTATGCTTTAACGGGGCGGGCGCCTCCAGGGCCTGTAACGCCTTCCACGTCCTCAGCCTGTAAAATTGGATTAGAAAACAATTGCATCATCTAAGCAAACTTATTAAAGAAGTTAGCTGCTAAAGCGCTTGATGCTCTGCCTGGCATAATATGCAGTGTTGTTAGTTGGGTTTTGTCTACTATAGGTAAGGTAGCTGGTTATATGGCTGACCATCTGTGGACGTTAGGAGTGCTAGCTGCTGGATTAATTTTTAGTGAAATAAAGTATGGCTAATCCAGTGAAAGTTAAAAACACAACAAGGGCTGTCTTTTCGTTAGTATGCTTGTCAGCGCGAGGTAGATCAACAGGTGGTGTGCTTTCTGGGCTGCTTTCTGGCTGTGGGGCGCTTATAACTGGATCGCTTTCTTCAGAGCTAGGTACTTTCTTTAAAATGGATGGCACGGGCCTTGTGTTTAAGCTTTGATTGTGCCCTAAGTTTTGGTCGTCTCCAGCTATAAGGATTTCATTGTTATAATTCAGTATCATGCCAATCTGCAGTCTAAGGTCAGAGGGTAGCATGTATAATCCATGGCCTACAACAAAGTCAACCTTTGACCTAGCGTGTGCAAGAACGTCTTGATACCTTTGTATGCTGGCAGGCAAATCAACAGCAGAGTTAATAGCATCTTCTAAATTGGCTAAAAATTGTTTTCTGGCATCAAAGCCTGTAGATTGATCCACTATGTTAGACTTAGTCTGTGCTTGTGCTCTAATAGGCACCAAACGTATGTCCTTATGGAGTCATTAAGCCTTTGCACCCTGGCATTGTTAGGCCTTCACTTTATCTAAGATAAATGTTGCCAAGCATTAGGATGTTTTTGTTCTATGGATCCCAATCAAACTTGTTTGTTTGGTTGAAAAGAGGTGTGACCAGGCCAGTAGTCATAAGTATATTCTCTTTTTGTACCCACAAATACAATGTGCCTAACCCATGATTGCGGTCTAACTTTTGCCTAAAATCAGTTGAAGGATCAATGTTAAATTCGTTGCAAATTTTCATATGCATTATTGTCCATTGGGCTTTTAAATGGATTAAACGCGCTGTCGCTTGGGAGTGGCACTTGTAGTTCAGTTAGTATTCGCCTGTACTGGTAATAAACATGAAAGTTATATACTGACCTTACTAAGAGATTGGGGTGGTTTAAATGGTTTGCATATGAAACCCCACAGCCAGTAGTTGCGCAGTAAACCGCAAAATTTAACTGATTCTGGAAAAAAGCCATAGGGCGGGATGACCATGCTGATGGCACTATCATTCTTTATTGGTGGATTTAAATATCTAGTTAGTGGATTTACAAGCCTAACTTGGAAGCCGTATGATTCATCTACTGCAATGGTTAGTAAACTGAAGTCTAAGATTTGGGTTATAAAACGCTCCTACATTGTAAGCGACACTTTCGTTATATTTAAAAGGTTCCATTTTTTTAAAATTAGTTTTTTAATAGTTATAAAAGGATGTACATCTATATAACCAAGCAAAACGAGCGTGTGTTCTTACGTACCCCAAATTTAAAATAGACGCGGTGATTGTAGTGTCTCCCTTAGAGAAATTGGGTTTAAATAAAATGGATTAACATATCTGAAAAAGATAAGAATAACTGGGTGGATATTAAGGACGGGCAAGGCAATCTATTAAAACATTTAAAAATACCTGATGGTTACTGCAACTTTTGTTCTTTAAGAGAAGTATTTAGTAACTTTGGCATTAAGTTAACAATTAATGAGGCAAATCTTAATTACTATACATTTTAAAGAACTTGAAGAAAGGGAGTATGTTTTCCCTAGAAGCCTTGCTCGAATTTTGGGCTTTTATGATAGTGGCGAAACGTATCATATTAAAACACATATGTACTTAAAAAGCGGACTTTATGAGTATGTAGGCAGTAGACCATCTGATTTTCTCATGAACCCAATGTTGTATGTTCATTTACAACAGTTAAAAACAGATACTAATTTGTTTAATGGCTATCCATCTACGGTTCTACGAGCACTGCATCCAGTTAAGGCAGGGTTTTGCGATTATCAGTTATATAGTTTTGGAGGAAGACAGTGAATTTAAAGAATTAATTGAGGGGTCTATAAATTCATTGGATGTAAAAATAACTAATCAAGTTTGTAAAACCAGTTGTCTGTTCTAATTTATTAATGGTGCTGGAAGTAGAAGAGCATATTAGAAGAGTAAGAAGGACTCAGTCCCGCGGGCGTTAATTTTTATGTGTCTGAGAGAGAATGTAAATATGTTTGTTCACGATCACCCATGTTATTCTGCACGGAAACCCCCGTTTCAATGTGCTAATTTTCGTCAATATTTGATGGTTTTGAGGTGTTAATTTTGTTTAAAAAACAGGTGTTAAATTTGGCCAAAACTGACATGTGATGGACGTGATTTCTATGTGAAAAGGGGGGTTTTCGTGCAAAATAAGATGGGTGGTCGTGAACCCGCATATTTACATTATCTCTCTCTCTCTCTCTCTCTCTCTCTCTCCCTCTCTCTCTCTCTCTCTCTCTCTCTCTCTCTCTCTCTCTCTCTCTGTCTCTCTCTCTCTCTCTCTCTCTCTCTCTCTCTCTCTCTCTCTCTCTCTCTCTCTCTAGCCTCGAGAGCAGTTTGGCAGAGAGTCACATCCAGCAAGCAGACTGATTTGCCATTGTTTTTTGTTTTTTTGTTTTGCATACATATTTTCATCAGAACAAGCGGTTTAAAATCACTGTTTGCTCTGTCACTGGAAACACTGATTAGATTATCACGTCATTTCCACT
>CM031603.1:36716813-36736666 GCA_018398815.1 Conus ventricosus
TCAACCAACAACAGCACACACCAGGACAACCATCATCATCCACACTGACATTAACAACACCACTGGACTACATCAACCCTCACCACCGATCTCACGGGTCTGTTTCAGATGTTTCCAGATGGCGGTCCGTCTAATGCTATAAACAATTCAAGAACTAATCCCACAATATATTCTAACCAACCCATTCCTCTCTACATTGATCTAACCTCCTTCTTCTTCCTCCTCCTCCTCCACAACCATCATCATTGATCATCATCGGTCTTCATCCTTCTCATCATCAGCAGCAGCATTACTGAGACGACCGTTTCCCATTCAAGTTACAACATTTGTGCAAACCGTGCTAACCGAAGGTAGACGTCCCGAAGTCGGTTTGAAAGTTAACCTGACTGCTGCCACCACCTGCGCTCTATTTAAGAGCTGTGATAAGCCGAACACGGTTAGCAGTCTCTGCAGTGATTCCGGCAGCTCAACTACCCAGAAGCCGGAAGAGGGACTGCTATCTGTTTTTGGTGTCAGTACATTATTTTATCTTTCATATTTATTTATTTTTGCAAACCGAGATCGTTATTCTCTTTAGGATCGACTGGAAACTTCCTCCTCAGCGCACTGGAAAGTTGTGTTTAGAAAAGAAAAGTACTGTGTTATGTTCTGTTATCCTATGACTTGGTAGCAAAACGAAATCTTTCGAAAACATGAAAAGATGAAATGAGTGTTAAGGAAGGAAGTGGTCTTCCGGGAAAAAAAAGTTTTTTTTCTGTGACTAACAATTATATATTCATGATGAAAACATAGTCAGTTTATTCCAATAGTGGTTTAGCTCAGCTTTGCGAGAAGAGGGTAGAGTTTCTGATGCTAATGGACAAGAAGCTTCCAGAGTGACGACATAGCTATCATATATGCGGTTTCAATGTTTGAATGTTGTGATGAAGAAGTAAACTTCTCACTCTTGATGGAGAAATTGAATAGTTGTGTGTTAGTAAATAAGATTGTTTGAAATCTTTTTCCCCTACAATATATTGAAGTAGAGGAATCTTTTGGAAACGATACCTTCTAAAAATTTCGTGATTATATTGAAATTAACTGAACAATTCCCTTGTCCGTGAGTTACAAGAAAAAGACAATGAACATTATTGGTTCGTGGGCAATTTATAGCTTTGGATGAAAAGTAATCATCAATTGTGTGTATGATTGTATTCAGGCTTAAATGGAGAGGGACCTAAGTGGAATTCTTTCCCCAATTTGGAAAACTAGATTCCTGAAATCCTTTCCCTGTGTAGTGCTGTGATTTCGTCGGGAAAAGGCAATGTTTGTAGTGTTGAAGAAAGAAAAGCTGTGTTTGTCCAAAGTTCTAGTGGAATGTGAATGTGGATACTGAATTAGGAATGTAGTCGTGATTGATAATGAATAGTCGTCCATGATAAACACGGTAGTTGTAACGTTATTTCCCCCCCAGTTGAGAAGTGTGACCCTGGTCTGAAGGGGACTGGCTGCCACTTTCTGAGGGTTGGGGCCGTAGCTGTGTTCAAAACCCCCCCTTGTTCAAAAATAACGCCCTGTGTCGGCGTGGAGAGGTGGCCTGAGCGTGCCGACAACTACCCTACCTGCCACTGCAGCAAAACCCTGGGCCGACAAGCCCTGGAGCCAGTTGGGCTTGAGGAACGCCGCTGCTGCCCGCCAATGCCAGAGCCGCCCGCATCTCGCGATTTGATCCACAGCGAACCTGTTGGCTAGGTCGTCGCAGCGTTCTGTATTTTTGTGAGTGAGCCACAGCTCCAGTGTAGACTGTCCCTTATCGTTGGCAAGAGACACCGTTAGTGTGGAGTGATTTTATGAGCCACATCTCCTGTGTGAGGACGACGCCCTTGTCGTCGGCAGAGACACCGTCTGATGTGTTAGATCTTTTGAGCCAGAGCTCGGTGAAGTTGCTATAGTCCTGAGTCGGAGACCTGACTCATGTAGACGTCGTCTTTGTCGTCTTCGTCGTCTTCATAGTCTTCGTCGTCTTCAAGCATTCCTCCCTGATCGATGTCGTTGGAACTCTGCGCCGGTAGAGACTGTGGTTGGAGCCGGACGTGGGCCAGTACCCAGCAAGCGCTAGTATATAGCCAATTATATATAATATATTTGTGTTGTACCACTTAAGGTGTGTGTAAACCGACCTATTGAGTTCTTAGGCATTTGTTATTTATGTTTGTCTGATAGGGCTACTGCAGCATCAAACAAAACTGTTGTTTTCTGTTGCCTGGCTGTCGATGTTCGGGTGCGTGGGTAGGTGAAAGTGAATTGGAAAAGTGCATGCATCCATAATTTCCTGTGTGAGAGTCAGAGAGGTCGGAACCCGCAGGGACACTACCCATTCCATCCGTAACAATCACCATCACCCATCCCTATCATCATCATCATCATCATCATCATCATCATCATCATACATCATCACATCATCCAATCATCATCTCCATCACCACCATCATCATCAACCACCACCCATCATCATCATCAACATCATCATCATCATCATCATCATCATCATCATCATCATCATCATCATCAACAACATGGTGATACTCCTCAGTGTTTGAGGAAGGCATAACTGTGCAGGTCATCAGTGCACAGGGGAGTGGCTCTGTAGACCAAGTCGTGTCTCTGCTGAGTCATGAGCAACAGGACAGTGAGGACATGTTGTTGAGCGCAGTATGTCTCTGCTTGGTGGCCACACTTCCTCGTTTCTCTGCCAGGGGCTTTGAGGTGAACGCACCTCTTTTCCAAAAGTCGTTGGTGCATCATCCTGGTGTGGCACGCCAGTGAGCTCGGACAATGGCTGAGGTCACAAGATCAACAGGCAGATACCACAATTACTGTACACTGTCTTCCCACCTGCCCTTTGCAGCGTGACGTGGTTGGCCTCACTGTCTGCAATCCTGCTTAGCTCACCATACATCATCTCTGTGGAATCCGGATGGTCCTTCCACTCAATAAAGATCGTGACCAAGAGCAGTTGGACCTGTTCAAACTCCCCCTTTTTATGGGGGGAGGATCATTCACCTCATAAGTGACACAGTTTTGCCCTGTTTGCTATGTCTCCCTGTACCACCGTCCAATAGGTTTTGCCAGCTGATAGAAGTAGCCGGGAGAACAACAGCACAACACTGTGACACTGTTGGTTATTAAGAAAACGAGGGGGCGGGAGGAGGAGGTGTTCGCGCTGCGCGCGCGCGTGCGCGCGCACGTCGGTGGGTGTGTTGAGTGTGTTGGTTGTGTGGTGTGTGGTGTTGTGTGTTGTGTGTGTGTGTGTTTGTGTGGTGAGTGTTGTGTGTTGTCGTTCGGTTAATGTCCCTTCCACTACAGTGAATTCAGACAGTTTATATGTGTGGTAATGAAGTATGTAAGTGATTGAGTGTATTATTATGTTAATGCTAGAATATCTCACTCCTCCCCCGCCCTCCCACCCACCCCTCCCCTCTATGCCCACTCTTCTCCATTTGAGATCAAAAACAAAATTATGTAACAGAGTATAGAACAAGATCTAAAGATAAAGACCAATTGAACTACTTGCAACAAACATTTGCAAATTGACTCAAGAACATAAGAACTGTATAAAAAATACTTGGTAATTGTGAGAGGCAAGGAAGTCGATCGAAAGGAAAACCATCCAGTGTAACCATCAATTCCCGAAATTGTAAAGAGTTCCTCTAGCTCTGGGCATTGAAATAGTAAATAGACTGATACTGTACGGTTTCCCCACACATACATTTAACCGTTAAGACAATATATTGTTTTCAATGCGTTCAAACGAAATCTATGGATTAAGCTTTCAATCTCCCTAGACGAGAAAGAGGCTAAGTCTGCATGTCCTTCAATTCGTCTTGATATGGTATTAGAAATTCATCATCTCATTCATCTTTTTTCCTTTGAAAGGCAATTACGTTACTTTTGTTGGATCCCCTCTCATTGTGGTATTGTATCCAACAAGCGCGTAGATCAACTAGCAAGGAAAGCAGCTCAAAATGTCAATTACCAATACCACTTAACATTCCTTTAGATTTGAAAGAATGTTTTTCAATTATAAATTCAACGTCCAGAGAAAAGGTAAAACATTACTGATGAACTCAGACGTCCAATATTATCACAACTGTGTAAAGTTTAGTGATGGGTACAAGGGGAAAACGTACAAACAAGTGCGTGTGTGTTGGTGTGTGTGTGTGTGTGTGTGTGTGGTGTGTGTGTGTGTGTGTGTGTGTGTGTGTGTGTGTTGTGTGTTTGTGCGTGCGCGCATGCGTGCGTGGGGCGTGTGTGCGTGTGTGTGTGTGTGTGTGTTGTGGTGTGTGTGTGTGTGTGTGTGTGTGTGTGTGTGTGTGTGTGGGGTGTGTCTGTTTTGTGTGTGTGGTGAGTGTGTGTGTGTGTGTGTGTTGTGTGTGTGTGTGTGTGTGTAGCCCTGACATACTCTAGGACCGCTTTCTCTTCCCCTTCCTTCCCATTACCATAGGTGACCCCTTTCCCTCCACTATTTCTCTCTTTAAGTCACTCCGGGTCGTCTTTTGGCCAACCAGCGTGTCCACATGGGGAACATCAGGTAGGTTTTTTTTTTTTTTTTTTTTTTTTTTTCTTTAAAGCTCCACCCAATCCCTCGTCCTCCCTCCCCACTCCACGTTTCCCCTCCTCTCTATTCCGTCTCTGAGAGAGAGAGAGAGAGAGGGGAGAAGAGAGGAGAGAGAGAGAGAGAGAGAGGAGAGAAAAGAGAGAGAGAGAGAGAGAGAGAGAGAGAGAATTACTGTGTTTGTCAGTATTGCTCTGGTTGTATGTATGAATTTCGCTAGATTCGCATCTAGCGATTAATTCCACATAAGTAGGAGGGTGATTCGTAAGTATGTTAGAAACACCTGGTCTTTATGAGTTGTTGAACTTGAACCTTTTGAGACTGCGCATACGTAAAAGATACCAGGACAAGGGTTGTCTTTGATAATGAATTGTTGACCAATGATAGTTTAACATACCACACATTTAGACAGTTGCATGCGCGTGTCTTTGTGTAGTAGCTTGTGTGACCTTCTCTTGCACGTACTTTAGCAAGCATATTCAGGTAAAAGAGCTGTGTTCTACAGGATTTGTGCACCTGCCAAGAATCAACCCAGAGTCCATCATTCCCCATCCTCAGGGCCCTCTCTCCATCAACACCACACTCACAGTTCCCACCTCTCTCTCTGTTCTGCTCAGTGATCTCTACGTTGAGATGGATCCCGATGCCTCTCTCACCCTCTTCAGTCACAACCAGGGGCATAAACCTCTCTGGACAGTGAGTGGTCAGCAGTTTTTCCCCTTGCCGGACATCTATAGCCATACAGAATCCTTGTTCTTCCAGTTCAAGGTGGAGGAAGTGCCGGATTGGAAACCCAAGCGCTTTGGTGCGAACAGAATACCACTCTGAATACCCCATTCCTCACATGTTTGCTGGCTTCAGAATCCTCTTCACTTTCCACCAGGTGAGGCTGCCGACGTTCGGAGCTCAGTAATGTAACATGCTTGAGTGGGGGAAAAAGCAGCGTTTGAGACACAGAAATGGGGGGAAATGGAAATAGTTCAGAATTATACCGGAATTAACCCCCACCCTCCCCATGTGTTGCTTCCACCCTCCCCCCCTCCACGATTCCTCATCCTTGAGCTTTCTCAGGGCGTTTTTAAGGTCGTTCAGATTCACAGCAAGGGTACTTCAGGCACTTTTGATGTTTCACTTTTCACCGTTATCTCCCCACCCCCCCCCCCCCCCCCCCCCCCCCCCCCCTAACCTCCACCGTCTTCTTTGCCAGCCTGAAGAATGAGAGAGCGGATGGTGGCGGTGTTGGGAAGGTTGGGGGGGAGGGGGGGGGGGGGTGTAGTGAGGTGTCGTGCATCAATCAAATGCTATACGAGCATGTGTGACTCGACTCGATTTGTTTATTGTCAGGAAAACCCCAAAACGTTACCAGGGAAAGCAGAACAGCAGTGAAAATAACACGTTTAGACTGTCACTGGAGATACAGTCTCACGTTCTCAAACGCACCCTTAGTGAACGTTCTTTCTGACTCACCATTATCTAATAAGTCCCCCGCCGTCAGATATTTTTCATTTATCATTTTGCCACATGATTGTTGATTCGTGTCCACGTCAAAGTGCGTTGTTCTCATCAGCCCCAAACATCCCCCGGGTCACTGTGTCTGGCAGGATTCACTGCATGATGACACCCCTGCAGTTTGTGGCAGTCTGTGTCTGCTGCTGGTTGGAATCTGGTGACCGATCAGGAAGCACCATTTCAGATTTTGAAGAGCCGATGTTGTATCTTGTGACCGATCAGGAAGCACCATTTCAGATTTTGAAGAAACCGATGTTGTGATTTTTACTGAAGAAGCCGATGTTGTGATTTTTACTGAAGAAGCCCATGTTGTGATTTTTACTGAAGAAGCCGATGTTGTGATTTTTACGGACTGACGACTGTTTGTACCTTTGCTGTGTTTCAAGGACGCCATGTTTTGGTTACTTTCATGGACGCACAAGTAGAGTCAATAGACTGACAATCAGAATTATTTCAGAGCGTGTCTGATGGGTAGATATTTAGTAGGTGAGTGAGTTAGTGAGTGAGTGATGTGAGTATGAGTATGTGTGTGTGCGTGCGTTCGTGTGTGTGTGTGTGTGTGTTGCGCGCGCGTGCGGCGTGGTTGGTGGGGTTTTGTGTGTTTGGTGTGTGTGTGGTTGTGTGGTGGGTGTGGTGTGTGCGTGCGTTTTCGTGTTATATTCAACACCCCCCAAAACCACAACACACCCCCACCACCCACACACCACAAAACCACACACACACACACACCACACCACACACACACACCCCACCCCCCACCCCCCCCCCCCCCCACACACACACCACCACACACACACACACACACACACCAAAACACACACACACACACACCCCACACACAAAACACACACACAACCCCACACACCACACACACACACACCCACACACACACACCCCCCCCACACACACACCACACACACACCACCCCCACACCCCCCCCACACCCACCACCACACCCCCACACACAAAACACAACACACACACAACACAACACAACACACACCACCCACACACACACCCCCACACACACACACACACACACACACACCCCCAACAACACACAACACCACACACACACACAACAACACACACACCCACCCCACCACAACACACCACCACACCCCCACACACACACACCACACACACACACACCCACACACACAACACACACACCACACACACACAAAAATATATTATATAATACACCATAATATAATAAATGTAAAATGAGAAAAAAAGGGAAGGTTAAAACCAAGGTTAAAAACTCGAAAAATTTGTTTCTAGCGGCGTTGCGCTTCGTCAGGTTTTTTTGTTTGCCCACCGCCGATGTTATAAGCGTGGGGCTCACTTTTGCGGTTTTTAGCACGTGCGGGTTGGCTGCACTGTTTTTGGGGGCTTTCGGGTTTTGTTTTGGATGTTTCCTAACAACGATTTCCATTTATCCTGCGTTGTTTACTATTTCTTTTTGGTTTTAAATTTGCAAATGTGGTTTGCAAGTATTAACCATTTTTCAGTTAACCAAGGTTGCACCTTTTTTAAACTTTGCTGTATGGTGATGCTCTTTTTTATTTTCCAGATATGTTGTGTTTTGTTTTTGCGCTTTAAAGTTTCCAATATATTTGCTCATTTTTTTGGGTTTTTTATTTTCTTTATTGAATGACTGTTTGTGGTTTGCATAGGTTTGAAGGGGTTTTCAGTGATCCCATGTATTTTTCTTTTCATTTTCTGATGTTACGTAGCCTGGTATACAATTTGTTGGGGAGACATTTATTTTTTAGTGGCACTGCTCCTTTCTCGTGCAATTCAAGATTTCCTTTCTTCACCCTTCTTGCGTGTGATTTTTTTTTTAAGGATGCGTCAATAGTTTTTGGGGTTTGGGCAACATGAGTACGATAGTTTAAAACAGTGTTTTTGTTAAATATTTTGGACTTTTGTGCTCTTTTGGAAATGAAGTTCGGGATTTTAAAGAATTTCTTTCCCCATGTTTGTTTTGAGTTTCCCGTCTAGGGGGGGTTATACCATAATTTTTCTTTTCCTATTTTTCTTGCTTTTATTTTGTGTTGTTTTCCGGGTTTGTATTGTAGTTGTAATTGTATCCACTTTTTTGTAGTGCCCCGGTATTCCACGCTGCATTTTTGAACACTCTCTCATTGCATGACGGGTTTGATATCTCTTTTTTATGCCATGGGGTTGGCTTAATACGAGGGGGATGGTTATTTTTTGGTGTGTACATAAAAGGTGTATCTTTTGGGTTCTTGTTGGTTTATATATATGTTGTTAAACCCAGTGTTATGTCTAATATTCACTACCTCTTTGTTTCTTCAATGGGATCTTAAGTTGGGGTTTGGGGAAGATTTTGCATATTTTTTCTTCTTGTTTTCGAGGGTTCTTGGGTTGTTTTTAGTGCAGCAAGGCCTCGGCCTGACAGTCCGCTTTTTTCCCCCGAGTTTTTTCTTGATGTTGGCAGCATAAATTTCCCACCATTTCACATGTTTCTGCACCTCATTAAAACCCAGGGTTTACGTCGAATGTTATTTTCTTTTGGTTTTCCTGATCCAGGTTTCATTTCTGCTGTGTAGAATGTTTTCTTTGTGGAGAACCATCCAAAAAAAAAACCCAAAAGCCCCAAAAAACACGGGGGGGCCCAAACCCGCACGTGCTAAAAACCGCAAACGGGAGCCCACACGCTATATAAACCCGGGGGCAAACAAAAATTCCTGCGCCAGGCAACCCCGTAGAAAAAAATTTGTGGGTTTTTTTAACCTTGATTTAACCTCCTTTTAACATCATTGAAAAATGTTGCCCCCAAAGGGGGTCGAGCACTTTTAAAAATCATTTTAGGCTCTTTGATTATATTCTTATATATTAAAATATATATATATAATTATATATATATATATATATATATATCTATATACATAAATCTATTATATATAAAATATATATTTTTAAAAATATATATATATAAATATATATATATAAACCTCCCGGGTTTACCGGCTCGCCGGGATTCGTACAAGATTTTCGGGCCCACCCCCCTCTCCCCACTTAAAAGACAATACAATAAAATTCAGCTTGGTTTGTTTCGTTTTTCCCCTGAACCAATTGCCCCAGCCCCCCCTATCTATTACCCAATTTTTTCGGACGCCCACCCCTTCTTGCCTCTTAAACCCCCCCTCACAATTTTTTCGAAAACATCACAGCCATAGAGGGGTGCCTGTACTTTTTGAACTTACCGATGCATTTCATTCCTTGATTGAAGTGCTCCCAAAAGACAACTCTGTGGGCCCCCATAACCTAGTGGGAAAAGGGGCTGGACTCCTGATCCCCAAGGGCGTGGGTTCGAATCCCGGGGTTAGCTTGGAAAATTTTTAAAGTGCAATGTTCCAGCTAAAATGACCCCTAGTTCACCCCATGTCCACCCGGCCCCGCGGTGTCAGGGCTAATGGACGGGCAACCTCGAACCTTCTTTGGGGGACGGACGTTAAAAACCCTCCGCCTCTGTGAAAAGATCATTTTCACGACCATCATTCTATTTTAGGGCCTCTGGGGAGAAACAATTCTGGTCTCCTGTTTTGGCGGCAAGTATAGTCAGTGTTTTCTGCGTTTCCCCTTTTGATGCGCAACGTGGAAAATTTTCCCTGTTAAAATACGAACGGTAGGGCTGCCCCAAGGAAGAAAAAAGTTTCCCCCGGGTCTTGATAATTTAAGGGGAAAAGGGTTTTTGGGGAAAATGAAACCCCCAGAACTGGGGTGGCAGGGGTAGTTCATGGGTTCCGGGAATTCGGGAGCACACCAGTTCACCTTTGTGGGGCCACAATAATTTGCTTCACAAAAATTCCTGGCAACTGCTGAAGACACTCGGGTGGGCCCCTAAAATCTTTGGCGGGTCCAATGAGCGGAGAATGATAATGGGGGCTCTAGTTTTAGAACATTCAGAGGGGGAATCCCCGAAAAACTCAATGAGTTCGGAGTTCTTGGGATAAAGGACTCACTCTCTCATTCTGGCCGGTCCAAAAGACTGTACAATTTCCCTCCAGGGGGTCACATGATTTTTCTGTTCAGTTGTTTGACATCTCGGGAGGGGGGAGGAGTTATGGGGCCCTTTCCGTTTAAACCCTCATCTGGGACAGGAGCATGAAGATCCGGTAACTGCTTCTATCAGATTTTCCTGGCTATCATAAAACTGGCATAGTGGGTGCCAATTATATCGAAACATGACTCAATGGCACCATTTCCTTCAAGCAGAAAATTGGGGAAGCTGGCTGTCTGGGGATTTCCACGGGGCTCTCATAATGTGGTTAGGCGTTTAACAATCATGCCCGCCACTTCTCAGCAGGGGTTACAATTTGGCTCTGGTCCCTTTGGGGCAGGGAGGTCTCCCCGAAGTCCCACAGAACAGCGGGGAGCCTCCCCTTGGCCTTTCACTTGGGGGAGCCTGCTGCGTAGGTCCTGGCCCCGAACAGTTTTTAAAATCATGGGAGCTTTATTAAATTTGCGGGTTTCGCCCTTTGATGACTTTGGGCCCAAAGTTGACCCCCCGCTTGAAGAGCGGGTTTGGGGTTTTTTGCTGACGGGATCCCGAGGACCTTGAAAATGCTATGTCTGCCACCCCCCTGGGAAGAGTAGCGGCAATGCCATTGAAACTGGGTGCCAATTTTTCCCTTGGGGGCGGATCCTTTCGGAAAGATTTTAGGGTGGTCTTTTTGCCCCATGGGATCAAGGAACATTATGTTTGGGTTCTGGGGTCCTGCCTCGCTCAAACCCTGGTTAAGCTGCGTACTGCTCTCTGCACTGTCACTTTTTCACTGGTAACAGCCTTTCCGGAGTGCAGTATGTCAAAAAAAAGGTCCGCAGTAATTTTCGAGGCACAGTTTGTTGTTGTGTACTGTTGGCATCCCATACTCCCCTGTACACTTGCCCCCCAAAAAGGGAAAATTTTTTGCTGAATACGTAAGGTTGGTTGTAATGCATCTTTCTTCTTCTAATGACTCCTTTCAGGGCGTGAAGAGGAAATCTTCACAATGTCCTTTAAAATTCCACATTGCCTGGGTTACTGGGGGTTTCAACCAGGAAATACAGAAAATCCCAGCTCGGGGTCTCTGAAGATGGAGGGGTTTCCCCCAGGGCGTTGTAAAAGGGGCATCTTCTAGGATCCCGAGCATTACAACTCTCGAAAAAAAGTTGTGGACATAGCCCTTACAAATTCAGCCCTCAAACGGGGTCCTTTCATAACTTGGTACAGCCTCAAAAAGAGCACTCCCCCTCGGGCTGTCGTACAATCCCGATTGCAGTGCCCCCCTTTTTTCGTTTCTTCCCCATACTGATGGCATCCATGAAAGTGCTCAGGGACTTCCCCCGTACTTTAGCCCGTCGTAGGTGTAGGGGTTTTTAAACACAGCAAAGATGGGGGGAAAAAGGGTTTCTTCTGGGGGGGAGCCTTGTGCTCTTTGCGCTGCGTTTTTGGATTGAAGGAAACCCCTTTTCCATTCTCAAAGGACAGCTTTTCCTTTCACCAAAGGGGGCCTCAGCAGGTCAAACCCAGGAGTCTCCAGGGCGCCTCGATGCTGCCAACGTAGCGGGGATTCTGGTACTTTTTATCTCATCAACGACTGGGCTTGTTGAGTCTCCTTTACCTGCCCTGAGTGGCTTGGGGTTGGGAAAACGGCTTGGTCTTCCCTTTGGACATAATTCAGGAGTATTGATGGATTTTTTTTCACGCATATTTCCCCCATTTAGTTGCGTTGAACTAATGAGGGGGGTAAAGGGTTTTAGGGGAAAACCCCTGGTTTTGACATGAATTTTTCCCCTTTTCCAAACGTCCAAATTTTTTAAGTCCCAATCAACTCATCGCTTCCCCGTACTTGGGGTAACGCCTCACCCCCCTCTAGACCCTTTTGCCTCTCAATCAATTTTACCCACGATTTGTTTTCGTAAAAATACACGTCGATGAGGATTTGATTTATGAACATACCGATGCATTTCAATTCCCCGATTAAGGCTCCAAAAATGAAAAACTCTGTAGGGCCCCCCTAACCAGTGGACTCATGATCCAATGGGGGTGGTTTTTTAATCCCGGGGTTTGGCTTGGAAATTTTATCGTGGAAAATTTCCCCGCTCAAATAACCATAGTTCACCCCGTATCCCCCCCTGGCCCCGCAGGGCCAGGCTAATGTGACGCGGGGCCCTTTTTCATATCCCTTTATTTTTAGCAGGACTTAAACCCAAAACCCCTAAACCTGTGAAAAAATTGCATTTTCACGATTTAAATTTTTATTGGAAGGCCCTGGGTTGCACATTTCTGGTCTCCCGTTTGGCGCAAGATGGCATGTTTCTGCCTTCCAGTCGGATGCGCAACGTAGAATTTCCATGTGAAAAATACGGCGTCAGGTCTGCCCCAAGGGGAAAAAAGTCTGACCTTGGCTCTTGATAATTGTCGATCGAAAGCTGGTTTTTTGGGGGAAAATAAGCCGTCAAACTGGAATGGCGGGGGGAGTTCTGGGGCCCGAGGAATTTTGGGGGGCACACCATTTCACCTTTTGGGGGGCCCCAAAAATTTTCGCTTTCTACAACATTTCCCTTTCAGACTGGGGAAGACACTCGGGGCCACTGAATATCTTTTTCGGGTCCGTGACGGAGAAGTAATGGGGACCCAGATTTCGCAACAGTTCATGAGGGGAATCCAAAAACCAATGGTTCAGGGGTTTTTGGGAAAAGGGCCCCCCATCATCATTTTGGGGGTGTAACAATCTGTACAGAGTTTTTCCCCTCCAGGACAGTAGCTACGATTTTTCTGTTGCTGTTTAATCTCGTCGGGGGGAAAATGGCCTTTCCCCTAACCAGTCTGCACATGAGCATGAAATCCGGGTAATGTTCTAAAACAAACCTCCTGGGGTATCATAAAACTGGCTAGGCGGGGGACCCAAAAAAGTATCTGGAAACTGACCAATGGCCCATTGCCAAATCAACAGAAGTGTGGCGAAATGGCTGTCTGGGGGTTTCCGACAGGGGGGCTTCATATTGGGGTTAGGCGTTTAAAAATCGCTCCGCCACTTCTTCCCACGTTTCAATGTTGGCTCGGTGCCTTTAGGCCCCAGGGAGGATTGCCAAACCCCACGAACAGCGTTGGGGGGCCTCCCCTTGGCCTTGCACTTGGTGATGTCCCGCTGGAGAGTCCATGGCCCGTAGACAACTTTATGGTCATGGGACTTCATTAATTATACGTTGCAGCCCTTTATACTTTGGGCCCAAAGTTGACCCACGCTTGACAGAGCAGGGTTGCGTTTTTTTTGCTTGACGGGACCAAAGGGGCCTTTAAAGTGCATGTACTGTCCCCCCACCCGGCAAGAGTACGCAATGCCCTTTTAACAGTGGTACACATTTGCCTTGGGGGGGATCCGTTTAGAAAAATTCGGATGGCTTTCCTGCCCCCAGGGCACAAGGAAAATTTGTTTGCTTGCTGTGGGAAAAACTGCCCCTGCCAAACCCTGGATAAAGCTTTTCGTAAGTCTCCGGTCCTGTCGCTTCTTCCGGGCCAGCTGCTGTCCGATGCAGTAGTTCTTAATTGGGCTGCATAGTATTCTCGAGGGGACAGTTTTTGTTGTGTGACTGTTGGCACCCATACTCCTCTGTACACTTGCCTCCAAGAAGAAAAGTTTTTTTGGGTGAATCACAGAATGCTTGGTTGTAATGGGATCTGGACTGTGCTTCATAAAAGACATCTCTTCAACTGAAGAGGAAATCTTCACAAATGGTCTCTGAAGGGTTCCCCCGGGTTTCCCGGGTTTTCTGGGGGTTCAAGCCACTGGATAAAACGAAGCCGCGCTGGGTTCCGAGAGATGGAGGCTTCCTCCAGGGGGTTGAAAAAAGGCGGTCATCTTCGGGTCCCCCAAAGCATTACAAGCTCTCGAAAAATGTTGTGGCAAAGCCGTTGACAATCTTCAGCCCTGTACGAACGGGCTTTTATAACGTTTAGTAGCACCTAAGAATCACTTCCCCGGGGGGAGATCTGCCAAAACCCCGGGTTGCAGTGCCCCCTTTGTCGTTTCTCCCCCAATTTTATGGACATCCATGTAAAAATGCTCGGGCTTCCACGTACTTCACCTCGTGGTAGGTGTAGGGTCTTTAAGACGGAAAAAAGGCGGTAAGGGTTGCTTCTGGGGGAGCCTTGGTTTTGCGCTGCTTGTGTTTTTTGAATAGACCCATTGTCCATTCTTAAAAAAGGGCAGCTGGGCTCTGCCCATGGGGGGCGCTCATCAGGGGAAACCAGGAGTCTCCAGGCGCCCCGATTGCCAACGTACGGGCTTCTGGGACTTTGGATCTCTCAAGACTGGAAATTTTTGGCGCTCCTTCACCTGCCTGGTGGCTTGGATTTTGGGGACGGCTTGGGCTGGCCCTTTGGAATACTCGGACTATGAAGGATTTTGTACTAAGATATTTCCCATTGAGTGCTGTTGAACAATGAGGGGTAAGGATTGTAGGGGACAACCCCCCGGTTGGTGACGATGATTTCTCTCTTCCAGCGTCACAATCTTTGTATTCCCCATCAGACTCATCGCGTCTCCTGTACTTGGGGTAACTTCCTCACCCCGCTCTTACCCTTTTGCCCCTTCCAAACATTTTACCCCACGTTTGTTTTCGTAATAAGTCACAGTCGATAGAGGTGCTTGTTTTAAAAAAAATACCCATGCATTTCTCCCCGATTGAAGTGCTCCAAAAGACAACTCTGAGGGGGCCCCCATAACCTAGTGGGACTCAACCAAGGCGTGGTTTTGAATCCCGGTTTTGGGTTTTGGGAAATTTTTTGTGGAAAGTTTCCACTCAATAACCCTTTTCACCCTATTCCACCCTGGCCCGCAGGTCCGGGGAATGTGACGGGTCGGCCGTCGCATATCCTTTATTTGGCACGGACGTTAAACCCCAAATCAAAAGGGCAAATCTGGAAAAGATTGCTTTCACATGTATTATACTATTGGAAGGCCTCTGGGTTGACAAAATTTTTTGGGCCCCCCTTTGGCGCAAGTATAGCAGTTTTCTGCGCTTCCCTACGTAGCGCAAGTGAATATTCCATGTGTAAAAACGGAACGGGCATTGCCCCAAGGGTAAAAATGTCGACCTTGGCTCTGTAAAGTCAATCGAAAGCTGGTTTGTGGGAAACAAGCCGTCGAACGGAATGGGAGGGGTGGTTCATGGGTTCCAGAGGAATTCGGGGAGCACACCAGTTTCCCTTTGTGGGGGCCACAGATATTTTCGCTTCTTTTCAACATTCCTGTGCAGAGGGGAAACACATCGGGGGGCCATGAAAATCTTTGGGGGTCCATGAGCGGAGAATATATGGGGACCAGATTCGCAACGTTCATAGGTGGGAAATCCAGAAATCTAATGGAGTTCAGGGGTTTCTTGTGGTAAAGGACCCCTCTCACATTTTTGGGGCCCTGTCAACGAGTACAGAGTTTCCTCTCCCGGTACAGTCAGCTCGATTTTTTGTTCGCTTGTTTCGTCCGTTCAGGGGGAGATTATGGGCCCTTTCCGCTAACCTTGCACATGAGCATGAAGATCGGGTAGAGCTTCTATCAAACCTCCCGGCTATCATAAAACTGGCATAGTGCTGGGGGGAACCCAAAATTTATTGGAAAAAAGACTCAATGGGACCCATGCCAAAGTCAAGCAAAGGTGGCGGCTGGCGTCGGGGGGTTTCCAGACAGGTGGGGGTCTCAATTGTGGTTTGGGTTTAAAAAAATCAAGCTCCCCCCACTTCTTCAGACAGCTTGACAATGTTGGGCCCGGTGCATTGAGGACACAGGGAGGCTGCCAGAACCCCCCGAACACGTTTGGGGGCCTCCCCCTTGGGCCCGTGCACTTGGGGATGTCCTGCTGCGAGAGTCCATGGCCCCCGTAGACAGTTTTAGGGTTTGGGGCTTCTTAATTTGCGGTTGCGCCTCTTTGAGCTTTGGCCAAAGTTACCCCCGCTACAAGCAGTTGGCGTTTTTTGTTGCGGGATCCAAGGGCCTTTAAAATGCATGTACTGTCCCCCACCTGGCAAAAGTGCGGCAATGCCCTTGGAACATGGCTAGCACAGTTTTTCCTGTGGAGCGGACCTGTTCGGGTAAGATTCAGGATGGCTTTCCGCCCCATGAGCATCAAGGAACTTATTTTTGGGTTGTGTGGGATCCTGCCCCTGCTCAACCCTGGTCTAAAGCGTCGTACATGTCTCTTGGCAGCTTCCTTCTTCAGTTCACAGCTCGTCCCCAGTGCATATGTCTAATTGGGGCTCCAGTAGTATTCTCGAGGCACAGTTTTTGTTTTGGGGACGGGCATCCCAATCCCTGTACACTTTCCTCCAAAGGGATTTGTGCTGAATCACATAAGTGCTTGTTTGATGGCATCTGTGTACTGTGTTATAATGCCCTCTCTTCAAAGTGGGAAAAGGGAAAACTTGCAAGTGCTCCCAAAGGTTCCACAGGTTTCCTGGTTACTGGGGTTTCAACCCCCGGGGTAATACAGAAGACCCAGCAGTCGGGGTCTCTGAGAGATGGAGGCTTCCTCCGGGGAAGTTGTAGAAGGGGGGTCATCTTCTAGGGGTCCAAGAGCATTACAAGCATTCGAAAAGTTGTGGGGCCCTAAAACCGGCAATCTTCAGCTCCTCGTACGAACGGGTCCTTTCATAACGTGAGTACACCTCAAAAAGTACCCTCCCTGGCAGACTGAACTGTACAAAACGCCGGATTTCAGTGCCCCTTTGTCGTTTCTTCCAATATTCTGAGTGGACACCATGTAAAGGCCAGGGACTTCCACGTACTTCAGCTCTCGTGCGAGGTGTAGGGTCTTTAGAGCACGGCTAAAGAGGGGGTAAGGGTTGCTTTTGGGGAGAGCCTTGTGCTCTTTGCGCTGCTTGGTGATTGAAGTAGACCCCCTTTCCCCTTTTCTAAATGGGCAGCTGGGCCGCACCAGGGGTGGGGCCATGCAGGTTTAAAACCCAGGAGTCTCCCGGCGCCCCGATGGGTCCAAGAGCGGGCTTTGGTACTTTGGATCTCATCAACGACGGCATTTTTGAGCTGCTCCTTCACCTGCCGATGGCTTGGAGTTGGGAAAACGGCTTTGGCGTGCCCTTTTGGGAAAATTTGGCGTACTATGGATTTTGACACTGTATTTTCCCCATTGATGTTGTGTTAACTAAAATAGGATAAGGATGTAGGGGAAAACCCCCTGGTGGGACGATATTTTCTCTGTCCCGCGTCACATTTTGTATCCCAATCAGACTCTCGCGTCTCCGTCTTGGGGGTAACTTCCTCACCCCCCTCTTGAACCCCTTCTTCCTCCAATCAATTTTACCTCACATTTGTTTTTCGAATAGAACACTCGATAGAGGAAGCTTGATTTAATGAACATCCCCAGCATTCTCAATTCCCGTGAAGTGCCCCCCCCCAAAGACAAACCTGTAGGGGGCCGCCAAACCTAGGGTCATGTCCCAAGGGCGGGTTTTTAATCCCCTTTTTTCTTGGAAATTTTATCGTGGAATGTTTCCAGCTCAAATAACCATAGTTCACCCTGATATCCACCCTGCCTCGCAGGTCTCAGGCTAATGTGACGGATCGGCCGTCTGCATATCCTTGATTTGAGCACGGACGTTTAAACCCAACTCAAACATGACAACTCTGTGAAAAGATTGCATTTTCACGATGTATTATATCTATTGGAAGGCCTCTGGGTTGACAACATTTCTGGTCTCCCTGTTTGGCGCAAGTATAGTCAGTGTTTCTGCGCTTCCAGTACGTGATGCTGCAACGTAGAATATTCCATGTGTAAAATACGGAACGGTCAGGTCTGCCCCAAGGGATAAAAATGTCTGACCTTGGCTCTTGATAATTGTCAGATCGAAAGCTGGTTTGATGGGAAACTGAAGCCGTCAGAACTGGAATGGCAGGGGTGAGTTCATGGGTTCCAGAGGAATTCTGGGGAGCAGCACCGTTCACCTTTGTGGGGGCCACATGATATTTTCGCTTCTACAACATTCCTGTGCAGACTGGTGAAGACACATCGGTGCCACTGAATATCTTTGGCGGGTCAGTGAGCGGAGAATGATAATGGGGACTCTAGATTTCAGCAACAGTTCATGAGGTGGAAGTCCAGAAATCTCATGGAGTTCAGGAGTTCTTGTGGATAAAGGACTCCCTCATCATCATTCTTGGCCGTGTCAACAGATCTGTACAGAGTTTCCTCTCCAGGGACAGTCAGCTACGATTTTCTGTTCAGCTTGTTGACAGTCTCGTTCAGGGAGGAGATTATGGCCATTTCCCGCTAACCAGTCTGCACAGTGAGCATGAAGATCCGGGTAGACTGCTTCTATCAAATCCTCCTGGCTATCATAAAACTGGCATAGTGCTGGTGGGACCAATATAGTATCTGGAAACATGACTCAATGGCACCATTGCCAATGTCAAGCAGAAGTGTGGCGAAGCTGGCTGTCTGGGGATTTCCAGACAGGTGGGCTTCTCATATTGGTGGTTAGGCGTTTAAAATCATGCTCCGCCACTTCTTCAGACAGGCGTTGACAATGTTGGCTCTGGTGCCATTGAGGACGACAGGGAGGATCTGCCAGAAGTCCCCACAGAACAGCGTTGGGATGCCTCCCATTGGCCTGTGCACTTGGGTGATGTCCTGCTGCGTAGAGTCCATGGCCTCGTAGACAGCTTTATAGGTCATGGGAGCTTCATTAATTATGACGGTTGCAGCCTCTTTGATGACTTTGGCCAACGTTGACCCACGCTTGACAGAGCAGGTTGGCGTTTTTTGCTTGACGGCATCCAGAGGGACCTTGAAAGTGCTATGTACTGTCCACCCACCTGGCAAGAGTAGCGGCAATGCCATTGGAAGCAGTGGCTAGCACTAGTTTGCCTGTGGAGCGGATCCTGTTCAGGATAAGATTTCAGGATGGTCTTTCCTGTCCCTCATGGAGCATCAAGGAACATTATGTTGCTGCTTGCTGTGGGATCCTGCCTCTGCTCAACCATGGTCATAAAGCTGTCGTACTGTCTCTCTGGTCAGCTGTCAGCTTCTTCAGCTGGTCATCAGCTGCTGTCCGGAGTGCAGTAGTGTCGTAATTGGTCTCGCAGTAGTATTCTCGAGGCACAGTTTGTTTTTGTGTGACTGTTGGCATCCCATACTCCTCTGTACACTTGCCTCCAAGAAGGAAGAGTTTGTGCTGAATCACAGTAAGTGCTTGGTTGTAGATGGCATCTGTGTACTGTGCTTCATAATAGACATCTCTTCAGACGTGGAAGAGGAAATCTTCAGCAAGATGGTCTCTGAAGAGGTTCCACAGGTTGCCTGGGTTACTGGGGTTGCAAGCCACTAGGATAATACAGAAGTCACGCAGCAGTCGGGGTCTCTGAGAGATGGAGGCTTCCTCCAGGGCAAGTTGTAGAAGGCGGTCATCTTCTATGAGTCCAAGAGCATTACAAGCATCTCGAAAAATGTTGTGGACATAGCCGTTGACAATCTTCAGCTCCTCGTACGAACGGGTCCTTTCATAACGTTGAGTAGCAGCCTCAAGAAGTAGCACTCTCCCTGCGAGGACTGATACTGTCAATCGCCGGATTGCAGTGCCCTTTGTCGTTTTTCCACATATTCTGAGTGACATCCATGTAAAGTGCTCAGGGACTTCCACGTACTTCAGCTCTCGTGCTGTAGGTGTAGGGTCTTGAGAGCACAGGGTAAAGATGGCGGTAAGGTTGCTTCTGGGGGGAGCCTT
>CM031603.1:36737666-36787666 GCA_018398815.1 Conus ventricosus
CCAAAACGGGGGCACCAATTTCCCCCGGGGGCCCCCCTTTGGGGGCCTTGGGGCTGCCCTGACGGTCGGTTAGGTGGGAGTGAAGGGAGTGATGACCTACACGTCCGCAAGAGACACACAAAAGATTACGATCCCAACACCCCATTTATTCACACCAGCAAAATAAACATTCCAACACACGCAACCTTGCACGATCACAATTAAAGCACTCCAACGCACACAACATGCCACACCCACGATCAAAGCACTCCAACGCACACAACATGCACAATCACGATCAAGCACTCCAACGCCACACAACATGCACAACCCACAATCAAGCACTCCCCACCCACAACATGCACGATTATAAATAAGTATTTCGCCATACGAGCACATGATCACCTTACAGCATTCCAGCCATTTGCAAATCCCACAATTTATAAGGAAATATTTCCAGCATTGACCTTTTTAAAACACCTTGGAGTGCGTGCACACCCCTGCCCCTGTCGAGTCTGCTGGGGCACCCTGTCGCACTAGGTGCTCCGAGCCGGGTTGGTTCTCGCAGGGAGTCGTCAAAGCCGACACCCTCGACTTCCAAGCGGGCTGGAAGAGCGTTGGCCCCGGGGGGGGGGGGGGGGGGGGGGGGGGGAGAAACTTTGCTGTTACTGGGGTCCTGGAGGGGGGCCAGGCCGGCCAGTCAAGACGGCGGCGTCTCTACCAGCCCTCGGCCCCGACCAAGGCGTGGCCTCGATCAGCGTGTGGCACCATCCCGTCCGTGGTCTCAACCAGAACGTGGCCTCGACCAGTCGTGGCACCATCCAGATCGTGCTCCAGGTGAACCCCCCGGGGGAGGGGGGGGGGGACGTTAGCTGGGAGGAGAGTCGAAGAGGGGGGAAAAAGAAGAAGGAAGGAGGAAGGAAGAAGGGTATGGAACCCTGCCGTCATTTACCGTCGGGACCATTGTGTCAAGTCTTAGCCACTCGCTGATGGGAGGGGAAGTGATTCAACGCACACATTAAACCATTGAATCAAGTCTTCTCACAGATGCAGGTAAAAGACTGCATTAATCAACAGGTTAAAAAACAAATATGAATTATTTTCCCCCTTCTCTCACTCAGCTTAACGTTTTCCTTCCTTAGGAAACAAATCAACACAGCGACCATCGCTTAATAACTGCCACCACATTTGCAAACAATAATTCAATGGCACACTGTCACATTTTATAACACTTCAAATTAAAACAAAAAATTTTCCCAAACCCCGCATCCGAACGACAAATCATGCGCACGCACGCTTGTGAACATAAAACCGCTCTCCTTGCACACACAAACAGACGGTGGGCCGAAGGATAAAAGTCCGGCGAATGTGCAGGGGCGGAAAGAGCGAGACCAAGCAAGTTCCAACCCTGAATTTACCAGGTTCTCTCCCTTCCCCACCCACTACCCCATCACCAGATACATAAACAGGAGAAAGAATTTTGGAAATAATTTAGAATGGCCAGGTTTATAAGAGGGAATTACCAGAGAAAAGGTTCTTCACACAATATTTCTCTTAAATTTCGAAAACAAAGAAAAACTGCGCAAAAGGCGAAGGAAGGACTAAGCTGGCTCACAACAACAAACAAAAACAAACAGACCACGAACTGATTGCTCCCTTACAGCTACCCGTGGGTGACCCGAAGAGGCGGGTCAAAGGATCTCTCTACCTCTGTCAGTCGAGAGGTCAGAGGCGAAATGCGAGGGACAGAGAAATGTATGTCCCTCTCTACAGTGGCCGACTGCAGGCATTGAAAGTATGACAGTACTCTCGACGATAAGTGTAAAGAACCAGGACTGGAGCAGGCCGCCCCCAGAGGACCATCTTCCGCTCGAGTGAAGAGCTAACCTCCGTCAGCTATGGCGGCCAAAAGCATGCACGCTGCGTCACAGGAGTGGCATACTTCAAATAAAAGAAACGAAGCACGTGAGACAGGTAAAACGACAGGCGAGAGGCCGATAGACAGAAAGTTCGAGGAGAAAGGTAGACAGGCCCACCGTGTGAATTGCCAGGATGAATAAGCACGGGCGGTGGAAATAGAGAGGAGAGAGAGGAGAAAGCAAACCGAAGTTGAGCTGAACTATACCAAGGTGCAACCGCACCACAAGCCAACCACAAGGGAAGGGTAACACGACATCAGCAACGACAATAAACAAATTAGTAATTCCCGGCCACCCCTGGGTGGCGTTCGAAACGTCCGTAGGCCTCGCGAGACCAAACTCGTGACCGTGCGTGGGGTGTGTGTGTGTGTGTGTGTGTGTGTGTGTGTATATCTAATATATAAATGGGCAAATTCTGTGTGCGTGGTGTGTGTTGTGGGTGTGTGTGTGTGTGTGTGTACGCTATAGACTCAAAAACGGCTTTCAACGAGTGTAATGAATTTGGCATGACAGGCAAAACGTCTGTTGTGACCCGAGGATGGTTTTGGGCTATCTCTAAAAAATAAAACCGTTAACAACCTTTATTTATTAAATTTCGACCGTTCTTGATGAAATTCGGTAGTCAGATGCAGTTTTTCACGCTGAAACAATGTATACCAAATTACACGAACGGAAACTTAAAATTGACCGTTAAAAAACGTTACTATTTTAAATTTAGTATGTTCTGATGAAATCGGTATACAAATGCAGTTTACACGCGAACAATGAATAACAATTCACAACGAACGGAAACTTAAAATTGACCGTTAAAAACCGTTATTATTATAAATTAGACGGTCCTGATGGGAATTCGGTATTACAGATGCAGTTTTACACGCTGAACACTGATATAAAACTTACACGGAACCGAAAACTTAAAAATTGACGGTTAAAAACGTTATTATATAAAATTTAGACCGTTCCTGTTGGACATTCGGTATACAGAGGCCAGTTTTACACGCTGAACAATGATATACTACTTACACGAACGGAAAACTTAAAATTGAGCGTTTTTTAAAAACCGTTACGATCCGTTATTTTCTAAATTTAGACCTATCTTGATGAAATTTGGTATACAGGTGACGTTTACACGCTGTCAATGATAGACAACTAATATGAACAGAAACTTAAGATTGACCGTTTAAAACACCGTTAATTCTAAATTTAGAGATGGTAGTCTGCAGAGGATTGCAGAAATACCCCACACCGAAGTTATGATGCTTCTGGCAATACCCTCTGATTTTTGTCTGTAACAAGAGCCAATGCAGACATTTTCATACCGTGGCGGCAGATCTGACCGTTCGGGTTTTTACACTGGAATGTTCTACGTTGCAGCTCACGAACTGAAGCGCAGAAAACACCGACTATACTTGCCGCCAAACAGGGAGACCAGAAAAAATGTTGTCAACCCAGACGCCTCAATAGACAGAATACATCGTGAATATGGCAATCTTTTTCCAGAGTTGTCAGGTTTGAGTTGGGTTTAACGTCGTTGCCCAAATCAAGGGATATGCAGGACGGCTGGTCCATCACATTAGCCTGACACCTGCGGGGCCAGAGTGGATATCGGGGTGAACTCTGGTTATTTGAGCTGAAAAGATTCCACGTGAAAATTCCAAGACCAACGGGATTCGAAACCACGACCTTTGGATTCATGAGTCCAGCGCCTTATCCACTAGGTTATGGCTGCCCCTACAGAGTTGTCATTTTGGAGCACTTCAATCGAGGAATGAGAATGCATCGGTGATTTCCCATAAGTACAGGCATCCCTCAATGACTGTGTATCTTATTACGAAAAAACAATTGTGAGGTAAAATTGATTGAGAGGCAAGAAGGGTCATAGAGCAGGGTGAGGACAGCTACCCCAAGTACAGGAAAATGCGAGGAGTCTGATGGAGGACATACTGGGATTGTACGCTTGGACAGAGAGAAATCATCGTCACCAACCAGTGGGTTGTCCCCTACAACCCTTACCTCCTACATTAGTTCAACAGCCACATCAATGTGGAAATATGCAGTAGCATAAAATTCCATCAAGTACGTCTGAAGTATGTCCACAAGGCACAGACCAAGCCGTCTTCCAACTCCAAGCCACTCAGGCAGGTGAAGGAGCAGCTCAAACAACCTCCAGTCGTTGATGAGATCCAAATGAAACCAGAATGCCCACTACGTTGGCAACATCGAGCGACCTGGAGACTCCTGGATTTGACCTGCATGACGCCACCCATGGTCAGAGACCATGTCCATCTGGAGAATGGACAAGGGGTCTACTTCAATCCACACAACGCAGCGCAAAGAGGCACAAGGCTCTCCCCAGAAGCAACCCTTACCGCCATCTTTAGCCTATGCTCTAAAAGACCCTACAGCACGAGAGCTGAAGTACGTGGAAGTCCCTGAGCACTTCACATGGATGTCCACTCAGAATATTTTGGAAGAAACGACAAAGGGGCACTGCAATCCGCGATTGTACAGTATCAGTCCTCGCTAGGGAGAGTGCTACTTCTTGAGGCTTCTACTCAGCGTTATGAAAGGACCCCGTTCGTACGAGGAGCTGCAGATTGTCAATGGCTATGTCCACAACATTTTTCGAGATGCTTGCAATGCTCTTGGACTCCTAGAAGATGACCGCCTTCTACAACTTGCCCTGGAGGAAGCCTCCATCTCTCAGAGACCCCGACTGCTGCGTGACTTCTGTATTATCCTAGTGGCTTGCAATCCAGTAACCCAGGCAACCTGTGGAACCTCTTCAGAGACCATCTTGCTGAAGATTCCTCTTCCAAGTCCGAAGAGATGTCTATTATGAAGCGCAGTACACAGATGCCATCTACAACCAAGCCCTTACTGTGATTCAGCACAAACTCTTCCTTCTTGGAGGCAAGTCTACAGAGGAGTATGGGATGCCAACAGTCACAAAAACAACAAACTGTGCCTCGAGAATACTACCGCGAGACCAATTACGACACTACTGCACTCCGGGCAGCAGCTGATGACCAGCTGAAGAAGCTGACAACTGACCAGAGAGACGTTAAAGACAGCTTTTGACCATGGTTGAGCAGAGGCAGGATCCCACAGCAAGCAGCAACATCATGTTCCTTGATGCTCCAGGAGGGACAGGAAGACCAAACCTGAATCTTATCCTGAACAGGATCCGCTCCACAGGCAAAATAGTGCTAGCCACTGCTTCCAGTGGCATTGCCGCTACTCTTTTGCTGGGTGGGCGGACAGGACATAGCACTTTCAAGGTCCCTCTGGATGCCGACAAGCAAGAAACGCCAACCTGCTCTGTCAAGCGAGGGTCAACGTTGGCCAAAGTCATCAAAGAGGCTGCAACCGTCATAATTGATGGAGCTCCCATGACCCATAAAGCTGTCTACGAGGCCATGGACTCTATGCTGGGAGGACATCACCCAAGTGCACAGGCCATGGGGGGCATCCCAACGCTGTTCTGTGGGACTTCAGGCAGATCCTCCCTGTCGTCCTCAATGGCACCAGAGCCAACATTGTCAACGCCTGTCTGAAGAAGTGGCGGGGGCATGATTGTTAAACGTCTAACCACCAATATGAGAGCCCACCTGTCTGGAAACCCCAGACAGCCAGCTTCGCCAAACTTCTGCTTGACATTGGCAATGGTGCCATGATTCATTTTCCATACGATATTGGTCCCGCCAGCACTATGCCAGTTTTATGATACCAGAGGAATCATATAAACAGTCTACCCGGATCTCCATGCTCACTGTAGCAGACTCAGACTGGTTAGGCTGCAAGGGCCATATTCTCCACCCTGACGAGACTGTCAACAAGGCAGAACAGAAAAAAATTGTAGCTGACTGGCCCTGGAGAGGAAACTCAGTACAGATCTGTGACACGGCCTAGAATGATGATTAGGAGTCCTTATCCCTACAAGAACCCCTGAACTCCATTGAGTTTCTGACTTCCCTTCCACCTCATGAACTGTTGCTGAATCTGGAGCCCATTATCATTTTCCGCTGACTGACCCCGCCAAAGGTGATCAATGGCTACCCATGTGTCTTCACCAGACTGCACAGAACGTTTGTAAAGCGAAAAAATCATGTGGCCCCCACAAAGTGAACCGGTGCTGCTCCCCAAATTCCTCTGGAACCCATGAACTCACCCCTGCCATTCCAGTTTCTTAATGCTTTCAGTTTCCCATGAAACCAGCTTCGCTCGGACAATCATCAAAGCCAGGGTCAGACATTTTCATCCCTTGTGGTAACCTACCGTTCCGTGTTTTTACACATGGAAAATTCTAAACGTTGCAGCATCACAACTGGAAAACGCAGACACACTGACTATACTAGCGCCCAACAGGAGACAGAAATGTTTCTACACCGAGGCCCCCAAGAGACAATATCACCCTGACGTAACACTTATGATTAACATTGGTCTAGAAAAGTTTTGGATAAGCATGCGCCTGTATGTCAGCGACGGTACACAGGCGGCGCCCGGCCCGTGGTACAACTCAATTGCACTGAGCTGCGAATATTGAAACGCGAGCGACGTCGAGCCGAGCGGGCGCTGGGATCTATCTATACTGACAATTCACATGCAAATTTACGATGCTGCCAAACAAAAGTCGAACAGTTTGTCCAACAAGGCCACAACCGAACCGCATTTTATTCTTCTAAAGTTGCAGCAGCATCCTCGAGAAGAACGGTTTAGAACTGTCACTAGCATGTTTTGGTAAGGCTGCAAGTGTTGTAATGCCGTCCACTCATAGCCGTCACAGCTTCCTGGTCTGATTTCCTCAGTTTTTCGCCCATAAAATTCAGACAATTCGAAACGCTTTCTCCCATCCTCAGATATTTCAGATCAGTCTGTTGTTTTTAACGGTACCACACTCTGTGAGTTCCTGCCAGTGTCGGAGCAGACTGTTCGTAAAATCATCACACAGTCTGCGAAAACATCCTGTGACCTTGACCCCATTCCCACCCCACTCCTCTTTGAACACCTTGACTCTCTCCTTCCTACCATCACCAAAATTCTTAACGAGTCCCTGTCTTCTGGCACAGTTCCCACTGACTTTAAGACCGCCCTTTTAAACCTCTACTCAAGAAAAGCAGTCTTGATCCCAACGTTCTTAAAAATTACAGACCCATCTCAAATCTTCCTTTCCTATCCAAAATTCTTGAGAAAGTCATTCTTCAACAGCTCTCTGACCATCTGGCCTCAAACAACCTCCTCACACCACATCAGTCAGCCTATCGCCCTGGGCACAGCACGGAGACCACCATCCTTCGCATTCTCAATGATATTCTAAATTCCTTAGACGAAAACAAAATTTCTGTCCTTCTTTTGCTAGATCTTTCGGCAGCCTTTGACACCATAGACCATGAAATCCTTCTCTCTCGTTTGAAATACACATGTGGCATCAGGGAAACAGCTTTAAATTGGTTTCGTTCTTATCTTCTAGATAGGAAACAGTTCATTCAAGTAGGTGACCACCGTTCTGATGAATCTAACCTCCAATTTGGAGTGCCTCAGGGATCCGTGCTGGGACCTGTCCTCTTTATTTTGTACACCACTCCATTGTCTAATGTCATCCACGGCCATTCCGTTTCACACGAAATGTTTGCGGACGATACTCAGCTGCTCCATTCCTCTGTCATCGATGACTACTCACCCCTTGTTTCTACTCTTCAATCTTGTACTTCTGATATTGAGACCTGGATGTCAGCAAATAAGCTTAAATTAAACTGTGAAAGACTGAAGCCATCCGTTTTTTTAAAGCGGTCACATCATGGCCCTGATCGCTCCCTTCTTCTTTGACATTAGGTTCCAGCACTATTGAATTTTCAAACACTGTTCGTGACCTGGTGTTCTCCTTGATAGTGACCTCTCGATGAAACAGCATGTCACAAAAATTTGTCAGTTAGCCTACATGGAACTTAAACGAATTGCTGCTATTCGACCCTATCTCACTGAAGACGCCACAAAAACTCTCGTTTCATCATACATCCTTTCAAGGCTAGATACTGCAACTGTGTTCTCCTTGGCTGTCCCTCAACTGTCATCCAACCCCTCCAATGTGTACAGAAACTCTGCAGCCCGTCTCATTTGCAAATCTCCTAGGACCCAACCCTGCAGCCCTCTCCTGAAAAAGTTGCACTGGCTCCCCGTTGAAGAAAGAATTAAATACAAATGTTGTTGTCTCTGCTTCAAGATTTTCACTGCGATGCCCCTGCCTATCTATCCGATCTCCTTCAAGTATATGTCCCATCACGTACGCTCCGCTCCTCCAACGACACTAGGACCTTCCGCTTTCCCAGTTACCGCCCCCATCGTAAACAGCATGGCGAACGAGCTTTCTCATACGCAGCTCCCAAACTCTGAATAAACTCCCTATGACTTAAGACATTCTCAAACCTTTTCTTCCTTCAAAACACCCCTGAAAACCTACCTTTTCAAACAATACTAAGAAGACAGTCATTACCAGATAGTTGATTGACTTTTGTTATTTTGTGGATTGCTTAGTAGTTTGTGCTTGTTGCGGCTGTTGTGGTTTGTTGTGTCTGTGCGTGAGAGTGTGTGTGCGCGTGGGAGAGAATGAGAGAGAGCCTTTGTTTTTCATTTCTGAGCCGTTTTTTTCAATGCATTTTCTTTACATTTAGCAATTGCATTTTTTCTGCCTTTGTAAATGCGCCTTGTGCCGTGGAAGGCGCTATATAAATCCCCATTATTATTATTATTATTATGATACATCGTGGAAAATGCAATCTTTTCACAGTTGTCATGTTTGAGTTGGATTTAACGTCCGTGCACAAATCAAGGATATGCAGATGGCTGGTCCGTGTACGACAGCTTTATGACCATGGTTGAGCAGAGGCAGGATCCACAGAAAGCAGCAACATAATGTTCCTTGATGCTCCATGAGGGACAGGAAAGACCATCCTGAATCTTATCCTGATTCGTATTACGAAAAAATTCGTGAGGGAAAACGATTGAGAGGCAAGAAGGGAGTGGGCGTCCGAAGCAATTGGGTGAAGTAGATAGGAGGAGGCTGGGGCAATTGGTTCAGCATGGGAAAAACGAAACAAACCCAAGCTGAAATTTTTATTGTATTGTCTTTTAAGTGGTGAGAGAGAGGGGTGGCCAGAAAATTATTGTACAGATATACCCGAGCGAAGCCGGTAACACCGGCTAGTATATATATATATATATATATATATATATTATATATATATAATATATATTATATATAATATATATAATATATATATATATATATATATATATATACACGAACACGCACGCACACACACACACACACACACGTGCGCGTGCGCGCGCACACACACACACGAACACACGCACACACACATACTCATACTCACACTCACTCACTCACTAACTCACTCACCTTCTAAATATCTACCATCAGACACGCTCTGAAATAATTCTGATTGTCAGTCTATTGACTCTACTTGTGCGTCCATGAAAGTAGCCAAAACAGGGTGCGTTTGAGAACGTGAGACTGTATCTCCAGTGACAGTTTTAAACGTGTTATTTTCACTGCTGTTCTGCTTTCCCTGGTAACGTCTTGGGTTTTCCTGATAATAAAACAAATCGAGTCGAGTCACACATGCTCGTATAGCATTTGATTGATGCACGACACCTCACTACACCCCCCCCCCTCTCCTCCCCAACCTTCCCAACACCGCCACCATCCGCTCTCTCATTCTTCAGGCTGGCAAAGAAGACGGTGGAGGTGGGGTGGGGGGGGGGGGGGGGGAGGGGGGAGATGACGGTGAGAAGTGAAACATCCAAAAGTGCCTGAAGTACCCTTGCTGTGAATCTGAACGACCTTGAAACGCCCTGAGAAAGCTCAAGGATGAGGAACGTGGAGGGGGAAAGGGTTGGGGGGAAGCAAAACTGGGGGGGGGGGGGGGGGGGTTTAAACCCCGGGAAAAAATTTTCTGAACTTTTCCCATTTCCCCCTTTCCCCGTTTTCAAACACGGGCTTTTTTCCCCCCCTAAACATTTTAATTACGGGAGCTCCGAACGTCGGCACCCACCTGGTGGAAAGGAAGAAAATTCCCTAAAGCCAGAAAACCAGGGGGAAATTTTAGCAGGGCGAATTCTTTTCCCCCTATTTCGCTTTTTCCATACGGCGCTTTCTCCACTTTGAACTGGAAGAACAAGAAAATTCTGTATGGTAAAGATTCCGGCAAAAGGAAAAACTGCTGCACCCCTGCCAAGAGGCTTATTCCCGGTTGGGGACTGTGAGCTGAAAGGCATGGGGAAACCTCTCAACGAAAGAGATCACTGAGCAGAAAGAGTGAGAGGTGGAACTGTGAGTGTGGGGTGATGGAGAGGGGCCCAGGGGGAGGGGGAATTTTGGGGGGACTCGGGGTTTTATTTTTTGGGCGGGTCGCAAATCCTGTAGAACACAGCCCCTTTTACCGAACATCCCTTTTGAAAAAAGTACGGGGAAAGAGAGGGGCACACAAGCAAACTACAAAAAAGACACTCGCATGAAAAATGCTAAATGGGGGAAATTTAAAAACCTTAAAAGGTAAAAATTTTCATTAAAAAAGAAAAACCCCTTGGCCGTATCTTTACGTAGCGCAGTCTAAAAAAGGGTTAAAGTTAAACAATTTAAAAATAACCAGGTTTTTTCTGACATCCCCCTTCCGAATCACCCCCCTACTTATGGGGAATTTAAAACGCTAAAATCCCAATCTAGAAAAATTTTCATACAAAAAACCAAGAAATTATGACAAACCCGTAATTCTTTTCCCCTCCCTCCTCTCCTTTTCTCCTCTCTCCTCCTCTTTTCCTCTCCCTCCCTCCCCCCCCCTCTCTCCCCTCTACCCTCTCCAAAACGGAAAGAGAGGGGGGGAAAACTTGGAGGGGGGAGGGGGGGACGAGGGTTGAGGGGGGGTTGCTTTAAAAAAAAAAAAAAAAAAAAAAAAAACTACCTGTTTTCCCCCATGTAGACACGGGTTGGCCAAAAGACGACCGGGATTGATTTAAAAGAAAATAGTGGGGGGAAAAGGGGGTCACCTATGGTAAGGGAAAGGGAAAAAGGGGGAAGAAAAAGGGGGCCCTTTAGATTTATGCAGGGCCCCACACCAACACACACAAAAAACACACACACACACAAAACACACACAACCACACACAACACCCACAACAAAAACACCACACCCGGCGCGGGGAGCGCGAACACCCCTCCCCGGCCCCCCTTTTTTTCTTAAAAAACCAAACATTTTTCCCAGTGTAGGGATCTGGTTTTTCCCCCGGCATTTCATACAGCTGAAAACCAGGGAGGGTGCACAGGGGGACATGCAAACGGGGAAAAACCGGGTCTCTACTGGGGTGAAAAACCCAAAAGGGTTAAAAGGTCCACTGCTTTTCCAAACAAAAAAAGAGGGGGGACCCGGATTCCCAGCAGCTAAATGTTTGGAGAGCTAACCCAGGATTGCAGACAGAGGGGCCCACCCACGTTACGCTGCAAAACGGCGGGAAGACATTTCCAGTGGTGGGGTTTATCTCCCCTGTTATTTTTGTGACCCCCACCCAAAGACAGACACACTGGCGTCCATCACCAAAAGGCCCCAAAGACTTTTGGGGGTTTGCGGTCACCCAACCCCCTGGCAGCAAGGAGTGTGGCCCCCAAAAGCAGAAGACCATACTCCCAAAACAACAGACCTCCACTGCCCCTGTCTGCTAATGACTCAGCAAAATAAACATTTGGGTCTGCAGACCCACTCCCCTGTGCATGATGACTGCACAGATTCCCTTCCAAACCAATAGGGTTTCACCATGATGATGATGATGAAAATGAGTAAAGATAAAGGTGGTGATGGTTATGATTGGTGATGATGATGATGATGATGAGATGATGATGAGATGATGATGGGGCAAAAGAGGGTTTATTGTTAGGGAAATGGAATGGGTCTGTCGCGGGTCCGATTGTCGGGGACTCTACCCAAAATTTTTGGAGCTTTGCATTTTTCCCCAATTCACATACCCCCCCCCAAATCACCCGAACTTTGGGACGCCGGGAAAAAACAGAAAAACCCGTTTTTTTTTAAAGTCCCCCACCATCAGACAAACAAAAATAACAATGCAAGAAATCAATAGGGGGGTACACCCCCCAAAAAGGCGTCCACAAAAAAATTATATCAATATATAATTGGTATCAACTAGCGCTGGGGTGGGGCCCCGGGCCCGGGCCCAAAACACGTTCTCTGAACGCGAGGGGGTCCAACGATGACAAGGAAATGCTGAAGACGACAAAGGGACATAAAGTCGAGGGAAAAACGAAAAAAGGACGAGTCTACAAGCCCGGTCCGACACGGGACAAATAAAACCCTTCACAGAGTCGGTTCAAAATCATACCACATGCGGTGTCCCCTGCCGACGCCAAGGCACAGTCCCAAAAACAGCTGTGGCTCCCCAACACAAAATACAGAACGCAGGGGACGGGCCAAGCCAACGGTCGCTGGTCAAATCCGGGAGCGGCGCTCGGTTGGGCAGCAGGGGCGTCTCCGGGCCCAACTGGCAAAAACGGGTTTGGGGGCCCCGGGGCCGCAGTGGAAAGGAGGGTAGTTGTCGGCACTCGGGCCCGGGCCCTCTCCAGGGCCGCAAAAGGCGTAGAAAAAGGGGGGAAAAACACAGCAAACGGCCCCGACCCTCCGAAAGGGGGACCCAAAGGCCCCTTCAGACCAGGGGCAATTCTACCTGGGGGAAAAACTGATTAACTACCTTGTTTTCCCCGGTTTAACTATTCTTTTAAAATTTCCCGACTACTTTTCATTTTCTTTAATCCAAAATCCCCTTTTCCACTAGAGCTTTGGACAAAACATAGCATATTTTTTCTTCAACACTACAACTTTCCCCTTCCCCCGGGAAATCACAGCACTACACGGAAAGGATTTCAAAAATCAATTTTTCCCAAAATTTGGGGAAAAAAAATTTCCCACATAGCCCCTCCCCAAAAAGCCATGAAAAAAATTTTATTACACAAATTTAATAAATTATTTTTATCAAACTAAAAAATGCCACGACAAAAAATGTTTTTTTCCCTTTTTCTTGTAACAGGGACAAGACTGTTCATTTCATTTAAATATAATCACAAAATTTTTAGAAGGTATTTTTTCCCCCAAAAGATTCCTCCACTTCAATATATGTAGGGGAAAGATTTCCACACACTCTTGTTTACTAACACAAAAAATTTATTCAATTTTTCAAAATCAAGATTGAGTTAAATACTCACCCGCCAAACTTTTGAAACCAGCTTTAGATAGTCTATGTGGGTCACTCGGGGAAGCGTATTACCCAAAACCCTCAAACCCTTCTCCCTTTTCTCGCAAAGCTGAGCTAAACCAAAATTGGAAAAACTGACTTTTTTTTCATCAAAAAACATAACTATTAAAAAGTCACAGAAAAAAATTTTTTTTCCCCCTTAAAGGCCATTTCCCTTTTAACACCACTTAAATCTATTCATTTTTTCCGGAAAAAATTTCCCGTTTTGCTACCAAGTCATGGGAATAACAGAACAAACAAAAAACTTTTCTTTTTAAAAAACCTTTCCCCGTGGGGTTTTTTGGGGAATTTTTCGGGGTCGCCCCAAACCCAAAAAAACGGCCCTCGGGGTTTTTGTAATAAATAAATTTTGAATGGTAAATACCTGACTCCCCACCAAAAACAGATAGCAGTCCCCTTCGGTTTCCGGGTTTAGTTGCGTTGCCGGAATCACGGCAGGATGCCTAACCGCTTCAGCTCACCCGGGCTAAAAACCAGAGCGCAGGTGGGGGCACAGTCAGGAAAACTTTTAAAAAACCAAATTTCCCGGACGACTCCCTTTGGGTTACACTTTTTGAAAAAAAGGTTGTAACTAAAAGGGAAAGGGTTTCCGGGCCCACAGTGTTTGCTGCTGCTGATGATAAAGAATGAAATAAAGACGTGGGATAAGGCGATGTTTAGGGTGGGGAGGAGGGGGAGAAAAAGGAGGATAGTCAATGTAAATGAAGGGGGTTGGGTTAGAATAATTATGGTTAGTTTTGAAATTGTTTATAGCATAGACGCCCCCATCGGGAAAAACATGAAAAAGACCCCAGTGAAGATGGTGGTGAGGGGGGAAGTAGCCCAGTGGTTTTTGGGGATGACAGTGGGGAAAGATGAGGGTGTCCTGGTTAAAGTGCTTTGATGGTAAAGGGTTATGGGTAGTGGGGGGGGTTGGGCTTAAACTAAAGGTCACTTGCGCTTTTCCCCCCCCCCTTCGCCCCCCCACACGCAAAAAACACCCCAGGGGGAAAGCTGGGGTACTTCAGGGGGCTGATGTTTGTATTCCCCCTTTTTAAAAGTTTTTTTTTCACGACCACCCCCCCCCCCCCCCCCCCCCCCCCCCCCATCCAACTTCTCTGAATCTCCCTTTTTGGGAATTTTCCCTTTTAAACCAACACCGCTGAAATTTCTCCCTTGTAGATTATTCATTTTTTTTGAAAAAAATTATGGCATAAATTTGCATTTTCTATCATGTCCCTTTTTTTTTTGTACATTGGGCTTTAGGATGAAATTTCGCTGTCAAAAAAGGCCCACCAGCTGTCCATTTTGCAGGGTTTTAAAAATTTGCCCAAACGAGGCCTTCCATACTTTTTAGGGACAGGGGGAGGGAAGGAAAAATAAAAATTTACCACAAAACAAGGTGCAGAAAAAACCTTTTCAAAATGCACGATGCAAGGTAGAGAAATTTTTTTTTTTAAAAATTTTCTTTGGGCTTTTTAAAAACAAAAAAACCCATGTGCGTTTTTTTTTTGGGGGGTTAGGGAAGGGTACTTTGGGAAAACAATATCCCAGTTGTGCCCCAGTTGTAGAAGAAAAAGGGAAACAAAAAAAAAAAGGAAAAGTTTCCAAAACCACTTCCAAACCCCTCTACCGGGGGAAATTTTTTTCCTCTCAAATTTGGGCACACTGCCCGAAAATTAGCCAAAAGGGAAAAAACCCCAAGCAAAAATCCACATGCAGGTGGAAAATCCGGCATTAAAAAAACAGATTGCTATATACCTGAGGGTTCCCCATCCCCAAAAGGGGAAATTTAGAAGTAAATTCAAAATGGCTGAACTATTTTAGAAGAAAAATAAAGCTACAGTTTAACAACTTCAAGTCTAAAAAATTGGAGGTGGGAAACAAAAACCCAGAACACTCCAATCATCCACAAAAACCAGCTTGGAACTCAGAAAAAGCCATGATGCTGACCCCCTGAACCTGCCTACAAAAAGTTGTAAGCGGAAGGGGGAAACCCCTGCTTTGCATCATTTAGGGGTGCAGTTTCCCCACTGGAGGGGCCCTATACAGATGTCCGCTCAGGACATGAAGGTTGGAAGATGACAAAAGGAGCGACCCCCCAGGCGGGCAAGAAAATAGAACTGGATTACAGCTGGCCATTCTGATGTGATAAAAAAAAATCAAAAAACTAAACAAACCAATCAAGACTATACCAGGACCATCTTCCAGACCTCAAATAAAGGAAAAAAGGGGGCAAAAACCAAAAAGACGTAAAGGGGGAAAAAGAAGCATCACCCACCCAAACACTGCAAAAAATTCGGGGGGCCCAACGCGTAAAGATTTTCTAAGATTTGGGAAAAATCAAAAGGGGGCCCTTTTCTATCAAGTCAAAAATGCCCCAAAACCCCATTTAAACTAAGGTAAAGCTTTGGATCACCAGAGATTCCAAACACATGTCAACTAAATTTAAGGCTTTGGATCACTCGGGGATGACCAAACACTTTGTAAACCCAAGGAAAGGGGCCTTTGGATCACTCAAGTTTAAACCAAACACATGTAAAACTAAGGAAAAGGTTTGGGGATCACCGGGGATGCCCAAAACCCACATTTTCAATAAGGTAAAGCTTTGGATCACTCAGGGGAAAACCCAAACAAAAATGTCAACAAAGGTAAGGTTTTGGGATCACTAAGGGATTCCCAAACACTTTCCCAACTAAGGAAAAGGCTTTGGATCACTCAGGGATTCACTGTATCTGTAGGGGTGTGTGTTTGGGGGTGTGCAGACGACACTGGGACTTTCCAGTGGCGGGAGACAAATGAAAGGGGCCCCAAACACTTTGTCAAATGAAAAAAATTTTAAATTCTCTCGGAAACCCGTCATTTTATGGAATAAAATGGGGCCTTGGTTTAAGTTTTGCAAAAATAAAATTTAAACCCGCGGTGTGAAGGGGAAGCCATAGATGAGGATTGAAAAGGGGTTTGTGTTTGTGTTGTTGTTGTTGTTTTTGGGTTGTTTTTACAGAAAAGTAAAAAACCAGTCATTTCGGGATAATTCGTTTCAAAAAAATGAAAAAAAAGCCCGCACACACACAACAAAACCCACCACCCACACACACACACACACACACCACCCCCAACACACACCCCACACACACACACACACACACACCCACACACAAACACACCCCACACACCACAAAAAAACCCCAAAACACACACACACACACACACACACACACACCACACACACACACACACACACCCCACACACACGCGTTTAAACAAGGGGGGAAATAAACTGAATGGGGAAACAGTCCATATACGCTAAAAACCGAAACCCGCAAAGTTTTGAGACCACAGACCACACTGGCTTTGTTTTGAAGGGTGATAAAATATATGAATTAACAAAAAAAGTGAGAAAATAGAAGAAGAGGGTCTCGGGGTACGACCCCCGGGGGAGTCTAAACCAAACCCCTTTAAACCCCCATCGCTTTGGGGGGTTTCAGCCCTTGGGTGCCCCCCCCATTTTTTTTTTTTGGGGGCCCAAACACGTAGTGTATGATTTTGTAGCAGGGGCCCATGGGTGCGGGGGCCCCTGTGTTGTGGGGGGGTGTGTGTGAGTGTTGTTGTGCGTCGTGGTGGTGCGTGCGGGGGTGTGAGTGTGTGTGGTGTGGGGTGTGTGTGTGTGTGTGTGTTGTGCGGGGTGCGCACGTGTGTGTGTGGTGCGTGTGTGGTGTGTGTGTGTGTTTTGGTGTGTGTGTTTGTGGGGGTGGTTTTTGGTGTGGGGGTGGGTGTCTGTGGGGGTTTTGTGTGGGGCCCCGCGCGCAGGAAATTGTGTGCGCTTTGGGGTTTGTTTTTTTGTTTGTGTTGTGTGTGTGTGTTTTGTGTGTGTTGTGCTGTGTGGGTTTTCAGTGCGCGTGCGTCCCGTGCGGGGGCGTGCGTCCCGTGTTGTGTGGGGGTTTTGTGGTGTGTGTGTGTGTTGTTTTGGTGGGGTGTGTGTGTGTGGGGGAGTTGTGTGTGGTGTGGTGGTGGCGGGGTGTGCGCACGTTGTGTGTGTGTGTGTGTGTGTGTGGTGTGTGTGTGTTTGTGTGTGGGGGCGGTGCGCACGGGGTGGTGTGGGGGGCCCTTGTGTGTGTGTGTGTGTGTGTGTGTGTGTGGTGTGTGTGTGTGTTGTGTGCGTGTGCGCAGGTGTTGGTGGTGTGGGTGGTGTGGGGTTGTGTGTGTGTGTTTTGGGGTGGGGTGTGTGTGTGTGTGTGTGTGGGGTTAATGTTGAAATTTTTTTGTGTGTGTGAGCAAACGCATCGACATGAAAGGCAAAATGGTACATAAATTTTTTGAATGTTTGTGTCTTTTTTAGGCGTGTGCACAGGGTGTGTGTTTTTTTGTGCGTTTTGGTGAATGCTGTGTGTTCGAGTGGTGTCATTGGGGCCCATGAAATTGACTCATAGGGCATATTTGTGGGGGTAAAGCGAGCAATGAAACGCACACACGTTCGTATGTGCGGGGTTGTGTTTTGTGTGAGTGCGCGCACGCGCGAAAAATTGTGTGTGTGTTTTGTGTGTGTGTGTGTGTGTGTGTGTGTGGTGGGGTGTGTGTGTGTGTTTTTAGTGTGTGTAAAGGGGTGTGCGCGAGTGTGTGTGTGTTTGTGTGTTTTGTGTGTGTGTGTGTGTGTGTGTGTGTGTTTTTGGGTGTGTGTGTGTGTGTGTGTGTGTGTGGGGTTTTGTTTTGTGTGTTGTTGGGTGTGTGAAATGGCGTTGTGTGTGTGTTTTTGGGGGGGGGGGGGGGTGCGTGTGTTTTGTAACTGCGTTCGTGAATGTTCAAAAAGAGGGACTTGGGAAAAAGAACAAGACCATAAAATTACAGCATACATACATACACATAAAAATAAAACAACAATTTCCCTCCACCCCCCCCCCCCAACTAAAACCAGACCCCCATGCCTGTTTGAATCTTTTTTGGGGAGAAACCCCCGGTCCTGCCCTGCCCCTAAAGGGGGGACGTGGTTTGTTTTCTCCTTGTGAGAACAGCACCCCTTTTCCTGTCCTAAAGGGGTCTTGGTGCTGTATTTCCTTGTAGAACAGCAGGGTTTTTCCTGTCCAAAAGGGGACGGGGTGTCTGTTTCCTTGTGAAAAAACGGGCAGTCCTTTTCCTTTTCCTGAAGGGGACGGGGATGTCTGTTTTCCCCCTTTGGAAAAGAACAGCAGTCCGGGCCCCTTCCTGCCCTAAGGGAAACGTGGTGTCGAAATCTCCTTGGGGAACAGCAGTCCTGTTTGTCCTGTCCTGAAGGGCGTGGTGTCTGAATCTCCTTGTGAAAAACAGCATCCTGTCCTGCCCTGGGGGTTTTTGGGTTTTGTTGAAATTCCTTGTTAAACAGCAGTCCTGCCCTGTCCTGAAGGGACTTTGGGGGGCCTGTATTCCTTGTGAAAACCCAGCAGTCCGGGCCTGTCCTGAAGGGACGGGTGTCCTGAAACCCTTTTGAAAACAGAGTCCTGTCCTGCCTGTCCTGGGGGACGGTGTCTGTATCTCCTTGTGAAACAGCAGTCCTGCCCTTTCTAAAGGGACGTGGTGTCTGTATCTCCTTGTGAGAACAGCGTCCTGTTCCTTCCTTGAAAGGGACGTGGTGTCGGGATCTCCTTGTGAAAAAACAGAATTTCCCTGTCCGTCCTAAAGGGCGGGGTGTCTGTATCTCCTTGTGAGAACACAGCGGTTAGATGTTAGATTTTGGGTCTCCCAAAGGGGGTTGGCAACTCCTTGATTTAAAGGGTTGTTCTTTCCCCACCCTCCTGTAAAGGAATGCACCTTGCTTGGGTAATTTTGGAAATGCAAAATAATTTGGAAAAAACTTGGTGCCTCGTAAAAGTTGTACATAAAAGTTCTTTTTGGGCCATTGCTATTTGTCTGCTAAAAACGTTTTTTTTGTTGTCAGGGAGGGGTATTGGGGTCAGGTGAACTGTGGATTGCTTTGAGTCCTTGAAAGACATAGGTTTTCGATTACAGATCTAAAAATGAGAATACATTCATACATAATAAAAATGCATCCCTGAACACACATGCCCTTAAAACATTCCTACCTAAAATACATGCATAAAACATGCAAAGCATTTCATACATAAAATAATACATACATACATAATACATACATACAACATACCCAAATACGTGCATAATGTTTTACATACATCCCTACATCCCAAAAATACATACCTAATACATAAATACATACATAATACTACATACATACACAAACCCCAAAAAAACCCATGTAAAAAAAAATCAATTAAATTTAAAATAAAAAAAAGGGAAAACCAATGATTTGGATAGGTGGACAACCTCCAAGCAGTTTTGGTGGGGGTAACCGTTGACAAATGAAAAAACAGGCCCCGTTGTAATGATCAGGAAATCGTGACGTGAAACACGTCCAATTATTGCCTAAGGGCATAGGGCAGGAAAAGGGAAACAGTTCAGGGTCCCACCCTTCCAAAACCCGATCGTTCCCTTGGGCCGTGGTTTGGGGTTATTGCGGGGAGGGGTGTTGGGGCAATATTTTCTCGTAGATCCCCTGACAGAGTTGGAACACTAAGTCTGATGAAAATATAAGTGCATCCTGTCCTGGCCGGGGACCCGTGGGGTGGATGCCATCTGTCGGCTTTGCCCTTTTAATGGAAAAAAAACCAGGGGTGCCGTTCAGAGATCCATTTTGGGAAAACATCTGCTGAGTTGATCGGGATGCAAAGAAATTTATTTTTGGGATTAAATACAAATGAAGTTCAGGGCGGTTGTTTTTTTGAGGGCCATGCAAGAAGAATGTTCCCCAAGTCGCCCCAAATCACATTTTCTTGAAAAACTGGCTTTCCCCTGTTGGTTTGGGTGTTTTGGGATTATCTTGTGACTCCACAATGATTTTTCTCGGGGGCTTTTGGGGGGATTTTTTGAGTTAAATTTAATGGGGGCTTCTTTTCTTTTTTTGTGTGTTCGTTCGGCAACCAAAAGCTGTTTTTCCCGGGGGTCTTTTTTTAGGCTCTTGAGGGCGATGTGCCCCTGTTGGGTTTTTGTGTTCATTTCCCCAAGATGGAAAGTGCAAGGCTGTTAGATAGCTAACCCCATGGAAAAATGAACAGGGAAATGACTTGATAATCTAACCCTGTTTCCCGTGCCCGGGCAAAAAGGTTGATTTTTTAAAACCCCTTGTTCGATTGAAAAAATGTACGCAAAACAAAAAATAAAAACAATGGCAAATCAGTTTTGCTTTTTGGATGTGACTCTCGCCAAAAGCTCTCGAGGCTAGGGAAGGGGAAAGAAGAGAGAAAGAAAAGAAAAGAGGGGGGAGAGAAGAAAAGGGGGGAAGAGGAGAAGGGGAGAGAGAGAGAGAAGGGGGAGGAAAAGAGAGAGAGAGAGAGAGACTCACGTATTCATTTTTTTGGATGGGGAAATTTTTTGTGAGTGTGGGCCTTTAAACCCTGGTTTTTTGACGATTCAGTCAAAAATCGTTTTTTTTGAGGTCAATTTAGTTAAAAAGACGTAATGGGCACTGACATTGGAAAAAAAACAAATTTTGTTCCCCCAAAAGGGAAAAAGGAACAAAAACAAAACAAACACGACGCGTTAAAAATTGCTTTGGTCAATTTTAGGCAAGACAAACAACATTTTACGTGGGTTTACACCAACGTTGGGGTTTCCCACGTGATTCAGGGGCAAGGAAACCTTGGAAATTTTTTGAAAATTTTGACCAAATGCACTGGCCAGACCTAACCCTTTTGTAATGTTTGGTGGGGGGGTGGGAGTTTTTTTCCGTCACCCGAAGTTCCAGTCCATTTGGGCCCTTTTTTAAAGAGTAAAGGGTTTTAAATTTTAAGGGTTGCCAAAAGTGTTAGGAGGCGGGGGGACTTTCCTTTACTTTTACAGGGAAAAAATTTTTCCACCCAAACCCCTGAGTCCCCAAGTTCTAAAGGGCCCCCGAAGGTGCACAAGAAAGGAAAGGGCCCCTCCATCCCTTTAAATTTCTTCCGAGGGTTCCCCCCTTTATGAACGGGGGAGATTGTGGCCAAATCCTGTCCCCCCTTTGGGGTTTGGGACGACAAACACCACATCATCAACAGCGGGGACTTGGGGTTTAGAAACTGCAGACTACAACCCCTTTTTCCCGACGAGCCTGGGATCATATGAAAATTTGACATTTTTTCACCATCGGCCCCCTCAAAAAAGCAACCACAACCTCAAAGCAAAGGCCCCCAGGGTGACGACCCCTCTGCCCAGCGTAAACGCTTTCCCTGGCCCGCTCTTTTGAACTCCCGCTTTCTGTCCCCAACAAACCCCTTACTTCATGTTCCCAAAGGTTTAAATTTCCAGCAGACCGCAGGAGCAGCCATGGGGGTCTCCCCGTCCCGCCCCATTGGGAGCCCCAACCCCTTCAATTTGGGGGACTTTGAGGAGAAGGCCCGGCGTTTTTACCATTCTCCCCCATGCTAATTTGGGGGGGGTACGTGGACGACCACATGGGCCTTCAAGGGGAGCTTGGGGGGAAGACTTCACTAAACCCTTTGAACATCCCCCCGCCCCGCAAACAAAAACCCCTTTTGAGGGGGGGGGAGAACAACTCGATTGCCAAGTAGACACATCTTACACGGACAGAGGACCCGCCCCTCCTTCAGTGTGTACCGCAAACCTACCCACACCGACCGTCCCCACAGTTCGAAAGCCACCAGCCCCCTTTTGGGCACAAAAATCGGAAAATGAAAACCACCCCCACCCCTCGGGCCAACCCCCATTTCTCTAACCCGGAGCCAAAAAACCAGGAAATGGAACACCTCAACTGGTTCCACCATATCAGGCTAGAGAAAGTGGGGCATGGAAATCCCAAATAGCAAGAAGATCAAACCGCATCCTACCACAAAACAAGACCAAACCAAAGGGGTAAAAAAAATGTCACCATCCCCCCTTTTCTGCGGTGTGACTTAAGCCTTTACGGGAAAATCAGAAAAAACCCGGGGTCTCCGAAAATCCCAAACCAATTTAACACCATCCGCAGCCAGCTGGTCGCCCCAAGGACAAAAAATGACAAAATGGGGCAGGGCTTGGAAAAAATTTTAAAAAAAGACTGCGTGGCTGTGAAGAGAATAGGGGGGGAAACTGAGAGAAACCTTCGAAAACGGGGGACAGAAAACAAAAAAGGGGAAAAAAACACCAGAGGCGCCCCCCCACCTCCCCCAACATCATTCGTTTTTGACAACAGCGTTCCCCGGCCCGGACAATAAAAATGGTTTCAGCGTTGGGTGAAGGGGCTTACATTTCGCCCCCCAAAAAAACCCCCCACCCCCCAAACCCGGGACCAGGGGGGAGACACACCCTTTCCTCGGGGTAAAAACACCCTCATTTTTCAGTCAACCCTGACCAGATTCGACCCGTGGCGTGACCTGAACGCCAGTTCACCCAGTAGGCCCCAAAACCAAAACCCCGAAGAAAAAAGACAGAGGTCTGGGGCAAAAGCTCCAAGTAAGGGCCTTTTCCCAGCTGAGTGATCTGTGTATTCCAGTATCGTTAAAATTTCGTGTCATTTTAAAAACCCTTTTTCGGACCCGGTCCGGGGAACCAGCTGTGGGTTTCCGACTTTCCTTTTTACTGATGGGGAAAAGAAGGTCATTTTTGTCCCCTACCTGCTTACAGCGAATAAAAAGCACAAACTCCATTTTTTGACCCTAATTCCCGTAAATTTTCATGATAAGAAAAAATGTTTTCCCCTTTCAGAATGAATTGCCAAATCCTGTTTAAAGGGGCGTATCCAGTCGGATGAAACAGATGCAGTAATTTTATACTGAATGGTTTACCTTTCCCCTGTCCTGATAGAATAATGTGCCCTATATACCGGTAATAAACAGGTTATAGGGGTAGGTAGGGAGATAGAAAGATTTGTAGATAGATAGATTGGGTGATAGATAGATAATTTAAAAAGGAAAGGAAGGATACCAAAAAGAGGAGAGACAGAGAGGGAGAGGAGGGTACATAAAAGGGGTGGTTTTGTTTTGGTGTGTGTGTGTGTGTGGTGTGTGTTGTGTTGCTGTTGCGTGTGCGTGCGTGCGTGCGTGCGGGCGTGCGTGCGTGGGGTGCGTGCTGGGGATGCGTGGTGCGTGCGTGGTGGGGTGCGTGCGTGCGGCATGCATGCGTGCATTCTGCGTGCGGGAGTGGTGTGTGTGTGTGTGTGTGTGGGGTGGTGTGTGTGTGGTGGAGATGGGGAAAAGAAGAAGAGAAAGAGAGAGAGAAGAGAGGGGAGGGTGTGGGTGTGTGTGTGTGTTTTGTGTGAGTGGTGGTGTGTGTGTGTGTTGGGGGTGGGGTGTGTTTTGGGGTGGCATGAAAGCTTTTTCCATACGCCACGTTACAAAATTTTCCTGCATTTTACCATTGGCCTGTAGCGCCCTTTTTTTATTTTTGGGGAAAAAACCGGGTGTTTTTAACTTTGGGTTTCCCTTTTGTTTTAATTTTCCCAAATTTGATTTAATAATTTTTAGAGCTTTCAGGGCCCTAAAGATTATTTGCTTATTTTAGCTGTACTTTGCTCTAGTTTTTTAAACCATTTAATCAGTCTGCCCCCCTGGAAAACCCGATAGTGAGAAATAGATTTGAAACGATTTGATAGATAGATAGATAAGAAAAGGGTAGTTGGGTAGGGTAGAAAGATAGAAAAGATAGTTTGATTGATTGATTGAAAGATAGATAGAAAAAAAGAAAGAAAGAAAGAAAGAAAGATAATAGATAGATAAATAGTAAATAGATAAAATAGATAGATAGATAGATAATATGGTTGTTGTGTGTTTGTGTGTTTGGGTTTTTGTGTGTGTGTGGTTTTGTGTGGTGTGTGGTGTGTGTAAAAGAGGGGAGAGAGGGGAGAGAGAGAGAGAGAGGGGGAAAAGAGAGAGAGAGAGAGAGGAGAAAAGAAGATGGCTGGGGTGTTAGTTTCAATTTTTTTTCTCCTTTTTATCTCTGAGGGTTTGATCCATTTTATCAGTCCCGTCCCCCCCTGGCCTGCCCGTTTTTCTCCATCACATGTTTAGCGGTTTCAGAAAGGAATTTACGGCTGAGTTTGAAAGGGGAGCACCCAAAATTTTCCGGCAACGGGTACCTTCCAGACACGGCACGCCCGAGAGGGCCCGGGGGACCCAGCAGACCAAAGGGGAAACCGCAAAAGAAGTCTGACATGGCCTTGGTGAACGGGCGGCGGGCAATGTCAGTGTCCTGGGGGTTTTTTTGAGACGTTTGGGCCCCCTGATAATTGCTGGTTTGCACAGAGTAAAAAATTTATGGTTTGCCCAAAAAACAATGTGACCAACAGGTGAAGTTTAGCACAATCAAACAGCAAAGGCACAGAAGGGCCCCGTAACGTTTTTTTAAATTATTGGCAGAGAGGATGCCAGGCTGCTGTAGAACCCCCATTGAGCATGAGGGAAAGAAGGGCACAGCTGCCCGCAGGGGGCCATCCCCCCAGCAAGCACTACTGGCCAGTTGCGCCCGTTTGCTTTCTAAGTTTTTGGGAAAAGGGGGGGGTGAAAAAGCACGGGCCCAAAAAACGGGCCGAGTGATGAGACAGATGAAAGCACGACACTTTAGAAGAAAGCAGGGGCAGAAAGCCCGCAAAACGACACACAGGACTGTGTTTCCCTTTACACGCCCCACACAAGATGTTCTGATACTCCTGTCAGCCATTTTCCCACACTGGCCCCCACAGCCCCACAAAAGTTTGGACACACACAGAGGGAAATACAAGCACATTGAAGGGCCGTGGATCCCCCCGTTTTTAGGGGCATCAGCGGAAAAACCCCCCTGGGCCCGGTTTTCCCCGTTGGCCAGTGAGGGAAAAAACACCCAAACACTCCTCGGTTTCACATGGACCTCAGGAGGTCAACATGAGGGCAGTTTATTGACAGGGACATGACATTTTTTGAGGGCAAAGGGTTTAATAATCCTGCACTGCCCGCACATCTTTCATTGTCAGCATGCACCCCTCTGAGCTCAGACAGTTTTTTGAGAACGTTTCCCGTGGGAAAGTCATCAAAAAACACAGCCCGTCATGTTCCCAAAGTCTGGAGCTTGGGCATTAAATGCAAGCTTTGGGGTTTTGCGAAAGGAGTTGCCACACCGACACATTCACCACTGAAAATTAGGGAACGTATTCCCTATTTTTGTTTATTAATTGTCGGGAAAATTGATTCCCGACAAGTTACAATTTGGATCGTCGAAAAAACTATGCCTGGGGGGCCAGAGGACTGGGAAAAAATCTTCATGCAGAAATTGGGAAAAAGGATTGTTGGGAAAAAAAAAAAGGCTTCAAATTAAACAAAGCCCGAATAAGTTTTGGGGAGGAGACAATGTGGTTTTTTTCGCTGAGATCCGGGGGGACCCTGTTCAAGAAGGGGGTGTTTCCCAAAAACAGAAAACCTGGCACTGGCCAGGCGAGGGTAGACCGGGATCTGTTGGAGCAAATGTTCCCTGTCATCCCAAATGCCACGAGATTCCCGGTATTTCAGGGGCTGGAAACTGGCCAGCAGAGAACCATTTAGGGCAGGGAAAGCCGGAAGGCAGGTTTCACTCTGTGGGACAGTAAGAAACACAGAACGGTTTGTCCCTCAGACCTTTTGGGAAGTGGTACATTTCCGTCACACTGTGGGGGGATGCAACAGGGTGGAAGAGCCAAAGACAGCGGTAATATCCTGGGGCACTGGTAGGGGGCCACCAAACCCCCTTTTTCCCTCCTGGCCCCTCTGGGCAGTCCCTACAAACCCCCTTTCACCTGGTTTAACCCCTGGGGCAGAAAGTAAAACCCCTTGGGGGATTGGTGTGAGTCTCTGGACATGGGAAAAGGCCCCCCCGGGGGCCCCCATGGTCTCTTTTAGTGGAATGGCCGGTCCAGTGTTTTTTTGGAAAAAACCCCTGGGGTTTGGGGGCGAGGTGGGGAACGTGGCTTCTTTTTTTCTCTAAAAAACTAAAGCCATTGTCTTCGTCCTTCCCCCCCCCTCACACAGTCCCTTTGGTTTATCACCCGTCCCCCCCAGCCTGTAACAAGTTGACACCCTAAAAAATGCACAAGGATCAGGATGCGACGCACGCCGAACGGGGCGCACACACACACACACACACACCAAACCCCACACACACCACACACACACACACAAAAACAACACACACACACACAAACAAACTGCCCAAAGCACAAAAGCACACACACAAAACGCACGCACGCACGCCCCCCCGGAAAGCATGCACGCGCGCACACACACACACAAAACAAACACACACCACCACACCACACACACACACCCCCACCCCCAAACCCCCCCCACACACACACACACACAACACAAAACACACACACACAATCTGTATGCGGGCCCCCCGTGGGACCGGACGCATGTTGGGTTTCCCAAATAGGGGTTTTTTTTAATTAGAATGGTCCCTTTCAATGAAATTTAAGAGCTTTAATTTAAAACCCAAAGAAAGTTTGCTTTTTTTAGTTGGATTAATTTAAATTTTTTATGTTTTTCTTTAGCTTTTTTCCTTTGGGAACAGAAGGCTATAAATTTTTAAACTTGCCCGAGAAATATTTAAAAGGGCTGTTTTAGCTCATCCACCCTCAACCAGTTTTTTGGGTGGGTGACTCTAGAACAGACAATTTTTTAGTTCCTTTACAAAAAAGACTTTTTAAACCAAAAAAAAAACGATTATTTACAAACAAAATACTGGTAGGATTATCCGTTTTTAAAACTAAATTTTCTAAACTTTTCAGGGTTTTAATTTTTTTTTAATCCTTTGGGTTTTTTCCCAAACATTTTTTAATAAAATCATTTTCGCGCAAACATTCATCAAATGATCCCCTGTCCCCTTTAAAGTAAAAAAAACCCAGCTTTTAACTTTTTTTAAAGTCTTTTGAATGAAATTATATGTTTACTAAAAACCACACACTTTTTTCCCCTTTTTCCCCAAAAAGCCAGTTTTTTAAAAGTTTTTTCTTTTTTTTAATAGGTTTTCTTTCTGCCGGGAAAAGTCATCTATAAAAATTTGGTCTGCGTTCCTTTAAAAGCTTTATAAAAATATTCAAAAAACTCACTCAGTTTATTGCTAGGATCAACTAAATATATCTCATCCTCTGTCCATATAAACCTTCTATCATGATATGCTTTGTTAAATTCAAGTGTTGGACAGAAAATCACAATATGATCAAAATTATAGCGATAAACTGTTTGTAATAGGTCGAGGACAAATATTGTTTTTCCACAACCAGTCTGCCCACAAATCAATGAACAATGAGGCTCTTTTGTCATAAAGTTTAACTGCTCCATTGTTTTATAACAGAATTTAATTTAATCCAGTTATTATATTTATCATACTCTCTGTTAAAACTTGTTCAGTATAATAAAACCCTATAAGGCCTAAATGTGTAAGATTAATCCAATTCAGTTCTGTAAGATTGTTTCTATTTAGACTAATATTGATTTTTTTGCTTGTTGTTATGACCTTAATATCCTCACCGTTGTGAAGAATGACGACAGTAACTTTAAGACTGTCAACATCTAAGTTTTCCCAGCTAATTAGAATTCCTTTTAAAAGGACGTCACTAACGCCTACAACCCCATCCCTCTCCACATCTTTTAAGACAGAAATTTCAAATATCATTGTGAACGTATCTCCTAATTTCATTTGTGGAATGAACTGTAATTTTGTAGAAGCATCTTTCAAAACCGATTCTCTTCTGTGGAGGATGTACTGTTTATTCCCATATGGCTTTATTTCAATCTCTTTCCGACTATTGTCCTCTGGCATAAGACTTACATGTAAAGGGCCAGAGTTGAATGCTTTTCTGAAACTTTTTTGGCGGTCAAAAAATGTAAATGGGGTTATGAATTCAAATTTTATGTCCCATTCTAAATATGGTTCTAAATGCCATTTGCTGTCAGGTTTTCGAACTATTTTATATTCATACTGGCCAGCATTATTTGCTTCTACATTGCGCAGTTGTTCTAGTTTAGGAAACCTTTTGTTGTCGCCAACCTCTTTGCGCTTATAATCACCGTCTTTAGTGTACTCAAAACCATACAAAGTGCCTATCTTACCGTTCAGGTCAAAGTCCGTAACGTCTGCAAGGTCTTTTAATTCTAAAGTTATACACCTCACAGGCACTAATGTAACTCCCGATTCTTCTGGTCCACGCGACATTTTTTAGAACAACTAATTATTTTATTTCCAAAACAATGTGTAGGTTATCACATTTCACAACTTTCCCGCTTTGTCTTTGATTTTTATATTAAATGATCCGACCCTCCCACAAACTAATCTTTTAAACTGTAAATTAGGGAATTGTATAATTTCATAATCGCAACATGCAGCTTTGCCTGACGGAAGAGCTCTTAAAACAGTTGAGGGCCTTCCATCATATAAGTTTTCATCAGTGCTCAGCTCGTCCAAATGAACATAGAGTAATGAATGTAATGCAAGATCGAGCGGATTTTCCCCCTCATAAGTAGTTTTGTCTGGTGTAACTCTAAATCTATGATTGTCAGCTGCAAAGCCTAACATTTTAGCTAGCTCTTTATCAAAATAGTAACCTCCTTCTTCTTCAGGCTTGAATGTTAACATTGTTTTTAGATTTGCATTGTTAAGTTTGAGAGTAATGTCGAAGTTACTCATTGCTTCTTTAAGTGAGCAAAACCCGTAATAACCATCAGGTATTGTTAACTGGCTAACTTTGGTTCCTGATTTGTCAAGTTTTAGAATCTTATTATTCTCCTTGGATTCACTTATATTAAACCATACGACTTTGTAAAATATTTCATGAAGCGCGACCGCTCTGGTTCCGCAATCGTTATCAATAGCATGTTCTAAAAACGAAGGACGGTCTTGGGTTGTTATTGTTACAAACATTTTTTAAACAAAATAAAAAATGACTGCATTCAAATATACTGATGCAAAATATTCTGTTGGGCCGCACTACAATCTTAAAAACATAACAACTGATACTCTTGACATTTCTGTGACTCACCTTTCAAGTAAAGGTTAGTACTCCATTGAAGAGCTATCTTAACCTCCTATTAAAAAAGACTACATCCCGAAAGTATGGTTTAGTCATCCGATGCAGTTTTATCAGAACCAGTTAAACTTTGCCGTGTTTTGTGCATCAACTGGGTGTGGAGTGTCGTATGCTGATCATTTAAATCATCCTGATCCTTTGGTGAGGTCAGTGTACAGATTTCATTTCTATTACACCTTCAGACGTATTTTGTCTGAATTGCAAGCGCCATTGCCAAATGACAAACCGTTTAATCCATTCAGCAACAGAATAGACATGAAGGCTTTTGAAAGGATCTGTAACGAATTCAATATTAAGGCTAAGACAGACTTTAGACAAAAGTTGGATCTTAATCATGGTCTAGGCACCCCTTATTTTTGGGGCGTGCACAGAAAGTATAACTATGCCTGGTATCATCCTTACACATCTTTCTCTTCAGGCACAGCTGTTCACCTCGGGTCCATAGAGCAAGAGCATAAAACAGCATGGACAACATTTATCTTAGACACTTCTAAGGGCCTAACTAAAGCAGGAATAGAACGAATAAACGACTCTGTTCGTACTTACGTTTGGTGTTTGCTAGGTTCGCAAGCACAAACGAGATCGAGCATAACTGATCCTTCTACTGGTTTTGATGCACAAAAACAATACTTAGCAAATTTAGAGGACGCCATTAATTCTACAGTTGATTTGCCTTCAAGTATAAAAAGGTACCAAAATGTTTTACAATACGCAAGATCGAAAGTAGACTTTGCTGTTGGCACTGGTTTATACATGCTGCCTTCTGACCTCAGGCTCCAGATAGGCACAATAATAAACTACAATAATGAAATCCTTGTGGCAGGCAATGAACAGAAGGTCGGGAAAAACGAAATAAATTCTGAGCCTGTAATATTGCAAGCAGTAAACAAACAAGTCGACCCCCCAAGAATAAGCCATCCAATCCCTGTGGTCCAAAGCCCAGAGACCGTTGAAGAAATAAAAAAAAATAATGACCATGAATATGAGAAGACAGCACTTGTTTTAGGATTAACTGGCCTAGGATTACTTGGTCTTTATTTTACTAAAAAGTAACCCGACTATTAAGAGAACTAATGCCCATAAGTGCTTGGCCATAAAGCCAACTACTTTGCTTGCAGTAGACAAAAGCCAGCTAACAACACCCCCTAATATACCTGGTAAAGAGTCTATAGCTTTACTGGCTAATTTTTTAATAAATCCGCAAGATGATCAAGCTGTTTTTTTACCCACGATTTATCAGGCGGGGATGGAGGCGATGGCGGCGGAGGCACTGGGCGTTGTCCACCGCCACCTGTAATAGCCATCACCAGTGTACTTATTGCAAATCCTAAGGCCGTTATAACGCTTACTAATGTGACTCCTTGCTCTCTAAACAGTGTTCTTATTCTTTCTGCTAGTGTTGTGTCTTCATATAAAATTCTTTGGATAGTTTCTCTTATTCTGCTCACTTGAGTTCGTAATTGTTCTCGGTTAGTAGACAGCACTTCTAGTCTTGCTGATCTCTCTTGTTCAAGATCTTTTAGTCTTTGGGTTATTCTTTCTTTAATATCATGCCCTAAGTTGGCGTCATCAGCCTCAACGAGTTTTTCTTTTTCTCTTTTTATATGCTCATCTATTTCGCCTAGTTTTGCTAAATTGTTTGTTAATTCGCCTCTGATGCTTCTCAAAGCATGATCAAGAGCCCCTATTTCTCGCATGGGTAGCGGGGAATCATTAATTGTTTTTAATGCTGTTTCTTCGGAAAAACTGGTTTCTGCTTCTATTAATTCACCCGCTGTTGGACTTAAATCTTTAAGTTCCATGTTTTGCATTTGGTTATTTGTTGGAAGTTCTTGTAGCGTGTTTTGAAGTTTAGCAACTGCATCCCTATCTAATTTTGGTTTAGCAATGCCAAGGCGATTTTGTTTCTCTCACACTGAGTTTTGTGTCTAATTGAACCCACGGCTAAATACTTTAATGGGTCTCGTTTAGTTGTAAGCTGAACGCGTTGTCCTTGGTCGTTTTTCACATACAAATGGCCATCATCATCTCGGTCAAAATCATTAGGGTCTAAAACTTCGGGAGGTTCAAGGCCTAAATTTTGGTACAATGATCTAACATGGCTTTCTGTTAATTCACGCCGCATTGAGAGCTCTGAGCGATGCTGTGTCATTCACTCATGTCGTCTCCAGGATCAGGAACATCATAATCTTCATCTTCTCTGCCTTCCATGTTTCTTTAATAATTAACTTTTTATTTTGTTTTATAAAAAAATGTCACAAGCATATGGTTCAATTCTTGACCCGCATAGAAGACTGAAAGAGCCCTTTGGTGTGAAGGGAAATAAATGGAATATTACTGTTCCAAATAACCATCTACTATTGATGCAGATCAAATTCTTACTGTCAAATTTCCAGACTTAGGAGCAGATGAAGTGATTGTGCCAGACTCTGCGCAACTTACTTTCAAAATAGAACTCGAATCAGCAACAGACACAAACAGGACAGTTGTCCAGAATCTGGGACGGGCAATCGTTAAGAAAATTTCTATAAAACTTGAGGGGCAAGAAATATTTTCTTTACACAATGCAGACATATTTTTAATCTATTCTGATCTATGGCTAACCGGGAATGAAAGGGCTGATCTTGCGTTTCAAGGAATCGAAAATGAAGAAGCACTAAAACATAGAATAGGCGCCGCAGATGTTAAAGACGGCAAAAAGTATGTAGCCGTAAATTTTGCGTATGGAAATCGCTTTTTCCATTCCCTTAGATTTTGAGTTGTTAAAAGCGCATGCGCCATACTTTCAAGGAGCATTAAAAGACAGATTGTCATATGAACTAACTTTTAATGAATACAAACGTGTTATCAGATCATCAGACACCGAAGCAAAGTACAGCATTTCTGACATCGCGTTAGAGTTTGACATTGTTAGCAACCCTCACTTAGCAAGGTTGATTGAGCAACAATATCAGTCAAAATTGGCAATCTATTACGAAAGAGTGATTCACCATTCTACACATCCTAAAAGCAGGGCAGACACTATATGGAATTTTAGTTTTAGTGCCGTAGCAAGATCGCTTAAAGGTATTTTATTGCTGTGTGAAGATGAAGAACCATTCAAAAGAGGAAGTGAAAAGTTTATTAATCCTAAAATAACGAAAGTACAATGTTCGATTGAGGGTAGCCCCAACCAAATCTACGCTAGCGGGCTTAAACCTTATCAGCATTTTGATGAAATAAGAAAATTGTTTGGGGGTGGGGGGTAGAAATCCAACGGTAGACCTTGTGTCTAAAGATCTACACCTTCACAATGTTAGACTTGATGATTATTTAACAACAAAATACGGTTTATGGATTGACCTAAGATCGACAGAGGATAATCAGTTTGCATGGAAGTGGGAGAACTGTTAAAGACGGAATAAACATTCAAATTGATAAAGAAAAAGATGGCGATAAACCAGTTAATGTACATTTGTTTTTAATATATGATGCGCAGCTGAATATTCAAGATAACAGATTAAAAGATATACAATACTAAATTATTTTTATTTTTTAAAAAAAGCATGTCTGTTCACGTTTATCCAAAAGCGCCTACGGAGCCAGAGCCACCAAAAGAAGGGATAGTAGAACCCCCCGACATAAAAACCTTCAGATTAACAAACATTACGCAAATGCAACAAAAACTAGAGCAGGACCTTTCAAAATACAGCAAAACCAAACGAAGGTATTCTGCTGCCTTTAATGCTGTTACATATGTTAATACTGGAACATCAACTATTAGTGCTGCATCAGCAGGAACGAGTGTAGGCCTCTTAGAAACAGGCGTAGGTGCACCCGCAGCTTTACCTCTAGGTGGTTTGTCTTTAGCTCTTGGCGTGTGTTCATTAGCTGTAAGTGCTGCTAGCAAAAAATTAAAAACTAAACTCCAAAAGCACACAGCTATGGTTCAGCTAATAACAGCTAAACTTAGTTCGTTCAAACTGACAATAAATAAAGCGCTAGTTGACTCAGACATCACGGACGAAGAATTTAGTCGTTTACAGGCCGATTTTGATGACTATAAAAGACAAAAGTTTGATCTTCAAAAAAAGGCAAGGGCAAGTTTTCTCAACAGCCAGACACTGAGCAGATAAAAAAGGAATGTTTAAAAAAGTAAACGAGACATTAAACTCTGTTCTAAACAGCTCACATTAACAACATCAAAGGGCGTTTATACTTTAGTTTATGAGTCCAAGCACAAAAAAACCGTTTATATTGATTCTGATTAAGTATTTTTTTTAATTTAAATAAATAGTTTGAGTTAGAAAAGGAAACTCAACATGGCTGAGATATATGAAGGACAAGACGAATTGTTTGAAGGAATGCTTAAGGGAGAGCGTTTGTCAAAAGCTTTAAATGATATTAATCTAGAAGTCATTGATCCAACAAACGTACAGGCAAGCGTTGTTCATGCTATTTCTCAAGTTCCAGGTAAACTAACAATAGACCCGCCAGTTAAAGTAATGTTAGCTGTTTTAATCGACTATATAACAATAAATGAAGAAAATCTAGAAGTCTGGGTCTCAACTAAACAACAGTTATTCTTTCTCGTAATGACTTAACACCTGGTTGGGCAGACCCAACGCTTACACAGTTTGATGTGGCCGCGGGAAGAAGCCAAAATGAGAGGCTCTGGTTGGTCAGAGGGCGAAGTCTTAGAGATCAGATTAAAACAGGCTAAATATGAGCCGATTGTAGGCAAGTCTTACATTCCACTCCCTTCCACATTAGGTGAAAAAAGACCGTTCTAAACATAAAAATTCGGACGAACAAATGTTTTTTGTGTGTTCTTGCAAGTTTGAATTACGCCCGTAAACAGAGAGAGTATTAAACTATGACCTTACTCAATGATCTTAACTTTAGTGGAATTTCCTTTCCTGTTAGCGTGGACAAATTGATCAGTTTGAAGAACAAAACAAACCCAATAACTGTTAATGTATACACATGGTCTGAGGAAACAAATTTGGTGCCAAATTAGAGTGTCTAAAGACAGCCCAAAAATAGGGTCCGGCCAAAAGCCATGGGGACTTACACTGATGTTTTCATCAGCGGGGCTACCACATTACACATTGAACGCACAATGAGTAGATTATTAGCGCATACTTCAAAAAATTGTTGCAAACAAGAATTCTGTAGAAAATGTTTAAAAAGAATTCCATCCGGTAAGCCGCGATTGAACATAAAAAAACATTTAAAAGTTCTGTAGACTGTAATACAGTACTAATTACACCCCACCTGGATCTAAAGTTAGTTTTAAGAACTGAAAAAACTGCAAACGAGTCCATACGTAGTTTACGCAGACTTAGTCGCTTATTGTTCCCTATGAAGGGCCGACCCCCACAGAAACTTCCGAAAAACGGCCCTAATAAGCAATCATCAGATTTGTTCATTTGCCTTCATTATTTTCAGGGGCGGATGGCGTTCATTCAAAGCCAGAATTTATAGAGGCCTAATGCTGCAGAATACTTCTTAGAACGCATGCAGCAAGTGCGTACGCCCGTTAATAATCTGATCTCTCAGACATTATTATGACTCCTGAAGATCAACGACCCGTAGACTTTGGCCACTCACTGTTGGATTTTGTGGCTTAGAGCTAACGCCCAAGATGTAAACCCCACAGTAAGAGACCATGATCACATTAGCGGAAAGTTTAGAGGAGCAGCGCACAGAAACTGCAATCTTCAACTAAAATTTGACCAAAGACATGGAAGCTGCCCATCTTCTTTCATAACTTGCGAGTTGCGACTCTCATCTTATAATGCAGCAGTAACCAGCGACCCCAGGATAACATGCATTGCACAGTCATCAGAAAAGTACATGTGTTTCACTTAAATAACATGTCTTTTTATGACTCTATGCAGCACATGATGGGATCATTAGAGTCACTGGCTATGTCCTTAAAGTCCTGCCCAATAACAGAAGAATATTTTGCCCCAACTCTTGTTAAAAAGGGGTTTACCTTATGAGTACATGAACAGTTGGGAAAGGTTTGACGAAGATACACTTCCACCTAAAGAAGCGTTCTTTTCTAGTCTTAGGGGAAGGGGCATCAGTGATTCTGATTACCAGCATGCTCAAGATGCGTGCAGAAGTTAGATTCTAAAACGATGGGAGACTATCATGACTCATACTTGATGGCAGATGCTGTTTGTTGGCGGACGTCTTTGAAATTACAGAAAGACCTGCATGAAACATTATAGCCTAGATCCTGCGCATTACATTTCTGCGCCCGGGATGAGTTGGGATGCTTTCTTAAAAGATACTGGAGTACAGATTGATTTATTGTCAGATTTACCAATGCTTCAGATGATTGAAAACGGATTGCGGGGAGGAATTAGTATGGGGTCGCATCATTACTGTAAAGCAAACAACAAATACTTGGACGACTATGATCCAAGTAAAAGGTCTAACTATCTCATGTATTTAGATGCAAACAATCTGTATGGTTGGGCTATGGCGCAATCACTTCCATTACGTAACTTTAAAATGTAGACAGGCGGTTTAGAAAACATTCAAAAATTTGTAGAACACTGCATACTCTTACAGCTGATCGTAAAAGAGGTTCTCATTCTAGAAGTTGACTTAGAATATCCTCATGAACTCCATGACCTACATAATGACTACCCATTAGCAGCAGAAAGTCTAAAGATGAATCCAAGAGAACCACCTAAACTTGTGCCTAATCTTCGCGGCAAAAAAAATTATGTCTGTCATTACAGACTTCTACAATTTTATTTAAGACATGGTTTAAAGTTAACAGCAGTTCATCGCGTAATTGCTTTTGATCAAGAACAGTTCATGAAACCATACATCATGAAGAACACTGATCTCAGAACTAAATCCACAGATGCTTCAGAAAAAGACTTTTTCAAGCTGATGAACAACAGCTGTTTCGGAAAGACTATGGAAAATCCGCACAAACGCAAAGATGTCAGATTAGTCACCAGAGAGAACGAAGCAATTAAGCTGACTTCAAAACCAAATTATCAGGACTTTAGAAGATTTCATGATCAGCTTTTTGGCATAATGATGAAAAAAAAGAAAGTCAAATTAGACAAACCTGTATTTATCGGGTTTACTGTTTTAGAATTATCAAAGCTTTTGATGTTAGAATTTCTTTATGACTACTTTAAACCCTTGTATCCAGAGTCCAGAGTACTTTACACAGATACAGATAGTTTTGTTATAGATATCCCTACTGAAGACATCTATAAAGACATGGAATTAGAAGTAGCTAAAAGGCATGCAGGATGGTATGATACATCTGATTACCCTAAAGATTCGCCTTTGCATTCAACTGTTAACAAGAAGGTTTTAGGAAAGATGAAGAATGAATTATCTGGAGGGGTGATTAAGGAGTTTATTGGTTTAAGGTCAAAAATGTACAGTATTTCGAGCCAGGAGAAAACCATTAAGAAAGCAAAAGGAATATCTCGCAGTGTTGTGCAGTCAAACATATTGCATGACAACTACAAAGAAGCATGTTTGACAATAAGACTTTTCATCATGACAACGTAAAACTACGATCTAATCTGCATGAGATCAACACAACTGTTGTAACAAAGAAGTCATTAGATAGAACAAACACTAAACGAGTATTTGTTAATCCAGAGTTTTCATATGCAATCGGGCACTGGAGGACCGCATAATTACATACCTTCTTCATATTTTTCCTTAAGTTTGTTATAAGCTCATTCATATCATTATACAAATCGGCCAAATTATTTTTCATGTTTGCTTGATGTGCTTGATTTTTTTTTATTATTTCAAGATATTCTTTTCCCCATATCTGATGATCAAAATTTGGGAATTTGGGTTGTAGGTGATCTGAATGCATTGCCATGTACTGATAAATCCTCGTAAATGCGTCCTTAATAATAGAAATTCGCATCATATAATTCCCGTATCAATTCCAAGTTCTCTTACATTTATCATTCTTGTTTCCATTTTAGTTTCATGTAAGGTTTCTTTGTTCTGAGCTTCCATTTTAAACCCAAATATATTTTTGTAAATTAATTAAACAAATATTTGTTAATCTAGAGGTTTCAAATGCATTGGGCATTGGAGAACAGCATGGCCTCAAATATATCCCCTTCCAATTTACCCAAATTATTACCCATTACTGCTAAATGTTTTCGAATTTCTTTTATCATGTCAAGGCCTGCCAGAAAACTATAATATTGGGTTTTGTCTGGCTGTTCTAGCGTAAAATTATTATTCTTCTTAATATTTTATTAATAAGGGTAATATAACTAGATAAGTCTTGCATTAATTTTGAGGCCTCTTTCTCTGCCATTGTTACTTCCTTCTGTGCTTCAATACGTAAGGTTTTTTCCTTTTGAGCTTCCATTTTAACTCAAATATATTTACGTAAATCAGTTAAAGCGGAACTGTATCTGGTGGGATTATCTGCAGTTCTTCCTTCACAAAAGATCTTTGAGGAGCTGGTTGTTTTGTTGTGCAGTTTCTCGTAAATAATACACGGGCGGATTCATTTTTACAATTCTTTTTATTTCATATGGATCAACACTCCAAACTGGATCTGTTGCCCTGATGCGAGTGTCCCCTTCTGCTTCCCCCGGTAAATAAAGGTACCTTACTTTAAACCAAACGGTAATAGTTTGCCGGATGAACTGGCGTCTCCTTCAACAACATCTATGTTTGTTTTTTGATTGCTTGCACTGGTTTTAGCCCTTTAAATTCTTCATTATTCATTGCGCGCAAACTGAGGGCAGTCTTCTAACCCATTCTGTGTTGCGAGAATTGTCAATCAGCTCTCTGTGATACTGGTAGGAAAAAAGTCTTTCAGATAACTGTTTGTTAAAGTTTTCAACTAAAGCCTGTGATCTGTGAACTCCTGGGATGCCTCTTTTATAGTAACTCTATGTTTTAACAATAATTGATTCACTCGGCCTTTAAATTCTTTTCCATCATCGACTTGAATCATGCGAGGATAAGTTAGCGGGCCTCGTTGGTATATTAGTTGTATGGCAACAGCAACAGCAGAAGCACTCTTTGTGTGTAATGGTTCTGCATCTTTATATCTTGAAGCTATGTCAATGACTGTGAGGGCATACTTAAATCTTTTTCGCCTAATCGTATCATGGGGTAAATATAGAAGATCCATTTGATGGGTGTCGTTCGGTATTGTATTCACAAAGTGTGGTCTCTGTATTCGTTTAGGCGCAGGTAAATAAATTTGCCAAATCGCTTGTTTAGATAACCATTCCTTTGCTGTTTGTTCACTGACTCCCGCTGCTTGGCTTAGCTTTTTTATTGCCGTGATTCCCTTCCAATATCCTTTGGGCGAATAATAGATTTTGTTCATTTTTATTCAGCCAATATTATGTGCAACAAAATACACAACGGTCATACCAAAGACGATAAACACGATTTCTTGCATCTTTTGTTTTTCTGATGGCTGATAAAAGTCGCTGAATTTTTGGTGGGGGCAATGTCTCGATTGGTTTGCCTGTTACAAGATAATATTCTTTTATTGCCTGGTCAACATCTTTAAATGTGTAAGCTGCATGCCCCTGTATTTTCAGTTTGTCATTAATAAAATCTAACTGCTCAATTCTCTGCTTTTCATAGTTATCTTGTGCAGCTGCTAGTTGCTCCATAGCTTTGTTATGTCTTTTTCTCTCTTCATTAGTTTGTAGTTTACTAAATGCGTAATTACTTACGCTAAAAGCAAGCGTATTCACTACTGCGCCGCCTATCATCATTACGAATGAAGCCATTTTTTATAATGTATTTTTTTTTACATATTAATACTGTCTGGAAATTATTCCTTGCTTAACTAGAAAATCTTTCGTAGCAAACGAAGCTGCAATGATGGCAATTAGCTTGCTGAATCCTCAAAGCCTAGCTTGCCAAGATCTGCTGGTTTAATTTTTAACAAGCTTTTACCAAGCATTGTGTATCCTATATCTTAGGCCTCAATAACACAGAATGTATATAAATTGGTTACAGTTTTTTTCGGTGCAGAATTTTAAAATAAAATATTAATTATATTTAGTAATAAAATATGTAACGGCGACGATCTCTAAACATTCCCTGAAGCTTGTGATTACAAATGAACATTTGATACCAAGCTTTTATGCCAAAAAAATAAAACCTATCTTTGGCACATTTGGAAAACAATACAGTTCCTCGAAATGATTCACATATAACAATCAACAAATTTCGCCACAAGACTTATTGTAAAGTCTCACAACAGTTATGAAGCGCAACTTGGATCAAGAATGGTAAAAAGTGTAGGACAAACGGTTCTTAGTTTGTACACTAAACAGTGAGTAAATTTGTGCCTATTGGATTCTGAACAAGACTTTATGATATTTAACGCATGATCCTGTTTTTAACAAAGTCCCTTAGATCTCTAGAATGTGATCTATTTACAAGATTTGGATCATTATTGTCACCGCGAATCATGGATTAATTACTTTTTAATCATAAAGATTTTATTTCACCTTAAAATGAATGAGCCAAAAACAGCAGAATCAGAAAACATGATCAGGTGGAGAAAGTGACCGATAAAAAGCCTGGGCACGTTGCAGCAGGAAAAACAAATTAGCAAGAGTGGAACAAACAAAGAAAATTAAAATAACAAGCACATAATATAACTCTTACTGAAAAAGTGCAAGAGCGCTGCCATTGTTTCAATGCCAGCTATAAAAACACCAGAACAAGTTGATTCAAAGACCTACAACAACAACAGTTTTGCCTTACCACTGCACAAAGTCTTCATGGAATTTCCTTAAAGCAATGTTCAATTTTGGCGGTATGCTGGGGTGTTTTATTACGTTTATAAAATATAATAAACAACGACAGCAAAAACCAAAGCATCAAAAAAATCTCAACCACTAAAATTACAGAATGCCGAAGCAAAAAAGCATGCCAGAAACCCCAACAATCAAAAAGATCATTTTGACCATTTCAAATGCAATATTACTTTAAGAACGTAATAAATTAATTAGTAAGTTAACTTGAAAAGAACTTGGTTGTACTTATGGAGACTTAAGTAAGTACTTAGGGTGACCGTTAAGGTGACTTGAACAAGAAATATTAAGAACTTGAGGTGTCTTGTATTAAGAACTTTATATTAAGAACTTGTTGGTGACTTTGATTTAAAATACTTAACTAAGAACTTGAGGTGCTTATTAAGAACTTAGAGGCTTCTTGATTAAATACTTAGAACGACTTGATTGCGACTTGAATTTATAACCTATGGTGACTTTATGAAACATTAAAAAAAACACAATCCATTGTTACATTTCTTTTTCCTTGGGGTGACAACTCCTCTTCTCTTTTCTAAAGGTTGCTTTCCTTTGTGTGAAACCCTTCAATTATTGGCTTACAAAATTTGCAGAGCTGGGCGCAAGCATTTTGTCACTTTACTAGTAGGCGAGACATCCAACGCAAATCAGCCTGTGTCCCAAATTACACAAAATACATTGCCAGGCAGCGACGCTTGCCAGTGATCCAAAAAATCTAAATTTAGCCCCCTAAATATATTCCTGGAGTTTCCACTAATAAAATTTGGCCCTCCCCGCCCTCAAGTAATTTTTATCACATTTTATGTATTAAAAGGCAGCATTTTTATATTCAATCTAATAAATTATTTAAAATAGATTTTATTTAAAAAAGTAGTGACTAAAAAGTAAGGTAATATGCTACTTTGTTAATTAGCTTTATTTGTTTTTACAAAATAAAAAACAACGTTAACACTAGTCTACTAGACACCATAGAATTGTAGTCGCTTTCTGTTGTGCCGGTATAAATCTTAAAATAAATAACATTGAGAATATGCCTGCGTTAGTTTTTATATTCTGTTTGTCCATGGTATTGCAAAAGTCTAAATTTGGCCCTCAGCCCCTGCCCTCAAGTGATCTCTTCCAATTTTGTTGGGTTGTATGTCTTTGGGTCACTGCGTGGCTATGAACCCCTAAACTCAATTTCGTGTTTGAAAGTCTTTGGGTCCAACTGTCGTGGCTATGAACGCCGTATACCAATTCGTGTTTGAATGTCTTTGTGGTCACTGCGCGGCTATGAACGCCTGTAAAGCCCAAATCTGGAAGAGTCACTAAAATGGGTGTGAGGGGACTGCCCCGAATTAGAAAAAGAGCGAGCAGGCAACCTAAGTATGAAATATACACTGTTGGAGGCATATTCTCAAAACCCTTCACATCTGGCCGTGTTATATTGTTACCCTCTGGGTCCTGGCTTTGGTGCCCTAGGGCGCCATATGGTCTCAAGTGAGATCCTGAGGTGATCAATAAGTGCGGCCAGATGCGAAGAGTTTTTGCATTATTTATTGAAAAGATCAGTAAAAAAACAGGAATTAAGCAAAAACTAAAAATCTGAAAAGTTTAGTAAATTAGTATTGAAGAACGTATAATCCTACACAGTAAGCATGTTTGTAGGTTTACTATAGAGAACTAAATAAATAACCTTCGCCTAGGGCAGCCGCCCGTAACTGGTAGAGGGCGTATGAAGCAAGGCTTGGTATTTATTAGTTCTCTGCTGGTGTGCAAGGGGACACTCAATGAGCCGCAGTGTCAAGCAGTTGTCCCCCCCCCCCCATCAAATGGTGGCCACACACCGTATTAGACTTCAAGCTGGTTTGTCCACGGTGACCTTGGATTTTCCACACAAAAGACATATTGCTGATGACATTTTCACACATTACCGTTGTAATTAATCAAATCACTTTGAATTCTCGCTCCAATCTGTACTATGTGACCAATAAAATTCGCCCCTCTTCAGCTTGTTTTGCGTTCGCGTTTTTTAATGGAAGGTCAGTATTATACTTCTCCATTACCCCCACCTCGGATGTCGTGGCAGATTCCGGTTGCCCTTTTCATGAGGCGAGGTGGCGAGGTGCTCGTTTGGCTGGTGCGAGTTTGAGCGTCTCGTAGCACACCCTACCGGCAAATGGGCTAGGAAAAGCGAGAGTCGCTACGCTGTCTTGGGCTGCCTCCTCGCGCTGCGAAGACAGTTGTGACGTCTTGTGTGGCCCTCTTAATGTTATTGGGCTACGTTCTTTGATCGGTACAGAGAAACAACCAGTGCGCTGACCCTTCAACAGCAAGAAGAGCTTGCAGAAATTGTCACGTTGTCGGTTTGAATTTTTGTCTTTCGCCCATTTAAAAAAAAAAAAATTTCTGTCCTTGCCCCTCACATTCCTCGCCGACAGCAACGTGTTGATCAACTCAGTGAAACTGGCTGCTGTGTTGTGGCCTCAGTGAAAGTAGTTTCTGTGTTGTGGCCTGCTGTGTTGTGGCCTGCTGTGTTGTGGCCTCAGTGAAACTGGCTGCTGTGTTGTGGCCTGCTGTGCTGTGGCCTGCTGTGTTGTGGCCTTAGTGAAACTGGCTGCTGTGTTGTGGCCTTAGTGAAACTGGCTGCTGTGTTGTGGCCTGCTGTGTTGTGGCCTGCTGTGTTGTGGCCTCCTGTGTTGTGGCCTGCTGTGTTGTGGCCTGCTGTGTTGTGGCCTCAGTGAAACTGGCTGCTGTGTTGTGGCCTGCTGTGTTGTGGCCTGCTGTGTTGTGGCCTCAGTGAAACTGGCTGCTGTGTTGTGGCTGCTGTGTTGTGGCCTGCTGTGTTGTGGCCTGCGTGTTTGGCCTCAGTGAAACTGGCTGCTGTGTTGTGGCCTGCTGTGTTGTGGCCTCAGTGAAACTGGCTGCTGTGTTGTGGCCTAGCTCTTCCTGTTCCATCCTGCCATATCGTCTGTCCACCTCTTTCTTTCTCGTCTGTCCCCCTCTTTCTTTCTTGTCTGTCCCCCTTTTTCTTTCTCGTCTGTCCACCTCTTTCTCGTCTGTCCCCCTCTTTCTTTCTCGTCTGTCCACTTCTTTCTCGTCTGTCCCCCTCTTTCTTTCTCGTCTGTCCCCCTCTTTCTTTCTCGTCTGTCCCCCTCTTTCTTTCTCGTCTGTCCCCCTCTTTTCTCGTCTGTCCCCTCTTTCTCGTCTGTCCACCTCTTTCTTTCTTGTCTGTCCCCCTCTTTCTTTCTCGTCTGTCCCCTCTTTCTTCTCGTCTGTCCCCCTCTTTCTTTCTCGTCTGTCCCCCTCTTCTCGTCTGTCCCTTTCTCGTCTGTCCCCTCTTTCTTTCTCGTCTGTCCCCCTCTTTCTTTCTCGTCTGTCCCCCCTCTTTCTTTCTTGTCTGTCCCCTCTTTCTTTCTCGTCTGTCCCCTCTTTCTTTCTCGTCTGTCCACCTCTCTTTCTGTTCTCGTCTGTCCCCCTCTTTCTTTCTCGTCTGTCCACCGGTCTCTTTCTCGTCTGTCCACCTCTTTCTCGTCTGTCCCCCTCTTTCTTTCTCGTCTGTCCACCTCTCTTTCTCGTCTGTCCCCCTCTTTCTTTCTCGTCTGTCCCCTCTTTCTTTCTCGTCTGTCCACTTCTTTCTCGTCTGTCCCCCTCTTTCTCGTCTGTCACTCTTTCTCGTCTGTCCCTCTCTTTCTTTCTCGTCTGTCCCCTCTTTCTTCGTCTGTCCCCCTGTTTCTTTCCTCTTCTTCTCCACCTCTTTCTCGTCTGTCCACTTCTTTCTCGTCTGTCCCCCTCTTTCTTTCTCGTCTGTCCCCCTCTTTCTTTCTCGTCTGTCCCCCTCTTTCTTTCTCGTCTGTCCACTCTTTCTCTTCGTCTGTCCCTTCTTTCTCGTCTGTCCCCCTCTTTCTTTCTCGTCTGTCCCCCTCTTTCTCTGTCCCTCTTTCGTCTGTCCCCCTCTTTCTTTCTCGTCTGTCCCCCCTCTTTCTTTCTCGTCTGTCCCCCTCTTTCTTTCTCGTCTGTCCCCTCTTTCTTTCTCGTCTGTCCCCCTTCTTTCTCGTCTGTCCCCTTCTTTCTCGTCTGTCCCCCTCTTTCTTTCTTGTCTGTCCACCTCTTTCTTCCTCTGTCCCCTCTTTCTTTCTCGTCTGTCCCCCCTTTCTTTCTCGTCTGTCCCCCTCTTTCTTTCTTGTCTGTCCACCTCTTTCTCTCTCTGTCCCCTCTTTCTTTTTGTCTGTCCCCTCTTTCTTTCTCGTCTGTCCACCCTTTTCTTTCTTGTCTGTCCCCTCTTTCTTCCGTCTTCCCCTCTTTTTTCTGTCTGTCCACTTCTTTCCTCTGTCTCCTCTTGCACCTCTCTTTTTTCAGTACGTGGCGTCCACTGCTGGTTTCTCTGCTGATCCCCTTATCTTTCTCGCTGTCCACACCATTCCCGCTTTGTTTTTCTCACCCATACTGCTATCCACACTATTTCTCCTTGTTGTTTTCTCACATACTGCTTCCACCTATTTCCTTTCTGTTTTCTCCACATACTGCTAGTCCACACTATTTCTCCTTTGTTTTTCCACATACTGCTGTCCTAACCATTACAGCTTTGTTTTTCTCACATACTGCTATCCACACTATTTCCCCTTTATTTTTTTCTCACATACTGCTGTCCACACCATTCCCACTCTGTATTTTCTCACACACTGCTATCCACACTATTTCCCCTTTATTTTTTCTCACATTCTGCTGTCCTAACCATTACCGCTTTGTTTTTCTCAAACACTATTTCTTTTGAGGGGACGGGGTAGCAGAAGAGGGGCGAATGGGGGGGGGGGGGGGGGGGGGCGGATACTTGAATGGGGAGGGTGGTGGTGTTAGATTTGAAAGCAACTCGGAGAGATTCGTCGCGGAACAACAAAGGTCACACGTATATCCCTCAAAATTCTTTAGGGAGTTTGAAAAGTTTCACTGAAAAAAGTGTGCATCCGTTTGGATAATATGAATTTATTAAGACACACAAAAAAGGGGTCATTATGCCTTTTTGTAACCAGCAGGATGCAGGGGTTTATTATTATTTTTTTAAAATTCAAACGTCCTGTGTAGCACGTGATTTCCCGAGTTTTTTAATTCATGTTGTGTGTGTGTGTGTGTGTGTGTGTGTGTGTGTGCGTGCGCGCGCGCGTGCGAGCGTGCGTGCGTGCGTGCGGGTGCGTGCGTGCGTGCGTGCGTGTTTGTGTGTGTGTGTGTGTGTGTGTGCGTGCGTGCGTGCGTGCGTGCGTGCGTGCGTGCGTACGTGTGTATGTTGTGTGTGCGTGCGTACGTGTGTATGTGTGTGTGCGTGCGTTCGTGCGTGTGTTGTATCTTCAGCGAACTATAAAAATTACATTCCCCAGCACAACTACTTTGATGTGAAAGCGTACTCTGCCTCAACAACAGCGAGAGCAAAACAAAAGAAAACAAAACAAAACAAAAATCCCAGAATAAACGCTGTTTTAAGGTGTGCAGGGAACGGTTTGAGTGTGCAGGGTCACGGGTGCTTTCCGTCTAGGCTTTTTTTTTTTTTTTTTTTTTTTTTTTTGCTTTGGGTTTTTGGTTTTTGTTTTCCTCGGGACGCGCAGGTTTCGCAACGGCGGTGAGGTGACTGCCACTTGGCTGATTGTGTGCCCCTTTTGTTCAGGAAGCGTTTTCATACCGCAGACCCGTCTTGACTCTGTGTTGAGGGGAAGGCAGGGGAGGAGGGCCGGGGGTGAGGGTGTGTGTGTCTAGGTGTGTGTTTATAGGGGTGCGATGGAGAGCGGGGACCGCGGGAGGGGAGGTGGGGGGAGGGGAGAGATTGGTGTGTGTTGAGTTTTCTCAGTGACTAAGGGAATTTGTGATTCTTGTTTCTTTATGTCAGGATATCGGTCACTATCACAACGGGTTGAGCTCTCTTGCCCTTACTAGACACGGCGCAAAACCAAAAAAAATGTTCTTCAATAAGTCAACAACAAGAGGCGGTAATAGTAATGATAATCTCTGTGTGTGTGTGTGTGTGTGTGTGTGTGTGTGTGTGTGTGTGTGTGGGAGAGAGAGAGAGAGAGAGAGAGAGAGAGAGAGAGAGAGAGAGAGAGAGAGAGAGAAGAGAAAACATATAATTTTTTAAAAGGTTTGAATTTAAACAGAAACTGAATTCAAAGTGGGAATGGCATATTTACACGCCAGTCGTTCAGTTAAACGCGAGTAGGTGCAAAGAACATACTAGATACACACAAACACCGTTCACTACTGGTAAATGCAGGCCTACCATCCGCCTGCACATGGAAAAGATGAATGAATGCTGTTAATGTTTGTACGTCAGGAAGATATAAGCCAATTTTTCTTTCTTTCTTTTTTATTTTTAAGTTATTTATTCATGACTAGTCTTGGGGATAGCCTATGTATTAACTATTTCCACCTAGGATCATTGATTCACGAATAACTCTTCCTTAGGATCACTGATTTACTAATTAATTGTCTTTAGGAACACTGATTTATTAGTTACTTGCCTTTAGAATCGCTGATTTATTAATTGCTTGTCTTTAGGATCACTGATTAATTAATGCCTTGTCTTTAGGATCACTGATTTGTTAATGGCTTGTCTTTAGGATCACTGATTTATTAATTGCTTGTCTTTAGGATCACTGATTAATTAATGCCTTGTCTTTAGGATCAGTGATTTGTTAATGGCTTGTCTTTAGGATCACTGATTTATTAATGGCTTGTCTTTAGGATCAGTGATTTGTTAATGGCTTGTCTTTAGGATCAGTGATTGATACCTAACTTTGTCTTTAGGCTCATGATTCATGAATTGATTGTCTTTAGGCTCATGATTCATGAATTGATTGTCTTTAGGCTCATGATTCATGAATTGATCGTCTATAGGCTCATGATTCATGAGTTCATTGTCTTTAGGATCAATGATTCATGAATTGCTTGTCTTTAGGATCAATGATTCTTTCATTGCTTGATTTAGAATCAATGATTCATGAATTGCTTGTCTTTAGGATCAATGATTCATGAATTGCTTGTCTTTAGAATCAATGATTATTTAATTGCTTGTTTTAGAATCAATGATTGATGAATTGCTTGTCTTTAGGATCAGTTATTCATAAAGTGCTTGTCTTAGGATGACTGGTTTACGAGTGACTTGTTTATAAGATACATGATTTATGCAGACACATTTGAAACTCCCATGAAAGACAGCGCCTCCCCCCCCCCCCCCCCCCTCCCAATCTTTGCTTTTAGAGACTTGATTTTCGCCCATGTTTTTCTCTTTGTTGAAATCAGATTCGCTTCTAAATTAAGCCCCCCCCCCCCCCCCCCCCCCCCCCCACCACCACCACCACCACCACCACCTCCACCCCTCTTCTCCTCCTCCCCGTCCAACATCCCCTCCTCCCCGTCCAACATCCCCTTCCTCTCCCCCTCCCCCATCCCCTACGGTATCCACCCCTCTGCCATGACTAAAGACCCTTCCCACTGAGGGTTTCCGGCGGTTCCGGTGTGTCGTGGAGTTAAGTGCTCTTGTTTGTCGCCAGGGCGGAGGGGGTGGTTTATACATTCAGGATTAACGCCCACCTCCACCAGCACTGATTAACCTTCCAGGAGAGGGAGTGGGAGATCGCGGCTGTCTTACACAAAACTACACCACCAGAATGACAACACCTTAAGAAAGATGGGCGGTGGAAATGTCAGTGACTATTTTTGGTGCCAGCGAGATCCGAACTCGCAACCTTTCACTGAGTGCAAACTTGGTGCTGGACCAGTTAGCCAGCCAAGCAACCATAGCAACATGGAAGATATTGGCTGGGTAATTAACAGCAATCAGTGATGTGATTTTCACCAACAGAAAAAAGCCAACTTGCTTGATTTTGAAATGACCCGAAATGGGGTGTTATTCATTTATATGTACGATTTTTGGTTGTTGTTGTTGTTGTCGTCGCTGTCGTTGTTGTTGCTTGATTTCTCGTTAGATACTGACAGTTACAGCTAGAATGAATTTTGTAAGACTGTCATAAGGTCTCAGAGAGAGAGGAGGAGGGGGGGGGCAGAAAGAGAGAGAGAACCAGAGACGGAGAGAGAGGGAAGGAGAGAGAGAGAGAGGAAGGAGGGAGAGAGGACCGAGAGAGAGGAGAGAAAGAAATAGAGTGAGAAAGAGAGAGAGAGAGAGAGAGAGGGGGGGGGAGAGACAGACAGACAGTCAGTCAGTCAGACAGAGGGGCAGAGAGGGAGAGAGACGCCTGCACATGAACGCACGCACAAACAGATAGAGAGAGAGAGAGAGATGGACAAACAGACAGAGAAGAAGGAAAACACACACACAAAACACGCGCACGCACACATGCGTGCACTTACCCACGCACACGCACGCACGCACGCACGCACCACGCACGCACACACACACACCACACACACGCACACACACACACACACACACACACACACACACACACACACACACACAACAGAAGGGGAGAGAGAGAGGGGGGTTGTGGAACTTTATGCTGTGTGGGGCCATTGCTGCATTTCAAGGGGTGTAAGCATAAATATGATATCAGTTACCGGTTGCGAAAGATCGTGCAGATTGCGAAATGGAGTTCAGACCAGTGTAATGTTACCGATTGTTGACGGCAACATTGGTCTCAGCAAAAATCGACTGAAATCAACATGTATGATATTGCATTGGGCACCATGCGCAAATGGAGAAAGCCAATAAATCCACGTTGAGAGAGAGAGAGAGAGAGAGAGAGAGAGAGAGAGAGAGAGAAGATTGACTGATTGCTTGATTGATTGATTGATCTTTAATACGCAAGGATGAAGATTTTAGGCCAACGCCTAGTCTTACAATCTGTCCTAGTCATGCGTACATTGTTTCAACATATATCATTCATACTCACAATTCAACATAGTAACACTGTAATGTAATTCTACAATGACAAGCAGACTGTTCAAGAGGAGAGGAGGGGGGGGGGGGGGGGGGGGGAGGGAGGAGAGGAGAAGAGGAGAGAGTCACAGAGAGAGATAGAGAGTCAGAGAAGAGAGAGAGAGAGTCAGAGAGAGAGAGAGATAGAGAGAGAGTCAGAGAGAGAGAGTCAGAGAGAGAGGAGAGAGTCAGAGAGAGAGAGAGAGAGAGAGAGCATTGCTATTTTTATTTTCTTTCGTCTTTTTCCTTCTCTTCTTCTATCGTCCTGTCAATCGTTTCATTTTGAACGAGAGAAGTGGAAAGGAGGGGAGTGACGAAGGATGATGGAGTAGTTGGCGGAAGGGGGGTGGGGGGGGAGCGTGTGTTGCTCGGGGAGTCGTACCGGGGGAGGGAAGTGGAGGGGGGAAAAGAGAGGGGAGAGGACGGGGAGCGGAGAAGATTGCGAAAGTGAACAAGTCGACCACCACCCCGAATAAAGCAAGCCCGGGTTGCTAAGGCGATACGAACACACGCCGCCGAGCCATTGACTTATACGCACAGTCACTGTGCGATTTTCAGCACAGAGAGAGAGAGAGAGTAGCATTAGCGGAGGACACAAACGACATAACTGACCCCACACACGTAGCTTCGAAACACGACCGGACCAGTGGAAGCGAGAGCACTGCAAGAACGACCCTGAACTGAAAGGGAATCGCTTCAGTGCTGTACGAAAACAAGTCCATGTGAATGAGAGGCCTGTCAGGCTTGGTGCGCACGCGCACTTTTTTCTTCATGCATTATTCATAACTTTGGTGGTTGCGCTCCACGCGCGTATAATATTGCAGCAAGCGTGACAGAACCTAGTCAAACGCATGAACGGCTGAATAGGGGCTAAAGGGTTCGCACTATACTGCGACCGAGGCTCGGTGCGCGTGCAATACTAGAAGCCTGGCGCTCTGGTGACCTACTCGTTTTTGAGTGAACCAGTATTTTAGGAAGAAGAAGAAGAAGAAGAAGTGATGGATGTAAACAGGTGCGCGTGTGTTGCTCATTCTTGAGTGGAGTTT
>CM031603.1:36790166-36792666 GCA_018398815.1 Conus ventricosus
GCCATTTAATGCAGAATAATTGATGGTTTTGTGGAAAATACATGTTCTACTGGACAAACAATGGTTTATAGAATGTAAATATGCAAAAATCTTAAAAATCGACCCAAAACATTATTTTGGGCATTTTTTGTGCGTATTAATCTCCTAACCTTTGCATTATTGCTGTAGTAGGATCTGAACACACGACTGCCGAATTATGTGATAGTCTCACTGCAGGCGTGGTTAATCCTGAAGAAAACTTTGTTCGCAAATCTTAAAGAAATGTTAGCGAACCGCCAAGAGAAACGTGGACAAACGAGTCACGAGACAAAACACGACGCGTTTCGACCTCTTAGGTCTTTTTCAGGCAAGTCACAAGCAAATAGGACAATGAAAATGAACGAGTTTTCACCTAGCTTGATCTCTTCAGTCAAAATCTTTCCAGTCAGGGTGTATATAAATGGGATGACGACAAACGTGATACCCTTTGGGACCTTATGCATTATGAAACATGAAAAAATACCCTGGGCAAGGTTGTCACTCGTTGAATTCAATAGCAATCAGGCCCCTATTCAACATGAATGTGGCACTTGACAAAGTTAATGAATGTTTTATTCGTACTAGTAGGTGCCTGAAGAAAACTGTTAATCATGGGTTCTCGATAGGGAAAAGGTGGTTTGATCTTGAACGAAGCAGACTAGTAGCTAAAACACTTTTGCGCGGGAAATAGCATCACTTGCCAACACTTGTTTGTAATTTCAAGGCCAAGGGGAGTCCACCCCCCACCGTCCACCAGATATCGTCATGGACTTCATGATCGTTGAAAGCGACGTTGTCACTGTCGCCAAAGGTATTGTCTCTTTTGAGCTCGTCTTGCTCGTGTCAGCTCCCAACGCAATAGATGACTGGGAGCGTTCATTGACGTGAGACGGTCAAGAACTCTCTGCCAGCAAGGAGTACAGAGGAACGTCTGAACACCGGATCCTGTTGCATATCCTCAGTCAAGGACAGAGGGTCATGACCTCATTTCCGTGGCCAACGCCGTGGCGTCTTCACAGCCCCGGAAGGAAGTGTCTGGCACTTCCACATTGACATGGCCTAGAGTTGGTGTGTCTGTGGAGACACGAACAGCTCTTTCCGCACTCTGAGATCCCTTTTCCACACTCATAGATCTCTTTTCCACACCCTCAGAGCTCTTTCCACACTCTCAGATCCCTGTCCGTACTCTCAGATCCCTGTCCACACTCGCAGATTCTCAGATCCTTGTCCACACTCTCAGATCCCTGTTCACACTCACAGATTTCTCAGATCCTTGTCCACACTCTCCGATCCCTGTCCACACTCACAGATCCCTGTCCACACTCACAGATCTCTCAGATCCCTGTCCACACTCTCAAATCTCTCAGATCACTGTCCACACTCTCAGATCCCTGTCCACACTCTCAGATCTCTCAGATCCCTGTCCACACTCTCGATCTCTCAGATCACTGTCCACACTCTCAGATCTCTCAGATCCCTGTCCACACTCTCAGATTCCTCAGATCCCTGTTCACACAATCTCCCAGATCTCTCAGATCCCTGTCCACACTCATCAGATCTCTCAGATCCCTGTCCACACTCTCAGATCTCTCAGATCCCTGTCCACACTCTCAGATCTTCAGATCCCTGTCCACACTCTCAGATCTCTCAGATCCCCGTCCACACTCTCAGATCTCTCAGATCCCTGTCCACACTCTCAGATCTCTCAGATCCCTGTCCACACTCTCGATCCTCAGATCCCTGTCCACACTCTCAGATCTATCAGATCCTTGTCCACACCTCAGATCGATGTCCACACTTTACAGATCTCTCAGATCCCTGTCCACACTCTCAGACCCCTGTCCACACTCACAGATCTCTCAGATCCCTGTCCACACTCTCCGATCCCTGTCCACACTCGCAGATCTCTCAGATCCCTGTCCACACTCTCAGATCGATGTCCACACTTAAGATCTCTCAGATCCCTGTCCACACCTCAGACCCCTGTCCACACTCACAGATCTCTCAGATCCCTGATCCACACTCTCAAATCTCTCAGATCCCTGTCCACACTCTCAGACTCTCCAGATCCCTGTCCACACTCTCGAGATTCCCTGTCCACACTCTCAGATCTCTCAGATCCCTGTCCACACTCTCAGATCTCTCAGATCCCTGTCCACACTCTCAGATCTCTCCAGACCCATTCCACACCTGCAATCTCTCAGATCCCTGTCCACACTCTACAGATCTCTCAGATCCATGTCCACACTCTCAGATCTCTCACCCTGTCCACACTCTCAGATCTCTCAGACCCTGTCCACACTCTACAGATCCTCCCAGATCCCTAGTCCACAATCCTGCAACTCTCAGATCCCTGTCCACACTCAGATCTCTCAGATCCCTGTCCACACTACAGTCTCCCAGACCCCTGTCCACACTCACAGGTCTCTCAGATCCCTGTCCACACTCTCAGATCTCTCAGATCCCTGTCCACACTCTCAGA
>CM031603.1:36797666-36805166 GCA_018398815.1 Conus ventricosus
GCAGGCAGCTCTTCAGTCGGCACTACCCAGGTAGGCAGTCCGTTGTGTAAACGAGTGTTTATTATATTATGTGTAAAGCGGTTAGAGCCCCAATATTTAGGGAATAGGCGCTATAAAAAAAAATCAACATCATATTTATTTATTAATAAATAGCTCGTTGGTAGAGCGCCTGACTCGTAATCTTGGTGATCCTGGGGTTGCGGGTTCGAACCTCCGCCGGGGCGTTTCGGTACAGGGGATTTTTCCCTCGGAGTTAACATTGGTTCTGACTCCATTTCCCATACAGCCCTTCGGATGAGACTATAAACCGAGGTTCCGTGTGTGAACGCACGCATAACATCTTGCACACACGTAAAATCCCATCACAAACTTTCGGAAGAGTAGGCCAGTTTGGCCGTTGGTATGGATGACACGTTACACATAGCATGCACCCTGCGTGAGAAATGGAAAGAATGAAGGAAGTAAGGAAAATGAGTAATCGATATTGAACGATACTGACTGGATGACACGGGAAACGACTGAATGAAGCGCCAGCTGGCAGCTCTTCAGTCGGCACTACCCAGGTAGGCAGCCCGTTGTGTAGACGAGTGTTGATTGTAAAGCGCTTAGAGCTTGGCCTCTAGGTGAGAATAGGCGCTATATAAGTATTCATTATTATTATTATTATTAACTCCTTCACTAGCAGCATAGGGGGAGCGTCGTAACCCATCTTTGAAGACAGAACCATTCGAATCGCCTGCTCTGAGACCTTTCTTCCGCTGGATCGGACTCGTCAGGGTGACACGGCTGATTGTGTTTGTGCTCCCTTAGCGTATCAAACAGAAATATCAGTCTGCAATTCTGTGGTATTCCCACCACCATGTATATTGTTGATGCATCCTGTATATTCTGACGTCTTGGTGTTGTCGTTGTTGTTGTTGTTGCTGTTGGTGGTGGTGGTGGTTGTGTGTGTGTGTGTGTGTGTGTGTGTGTGTGTGTGTGTGTGTGGTGTGTGTGTGATTTATGATGTGTTTCGAAAGATGACTTCAATGAGGTGACAGCCCTGCTATGGCCTTTGCGGTCGGCTGGGCCGTAAGCAACATTATCCATCTAGCTGTCTGTCGTATATTTTTGTCTTCGGTGGGTGTGGACCTTGAACCCAAATCGAACTAACATCTAACATTGTGGATCTAAATAGAACTAAAATCTAACATCGTGGATCTACATAGAACTAACATCTGACATCGTGGATCTAAATAGAGCTAATAATTATATCACATCGTGGACCTAAATAGAACATCTAACATCGTGGATCTGAATAGAACTAACATCTAACATCATGGATCTGAATAGAACTAACATCTAACATCGTGGATCTGAATAGAACTAACATCTAACATCGTGGATCTGAATAGAACTAACATCTAACATCGTGGATCTGAATAGAACTAACATTTAACATCGTGGATCTGAATAGAACTAACATCTAACATCGTGGATCAGGACCGCTTTCTGCTTGAGTGCCGTTCTCTGTGAATATTTCCAGTCCTCCACCAGCCCCGCCCTTACTGCCTCCCAACACACACACACACACACACACGCACACACACACACACACACACACACACACACACACACACCTTCTTCCCCCATCCCACTGCCTTTAATCCTTCTCCACTCCCATTTATCCAATGCACCGCGCCTTATGCAGCGCTGACTCGTTCCACCCAGTCACGTTTTGCCCAATTAAGTTATCAAGTTTCTTCCAACGCGTCTTTATTCCCACACGTCTTTCTTTCTTTCTTTCTTTTTAAAGCTGTCGTATCATCCGTGCCAGCTCAGTGGCACCGCACCCTCGCCGTCATTACGGTGGTGTTCAGTGGTGCCTGTTCAGATCCAGTCCACGCGGGACACCACCTACTAAGGCCCCTACTGACATCAATTGCTCAGTCTCGGAGCCAGCGAGAGTGCGTTCCTCCTTCACAAGCGCCACCACATCCGTCCAGCGACAGTCCCCATGAGTTTTGCCGAGAGCGGTGACCTCGACACGAACTCAAACAAGCACAGGGTCATGGAGCGGACACTAATGCCGAGGTCACCCCGAGAGCAGGGCTTGCAGGGCTACAGAATTTTTTAGACCTTTTTATGCTGGTCGATGAGGATGAGAATGATGAAGATGGTGCCATGGATTTCCATTCTGGTCTGAAACTGCATGGCGATGCTGTAGATTACGGTTACTTTTATAATATATCCCGAGAACAGATGAGGAATTTTGAGCAACACTCCGAGAGACGCATCCATTAAGTAAATCAAACTGTGATTCCATCCTTCCTAATAACTGAGCCTGTAGCAAACTCAGTTCTGGGTCGGAGCCGGTCGGGCAGAGAAATCCCACATGTAAATGGCTCTGAGAGGAATCGAACCCACGACTTTCCAGCTGGCAGTTCACAACGCTAACCATTTCACCACGGCGGCTGGTTGGTCCTTCTTATCTACCACGTTTCGCCCTAGATCGGGCGTAATACAACTTGTACGCACAAGTGCGCGTCCGCGCACACGCACGCGTACACACACACACACACTCTCTCTCTCTCTCTCTCTCTCTCTCTCTCTCTCTATCTCTCTCTCTCTCTCTCTCTCTCTCTCTATCTCTATCTCTCATCGGAGACCTAACAATAGGCAGAGATCTTAGTAATCAAGCTACCATTTACAAGCTTTACCAAATTCAATCGACGGCGTAATCCAACACATACACCGGTGTCAAATACAAAGGAAAGACAGACAGACAGACAGACAGACAGACAGACAGACAGACAGACAGATAGACAGAGACAAATGAGAAAGTTTAAAGAACCCAGTCTCCGTTTCCCCTTCTTTCCGAGTTCAAACCCACTTCATCTTCCATATATACAACATAGACTGAATTTCGCTGGAGGTCAGAGCGCAGATCCTTCACTTAATATGTTACTTACTTACTTAATCCTCTTCGCTCCATCGGGAGCATAGGGCCTTCACTGCAGATTTCCAGCGTGTGCGGTCTTGGGCTGCCCGCTTTGCCTCACCCCAGGACAGCTTGATGGAACTCAGCTCGCTGTTCAGCGTCCTACGCCAAGTTGTCACTGGGCGGCCTCGCTTTCTCTTTCCTTGCGGGTTCCAATCCAGTGCCTGCCGTGCGATGTTGTCCGGGCCTCGGCGTAGGATGTGTCCGATCCACTTCCACTTTCGGATTCTGATGGTGTCTCCGATTGGTCTCTGATCTGTCTGGCGCCATAGCTCCTCATTTGCAATTCTGTCAGGCCACCTGATGCGGAGGATCCGCCGCAGGCATGTGTTGATGAAGACCTGCAACTTGCGCTCCAGCCCTTTGGTGAGTCTCCAGGTCTCCGAGCCATACAGCAGCACAGGTCTTACATTGGTGTTAAACAGTCTCAGTTTGGTGTGAAGACGGACGTTTGCGCTCCTCCAGATGGGCTTGAGGGTGGTGAAAGCAAATCTTGCCTTGGTTATTCTGGCCCTGATGTCATCATCAGTACCTCCTGTCTTGTTGACAATGCTTCCTAGGTAGGTAAATTTCTCAACATCTTCTATCTGTTTTTCCCCTAGGCGAATTGCTTCAGCCTGGCTTGTGTTGGCTCTCATGGTCTTTGTCTTCTCCGCGTTGATCTCCAAGCCAGTGTTACTGGCTGTGCTGCGGAGGCTCTCGGTCTTCTTCTGCATGTGGTGGAGGGTGTGGGTCAGCAAGCTGATGTCGTCCGCGAAATCCAGGTCCTCAAGTTTCTGCATGAGTGTCCACTGGATCCCGCATGGTGGGTTCATCGCTGTCCTCATCACCCAGTCGATCACAAGAGAGAAGATCAGCGGTGACAACATACATCCCTGACGTACCCCGGTGTTCACTGTGAAGGGTTCCGACACACTCGTGTTGTGGATGACGTGACACGTTGTGTCCTTGTACAGGCTCTGTATGATTTTTACCATCTTGAGTGGAATTCCATAGTGTCTCAGGATTTTCCATGTTACTTCTCTGTCCACTGTGTCGAATGCTTTTTTGAAATCGATAAAATTGATGTAGATTGGTGACTGCCACTCAAGAGACTGCTCGATGATGATTCGGAGCGTGGCTATCTGGTCGACACATGATCTTCCTGCTCGAAATCCTGCTTGTTCGTCTCTCAGCTTTTCGTCTACAGCTGCCCGGATCCTCTCTAGGATGATTCTCGTGAAGATCTTACTAGGTAGTGACAGCAGCTGTATCCCTCTCCAGTTCTTACACTCGCTGAGATCTCCCTTCTTGGGTATCTTGATGATGTAGCCCTTTTTCCACTCTTTCGGCACTTCTTCCTTTTCCCAGGCCTCTTGAAATAAGTTCACTTAATATGTACTTTCACATTTTTACCCGCGCAGCACAAATAACAAAGTCTTCTGGTGGCACCACAAATACGATCGAGGTGAACCGCGAATTAGTATTTTATCAAAACTTTTCAGGATTTTAGAGCTGTGTTAAGCGAACTCTCGCGGTTACGCACGAGAACGAATTGGGTAAAACGTGAAGTGGCGAAAGGTGGTATACCCCTGTTACCGTTCTCATTAGTCTGTCTCCCCGCAAGAGTTTTATTGTGTTTGGGGCTGCAGTTATTTTCAGATTCACCCACTTTCCGGAGAGCCTTGCATACTTTTAGCCAGTGTCACAACCATTTAGGGCCACATGAAGGCCGGCGAGGAAGAAGCAGAACCCTCTCTCTCTCTCTCTCTTTCTCTCTGTCTCTCTCTCTCTCTCTCTCTCTCTCTCTCTCTCTCTCTCTCTCTCTCTCTCTCTCTCTCTCTCTCTGCCTACCAGCCTGCCTGTCTGTCTGTCTGTCTGTCTGTCTCTCTCTCTCTCTTTCCTCTCTCTCTCTCTCTCTCTCTCTCTCTGCCTACCAGCCTGCCTGCCTGTCTGTCTTTGCGTCTGTCTGTCTGTCCGTCTGTCTGTCTGTCTGTCTGTCTGTCTGTCTCTGTCTGTCTCTCTCTCTCTCTCTCTCTCACTCTCTCTCTCTCTCTCTCTCTCTCTCTCTCTCTCTCTCTCTCTCTCTCTCTCTGCCGGCCGGCCTGCCTGTCTCTCTCTCTCTCTCTCTCTCTCTCTCTCTCTCTCTCTCTCTCTCTCTCTCTCTGTGTGTGTGTGTGTGTGTGTGTGTGTGTGCGCGCGCGCGTGCGCGTGCGTCCGTGCGTGCGTGCGTGTGTGCATGGAATGTTATGACGTCTGTCAAAAAATCTTACGCCGCGGCTGTCCACATATAGACACTGTTAACAAATAGAATGATGTAAAAGAAGATCTTTCCCCTCTCGATCACAGAACAGCTGGCCAATGTTTGGACAAGTAAGAATCGCGAGCAGGGCTACGGAATTCAGCAAATCTGCTCGCCAGAGAGGCGCAGATGGAAAACAAACATCCAAGAATCCAGCCTCTGATCCAGCCAGTTACCCTTCAAAGTCCACTCCATCTTCCATGACAAACAGGACCAAGTGTTCGACTCCGGCAGACGTTCTGTCCTATATTGCTGGGGAAAAGAGAAGACAACTCCGCTGACCCCTACATTGGCGCAATGCATGAAAGGTTTTTATACGGTTTTATGCAGTTAGGCACACTCAGCTGACCTTGTCTTCACAAGCGCTGAATGAGCACACTCAGCTGACCTTGTCTTCACGAGTGCTGAAAAAGCACACTCAGCTGACCTTGTCTTCACGAGCGCTGAATAAGCACACTCAGCTGACCTTGTCTTCACGAGCGCTGAATGAGCACACTCAGCTGACCTTGTCTTCACGAGCGCTGAATAAGCACACTCAGCTGACCTTGTCTTCACGAGCACTGAAGAAGCACACTCAGCTGACCTTGTCTTCACGAGCGCTGAATGAGCACACTCAACTGATCTTGTCTTCACGAGCGTTGGATCGCAAAACGGAAATCTTTTCTGATTAGGCAGACGTTCTCTACTTAAATCATGAAGAACAAGAGAAAACAACTTGCCTCACTGTCTCACACTGCAGCATGATTCATCAACGTAGGTATTTATCAGGTTTTGTAGAGTTACAGAGCTGGATCATGTATTAATGGAAGGGAGTGTGTGTGTGTGTGTGTGTGTGTGTGTGTGTGTGTGTGTGTGTGTGTGTGTGTGTGTGTGTGTGTGGAGGGGGGGGGAGTTGTTCGAAACTGAGGTCAGGGTGCAGTAACCTAGAAGTAGATTTTCTAAAAGCTTGGACCGGGGAGGGGGGGGGGGGGGGGGGTGTTGTTAGGGTTCAGATTTTGAGATTTTCTAAAAGCGGCACGGGAAGATGGGTGTGGAACAAGGTGCAGATTTTTTAAAAACAAGGATTGGGGGGGGGGGGGGGGGGGTGGAGCTTTCACCCTAGTCAATACGGGGCATTAGAGGCATCTCCTGGCAGATAACGAATTATCCACTTCGCATATGTGAATCCCCCTTTTGTCCGAGGGAGGGGGACCCCCCCCCCCCCCGTCCGCCCCTGAGGAGTCAAGTTTAGATAAGTTTATTTAGGGTAAGGATCGTGCATTGGAAAGTTGAAGAGTCTTCCGGTTCTCTTATCTAAGTTCCCATTTGTAATGCATACCCCCGTTGTCATTCTAATTTTGTACTCCTCATTATTGTTGGTTTCCTGTGCACCAAAAGTAGTGACGTCCTTTGAATGTCGGCTTATCTTTAGTGTCACTCTCGGAAACGGGGCAACACTGGATTGCCGAACATGGAAGTGACGTTCTCGACTATGTAATGGCTTCCTTGGTAAGACTAATTGCTGTTATCAGTAATTTCACATACTGTCCGTATTGTTGTATGTCAAAGGCGTTAAAATCGTCACAGCCAGGCCAATATGGAAACTGTGTTGTTTTTCTTCCAAGTACATTTATGCATAACGGGGACTTATACAATTGATATATTTCATGTGTAATACATTCATGACATATCTTTGTTGTATGTAGAGTTCACACACACACATACACACGCACACACGCACCGCGCGCGCGCGCGCGTATGCACACACATTCACACGCACGCAGCGCGCGCGCGCGCGCACACACACACACACACACACCACACACACACACACACACCACACACACACACACTTCTCCCATCTCCCATCCCACCCAGTCGAACCCAGACGTCTGAGCATCGAATGGGCATTTTTCAAGGTCTGCGAACCAGTGTGCTGGGCCTTCTCCTTCTCGGCGTTCTCAGGCAACTCAATCATTCTAATGCAGGCGATGAACAGCTTGTTTTCTCCTGCTCTCGGTAGCTGCCGTTGAGCTTGGTCTCCAGAGGAGAGTCCAGTGGCCTGACTCCTCATCTTGATGATTCATGGAAAGGACCATCTTTAGATGCTTCGCAGTCTGGTCTTCCTGTCCGCAGGGACAGGCTGAACAGGGCATCAGGATCAGCTTCCGGTCCACGTGACAGTTCAATCTGTGATGTCTCGTGCGGAGCCTCCCCAGTACGCTTTGCTGGTGGCAGGCGTCCTTGCACATCGTTGGCG
>CM031603.1:36810166-36820166 GCA_018398815.1 Conus ventricosus
CAACGGTGTTACATATTTATGATTTTCTTAAATGCACTTATCACACGCACGCACGCACGCACGCACACACACACACACACACACACACACACACACACACACACACACACACACACACACACACACACACACACACACACCACAGAATGTCTCTTCCTGGGATGAACATTTAGAACAAGTCCACGTCTCAGTGACAGAATATAGTGAGAGGGAGGGAGAAGCAGGAGGTAGGTGGGTGAGGAGAGTGGGGGGCAGGAATACCACAACAGTCTTGTGGGAGTCTGCTGGTTGGCTTTCAAGTCAAGTGTGGGCATCCCGTGGGGGAGGGGAGGGGGTGAAGCGGGGAGTGGGGGGGGGGGGAGGGGCTGTGTTATCGACTATGGTGTCCGCAGTAGTAGGCTACAACGGTTTAATAAAGCAGTTAAGCATGATTGGTCCTGTTCGGAGAATGTATGCTCGAAAAGTTCGCTTCCGACCTAAATTGAGTTGACACTGAAGATTATATAAAGAAAGAAGGTGACGCGGAGACAAAGCTGTACTTCATTTCTTCGTCTCTGTCTCTTTTATTTACATCTCTTCGACCAGTTGGGGGGGGGGGGGGGGGATGTTTTCATCCGCTGTAGTTTATTGGTGTGTCAGCAAGATGACGCAATGCCAGGAGGCTGCACACCAAAAATCAGTACGGCAAGGCTTTGCGTAAGGAGTCCAGTATTTATAGACAGGCACAATTACATTGTGTTGAGAGGTTTTTGTGTGTGTGTGTGTGTGTGTGTGTGTGTGTGTGTGTGTGTGTGTGTGTGTGTGTGTGTGTGTGAAAGCTAATTTACTTCTTTTCTTTCATATGCCGATCAAGGTACATGCTAGGTGGTTCCAAGCAGACAGATTAAATGAAAGGAATGGGACTGTTTTGGAGAAGCCACCTGGCGCTAAGATAGGGTCACGCGTGAGTGCGAAGGCCTGACATGTGACATCAGGTAAGGCGTAGCTCATGTGTTTCTAGATTGTGAATGATTTCCTCGGGAGAAATTCCTAAAAACAAGTGAAATGATTGCTGGGGGGGGGGGGGGGTCGTTTGATTTGTTATCAGTTTGATATCAGTTTCTGGCTTAAAGTTATGCTATCCCTCAAAACCTTACATGGATTATATAGTGATTTAGTGCAAAATCCTGATTGTGGCGTGTGGCCAGGAGAACCGATTGTCACCACGCTGGGTGGACACAGGGACTGTGGTCCAGAGATGAGAAGTGACGAAACGTTAGTGCCAGTCAGACCAAAAGATGGATCGGAGCCACGAATCGATTCAGCGGGATGAGGATGAATTCTACACTGACATCAGCAAAGTGGCTGCTTTATACTTTATACCTGTCTGCCAAGTGGTGCATTTTCATGGAATACTGAAACTTTCAATGATGCAAAAGTTGACATCCAATAATAGTAATAACAATAATGATGATGATGATGATGATGATGATATGATGACAACAATAGTAATGGTGATAGATAGATAGATAGATAGATAGATAGATAGATAGATAGATAGATAGATAGATAGATAGATAGATAGATCGATCTTAGTAGATAGACAAACATATAGACATATAGTATTTGTATAGCGCAATTCTAAGCATTGCGCTTTCATTTCATGCGTTATTCAGACCTTCATTCTTCACATAAAACTGCTATCTCACTACAGAAATTATTACTAACACAATGTAGGAAAAGCACTGTTGTAAATGCTTGGCTGAAAAGAAATGTCAAAATGTTCCCCATATCATATCACAAACAAAGCACAAGGGAAGTGAGTGCAGCCGATAACTACTATTCCTTTCCTCAGCAGCAAAACAAGTTTGTGTGACGGGTGTCTGCAGTACCCCCAGTACCCAAGTAGTTTAAACATGTGAAACTTTTGAAGTGGGGTTATCCATTTATCGTCTGCATGTTTTTGATTTTCGAGCCATACGTAGTCACGTGTCTTCCAGCAGCGTCTTTTATTGGCCTAGTTCTTATTCCATTGAGTACGGTTGAAAGTCGTAAGATAACAAAAGCGCAAAACTAGAGTGAAGTCTTGTTAGTCACAGGGGAAACAAGTTGTGCGGTATTTCAGCCTGCAGCATCGTGCCGTCTCTCTGTTACGGAATACTCCTAGCTCTGGTACTGATCGTGTTCACAGTCAGAAATGGCCAGCTCGGCCAATGCTTTTGGCGCTCAGGATGAAACTGAACTGGCTTTTCAGTCGCTGCTGCTCATCTCATATTCTCGTTCTGGTGGCATCAGTGTAGTGCCAAACAAGTCACTGAGTGCAGGCCTGTGTGTGTGAGAGAGAGTGTGAAGTCGGTGAGAGGGACACAAAAAGTGCTTCACTATTTTCATTGTGTGCCGCTTCTTCTTCCAGAATTTCTGTTGTGTGACTGTATTCAACAACAGAATTTCTCTTGAATCGTCTTGTTTTGAAATCTGCATGTGTGTCTTGTCCAGGGCAACTTAAGATCACTGCAGAGCTGTTGTAGAGAACAGACTAGGGCAGTGCGCGATGGTCTCTCTTTCGCCCCCCCCCCCCCCCCCCCCCCCCCCCCCCCCCCCCCTTTCTGTGCTGTCTCAGCTGCCGTGACACGTCAGAGACATGACCCCACGCCGCTCCCTCCGGCTCCCCGTCTACAGCTACAGCCGACCTTGTCCCGCCTCAGGGCTTGACTTGGATGACAGGGTGTACAGAGAAAGACAGTTCCATTCCTCATCCTACATCTTGGTTTCTTGGACGCTGCCTCTCCATTAGGCCTGCTGACGTTTATTTGACCAACTCTTTCCCCATCTTCCAGCTTACATCCCCTTTCCATGTCTACAGTCAAAGTGTTTCGGAATAGTGTTCTTTGGATTTCCTTTTGTTACGTAATTAATTTCATCTGCATTTAATTTTCTGCAGTCACCTCTTACAAGGGTTTCGGAGTAATGTTTTGGTTTCTTTTTTGTTAACGTAATTCCTTTCATCTGCATTTAATCTTCTGTACTCACCCTCTCACATAGGGTTTTGGAGTAATGTTTTTATTTTCCTCTTGTTGACGTGATTCATTTCATCTGCATTTAAATATTATGAGTCACCCTCTTACTTAGGCTTTCAGAGTAATGTTCTTTTGGTTTCCCTTTTTTAACGTGATTCATTTCATTTGCATTGTGTTCGATGCGTCTGCTGGTTGGGCTGCGCCCGTTCCTCCCTGTCAGTCTCCTCTTGGTTTGTGACATGCTGAGAGACTCATTTCATACAGTATAGATCATCGTTGCTTCAGAAAATGAGAGCGAGCACACACGCACGCACGCACGCACGCACGCACGCACGCACGCACGCACGCACGCACGCACGCACGCACGCACGCACGCACACACACACACACACACACACACCACACACACACACACACACACACACACCACGTGTCTCATATACATTCGCATAATGTTTACACTCTTTGATCAATCTAATGACCATACGCTGAATCTTTTCAGTTAAAATAGATCGACTCGTCTTATTGTTTTTAAATAAGAAGCTGAGATACGCTGGCGTATTCGACATGTTGCCAGACATACAATCTAAAGAATGTATCTTTGTCCAAACAATCAAAAGATATTTTTCGATCAGGCCAAGCATTTTGTTTGCCTTACGTACTGTGCGTTGAATCTGTGAGTCCAAAGGTAATTCCTGGCCAAACAGAACTCCTAAATTCTGTTCTTCTGTACAAGATGGCTGTAAAGCACCATCCATATCCATCACATTATCCACCCCTCCATTCGTGTCACCTAAGTGCACAGCAGCACTCTTTGATCTGTTTTTGAAAAATCCATTTCATTGGCCAATCATGAAATTGTAAATGTCTTCATGCAGTCTTTTTTTTCAAAAAGTTATTATTTGCGTCACAGCATATTTTAGTGTCATCTGCAAAAATATCTATAAACCATAGGACAGGTCACTAAAAAATTGAGTACAATAAATTAATTTTAAAAAAGGAATACTTCCGTACAGAATTCCGTTCGTTACATGGACCCTTTTCAGAATTTGCTCCATAAACTGTCACCGGCTGATTTCCACCTGACCAGATTAACACTTTCCACATACACCATACAGAGCCAGTTTGACTATTAACACTCTTTTCATGTGGAACGGAATCAAATACTTTTTTTTTAAAATCAAAACAAATTATATCAGCATCTTGCCTTCATCGCGTAACTTTGTTGAATTAACTTCTAATAGTCAAGCCCTGATGTTTTCTGTCTGAATCCATGTTGGCTGGTTAAGTACAATTCATTTCACGCAAAATAAGAAACTACAACAAATCTTAACTGTTTATAAACTATGTCAAACTCACTGGTCGGCATTTTCCAGGGTTTGATTTGTTACTTGAGTTTTTCAGTCGCTTCTTATGATATCCGCGTTTTAGGTAACTCAGCGGTTTCTGAAGACTTGTTAAACAGTGTGTTGAGAAGCGCGGACGCTGTTCCTCACCAACGTCTTTCAGTAGTCTGGATGGAATGTGGTCAGGACTCTGTGCTTCATTAGGGTCTTGTCTCCGTTTTCAGTTCACTTTTTACAACATCAAGTGACACCGACGTATCAGACATAGTTACACCATTTGAATAAGAACATTCGTCTGATTTTGTTATTTCCTCTAAATTACCCATGTAAAAACAGCGGAATTTTTTTTTTTTGAAGTATCGGCTTCCTAAACCTCATTAACAGCTGGTGTGCCTTCTTTCTTTATTTCTTAAATTTCTTTCTTTCTTTCTTTCTTTATACATTGATTCATTTATTGCGCAAGTGTTACTTTTACACTACATATCTTTGTTGTCTGTTGAACATATCTCCAGAACTCTTTTGGGGTTCACGTTACAGATGTAGTGGCCACATTGTTTTTATCGTATTCTGGCGCTGTTTTGAGTTCTTCTGTACATCAGATTTATTTCTCTCGCTTTTTTATACCCTTTATAATCTCTTCCGTTTGCAATCGGCTTAAATGCAGATCTGTTTTCCCCAAAAGCTCACATGAAATTGGAAAAAAAAATCATCACCGTTTTTTTAAAACAAACAAACAAAAATTCAATCTACTGGAATATTTCTTATGCAAATCTTGTCATTCTGTGATAACGTGTTTCATAGCCTGTAAGCCATAGCGGGTAGCATCACTTGGGGTACACCAAGGCGCCTCCTCACGTCGGAAGGGATATCAGAAAAAAAGACTGTAATGAGACTTGGATTCCTAAATCCTCTGCGCATTCTTTTGAGACCCGCCGATTAAATGGAGAGACCTTGAGTGTTTTGAATACGTTAATGTAAATAAATATAAATCTTTGAAGCCGCGTCTTATTTTAACAGGACAAGGAATTCGGATCAAAAATCGCCACGGCACATGGTAATTAAGGAGAAACCCACTACCTCATTGGAGAATGCACAGCACTTCCTGTACTAAAAAGGTTCTTGACGATAAGAGACCAAAAAAATGGTGTTTAAAAATTGATGAGTTGATCCGATTACTTCTCGAGTGTTCAACAGAAAACGCGGAGGCGCCTGTAGACGGAGTCCCAAGTAAAAGATAATGAAGAGTGCGTCTGAAAGGCTACAGACCTAGCTATGAGTGCGTCTGAAAGGCTACAGACCTAGGCTATGAAGAAGGACTCACGGCTACTATTGAGAGAGAGAGAGGGGGGGGGGGGGGGAGGAGAGAGAGAGAGAGAGATGAGGAGAGAGAGAGAGAGAGAGAGAGAGAGAGAGAGAGAGATTTTTTTCGTATTTTGGCCATTACCCCTAATGAAGAGCAGTAATTGAACAATCATTTCACACAAAGTTCCCTGTACCAATTATAAAGTCAGAATAATATTTTACGAAATAGCAATCTCACGCAACTGAAACGTTTTGTACAACTTAGTCGAAACAGGCTTGGAAATCTGTAAAACTTTGAGAGAGAGAGAGAGAGAGAGAGAGAGAGAGAGAGAGAGAGGAGAGAGGAGAGAGAGAGAGAGAGTTTGATTATCTTGCACGGATGTTTTTTGTCACTGAACTAGTCTGCAGGCCACCCATTCAAAGATGTACAGACAAAAGCCTAATCTAATGTTTGTGTCCCGCCAGCGTCCCCAACTCCCACCCCTGTTCTCGCTCCCCAAACCATACCCATTCTCTCCCCTTTGCTCTGGCTTCCCCCACCCACCCTCTTCTCCTCATACCACTCCTCCTTTTGCCTGCATCTTCGTTTCCCGGAAGGCCCCCCCCACTCTTTTCTCTCCATCATTGTCCTTTGGGGAAAACCCGAAATAAACCGTTGCAGAGCACGGCAATGTATGTGTTTAAGTTTGATGTTTTTACCATAGCGAAGGTGAAAGGGCGAAAGGCAGCACGGCATATTCACACATGTACTCAAGAAAAGGACCTGGGGGTTGTTTTCGATGACTAATTATCGTTTGACTCACACATAGAAGGAACTGTGAACAAAGCAAACAAGATGGTTGGATAATCAAGAGAACATTTAGATACTTAACCAAAGAAACATTTTTGAAATTGTGCAAGGCCTTGGTGAGGCCCACCTGGAGTATGGCAATACGATTTGGTCCCCATTCTTGAAGCGACAGTCCCTAGTGCTGGAAGGAGTCCAAAGACGTGCTACAAAGCTGATTAAAGAATTTTCGACGATGAAGTATAAAGAAAGGCTAAAATATTTAAGACTACATTCAGTGACAGGGAGAAAAATAAGAGGGTATTTAATTGAAATGTATAAGATTTTTCACGGTGTAGAAGAAGTAGACAATGACAAACTATTTAAGTTCTCTGGGTATAACAAAACAAGAAATTCCGAGGATAAACTTTTGACTTGACTTGACTTGACTTGACGTAGTCCACGTTTGAGACCTATGGTCTGTTCGTGGTTCCTCGTAGTAGAATTTATCACTCAGACAGTGACTGTCATGCGTGGCTTGCAAGGCTGAGTGACTGATTCTGGAATTTTGGGTTGTACAGGCTGGGCAGGCTCTTCCAATGGTGGTCCAGTCGACTTTTGAAGGCATTTGTCGTTGGTGCGGTCACGACCGCCTCGGGGAGGCTGTTCCATGTTGCTACCACTCTGTGAGCAAAAAAGTTCCCCTGAGGTCGAGTCTGTATCTGTCCTTCTGCAGTTTGAGAGAGTGTCCCAGAGGGCCCTTCCGCTTGCCAGTGTCAACTTAGGTTGTTGGACTGCGTAGTATCCATGTAGGTACTTGTAGACTTCGATCATGTCTCCCCTGAGTCGACGGTGCTCCAGTGTAAGAAGTCTCAGGATTTTCAGTCTCTCTGGGTACGGCTTGTCTTTCAGTGATCCCAACAGCTTTGTGGCCCGCCGTTACACATCTTCAACACCACTGCAGAGTGTCTTCTGGTTTGATTGCCAGACGCTGTGTCCATATTCCAGGATAGGTCGCACCAGGCTTTTGAATAGTTGGACAAGTACTTCCTCCGTTAGGTAGTCGAATGATCTTCTGATGAGTCCAACTATTCTTGTTGCCTTCCCAGTTGCGTTGTGCTACATGGTCTGCGAAGTTCAGCTTGTTGTCCACCCATACACCTAGATCCTTTTCTGTTTTTGTTTTCTGCCAGGGTTAGTTTCTTGGTGCTTCCATCCTCTTCTTTCACTGTCATATAGTATGTTGCCTCTGATTTTGTTGTCCCAAGCTTCATCACAGCACACTTTTGCGGGTGGAACTTTAGGAGCCACTGGTCTGACCACATCTGGAGTTGGTCCAGGTCGTCTTGCAAGTTCTGGATGCCTTGCGCAATATCGCTTCTTACATACAGTTTTGTATCATCCGCGAACAACTTCACTGCTGACTTCACAGCTTTTGGCAGGTCATTGGTGAAGATCACAAACAGAAGAGGGCCTAAAACACTGCCCTGGGGGATGCCGCTAGATGCTTCCGCATCTTGGGAATGGATACCGTTGATGACCACTTTTTGTCTTCTGTCGCTCAGAAAGTCTTGTATCCACCCCAGCACTCTTCCTCTTACTCCATGTGCTCGAACTTTTTCAATGAGTCTCTGGTGTGGGACAGAATCAAAGGCCTTCTGGTAGTCCATGTAGACTACATCAACACTTCCTCCTTCATCGATGATGTTTGTCCAGGTGTCCATGACATCCAAGAGTTGTGTGGTGGTAGATCTTCCAGGGACAAATCCATGCTGCTCCTCACTTATGAGCCTGTTTCTCTGTAGGTGACTCATGACTTTCCCTCTCACCATCTTCTCCATCACCTTGCATGCTATGCAGGTTAAACTCACTGGCCTGTAGTTTGATGGCATCATTTTACTCCCTTTCTTAAATATTGGAGTCACAAAGGCAGTCTTCCAGTCCTCAGGGATTATACCACTCTCCAAGCTCTTTCTGAAGAGGAGGGTGAAAGGTTTTGCCAGTTCATCTGCAGCTTTAGCGAGAATGATGGGTGGTATTCCATCCGGCCCTGGTGCTTTTTCTGTGTGAAGATTTGCCAGTAGTTACTTCACTTCCTCTTCTGTGATCTCGAAGTCCACCAATTCTTCTTCATATTCATATACTGGTGCCTCTGGAAGTGGACCCACATCTTCTTGGGTGAAAACGCTCTGGAAAAACCGGTTAAGCAGGTCAGCTTTCTCGCCGTCTGTTGTTGTTTTGGTCCCATCAGGTTTCTTCAAGTCAGCCACGCCTGATCTCGATTTTGTCTTAGATTTGACGTAGTTCCAGAATGCTTTGGGATTAGCCTTGGCTTCTCTTGCTATCTTTGCTTCTTGTGTTCTTTGAGCTCTCCTGCATGCTGCTTTTGCCTGGTTCCTAGCTTTTTTGTATGCCATGTAGTTTTCCTCGTTCCTGTTTGCCTGCCACTTCCTGAATAACTTGTGTTTCCTTCGGACTGTTTCCAGGGTATCTTTGTCCATCCATCCTTTTCCCTTCTTTCCAGATGTTCGGGACATGGGTGTTGACTGGTTGACCGCATTGCTGATGTGCTGCTTTACTTTTTCCCAGGTTTCGTTGACTGATAGATCTGTTAGTTCTCCTCCCATTCAACCTGCCCTAGTACTTCCTTTAGTGTCTCCACTTCTGTCTTCTGGTAATTGTATCTCTTTGTGCTGGATTGTTCTGCACATGTGCAGTTGAGGTTGATCACTAACGCAAAGTGGTCACTCTTTCCGATGCCTGCAACGGTGCTGGTTTCTTCCACCATGTCGCCCCTGTTCGTGAAAATCAAATCCACAACATTTGCCTTCTCTCCCTCTCTGAACCTTGTTGGTTCTTTCTGATGTTGGATCAGAAACGCATCTCTTGTCGCCTTCAAGAACTTGGTCGCGGCTTGGTCAGGTCTTACTTCGCTTTTCTCCTCCGCCCAGTTGATTTGTGGGAAGTTGCAGTCGCCCATGATCAGGGTGTGCGAGGCTTTCATTTCTGATACTTCCTGTAGCAGTGCATTCAGTTTTTCCGTGTTTTCAGGCGTGCTGCTAGGACTTCTGTAAACCAGGCCTACAAGTAGTTTGTTAGCGTCATTCTGCTGGTATTCCACAAAGATGTTTTCTGAAAATTCTGTCTTCAGTTTGTCACACAGTGATGGCTTTAATTCACTTTTTACGTACAGTGCCATGCCTCTGTTGTTTTCATCCAGGGTATTATACAGTTCGAATCCTTCCAGGTGCAGCTCGCTTTGTTTGTTCAACAAACCGCAGATTTTACTCCTTCAGTCAGAGAATTATCGAAATTGGAACTCGTTACCATAAAGTAAAGCGTGCACAAACTGTGAACTCCTTCAAAGGTCTTATTGACACCCACATGAAATTTGATGAAAATTTTTATGATTACGATGAAAAATAAATGCGCAATCCAAAATATACTAGTTAAAACCAAGATGTAAAAGGATGGGGCATATATAGGCTGTACAGCCTCGACTGAAGTCAGCCCCTACCACCCACACCACTACTACTACTGCTGCTGCTACTACTACTACTACATGAACTGGCATCGTGCGTGATGATTGC
>CM031603.1:36825166-36861012 GCA_018398815.1 Conus ventricosus
GACCTATATTTTCATGTTAATTTGGTAGTTGAACTGATTTTTTTTTTAAAATACAACCATACATATAACAAGGGAACATGAAAATGAGAATTAAAGTGAAATTATTAGAAATAAAGATAATTAAATACATTTAAAAATGGTGTCAACATTCTCTCTCTCCTTCCTATACTCCTCTTCCCCTCTCCCCCCTCTCTCTCACTCTCTTTGTCTCTCTTTTGTACCTCCCCCGTCCCCCCAGTACTGTTGCTAACTCTCTTCACATAAACAACACACACACACACACACACACACACACACACACACACACACACACACACACACCACACACACACACACTCCATCTCTCTCTCTCTCTCCTCTCATGCACATTGCATGCAGCACACACATACACAAGCACACACGCACCACACGGCGTGCGCGCACCACCACCACACACACACACACACACACACACACACACACACACACACACACACACACAGTGCTTGCCCCACACACACACACACACACCACACACACACTACACCACACCACACACGCACTCACAATTACACAGGCTCCACCCACATATCCCAATCTTCTCTCCAAGCCCATAGCTGTTTGCCTTCATTTTACTCGTTCCTATCTCCTCTTTTATCCATTCTCTCTCTCTCTCTCTCTCTCTCTCCTCTCTCTCTCTCTCTCTCTCTCTCTCTCTCTCTCTCTTCTCCCACCCTTCGCTCTCCTACCCTCCCTCATTCCTTGCCACATTTATCTCTCTAATGAGTGTGAGGGCTACCTGACCCAGCTGCTGCCTTTCCCAGTGATGAAAACTGCATCCTTCAGGAAGGGCACCAGCCTTGTTTATAACAGGCTTCCAAAGAGGATGAACCTCTAAGTCTAAGCTGCATCTCTTATCAGAAGAGAGAGAAAGAAACTTCGGCATGAAGGTTGCTGTACATGATCTTGGGAAATGGTCAGTAAGGCAGCATAGAAAAGAAATTATGTCAACAGGTACAAAGATGTGTGTGTGTGTGTGTGTGTGTGTGTGTGCACATGTGTGTCTGTGTCTGTGTGTGTGTGTTTGTGAGTGTAAGTGCATGTGTAAGTTTACACAAGTTAATTGAACGCATACACAGATAAATTAAGTTTTACTCTTAATCGCATGCAAATGTTTGTGGTCTGTAGTTCATTGCTGTCGTTTGCTGCTATTTCTATCCCAGCGTTAGGTTATTTCTGAAAGCAGCAGGAAAACGTGTTGATTGTGGCGCACAGAAGCAGGAAAACATGTTGATTGTGCACATAGCCAAGAAGAATGTTTGTAGGTGTAACTGATTTAAGAAATCATTCATAGGTTAATAGATGTTTGGGCCTGTGAACAGTGTTACAGAGATGGTTACAAAGAAGGCTTACAAACACGTTGACTCTCAACGCACACCTTCTCAGTCCTGCACTCTGATGAGCAGTTTCCTCTCCTCAGATTGCCATGTCAATGATTTTCAGCTCTAAGACTCGAACCAACTCTTCAGCCCTCATAGTGTCTCAGGTTGGTCAACTCCCCGCTGTAATTTGACCATATTCAGCTTGATGAAGAAACCAGAAAACTGGATCTGCCAGGACACCTTTAACTGTTGTTTGTTATGTCACCACCTGCTAAGACAGTCCGACACTCTGGACTCTGAATTATTTCTTTTTGTTGACTCTGAATTATTTCTTTTTGTTGACTCTGAATTATTTCTGTGTGTTGACTCTGAATTATTTCTTTTTGTTACGGAGGGGAGGAGGTCTCCCAGGAACATTTTTGCTGCTCCTGGTTTATTTTTGTGACACTGGCAGACTGCGGAACACCTCAGGGCAGAACCAGGTGGCAAAATCTGTAAGAGAGAGTACTGGAACACTTTGTGCCACAGGAGGATGTGGTTGGTGGGTGAGAGGAAACAACCTTTTAAACAGTGTGCCTAGTGTTCAACACAAGGCCCACAATCAAGTGGCGGGAGGGGGAAGTAAGGACAGAAAATGGCTCTCTAAAGCTGCAGTTTTGGGGCGCAGGGATGGGGGTAGTAGGTCATGATTTTATTGTATAAAAATGCCATAAATCAGTGTTTAAAACTGATGTGTTGGGCTGAATATTTTAAGAAAAATTGAGCATTCATTCATAAATTAAAAAAAATAAAAAATCTTTTCATTGTTTTAGTGCCAGGGCTCCCAGTGGTGTGCATTTGTTTGTCATTCACACTGAAATCCAAAAAATGCAATGAAACCTGAAAGTTGGAGTAGTAATATTGGCTGAAGACTGTGCACACAGCAATCTGCAATCACATGTATGAAGGCTGCATGCCCTGGTATTTTGTTGGAAAAAAAAAAGAGGGCAACATTTGTGTCAGTACAAGAGTTTCGAATCCTACTGAATGAACCAAAGATAGTAGGCCCTATGGATGCAACCCCCAACCCCCCCTCCCCCCTCCCTTTGTACTACAGCAACACTTTGTGCCACAGGAGGATGTGGTTGGTGGGCGAGAGGAAACCATCTTTTAACAGTGTGCCTTGTGATCAACACAAGGCCCACATATTCCCTGCCTCCCCCTTCCATCCCCATTAAGGACTAATGTCAAGTGTAGTTTGAATAAAAAAAAAGATTAAAAAAAAAAAACCAACTGCTTCCTCATATTTCCTTGCTTAACCAATTGTGAGTGAGTCCACTGTCAGAAACTGTGGAGGGGAGGAAGCCTTCAGGATTCTTGAAATTGAGCGATATAAAGAGCAGCGATTAGAATTTTTTTTTTTTTTTTTTTTTTAATCCCTTTTCCACTCAGAAATCCTTTTCATATTAAATCCAAAAAGAATCTGGTTTTAGGCTGAAATTTTTTTTCCTGCAAAAAAAGAAGATAATTTGAGAGTCCAGAATATTATATCCTGTGCATGTGGCTTACTGTGTGTACTGTTGATTGCAGGTGAGCCATTGAATTACATCTGAAAATAACTTTTTGTCAGCTGTTCCCAAAGCCATCTTTCATTCTGCAGGATGTCTCACAATGTACCAGATTTCTTGTTCCTTTAGAAAGAACTCTGGGGGAGCATGCCCTTGGACTTCCCTACATTTCATTTTTTTTTTCTTTCCATCAATTCACACTCCTGAAAGAGACATTTGTTCAAAGAAAATGATGGGGAGCCCTGAACCATGATACAACAATAACATTACTATGCACATCCAGTGTCCTGCAAGGCCAAGGGTATTTCACGTTTTGTGAACAAGTATAGTATGAACAGCCCCTTCAGATTTAATACATGAAAGTGAGTTGACTGCTCTGCGCCTCTAGCTTTACACACATCATTCAGACATGATAGTATTTTGTATATTAGCCCCCAGACAATCGGGTGAAAAGTAGTCTGGGTTTACCTGAGCTGTTTGTGTTTATGCTGACCTAAGGCAAGTTTCAAAGCTGCGAGATCTTCAAGTGGCTAGTGGCTAGTCCGTTCTTGCAACAAGAAATAAGAGGAGCAAAGAAGCAGAGACTTGACAAATTTAGATGAACACTATGGCCACTTCTTCAAACTCTTCTTGCTGTTGGAGGGGCAGCATTCTGATTGTGTCATACACCAGTCACAGGTCATCACTTTTTTTGTGTGCATCCATCATACTACTGTTGGAACAACACACACACTCGAGCGTGCTCGGGTGTGAATACATGGAGATAAGAGATGCGGTAGGGGAGGTGAGGGGAGGCTGCCACAGGTGGGACAGAATGTCAGTTTTCCATGAAAAAAATCGTTCAGTGTAGAAATAGTGGAGAGCAGATAAAGGTACACCAGTTGTTAGGAAAATACTGTTTTCTTGAATGAGAAATGTTCCTACAGCAAATTTCAGCTATACAGGTCTTGCAGAGAAAAGGGGGAGTGGGGGTGGGGGAGGGGGGGGGGGGGGGGGGGGGAGTCCAGAAGTTCAGAAATCTCCATACAAAAAAATTGAAAGTAAGGAAGAGTGCCTTAAAGATAAAAATAAAAACAAACCAAAAAACCCCACTTTTCTGAAAGATAAAAGAAGTGGAAAAAAAATTGTCGTCCAAACAGTTGGCAAATATTATAAGACAATGTGCACAGATTAAGCACTGTTTACTCCACCACCTGCTCAACATCTGTTTGACCAGGTTCTGTGTGTGTGTGTGTGTGTGTGTGTGTGTGTGTGTGTGTGTGTGGTGTTTGGAAATGAAAATAAGATTTTCTGTTTTTGCTTGCTTTACTTCAGTCAAGGATCACCAGGTAATGCCAGGTGTAAAGAGGAAAAGAAAGGAGAAAAACCATGTTGACATATCACAATTGTATTTTCGTAAGGTATTTCACCGGATATTAGCAATGGTTTTGTTTTGTTAGCAGTTTTATAGGGACAAATGTTTGTTGATCATTGATTTTTTTTATAAGGCTTGCGCAATTTCAACAAGATGAGAGATAGCAAGGAGATGCTATTTTTTGAAAAGAAAGCCAAAGAAATTTTAAGTAATCTAAAGATGAATTACTTGCAAAGAAATAGGTGAGAGACTGATACACAGATAGATGAACGTTAAGACAGGAAGACAAAATCACAAAAAGGGAGAAGAACAGGCAGGCAGAAAAATGTACAGTTTTGCTGAATCGGGTCTGTGTGTACATTTCAATCAGGTCAGGTCCTGGGTCAGAGGTCACCCTGACACAGGCCTGCAGAAGCCGTAGACTGAGAGATCTGTTAGTTCAGTGTTATCTGGACAACTGGCCAGGGAAATGGGCATCTGAAAGGGGCATTCCGAACCAGCCGCCGTGGCGAAGTGGTTAGCGTCGCGGACTCCCGGCTGGGAGGTCGTGGGTTCGAATCCCATCAGAGTCATGTGGGTTTTTCTGCCCCGACCGGCTCCTACCCAGAGTTGAGTTTGCTGCGGACTCAGTTGGGAAGACTGGGACCACACAGTCGAGTTTCATCCACTTAATGGATGCGTTTCTGAGAGTGTTGCTCAAATTTTCTGACCAACACTGCAGGTGCCTGTATCTCTCGGGCCTGGTTGACGCCGGGATATATTATGAAAGGAAGCGTAGAGTACAGCCCTGTCATGTAGTCTCAGACCGAAATGGAAATCCGTAGCATCATCTTAATCATCCTCATTCTCATCGATCAGCATAAAAAAAAAGTATCAAATTCTATGGCCCTTCATGCCCTGCTCTCATGGTGACCTCAATTTCGCTATCCTCTCTACGTCTATGGCCTTGGTCTGGTTCCGTCGGGGTCACCGGTATCGGCGAGTCCATGGGGGCTGTCGTTGGACGGACGTGGTGGCGCCCTCCGGAGGGAGAGCTCACTCACGCCTGCTCCGCGACTAAGCAATTATTGTCGTCAGTAGGGGGCTTAGTAGGTGGTGTCCTGCATATGTTAGATCAGAACAGGCGCCACTGAACACCACCGAAGTGACTCGGCAGCAGTGCAGTGTCTCCTCCGGTGGATTGCCTCTTTGTCACGGACAGAAAAAGAAAAACCGAAGTCGTGGTCAGTCGCCAGCCAGTTTGTTTGGACATAAGCTCCAACTCAAATATCCTGGTGTCCAAGCAGACGACTTAAGGTGTCGCGTCAGCCAATTAGGCACCGCGGAGAGGCTCCACGGAGACAGCACCGGTCCGGCAGACGGGTCTCGGCGCCTGGGTCAGACTAAGACAGCCAATCTGCGACCAGCGCCCACAGTTAAAGCCAGACGTCGCAGGTTGAAGTAGGAAGGGGGAAGGTATTGTGTGGTGGGGGTAAAATCAAGCTAATTAATTAAATGACCCATTGACCACCACAGAGAGCAAGGCCGGTAGATGTGACTTTGACGATTTGAACGTCCAATGGAATTACAGGGGAGGTAACTTCGGGTACAAGGCGGTAAAAATACTGACCAATGGTACTCACCCTTTTGACAGATCGGAACGGGATAAGAAAGATGTGAGAGTGAGAGAGGAGAGAAGAGAACGAACAGACAGAGAGGAAGAGGTTCTGGGTGTAGGCTCTGCACGGGAGAAGGGCAGAGAGATGAGAGGAGGAGTGAAGAGAACCGAGCTGTAGCATTAGCACCAGATAGAGTCTGCAGAGGGAGGACTAAGGAGAGATGTGAGAGAGAGAGTTGCTAACTGATGAAGAGAAAAAAAAAGAAAAGGAAAAGAAAAGCAACCATGTCCATTTGATAGAGCAGACTAGAAGAGAGAGAGAGAGAGAGTGCAATGCGTTAATGCAGGAAGAAAGAAAGGAGAACAGATCGATGTCTGGTAGTCACTGTTCGATTTGAACCGGGGTTCGACCTCACACCTGGCCGCGCCACTTTCATCAGCAGTCCAACCTGACCAACGCCAGCGGTCTAACCTGACCAACGCCAGCGGTCTAACCTGACCAGTGCCAGCAGTCCAACCTGACCAGTGCCAGCAGTCCAACCTGACCAGTGCCAGCAGTTGTGTCGTGACTGGTGTTTGTGAAAGTGACAGTGAAAAGAAAAGAAAAAAAAAGAAGAAAAGGAAAGACAGTGATTCGTGAATAGTTTAAGATCACCTGGCCAGGTAAAGTAGAAATCTATTTATACCCGGGTTAGTTATGATGATTTAGATAAATGGTTTTGTGAAGTTCAAGGAAAGAGAGAATGTTTTATTCTGTTTGACTTCATACGCATTGATGTTTTTGCCCATGATTATGTGTAGTAAAGTTATAGACTTTACTAGTGGTTTGATGTGACGAATGCATGATATATGAATGAGATTGTAAGCAAGCTGTGAGTGTGTTTGGGCTGTGCGCTAGTCCTTCCTCCACTGACATACCCCGAGGTTGACACTCTTGACGACTTGACATGACTGCTCCCTGTGGATTGCCGGTGCCGGGGCTTCGGCAGGGCCGACCAGGCTGTGGCTGTGGACGGGGTGTCGGAATGAGCGGCGTGGGTGCACTGCCTCTGAGGTGGCGTAGAGGTTGGGACAGCAAAAAAAAAAAAAAAAAAAAAAGAAAAAAAAAAAGAAAGGGGCATTCCTGGGTGTCCATACCTGACTGCAGGTAGGCCATAGAGAGGAGGGGGGTGGGGGTAAAGCATTCAGGTCTTCCCTCCTGTTCCTCCCATGCAGAACTTGATACACAGTTCACTACTCTTCATTACCATGACCCATATTATCAGGTATAGCTTTCTGATACACTTCCATGCCACTTCATTTGCATGAGTCATCACAAAATTAAACTCCTACATTGCTAGATTTGGTGAGGTATACTATAGTTATATGTAGATGATGATACTTTTTAGTAAATATTGTTCAGTTAAATAGTCCTCTGCTTAGTACAAGGTGCGTCAAGATGTCAGATCAAGATGATGAAATGTAAATTAAGATAGTTCTTGCTACATTTTAGTAAAACATTTAACATTTGTTTTGAAATAAATATATACAAAGCGTACTGATAATTGGTTACTTTAAAAATTGTTAGCTTTATGACTTGAAAGTTTTGCTAAAAATGTAAATTACAAATGAAGAGCTTTTACAATAATAAGGTGACATCTTCTTGCAGGGCATGGCTGGAAAGATTTATGTCATTCTGCCAAGCTTTGTTTTGGTTGTGCTTGTGATTGCTAAGGAGAAGGAAGGATGAGATTATCATGGACATGCACACATGCATGTGCACATACACACACACACACACTCTCTCTCTCTCGCTGTTTCACACACACACGCATGCACACATGCACAGAGACTAACACATGCGCGCGCACACACACCCCCCCTGTTACACACACAGTTCCACACACACAGGCTCTCTCTCAGCCCTGATGTGGCCCTTTGCGGTCGGCTGGGCTATAAGCAACATTATCTTATCTTATCTCTCTCTCTCTCTCTCTCTCTCTCTCTCTCTCTCTCTCTCTCTCGCTCTCCTCTCTCTCTCTCCTCTCTCTCTCTCTCTCTCTCTCTCTCTCTCTTTCTCTCCTAACACACACGCACGTACGCACGCACGCACGCACGCACACACGCACGCACGCACGCACGCACGCACACACACACACACACACACACACACACCTGAAAAAGGTGATTACATACACAGTCTTTGTTTTCATGTGCAATTCAGAAAAGAAATAATGACATGATCTTGTTTGACAGGCCTGATTTTGTCTAGCATATGAAAGATTTGGATAAACAGTAAGTCCACCATACAGCATAAACAACACTCCGTTTGAAAAAAAACATTTTCATAAGGAAAATATCCTTGTTTGGACTGACGTGGGGCCTCCAGTTTGCAGAGGCTTCATGCACATGTATGGATGCCACAGGCAGCATTAGTATGTAACACAGGCGTTCGGTGGTTTCACCTTACATTAGCAAACGTTGCCTTCTGCAGTTATTAAAAGAAAATTTAGCGTTGATTTCCTGTGTATTTTCTACTGACAAATCATTTACATGAAGTTACGAACGTTAGGAATACTCCAAAATAGTTACTGAGTCTACCACCACAGTTCAGGTTTGTTTTTTGACTGGCTTATCAGAAAATTGGTGGTTATTTTCTAAATTAATAAATCGGCATAAATACCTGCTCACTCAGGCTGGTTTTCTTTAAGGTGTCTATTGTGTAGGATCAGCCATCTTTGTACACACACCACCACCTAGTGATTGCAGAAGTCGTGGTCATTGTTGCCTGTGAAGGACAAACAGCATTATTTGGGGCAGTATGGATGATTTCAAATTTTGTATGTGGGTATTCTGTGAGTTTGTGTGAGGGCAATAGTGTGTGTGGGTGGGTGGGTAAGAGTGTGTGTGTTGGCCTGTGCGTGCATGCATATATGCATGTTTGTGTATGATTTGAGATAGGAAGAGCACAAAGAGAGAGAGAGAGAGAGAGGAGAGAGAGAGAGAGGAGAGAGAGAGAGAGAGAGAGAGAGAGAGAAGTGTGTTGATTAAACATCTTTTTAAAAAAATTTTATTAGCAGCACCACTGACAGGCAGATAAAACTGTTTTCTCTCTCATCCTTGGCCTGAGAGAGGACTGAGAAAGGGAAGAGACAGACAGAGAGAGATGTACAGTGATGTCAAGAATTTCATAAGACCAAATCTAAATTCAGCTCATTGAATGGAGAGAGAGGCATAAAATCTTAACTTGAAAAAAAAAAGATTTTAAGAACACAGGTACACACACACAATTTCTGCCTGTCTATCTGTCTGTCGGGTCTGTTTGTCTGTCTCTGTCAGCTGTCTGTCTGTCGTCTCTTCACATACATGCACACATTATGCACGCATAAAACACACACACACACACTCATCCCCCCTCCCCCCCTTCCCCCCCTCCCAATTCCCGCATCGATTTTAGTGTAGAAATTGGTCTTGGGCCAGTGGTGCAAAACACCATAATTAACTGCTGTTAATCTAGATCAAATCCAGCTGACAAATAAGCATGAGACAGATGGCACATTTTGCATTTCACAATCAGTAATGTATGACTAAGACAGTTCAGTTTTTCTAAGTTTGTTTTTCATTACAGAGGAGGGGGGGCAGGACATGGAGGAGAAATTGGGGGGTGGGGTTGAGGGGGGAGGACAGGGATCACAGCTGTGCAAGTGGTTACGATGATGGCATTAATCGTTCACACATCAGAAAGCAACAACAATGAAAGAAAATAATCGAAAAGTTTTCGTTTCAGGCTTGTCTGAAAATTTAGCAGTTTAATTCTCTCATCAGACAATTGTAGAATGTTTTGGAAGTTTCATGGGAATCGTTTTGAAACCCTCTCAATCATCAACTGGCATAATGCAATATAGATCTTTCAGAAATAGACATGATGTGCGTCAGTGGTAATGTAACCCTGTGAAGGAAATGTGACAAGTATGCAACTTGCAATGAGCATTACACAGAGAATGTTTATTTGTTTTCTTGTTTCTTGATTGGGTGGTTTTGTATTCCTAGGTTTCAACCTTGCTTACGATTTGTTGCAAAGTGAGAAACAAATCTTAAAAAATGTTTAAAAACAACTCCACTGGAACAACATGGACAAATGAATCACAAGACAAAACATGAAGCGTTTTAACCTCCAGGTCTTCTTCATGCAAGGTAAACCCCACTCAGGACAAGGCACACAAAAAAATAGTTGTCCTGAGTGTTGTTTATCTTGCCTGAAGAAGACCTAAGAGGTCGAAACGCGTCGTGTTTTGTCTTGTGATTCGTTTGTTCTGTGTTGTTCTGTGGAGTTTATTTAAAAACACTTTTTATTATATGCCTGTAAGTGTAAGGTCACTAGTGTTGGTCAAAGGCCTATGACATGGTTCAGTGGTATGCCCAGTGAGTTCTTGTGCATTACTGTCCTGTGGTAATTGTTATGGGATTTAGGTCCAGGGGTCACAGGACATGACCTCACACAGGCGCAGGATCAAGCCACTGAACAGTGAGACTTGATCATGAATTGTTTGGGGGTACAATCTCCCCCTGCTCATTGCGTTCGTCTTTCACTAGCTATATCCAGAGCCTCTTTGTCAACTACAGTACACAGTTCTTCCCCAGGCTAAGCCAACTGAACTGCCACTGGCAGTGCTTTGTCAAACAGGAGCACAGGTTTCATGTCTGGTCATGGTTCTGCTGCTGCTTTCAGTCACTCAGCAGGTGATTGAGACTATAAGTATGATGTGTGTGTGTGTGTGTGTGGTTTTGTCAAGGGCTTTTCATGGGAGAGATCTGTCAGCTTTCTTTGTTGACCACATGTACATAATACCACTGTACCTGTCTGTAAACATTTCTTTGTTGACGCTTGCTTATATGATATCTCTGCACCACTTTGTGAACATTCCTTTGTTGATACACACTTGCGTAGTATCACTTTGCATATTTTGCAAACAATTCTTTGTTGATACACACTTATGTAGTATCACTTTGCTATTTGCAAACAATTCTTTATTGATACACACTTACATAATACCACTTCTTTCTTTCTAAAAATTTTTTTGTTTTGTTTTTGTTGACATACTGAAGGTACTCAATTTAAGCAGATTTTTGTAGACCAGAATGAGATGCTTCTGTCTGATTTCAAACACATCCAGAAGATTCCAGTTGCTTTTTGTTTGTTTGTTTGTTTGTGTGTTCATAATCATATTGTTCATCTACAGGACATTCAACATGGCTTATGTAAAGTGTACTGGATTAAAAATGTTTGAAGTGAAGTCATCTAAATGTTTGCTTTGAAGGAGGAAAGTTGAGAGAGGAATTGGGATGATCAGGTTTCTTGCAGACAGTAAATGGATTCAGCAGCTTTCTGTGGAGATTGGCGCTCGTTTCACTCATATGCTGATCTACATACATCAGTGACTGATAATCAACAAGAAACTTCAGTTGTGGGATACAGCTTTATGGTGATGCTGGGTTTTCCCCATCTGTCCCTAGGCTGTTTATTGGAACAACAAGATATTTTTTGTATTCCCTGATTTCCCCTCTGTTTCTCCCTCCATTCTACATGTATGGACCTACACACACACGCACGCACGCACGCACGCACGCACGCACGCACACGCACGCACGCACGCACACACACACACACACACACACACACACACACACACACACACTCATTCACTCACACACACATTCACTCACACACACATTCACACATACAGTGTGTACACACACACACACACACACATACATCACACACACACACACACACACACAAACACGCACACACACACACACACACGTGTATGCATACACACATGTACGCATACACGCATGCACACAGGTGAGTTGAATTTTAACGTGTGACAGCCCTGATGTGGCCCTCTCGGCGGCTTGGGCTATAAGCAACATTTCTATCTTATCTTACACACAGAGACGCATGCATGCTTGCACACATACCACTCATAGACACATGCACACACACACGCATGCACGCACTTACCTTTCTTTTCTTTTTTTTCTAAACTATTTTTCCAGTCCCTAATTTGTCTGGTCTCCAAATCTCTCCTTCCAGTGGTCAAGTCCCCCTAGTGATAGACAAGGAAGAAGTAACGCTGCACCACTCCTTTTTCCCTCCCCAGTGGCCAGGGCATGAATAACTCATGGGATTACTGGCTGTGCTGTGTGGCAGGAAGTCCATGCCCTCGCTGTCTGTCGGCTTTGACCCCAAATTGGCCTTGATGGCTGATCACGGGGGCAGTGGCAGCCGGCCCACGGAGAGCCCAAGGGAGTCGCGCAAGTCAGGCGGCTCTGGCGCCAGCACTTCGGGGTCCAATGGAGGGGAGAACATCACCATGCAACTGGAAAACAGGTGGGTGGTTGGCGTAACAAAGAAATTGTGTATGGTTTGTGATCTGATCTGAAAGTGCACACCGTGTGTCTCTCTTCTTGCTTCTTATACGAACTCAAGTATTCACATGTGATTTACCCCAAATTTGGTATGATGACTCATCAGCTTGGTGGGCAGATCAAGAGTGAATGACTTTTGTGCTAGACAGCTGCATTTTGAATGTATTATTGCAATGCAAGTTGATGTCAGGATTCCATGCGGGTCAGAGGGAAATAACTGTGATCAGAGCCATGACTTAGGGGAAAAGAAATGAGGGTTATTGGGGAGGACAGAGACAACTGGTTGTGGCTATAACATATTTCTCATGTTTGAGGTATCCTGTGCTCATTACCTTTGTGAAACAGCCAGGTTAGAAATTGTCTCTTTGGAGCAGACATCTGAGTTGATGCCAGTCGCTGTCCTGGTCCCATGACTTTAAATCAAGATCTCTTGTGTTAACGATTGGAGAGATGTGATGGACAGTGGGAGTTGAAGGACAGAGTGCATGTGAGGAGGAGGAAGCAGATGGTGGGAGGCTAGAATGGGAGGTAAGGCACGTAGATAGACCTTTGATGCCTCTGCATGTAGACGTACCCATGCGCAAGTGTTTCACAACTGGGTGTATGTGGGTGTGTTCGAAGCTGAATTCACATCTGCTGAAGCACATTCTGTTGGCAAAAAATAAATGTGTTGATGTATGTTGTAAGGACATTGCTTCATACAAGTTGAATGCCTTTAGCCGTGATTTTTTTTTTCTTTTGCTGTGTCATCTTCCACTCCACTCCATTAAAATTGCCCCCACACTGTTCATTCTGGCCCTCCTTACACAGCCACACTCTGGTTTGTCCTGCTGCATCCCCAGGATTGCAGTCCACAGGGAGCAGTCACTGGCAAGTCGTGATGAGAAAGTCCACCAGAGGAGACACTGCACACCGCTTAGTTACTTTGGAGTGTTCAGTGGTGCCTGCGCTGATCCAGCATATGCAGGACACCGACTACTTACCCACCTAGTGATGACATTCAGTGCTTAGTCGTGGAGTTGCCGTGAGTGAGGGCCCCCACTGTGGGCATTACCACATCCATGTAGCAACAGTCCCCATCAACTTGCTGATAACAAGGAAATTAGCACAAACAATGACATCAGCACAAACTCACCAAGAATATGAATTTGGAAAGGAAATCGAAACTGAGGTTACCATAAGGGCAGGGCAAGAAGGGTGACAGAATTTGAGACTTCATGCTAATCATTGAGAATGTGGGTGATAAAGAGGATGCCAGGGAGATCCACTGTGGTCTGAGACAGCATGACAGGGCTGTTCTCTGTGCATACTTTCTTCATATATCCCAGATTCAGCCAGGCTTGAGAGATCCAGACACCGCACCTCCAGTGTTAGTCAGGAAATTTCTAGCATCATTCTGAGAGAGGCATCCATTAATTGGTGGATTAAGCTCCCAGCTGTATTGTTCCAGTGGTCTCAGTTGAGCCCATAGCAAACTCAGCCCTTGGTAGGGGGTGATAGGGGCAGAAAAATCCCACAAATAAATGGCTCTGATGGAAATCAAACCTACAACATAACCAGCTGGGAATTCACAATGCTAATCTCTGCGCCATGGTAGCTGAACCTGAAGTTCCCAGGCAAATGAATAAGGTTGTGGTAGAATGTTGAGCGATTTCGGGTATAGTAGTTGCTTTATGAGCACCGTATTTTCAGTGGGTGACTGGACTTGGTTTCAGTTTTAGTTGTGGCATTTTTAAGTAGTACATAGCCCTTTTTTAATGTGGCCACAGAGGTGGCTGGGCTGTGAACATCATGATTTCTTAGGCAGTAGCGTCCATAAGGACAGCATGTACATGCAGGAGAAACCTGTATTCTGGACAGATATCTAGGTGACAGAGGTGATAGAGGGTGGGTAGGATACAAATTGTGAGGTGGAGCAGTAAAAGTATATGTGAGATGGAGGCAGAGGGGAGGGTAGGGGATTAGGGAGTGGTTGGCATGACAACCCATGAAGATGTAGGAACATTAAAGGGTTGTAGGTCTCCCTCTGGGGCCATGTCTCCCTGGGCCATCAGGATGCCGACAGATGATCCATGCTGTGCCCTCTTGGCACTGCTGGTGCCATGCATAATGAATTGGAACATTGTCTCTGGTGTGGTCTATGTGTGTTTGAATTCATGCATAATTAATTGGAACATTGCCATAAGTGAGGTCTTGGTGTGTGTGAATTCAGAGGTCAGGAATGATATCAATGATTGCAGATTACAAAGAGGAACTAAAGATGAATGAAAAGTAGTTTCAGAAGGTTGCTTGATGCTTGTTTCTTTTTTTTTTGTGGTCTGCATGGGTATTTATATATACATGCAAGTGCATTAGTATTTCTCAAGAGTATGCTGGTTTATAAATGAAACCAATGAATTTTGTTTGTTTGTTTGTTTTTGATGAATTTCTTTTCCTTTGCAGGAAAAAAATTCTGAAATTCTTTGATTACCTTTTTTTCAGCAGTCCCAAGCTGTCATCAGTGAGCAAGAAAACTACTGAGTACAATGTAAGTTTGTTTGCTTTTGCTTTCTGTTGTCTTATTTCTGCCTTGCATTCTCCATCCTCCTGTGTTTGTCCTGCTAAATCTGCTTTCCAATCCTGACCTACTGGTTACGTTGCACTGATCTGACAACTAAGCATTTTGTTGTAAATGCTGCATAGGCACCAGCTGTGCAATCTGCAAAGCTGTTTCCTCCTAGGGCATTATATATGTCTTTTTTTCTCTTTAATCTCATTTTCAGTGCTTTGTCACTGTATTATTCCCCTACCTCTCATTCCAGTTCCCCCGTACATAGTCTCATCCTGTCACACCCCACCACCGGCAGTCCACCAACAGAATCAGGTTGTCCTGAGACAACTTCTCAGAGGAGACACTGTGCTGCTGCTGAGTCAGTTCTGTGGTTCTCATTGGTGCCTGTTCTTGTCCAGCATACACAGGACATCACTGACCAAGCTCACTTTTTTCCCCATCTCAACCTCTGTGCTACTCCAGTGGCACTACCCCCACGTCGCTCCTTAGGCCCCCTGTCTGCATCAACCCTGGCTTGTCCCTTCGCAGCTTTCCTGGCAATCCACAGAGAGAATCAATATCAAGTCATGAAGAGGCAAACCACCAGAGAGACACTGCACTGCTAAGTAGTCACTTCTGTGGTGTTCAGTGGTGTATGTGCTGATCCACTAGATGCAGGACAGCACCACGTAGCCACCCACTGACGAGAACGATTGTTTAGTTGTGGAATCAGTGTGAGAGTCCCAGGAGAGTGCTGCCACGTCCAGCCAGCAACAGTCTCTATGAACTGGCCAGTACTGGCCAACTAAGCTCCATGGTGATGACAGCAATTGCTCAGTCATGGAGTTAACGCCAGTGAGTGTTCACCTTTGGAAGGCGCCTCCATGTCCATCTGGAGATGGTTTCCATGAACAATACCAGCAACTTTTGACACAGTTCACCATTTGGAATCTGAGGCCACCACAACTCAGGTCCAACAGAAGCACCAATTTTGTTGTTGTTTTGTCATTGCTGTTTTATACTGGTAAATGAGGATGAAGAACATGATTCTATAAAGTTCCACACTCTGTTCAGACATTTCATGACAGGGCTATACTTTTCACTTACCTTCATTAAATATCCTAGAAGCAAAAGTAGAATTACTGATCTGCCGAACTAAGGATCAGACAAATGACAAGACAGACACCGTGTGTTTTGACGTATTGGGTCTCCATCAGGCAGGACAAACAACACTGCAGAAAAGAACGACGAGGGGAGAGGTTGGAGGGAAGAAGATAAAGAGTAAAATGATCTTTCTTCTTTTTTTTGTACAGGAAAAATGGAATCATTTCCTTAAAAAACATTTTTTCTCTGCTCATTCTTCTTCTCTTCTGTTCCATTCTGTAGTTCAAGTTTTTCACCCACACAGCTGTATTCATCAGATCAGAAAGATCGGTGACTTTTACTGGTCCTTTGTTTCCAGTGTGTTGAATGCTAGTCCTACCTGAGTAAAGCCCAATGGATTGTTTCCAGTGTGTTGTTTCCAGTGTGTTGAATGTTCGTCCTACCTGAGTAAAACAGTGGATTGTTTCCAGTGTGTTGAAGGCTAGTCCTACCTGAGTAAAACACAATGGATTGTTTCCAGTGTGTTGAATGCTAGTCCAACCTGAGTAAACCTGAGTAAAGCCCAATGGATTGTTTCCAGTGTATTGAATGTTAGTCTACCTGAGTAAAACTGGATTGTTTCCAGTGTGTTGAATGCTAGTCCTACCTGAATAAAACCCAGTGGATTGAAACATATTGTTTTGTAATTCATTTTCATTTGGGGGCTCAGTAACTCTATTTTGCTTTTATGTTTCATTTCCAGCCAGGAGTCGCCTCACTTTTAAACCAGAAAATATTCTGACGAAGCCAAGCCCAAGAGATACAGACACCTTACTTATTAGAAATATTTGAACTGTAAAGTAAGTGGATTTGAGGGGGGGGGGGGGGGGGGGGGGGGTGTTAGTGTTCCTATTTGAGCCTGTAGTTCCTCCATCACAACAGGGTAAGAGCCTTGTACTAGTAGGACCTAAGTATCACTTGAGTTTGCTTTGCCATGCATGGTTATTGTTGTCAGCAAGGAGCTTTGTACTACTACTAATTAGTGCCCTGCTCATGTTGGATCAGAACGGTCATCACTGAAGTGACTTGGAAGCCATGTAGGATCCTCTCTGGTGGGTTGCCTGATCATGACCTTAAACTGATTGCGGCTTGTAGACTGTTGGTGCTGGGGCTGCAGCAGGGGAGTCTGGGTGTGGTTGTGTATGGGGGAGGCTGATTGAGAAGTGTGGGAGTGACGGCACTGGGGGCAGGGAACATGAGACTACAGAAAAAGGGGAGGAGATGTGTCAGACAGGCCAGTGTTCAGAGGGAAATATACTGGGAGGCTTCTTACAAGTTACAGGAAGGTTTCAGTCTTCAGTTGATCAACCCTGTGAACCAGTTAAATTCGTGTTTGATGTTAGAGAAATCGTGTTCCCACTCTTCAGCTTTGGTCTGCGGATGGTTCTGTAACCTCTGTCAAGGGGATCATGTTTTCAACCATATCTGTCCGTTGATTTGTCTGTCAACTGAATCGGTTTTTAACCAAACTTCATCAACACATAGAATGTGGCCCAGCATCAAAGCCAGTGAATGTTGGTGTGGATCTGCCTGGACATGGATCAAATGGCAGATCCATGATTATTCAGCAAGATTATTTCAAAGATTACTCGGCAGAAGCTGTAAAACCAAATTGAACCAATGATGGTTGAAAGGTGGAGAGATGGCTCAAGAACAAAGCCATTAAATTCTGGCTAAGATCCATGATGCAGATTGGAATTGAAGGGCAATTATAGGATTGGTTCATTTTATGGATGACATTATGATGTATTTGATGCTGAACATGATCTCTATGCAGGTACTATTATGAATCGATAACGTACTATTATGAATTGATAAATTAAAATGACATATATTCAGGACTGTTTAAAGTTGTATTTGTCATGACCTTTAATAGAAAAGAAAAAAATGCACAGGAATCAAGACCTTCAGTTTGTACCAGCTATCAGACGTTTAACTACTCTTCCACCCTGTCATGGCTGTCCACCATGCTGCTCTTAATTGCCCATCCATCCTTTTACCACCCTTCTCCATTGACCTTACATTGTGTTCCTGTATCAGGTGTGTGGGAAGTTTTGATGGGCCATTCACGGCTGTTCAGAGCAAGTTACTTAGTTTTGAGTCGCAGGGGAGTTTACAGCTGCAGAGACCAAGCTGTGAATACAGGTGAGGGAAAGGGGTGTTTTCTGCAGGCCGCTCCCCACCAGCCAGCTAACCGCACTGTATTCAGCCAACTGAATGTCATCTGTGCATAGCTGGTCTGGCAGCAATGCGTTCGGCAAGGTTGAGCGGCCATTACAAATGGGGCTGTAGGTTTGATAATTAGTTATTGTCATGAAAAATGTAATATATCTGCACTATTGAGATGACTGAATTGGCGAATTCCCAACAATTCTTTTAATACCAAACTCGACTGGGTTTATTTTCTTGTAGATAACATAGATGCCGCATGAAAGCTTGTACGCAAGTGGTCAGGCAATATTAGAACAATGACAACAAACACAATATTGTGCAAAAATGACGTCATCTCTTTCTGGGAAGTTAATTTTCCATAGTTAAGTCGTACACAAGTTTGATACATGCCTCTGCTCAGACTACAGCAACAAAAATATTGGATTACAAATGTGTAAAGCCTTGTTTGTTTGCCCTTTCACTAAGTGTCTCAATAAGGACGGAAATGTAAAGCTGTGCATTGGAGAAGGCACTATTTGGGGGAAGTTGCCACCATTGTGGATCTGCCTGGGTTTGCCTCTCAAAAGTAAGGATACAAATGTTTGGAGCTTTGTATCAAGTGCACCAGTAAGTGACAGTGATGGGTGACTATCCGTTCAACGTGATTGAAAGCTATATAGCGGCCCAAGGATTGCTCAATCAATAATGATAGCTCAGAAATCTGTGGAGACTATATGAATATATTTGCACTGGCTTGAACTAGAGTGGCAGTGTGTTAGAAGACATATTGGCTTAGCATTTTTGGATGGATTCTGCATTTACCAGAATGGCGTAAGTGACCATAGTGGTCAGTTATAAAGATAACACAGAATCAGACACTTTCACACCAAATCTATGACATGGGTTCAGATGTAAAATGTTTTTCAGGGTAATCAAAAAAAAATAACTGACTTTAGAAAAGTAACTGGTTTCAAATTTTAGTTTTACGGTTTTGGATATAAAATTTGTGATTATGGAAATGTGACACCACAAAAAGTTGGTTATTGGAAGGCAAACTTTGATGTGATGCCCAAAAAGTTGTGTTGGAAGATGAACTTCAACCTTAAAGCCAAAACATCTGGCTTCCAGACTCACTAAATAACAGTAAATAAATTGTGATGATGACTTGTCTACTGTTTGTGTGTGCAGCTACCTCCCCATGTTAGCAAGTCCAAGAACACCAAGTTCCACAAACTGTTCAAGAATGTTCCTATGGAGGAGTACCCCATTGACAGTGAGTGTGTGTGTTTGTGTGTGGGAGGGGGGAAGAGGATGGAAGGGCGACAGAGAGGAAGAACAAGGACACTTTCAAACTGTAAGGAAACTTGTTTAAGGGATGAGCACCAGACCTTGTAACCCTGTTACGAATTCCAGTGGGTGTTACTGTGCACTGGGTCTATGTGGAGTTATGCTAGGCCCTATCCAAAGTGATCCCTGACCCTCCCCTCCCCCCTCTCCTTTTGTATTATTTTCTTCCATTATGGGATGATGTTTTACATTAGCTCTCAGCTGCATTGTAGCAGAGCTTTCAGCCAAGAGGGCCTACGAAGGCTTCTTTACAGCAGCATCACACTTTGGTTTGATTTCTGCTGGAGATGCCAGTCATCCTCTGAGCACCTGCTATCAAGCTCCCCTACAGTCTCCTCTGTCCTTGGAAAAGGGATTGTCCATGGCTGAGAAAAGTGCCAGCTTGTGTCTAATTTCTGTTGATCTGACTGGTCATGGATTGTGCTGTAACTTCATAGACATTTTAAACATATACACATTCATTGGCATACTAAGCATACAAAAAAGGCATGCCTTCTTCCCTCCCATCATACCAGTACTCCCATTCCTGGCAACAACTTCTTCAGCTTTGCTTAAAACCTATCGCCGTGCTCCTTTTGCCCAGTAAGGTTTTTGCAGGTGCACGTTCATTTGAAAGCTTTGTGGCTATCTCAAACTGAAAAAAGAAGAGAAAAAAAAAATTATGAACCCCCTCCCTTTTCCCTTTCCTTTTCACCTCACTTCCATTCCCCCCCCCCCCTTCTCCTCCTGGCCAAAGTAGTGTGCTTCTGATGATGAATGTGAGGTGTAACAGTGGGGGTGTAGAGCATGTGGATTCTTTGAGAGAACTTAATTTCTGCAGTGGTGTGTGTTTTTTCTTCAGGCAATTTCTGTTCCAGCAGAACTGTTTGGTGTCATGTACAGTACTATACCCAGTCAAATGTATGCAGGCTCTAATCAGTTTGTTCACTCTTTTTGGAAGAACTTTTGTGGCTAACTCAGTTCTATGATGCCCATATAACGCTTCACACTTCTGGTGTACAGTGCACGACCAGATCTATTTCCTTGCGTTTGTGACCAAAGGCTGAGCAAGGCGATCCTTTCAGGCTTTTGCTCTCTCTCGCTGTCCACATTGTTGTTCCTTTCTTCTGTTAGGTGGTTCACACTTAGCCCTCCACAGCAGTAATAGTCAGATGGATTGGGCATACCAGCCCTCAGTTTGACTCAGTTCTTTAGTGTCTTATTTCTATTTCATACCCTGTTTTCCCCCCTTTGTCTTACCAGCTCAATGCCTATACCAAGGGCTGAAGGCTTCAGGGTGTTATATTCATCATGGATGACACAGCTGTTGTTGCTTCCAGGTTTCCCTCTTTGGTCCATTACAGATGATGCCCTCCGCTTCATTTCAAATCCGTAGTAGTTTAACATGATGCCAGAATGGGGATTTTTGAATGTAGCCATCTGTTTGACCATGTCCTATTCTAATTCCTGCCCATTCCTTCCTGGCTCTGATCCACATGATCGTTGAGGGGGTCTTTCTGTGGGCAATGGAAGGGAAGGAAATAGAAGCAGCAGTAGGCTGTCAACTCGGAGTGGGTGAAGTGGGTGTCTTTATTCTTGGTAACCAAGGAGTTATCAAACTTCCTGTAAATTCAAATTCTTGCGGTGATTTGTGTTTTTCAGAGTATTCTTGTACGTTTAAAGTTGATGTGTGTGTGTGTGTGTCACTGTGTGTGTGTGTGTGTGTGTGTGTGTGTGTGTGTGTGTGTGTGTGTGTGTGGTGTGTGTGTGTTTGTCACTGTGTGTGTGTGTGCGTGTGTGTGTGTGTGGTGTGTGTGTGTGTGTGTGTGTGTGTGGTGTGTGTGTTGCCATGATAGTTTGCGATTGTCAGTGCATTCCATCAATACTAATATAAATTGTTATGGTTTGCCTTTGTCAGTCTGTTCCTGTACCTTCAACAAATATATCTAATATAACATTCTTCTGCTGGTATGGTCTTTGTCTAGTGTGTTCCAGCATGTGAAGATGATGTATTAATGTCAAAAGTGCTGTCTGTGTTTGTCAGTGTATTCTTGTTGCTGTGAAGATAATGTATTAATTACAATAGTCCTATCTGTGTGAGTGGTAGAGTTTATTCCTGTTGCTATGAAAAAGCTGAATTAATGTCAAGGATCCTGTTTATTTGTCAGCATGTTCCTGTTACTATGAAGATGATGTCTTAATGAAAACAGACCTGTCTATTTGTCAGCATATTCCTGTCACTATGAAGATGATGTCTTAATGAAAACAGACCTGTCTATTTGTTAGCATATTCCTGTCACTATGAAGATGATGTCTTAATGAAAACAGACCTGTCTATTTGTTAGCATATTCCTGTCACTATGAAGATGATGTCTTAATGACAATGGTCCTGTTACTATGAAGATGATGTATGAAGGTCATGGGTCCTGTCTGTCTGTCAGCATATTCCTGTGCCTTCAAAGGGGACATACTGCTGCAGGGCCTGATGTATGTGTCTCAGAACTGGATCTGTTTCTACTCCAAGATCAGGGCGCGGGGCAGACTGGTAAGCCAGGCAAGGGGTGGGTCTCTCAGGGGCCAGCAATAGGGGCTGGAGAGGTTCTGCCCGTTGTGTGTGTGTGTATGTGTGCATCCAGCTGATGCTCATGTCAGAGAGAGAGAGATGCACATAGACAAGGAGAGTTCTCCATCCATGTGTGCAAGCAATGTATGAGAATTAGTTTGCGTGGATTTTCTTTTTTTCCAGTTCTGTGATCAAATTGATCACATGACTATTTTAGGTGCCAAGTGGTTTAGATTGAACACCAGTCATTTTTCAATAAAATGTACAAAATACTGTGGTGAACAGCCCCTGGCTGTCCAGTGTACACCTTTACCACTGTGGTCATAGCACAATGGATGGAGTTGAGATTGGTGTATTATCAGAATGGTTACTCTGTCTCTGTCACCCGTAGCTTATCTTCCTTCACAGTTGCCAGTCTGATCTAAATCTTTACTATCAAACACTTCATTCATGTCAACAACACAACACCATCATTTTTGGCACTGTCATCACTGCTGGTGTTATGATCAGCTTTATGTTTTGTCATCACCTTTGAAATCCTTCCCATGTCCGTTGTCAGTGTAGTGTTCCACCTTTGTGTTGTAGCTGGAAATCCCTCTGGAGAAGGTGATCAGCATCACCAGGGAAAAGCTGGCGCTCATCATCCCCAATGCTATTGGCATCCAGGTGGCCGACCAGAAGGTGGGTGAGGTCAGGGTGCGATGATCATGTTTGGTTCTGTAAAAGAATTCGTCATCTGTCTGGGTGCAATAACAGAATTCCTATGGAGAAACTGAGCTGCCTGTTTCAAGGCCTAAGTAGTTTGTAGAAACTGCCCAGGGTTTTGTAAAAGTTTTTGAATTTGATGTAGTTCCACCGTTTCTCTTCTCTCCCCCTCCCCTCCCCCCAAAAGACGGAAAAAAAAAAAGAGAAAAATGGTTTAGAATTTTATGGGAACTTGGCCCCTACCAATACTGGATCATGATGAGTGAATTCTGCTTTCATTGCAAATCGGCCCCTACCAGTCCTAGTATTATAAAGAGTGGCTTCTGCTTTCATTGGAAATTAGCCCCAGACAATACTAAATCATAGTGAGTGTATCCTTCTTCAGTCGAAAATTGGCCCCTAGTATCTTGATGTACCTATTGAAGTGGATAGCCCATACGCTGAAATAAAGGCAAGATTATATGCAATTCTCTCTTTCTTTTCAGTGTGATTTTTAAGCATTATTTGGTATTCCCGAGTTTGGAAAAGGTTTAATTTTGTCCACAAAGTTTGAGAAACATTTGTAATGTTAGTGCCGCGTATGAAGTACGACCCCTGGGTCATATGTTTGCAATGATATTGCTTAATATAGAATGTCAGCTGTGACAGTGGTGAGATTCAACTGTGATTTTGTTGTTTGAGTGGTTTGAAAGTAAAACATCAGCTATCATTATAGGTGTGTATTATGTTTGTTGTTGACTTTTTACATTATTTTTTTTACTTGTGGGTGAAAACAAAATTCAAGGGAAATGGCAGGTACCATCTGCGTTGCTTAGTTCTGTCTGCCACAAAAAGTGGTGCTAGTTTAGCAATGATGTGAATTGTTGCTCATTTTTTGGATATCCTGTAGTGTTTGCAGGTGTGTGTGTGTTTGGGGTGGGGGATGGGGGGACAGGACTTCTTTTGGGGGGGGGGGGGGGGGGGGGGCGCGCATACTGACAGCCCCAAGATGCTTTGTGTGGTGGCTGGGCTGGCCTGTCATGACACTGATCTGATGTGGCTTGCAGTATGTGTTCGGCTCCTTCATCTCGAGAGACAACACCTACAAACTGTTGGTGACCTTGTGGAAACACTCTCAGGACTCGGTAAGTACAGGGGCTGAATTAACTGGTGTAGTAATAGATCTTATAGACTGAGTTCACAGGGTCTAGCAATTCTGAGGGCTTTGTTTGGTGCAAATGTCATAAACCAGGAGGATGCTCAATTACAGGAACATCCTTTTGTGCAAGGAGATGGCATACTCAACTCTTGTGTCGGTATTCTGTTTTCAAATGGTACGCTTAAAACCAGTCAGTTTAGTTTTGATCATATTTAGTTGGTGTTACTGTCAGAAAGTAAGGCGTTTGGATTCTTTTTTTTTTCAAATTTACTATAGTGTCTCTAGAGTACCAGATGTTCCCTTTTTCTCAAATTCTGACAAGGGCATAGCATTATGAAGTGCAGTGTATATGGCAAAATCAGTTAAAGCAACCAGCTGTGTAGTTAGCCTGGACACACATCATCTCTGGTCCTGTTCAAGGTCTGTATCTATGTTAGCCTGGACACTCATCATCTGTAGTCCTGTTCAGGGTCTGTATCTATGTTAGCCTGGACACGCATCATCTCTAGTCCTGTTCAGGGTCTATATCTATGTTAGTATACACACATCATCTTAGTCCTGTTCAGGGTCTGTATCTATGTTAGCCTGCACACACATCATCTCTAGTCCTGTTCAGGGTCTGTATCTATGTTAGCCTGGACACACATCATCTCTAGTCCTGTTCAGGGTCTGTATCTATGTTAGTATACACACATCATCTCTGGTCCTGTTCAGGGTCTGTATCTATGTCAGCCTGGACACACATCATCTCTAGTCCTGTTCAGGGTCTGTATCTATGTTAGCCTGGACACACATCATCTCTGGTCCTGTTCAGGGTCTGTATCTATGTTAGCCTGGACACACATCATCTCTAGTCCTGTTCAGGGTCTGTATCTATGTTAGCCTGGACACACATCATCTCTGGTCCTGTTCAGGGTCTGTATCTATGTTAGCCTGGACACACATCATCTCTAGTCCTGTTCAGGGTCTGTATCTATGTTAGCCTGGACACACATCATCTCTAGTCCTGTTCAGGGTCTGTATCTATGTTAGTATACACACACATCATCTCTGGTCCTGTTCAGGGTCTGTATCTATGTTAGCCTGCACATACATCATCTCTAGTCCCGTTCAGGGTCTGTATCTATGTTAGTATACACACACATCATCTCTAGTCCTGTTCAGGGTCTGTATCTATGTTAGCCTGGACACACATCATCTCTAGTCCTGTTCAGGGTCTGTATCTATGTTAGCCTGGACACACATCATCTCTAGTCCTGTTCAGGGTCTGTATCTATGTTAGTATACACACATCATCTCTGGTCCTGTTCAGGGTCTGTATCTATGTTAGCCTGCACACACATCATCTCTGGTCCTGTTCAGGGTCTGTATCTATGTTAGCCTGCACACACATCATCTCTAGTCCTGTTCAGGGTCTGTATCTATGTTAGCCTGCACACAAATCATCTCTAGTCCTGTTCAGGGTCTGTATCTATGTTAGCCTGGACACACATCATCTCTAGACCTGTTCAGGGTCTGTATCTATGTTAGCCTGCACACACATCATCTCTAGTCCTGTTCAGGGTCTGTATCTATGTTAGTCTGCACACACATCATCTCTAGTCCTGTTCACGGTCTGTATCTATGTTAGCCTGGACACACATCATCTCTGGTCCTGTTCAGGGTCTGTATCTGTTAGTATACACACACATCATCTCTAGTCCTGTTCAGGGTCTGTATCTATGTTAGCCTGGACATCATCATCTCTGGTCCTGTTCAGGGTCTGTATCAATGTTAGCCTGGACACATCTCTGGTCTGTTCAGGGTCTGTATCTATGTTAGTATACACACACATCATCTCTAGTCCTGTTCAGGGTCTGTATCTATGTTAACCTGGACACACATCATCTCTAGTCCTGTTCAGGGTCTGTATCTATATTAGCCTGCACACACATCATCTCTAGTCCTGTTCAGGGTCTGTATCTATGTTAGTATACACACACATCATCTCTAGTCCTGTTCAGGGTCTGTATCTATGTTAGCCTGGGGCACACATCATCTCTGGTCCTGTTCAGGGTCTGTATCTATGTTAGTATACACACACATCATCTCTAGTCCTGTTCAGGGTCTGTATCTATGTTAGCCTGCACACACATCATCTCTAGTCCTGTTCAGGGTCTGTATCTATGTTAGCCTGCACACACATCATCTCTAGTCCTGTTCAGGGTCTGTATCTATGTTAGTTCACACACACATCATCTCTAGTCCTGTTCAGGGTCTGTATCTATGTTAGCCTGGACACACATCATCTCTGGTCCTGTTCAGGGTCTGTATCTATGTTAGCCTGAAGACACATCATCTCTAGTCCTGTTCACGGTCTGTATCTATGTTAGCCTGGACACACATCATCTCTGGTCCTGTTCAGGGTCTGTATCTATATTAGTATACACACACATCATCTCTAGTCCTGTTCACGGTCTGTATCTATCAAGGATGAGAACAGCTCCGCCGTTCTCCGCCGTTCCCCCGTCTTTAAAAAAAATGTCCGCCGTTTGAAAAAAATCTCCGCCGAAAAAAAAAAAAAAAAGCGATCGCGATTTTCTTTGCTCCCAATCTCAGCGAGACGCCTCCGGCGAGATTACTCTAGGCTTATACCCAAATGGGCTGGTTTTTATTCGGTTGACTCGGCCAACCACTGCACATCCGCTTACAGCGCGGATCGACCGAGTGTCATCTGTGATTCATGGCGTCGAACGAAATCACAAAAAAAAAAAAAAAAAATTCCCAACCGTTGGAAAGAAAACTGGCTCGAGGAAGAGGTGTGTTTGGGAGTAGAGTTAGAGATAGCATATGCAAAAGCAGTGACGAGCAGGCATTATGTCTAGCTTGCAACAAGAAAATCAGCTTCGGAAGTCGTGGCTTCATTACGATTGCTGACCACATGAAACGCCTGGTTCACAGGCAGCGTGTCGCTGCATTGAAGAACAATTAAACTTTGGAAAGTAAGCTGTTGGTGATTTTGCTCTCTTCTTTGTTATATTTTATCATTCATTTGCAATGGTCAAACTATCTCAGTTAGCTGAAACATTCGTCATTTGACTTTATGTTGTGAAACAAAACCTAGACGTCTAGTTACTAATATAGAACCAGGGCCAAGGGCAGGTAATTTTCGGAAAAAACCCATTTCTTAGGTAAATCGACCAGCACAAACACAGAGAGCCTGTATTAAATCCATTTGCATGTTTGACAAAAAACAAAAACAAAAAAGAAAAGAAAAAATACCCTCAGAATTTAAAGGTTTGAATTGAAGGCTAGAAACATATTTTGATGGTTTTAAATGTGGATTTTTCTTGTTTATATATTAAAAAATGCTTCAGCTTCAGGGGCGCTACCCTGACCCCCGAGGGGCGTTGCCCTTGACCCACTGGGGGCTCTGCCCCCAGACCCCAACACAAAAAAAACTCCTCTACTTTTTCAAAATCTGTTCTCATCCTGATCTATGTTAGCCTGCACACATCTCTAGTCTGTTCACGGTCTGTATCTATGTTAGCCTGGACACATCATCTCTAGTCCTGTTCAGGGTCTGTATCTATGTTAGCCTGGACACACATCATCTCTAGTCCTGTTTAGGGTCTGTATCTATGTTAGTTATACACACACATCATCTCTAGTCCTGTTCAGGGTTTGTATCTATGTTAGCCTGGACGCATCATCTCTGGTCCTGTTCAGGGTCTGTATCTATGTTAGTTATACACACACATCATCTCTGGTCCTGTTCAGGGTCTGTATCTATGTTAGCCTGGACACATCATCTCTGGTCCTGTTCAGGGTCTGTATCTATGTTGGTATACACACACATCATCTCTAGTCCTGTTCAGGGTCTGTATCTATGTTAGCCTGGACACATCATCTCTAGTCCTGTTCAGGGTCTGTATCTATGTTAGTATACACACACATCATCTCTGGTCCTGTTCAGGGTCTGTATCTATGTTAGCCTGGACACATCATCTCTGGTCCTGTTCAGGGTCTGTATCTATGTTAGTATACACACACATCATCTCTAGTCCTGTTCAGGGTCTGTATCTATGTTAGCCTGGACACATCATCTCTAGTCCTGTTCAGGGTCTGTATCTATGTTAGCCTGCACACATCATCTCTAGTCCTGTTCAGGGTCTGTATCTATGTTAGCCTGGACACACATCATCTCTAGTCCTGTTCACGGTCTGTATCTGTGTTAGCCTGCACACACATCATCTCTAGTCCTGTTCAGGGTCTGTATCTATGTTAGTATACACACACATCATCTATAGTCCTGTTCAGGGTCTGTATCTATGTTAGCCTGGACACACATCATCTCTAGTCCTGTTCAGGGTCTGTATCTATGTTAGCCTGGACACATCATCTCTAGTCTTGTTCAGGGTCTGTATCTATGTTAGCCTGGACACACATCATCTCTGGTCCTGTTCAGGGTCTGTATCTATGTTAGTATACACACATATCATCTCTAGTCCTGTTCAGGGTCTGTATCTATGTTAGCCTGGACACACATCATCTCTAGTCCTGTTCAGGGTCTGTATCTATGTTAGCCTGCACACACATCATCTCTAGTCCTGTTCAGGGTCTGTATCTATGTTAGCCTGCACACACATCATCTCTAGTCCTGTTCACGGTCTGTATCTATGTTAGCCTGGACACACATCATCTCTGTCCTGTTCAGGGTCTGTATCTATGTTAGCCTGCACACACATCATCTCTAGTCCTGTTCAGGGTCTGTATCTATGTTAGCCTGCACACACATCATCTCTAGTCCTGTTCCGGGTCTGTATCTATGTTAGTATACACACACATCATCTCTAGTCCTGTTCAGGGTCTGTATCTATGCTAGCCTGGACACACATCATCTCTGGTCCTGTTCAGGGTCTGTATCTATGTTAGCCTGCACACATCATCTCTAGTCCTGTTCAGGGTCTGTATCTATGTTAGTATACACACACATCATCTCTGGTCCTGTTCAGGGTCTGTATCTATGTTAGCCTGGAACATCATCTCTAGTCCTATTCAGGGTCTGTATCTATGTTAGCCTGCACACACATCATCTCTAGTCCTGTTCAGGGTCTGTATCGATGTTAGCCTGGACACATCATCTCTAGTCCTGTTCAGGGTCTGTATCTATGTTAGCCTGGACACACATCATCTCTAGTCCTGTTCAGGGTCTGTATCTATGTTAGCCTGGACACATCATCTCTAGTCCTGTTCAGGGTCTGTATCTATGTTAGCCTGCACACACATCATCTCTAGTCCTGTTCAGGGTCTGTATCTATGTTAGCCTGGACACATCATCTCTGGTCCTGTTCAGGGTCTGTATCTATGTTAGCCTGGACACACATCATCTCTGGTCCTGTTCAGGGTCTGTATCTATGTTAGTATACACACACATCATCTCTAGTCCTGTTCAGGGTCTGTATCTATGTTAGCCTGGACACATCATCTCTAGTCCTGTTCAGGGTCTGTATCTATGTTAGCCTGGACACACATCATCTCTAGTCCTGTTCAGGGTCTGTATCTATGTTAGTATACACACACATCATCTCTAGTCCTGTTCAGGGTCTGTATCTATGTTAGCCTGGACACACATCATCTCTAGTCCTGTTCAGGGTCTGTGTCTATGTTAGCCTGGACACACATCATCTCTAGTCCTGTTCAGGGTCTGTATCTATGTTAGTATACACACACATAATCACTAGTCATGTTCAGGGTCTGTATCTATGTTAGCCTGGACCACATCATCTCTGGTCTGTTCAGGGTCTGTATCTTTGTTAGCCTGCACACACCATCATCTCTAGTCCTGTTCAGGGTCTGTATCTATATTAGTATACACACACATCATCTCTGGTCCTGTTCAGGGTCTGTATCTATGTTTAGTATACACACACATCATCTCTAGTCCTGTTCAGGGGTCTGTATCTATGTTAGCCTGGACACACATCATCTCTAGTCCTGTTCAGGGTCTGTATCTATGTTAGCCTGGACACACATCATCTCTAGTCCTGTTCAGGGTCTGTATCTATGTTAGTATACACACACATCATCTTCTAGTCCTGTTCAGGGTCTGTATCTATGTTAGCCTGGACACACATCATCTCTAGTCCTGTTCAGGGTCTGTATCTATGTTAGCCGGCACACACATCATCTCTAGTCCTGTTCAGGGTCTGTATCTATGTTATCCTGGACACACATCATCTCTGGTCCTGTTCAGGGTCTGTATCTATGTTAGCCTGGACACACATCATCTCTAGTCCTGTTCAGGGTCTGTATCTATGTTAGTATACACACACATCTCTAGTCCTGTTCAGGGTCTGTATCTATGTTAGCCTGGACACACATCATCTCTAGTCCTGTTCAGGGTCTGTATCTATGTTAGCCTGCACACACATCATCTCTAGTCCTGTTCAGGGTCTGTATCTATGTTATCCTGGACACACATCATCTCTGGTCCTGTTCAGGGTCTGTATCTATGTTAGCCTGGACACACATCATCTCTAGTCCTGTTCAGGGTCTGTATCTATGTTAGTATACACACACATCATCTCTAGTCCTGTTCAGGGTCTGTATCTATGTTAGCCTGGACACACATCATCTCTAGTCCTGTTCAGGGTCTGTATCTATGTTGGCCTGCACACACATCATCTCTGGTCCTGTTCAGGGTCTGTATCTATGTTAGCCTGGACACACATCATCTCTAGTCTGTTCAGGGTCTGTATCTATCAGAGATGGGATTTTTCCCGCCGATTGGCGGATTTCCGTCTTTTTGATGGCCCAGGGGTCGTTTTTGAGATCAGTGTAAATCCGTTGAGAAAATTGGGGGGGGGGGGGGGGGGGGGTGGGGGGGGTTAGAGGTAGGTTTGTGACGAAGCTAATGTACGGCGAGAGGTCGATCGATATTGTGTTCTCAATTGATCCGTTCGCAAATGGATGTTTTCCGGTTTCTGCTTGGGCCGGTCGAGACTGCTGTCTTTGTTTTCATTCTGCGGTTGACCGAAACCATCAAAGCGGAAGTTGATGTTTGAGAACGCGGCAAACTGTTTGCGAATTTTTTTCCTGACGCCATTTTCTTTCGGTGTGGACGAAAGTAGCTAGCGAAAACCAGAATGTTTCGTCAGATAGCAGAAAGCGAGAAAGTTCTTGCGAAGCAAGTCGATGCTTCAGTTAAAAACAAATGGACTTGGAAGTGGTTGGAGGAGGAAGTGAGCGCAAAAGTGATGCTGACAGTTCCAAAGGCGCGTCAGCCACAGTGTGATTCTCAGACTGAAAGATGCATGAGGAAAATCACCTATCCAGGACAAGCAGTCTGCACATGGTGTAATGACGCGATCAAGTATGGCTCACGGGGCAAGTCAGCATTGATCAACCACTTTTCTTGCAAGACTGACTGAATTATCCACAAAAAGAAAGGCTGCTTCTGACAGTTGCACAAGACCAGCAAAGAAGTCAAGAGTGTAAAATAGTTTAGTTTACGGTCGGTGACTTTCACCTTTTTTTTTTTTTTTTTTTTTTTTTTTTTTTTTTTTGCTTTAGGCTGCAGTACAGATTTGCTCATCAGCTCTTTTGACATTTTCAACTCGATCCAAACTGTTCTTTGAAAGGTTAAAATTCATGTTCATCATTCATCTGAATCATGTTCATTGACTGTTGGTGATAGTACTTCAGACTTATGGTATTTTGAAGGACAACTATAAGAAATTATTTGATTGGTGTTGAGGTAAACTTTTTTATAAGTATTTTGAAGGATGGCTATTACTATTAGAAACTAAACTGCTCGCTGAAATTGTGGTGATGTGAAGGACAGCAATGAGAAACTGACTTGCAACTGCTGGAAAATTGTGTGACTATTAGCAACTGGAAAATCACCAATCCTGTGTCAATGGTCTTCCTGACAGACATCAATGGCGAAGGTGAGAAAGTCTTTTTTTTTTGTAGGATCAAGGTTATTAATACTTTTGAATACTTGGTGTCTCAGATGCTGATTTTTGCAGGTTAAATTCTAAAAAATCTTCAGCTTCAGGGGGCTTTGCCCCCTGACCCCACCAGGGGCCTTACCCCTGGACCCCACGGGGGCCTTCAGCGGCCCCGGGCCCCTGCCACTTTTTTTTCCTCCTTTTTCACATTATGAGAATCCCATCTCTGATCTATGTTAGTATACACACACGTCATCTCTAGTCCTGTTCAGGGTCTGTATCTATGTTAGCCTGCACACACATCATCTCTAGTCTGTTCACGGTCTGTATCTATGTTAGCCTGGACACATCATCTCTAGTCCTGTTCACGGTCTGTATCTATGTTAGCCTGGACACTCATCATCTGTAGTCCTGTTCAGGGTCTGTATCTATGTTAGCCTGGACACACATCATCTCTAGTCCTGTTCAGGGTCTATATCTATGTTAGTATACACACTCATCTCTGTCCTGTTCAGGGTCTGTATCTATGTTAGCCTGCACACACATCATCTCTAGTCCTGTTCAGGGTCTGTATCTATGTTAGCCTGGACACACATCATCTCTAGTCCTGTTCAGGGTCTGTATCTATGTTAGTATACACACATCATCTTGTCCTGTTCAGGGTCTGTATCTATGTTAGCCTGGACACACATCATCTCTAGTCCTGTTCAGGGTCTGTATCTATGTTAGCCTGGACACACATCATCTCTGGTCCTGTTCAGGGTCTGTATCTATGTTAGCTGGACACACATCATCTCTAGTCCTGTTCAGCGTCTGTATCTTGTTAGCCTGGACAACATCATCTCTGGTCCTGTTCAGGGTCTGTATCTATGTTAGCCTGGACACACATCATCTCTAGTCCTGTTCAGGGTCTGTATCTATGTTAGCCTGGACACACATCATCTCTAGTCCTGTTCAGGGTCTGTATCTATGTTAGTATACACACACATCATCTCTGGTCCTGTTCAGGGTCTGTATCTATGTTAGCCTGCACACACATCATCTCTAGTCCTGTTCAGGGTCTGTATCTATGTTAGTATACACACACATCATCTCTAGTCCTGTTCAGGGTCTGTATCTATGTTAGCCTGGACACACATCATCTCTAGTCCTGTTCAGGGTCTGTATCTATGTTAGCCTGGACACACATCATCTCTAGTCCTGTTCAGGGTCTGTATCTATGTTAGTATACACACATCATCTCTGGTCCTGTTCAGGGTCTGTATCTATCAGAGATGGGATTTTTCCGCCGATTGGCGGATTTCCGTCTTTTTGATGGCCCCAGGGGTCGTTTTTGAGATCAGTGTAAATCCGTTGAGAAAATTGGGGGGGGGGGGAGTAGAGGTAGGTTTGTGATGAAGCTAATGTACGGCGAGAGGTCGATCGATATTGTGTTCTCAATTGATCCGTTCGCAAATGGATGTTTCCGGTTTCTGCTTGGGCCGGTCGAGACTGCTGTCTTTGTTTTCATTCTGCGGTTAACCGAAACCGTCAAAGCGGAAGTTGATGTTTGAGAACGCGGCAAACTGTTTGCGAATTTTTTTCCTGACGCCATTTTCTTTCGGTTTGATGAGAGTGGCGAAAACCAGAATGTTTCGTCAGATAGCAGAAAGCGAGAAAGTTCTTGCGAAGCAAGTCGATGCTTCAGTTAAAAACAATGGACTTGGAAGTGGTTGGAGGAGGAAGTGAGCGCAAAAGTGATGCTGACCAGTTCCAAAGGCGCCGTCAGCCACAGTGTGATTCTCAGACTGAACGACTGCATGAGGAAAATCACCTATCAGGACAAGCAGTCTGCACATGGTGTAATGACGCGATCAAGTATGGCTCACGGGGCAAGTCAGCATTGATCAACCACGTTCTTGCTGAAAAGCACCTAGCAAGAGTGAAAGATCGTCTTACAAACGAGACTCTTGGATCGTTTGGAGCATCGGCGAGTCTACCCACCACCCCCACTCCCACCCCGTCTCTCTCTCTCTCTCTCTCTCTCTCTCTCTCTCTCTCTCTCTCTCTCTCTCTCTCTCTCTCTCTCTCTGTGAAGAGTAATGCTATTTGTTTTGTTGAAGTAATGATATTAATAATATTGCAGGTTATCTCCAGATAGATATGATGAATCTGTAGACCCCCCCCCCCCCCCCCCTTTTTTTTTTTCTTCTTCTTGATGTAATGCCACAATCATCAAGCTGATTATTTTGCAATGAAGGTTCTCTTTGAAAAACAGGTTCCATCAATGTCACAGTATACACAATTGTGTAGTCAATATTTTACGTAATAAATAGCATACAACAAACTATTTTAGTGAGAGAGAGATCAAACAAAAAATTGCAAGGGTGTTATTGACATTCTACAGACAAGCAAACAAAACAGACGATAGTACGGAAAAAGTCATAGTAGTAGTAGTAGTAATAATAATAAGATGTTTTTTACCTATACCACGCGTCACAAAAATCTTTTCTTTTCTGGTATAGATATCATGGGGGGGGGGGGGGGGGGGGGGGGGGAATCAGTTACACACATTCTACAAACGAGCAGACGGCAGATATGCATGCATACTTATACTCTGGTGACTAGATTTAGCAAGTGACTCATTAATGTTGAGGAGTATCAGAAGTGTGAAAGTGGTTTTTTTCTTATTGTAATAGAGATGGATCAGTTGAAAAGAAAAAAACTGCTTGTGGGCTACACAATGAGTTAAACCTTCACAATTTGCACACTTTGAATATGATCCTTAGTCAACTCTCTCACTTATATTATTCTATAAAGGAATCAGAATCCTCCGTGGTATTTTGAAGGACAACTATAAGAAATTATTTGATTGGTGTTCAGGTAAACTTTTTTAATAAGTATTTTGAAGGATGGCTATTACTATTAGAAACTAAACTGCTCGCTGAAATGTGGTGATGTGAAGGACAGTAATGAGAAACTGACTTGCAACTGCTGGAAAATTGTGTGACTATTAGCAACTGGAAAATCACCAATCCTGTGTCAATGGTCTTCATGATTTCCTGACAGACATCAATGGCGAAGGTGAGAAAGTCTTTTTTTTTTGTAGGATCAAGGTTATTAATACTTTTGAATACTTTGGTGTCTCAGATGCTGATTTTTGCAGGTTAAATTCTAAAAAATCTTCAGCTTCAGGGGGCGAAGCCCCTGACCCCCACCAGGGGCCTTGCCCCTGGACCCCACCGGGGGCCTTCAGCGGCCCCCGGACCCCCGCCACTTTTTTCCCTCCTTTTTCACATTATGAGAATCCCATCTCTGATCTATGTTAGCCTGCACACACATCATCTCTGGTCTGTTCAGGGTCTGTATCTATGTTAGCCTGCACACACATCATCTCTAGTCCTGTTCACGGTCTGTATCTATGTTAGCCTGCACACACATCATCTCTAGTCCTGTTCACGGTCTGTATCTATGTTAACTGGACACACATCATCTCTAGTCCTGTTCAGGGTCTGTATCTTGTTGCTGCACACACATCTCTTAGTCTGTTCAGGTCTGTATCTAGTTAGCCTGCACACACACATCTCTAGTCCTGTTCACGGTCTGTATCTATGTTAGCCTGCACACACATCATCTTGGTCCTGTTCAGGGTCGTATCTGTTAGTATACACACAATCATCTCTAGTCTGTTCAGGTCTGTATTATGTTAGCCTGCACTCATCATCTTGGTCTGTCAGGGTCGTATCAATGTTAGCTGGACATCATCTCTGGTCCTGTTCAGGGTCTGTATCTATGTTAGTATACACACACACATCTCTAGTCCTGTTCAGGGTCTGTATCTTGTTAACCTGGACACATCATCTCTAGTCCTGTTCAGGGTCTGTATCTATATTAGCTGCACAACATCATCTCAGTCCTGTTCAGGGTCTGTATCTATGTTAGTATACACACACATCATCTCTAGTCCCGTTCAGGGTCTGTATCTTGTTAGCCTGGACACACATCATCTCTGGTCCTGTTCAGGGTCTGTATCTATGTTAGCCCGGACACACATCATCTCTAGTCTGTTCAGGGTTTTGTATCTATGTTTGCCTGGACACAAATCCA
>CM031603.1:36869834-36892334 GCA_018398815.1 Conus ventricosus
CCCCCTTTCTTCCAACAACTTCTCCTTTCTCCGACACCCACTTCTTTCTTGTTTTCTTCTTCCTCCCCCTCCCGTTCCGTTCCCCCTCCCCTCTCTCCCTTTGCCTCAGTCTACTTCGAAATCTGAGGTCGCATGGCTAGACGATGCACTAAATTGTGAATTATGCAACCGTCATGCGCAAAAGAGATTCGCTCATGATCTGCCCAGTGCGCTGACGAATCACTATGACAACTTAAAGATTTTTTTTAAAAAACTGTTTAACCCCGATCTATTCCGTTTCGACAACATGACTTCATGAGGAGATCTATTCTGACCATGCACTGTCAGACACTATGACTTCATGAGGGGATATGTCGGAATCATGTCAGACACTATGACTTCATGAGGGGATATGTCGGAATCATGTCAGACACTGACTTCGTGAGGGGATATGTCGGAATCATGTCAGACACTATGACTTCATGAGGGGATATGTCGGAATCATGTCTGACGCTATGACTTCATGAGGGGATATGTCAGAATCATGTCTGACGCTATGACTTCATGAGGGGATATGTCGGAATCATGTCTGACGCTATGACTTCATGAGGGGATATGTCGGAATCATGTCTGACGCTATGACTTCATGGGGGGATATGTCGGAATCATGTCTGACGCTATGACTTCATGAGGGGATATGTCGGAATCATGTCAGACACTATGACTTCATGAGGGGATATGTCGGAATCATGTCAAACACTGACTTTATGAGGGGATATGTCGGAATCATGTCAGACACTATGACTTCATGGGGGGATATGTCGGAATCATGTCAGACACTATGACTTCATGGGGGGATATGTCGGAATCATGTCAGACACTATGACTTCATGAGGGGATATGTCGGAATCATATCAGACTCTGACTTCATGAGGGGATATGTCGGAATGATGTCAGACACTGACTTCATGAGGGAATAATTATGTGGGAATCATGTCAGACGCTATGACTTTATCATGAGGGGATATGTCGGAATCATGTTAGACACTGACTTCGTGAGGGGATAGATCCATATCATGTCAGACACTATGACTTCATGAGGGGATATATCGAAATCATGTCAGACACTATGACTTCATGAGAGGATATGTCGGAACCATGTCAGACACTATGACTTCATGAGAGGATATGTCGGAACCATGTCAGACACTGACTTCATGAGGGGATATATGTCGGAATCATGGCAGACGCTATGACTTCATGAGGGATATGTTGGAACCATGTCAGACATTGTGACTTCATGAGGGGATATGTCGGAATCATGTCAGACACTGACTTCGTGAGGGGATATGTTGGAATCATGTCAGACACTGTGACATCATGAGGGGATATGTCGGAACCATGTCAGACACTATGACTTCATGAGGGGATATGTTAGAACCATGTCAGACACTGTGACATCATGAGGGGATATGTCGGAACCATGTCAGACACTATGACTTCATGAGAGGATATGTCGGAATCATGTCAGACACTGTGACTTCGTGAGGGATATGTCGGAACCATGTCAGACACTGTGACTTCATGAGGGGATATGTCGGAATCATATCAGACTCTGACCTCATGAGGGGATATGTCGGAATCATATCAGACTCTGACATCATGAGGGGATATGTGGGAACCATGTCAGACACCACTATGACTTCATGAGGGGATATGTCGGAATCATGTCAGACACTATGACTTCATGAGTGGATATGTCGGAACCATGTCAGACACTGACTTCGTGAGGGATATATCCGTATCATGTCAGACACTATGACTTCATTAGGGATATGTCGGAATCATGTCAGACACTTTGATTTCATGAGTGGATATGTCGGAACCATGTCAGACACTGACTTCGTGAGGGGATATGTTGGAATCATATCAGACACTGTGACTTCATGAGGGGATATGTCGGAACCATGTCAGACATTGTGACTTCATGAGGGGATATGTTAGAACCATGTCAGACACTATGACTTCATGAGGGATATGTTAGAACCATGTCAGACACTGTGACTTCATAAGCGGATATGTCGGAACCATGTCAAACACTGTGACTTCATCAGGGGATATGTCGGAATCATATCAGACACTGACTTCGTGAGGGGATTTGTCGGAATCATGTCAGACACTATGACTTCATAAGCGGATATGTCGGAATCATGTCAGACACTGACTTCGTGAGGGGATAGATCCATATCATGTCAGACACTATGACTTCATGAGGGATATATCGAAATCATGTCAGACACTATGACTTCATGAGAGGATATGTCGGAACCATGTCAGACACTATGACTTCATGAGAGGATATGTCGGAACCATGTCAGACACTGACTTCATGAGGGGATATTGTCGGAATCATGGCAGACGCTATGACTTCATGAGGGGATATGTTGGAACCATGTCAGACATTGTGACTTCATGAGGGATATGTCGGAATCATGTCAGACACTGACTTCGTGAGGGGATATGTTGGAATCATGTCAGACACTGTGACTTCATGAGGGGATATGTCGGAACCATGTCAGACACTATGACTTCATCATGAGGGGATATGTCGGAATCATGTCAGAAACTATGACTTCATGAGGGGATATGTCGGAACCATGTCAGATACTGTGACTTCATGAGGGATATGTCGGAATCATGTCAGACACTATGACTTCATGGGGGATGTGTCGGAGCCATGTCAGACGCTGTGTGACTTCGTGATGGGATTTATTGGGATTTTACTATGTCAGACAGTATGACTGCATGAGATAGGAACGGCGTTATACCAGTGTGTGTGTGTGTGTGTGTGTGTCTTTGTCTCAGCATTTTTTTTTCTTTGTGCACGTGCGCGATGTTCACTGTTACATGTGTGAGTGACTGTGTGGCATGTCTTTTGCTCTGTGCATGCATGATGGTTGTGTATCAGTGTGCGTGATTCATAGCATGGATTTGTCAGTCGCGCACGATGGATGTAGCCTATGTGCCTGTGTGACTGCCGTGTATTTGCAGAGTGTGTCCTATGGTGAGTGCGCGAGTGTTGAGTGTTTGTGTGGCTACATAACATGTCTTTGTCAGTGCGTACATGGTGTGTGTGTGTGTGTGTGTGTGTGTGTGTGTGTGTGTGTGTGTGTGTGTGTGTTGTGTGTGTGTGTGTGCGTGACTGGTTGCATAGGACGTCTTTGTTCATGACTGAATTATACTTGTACGTCAGTGTGTGTGGCTGCATATCCTGTCTTTCCGTGCGTGCACGACGCCCGTTCACTGAGAGCGGTGGGGAAAACTTCAGGATGAGTGCTCTTGTGGGTCTGAAGGTCTCTCTCTCTCTCTCTCTCTCTCTCTCTCTCTCTCTCTCTCTCTCTCTCTCTCTCTCTCTCTCTCTCTCTCTCTCTCTCATGACTGCCACCTTTCTGAACTGTCATTTTGCAGATGGTCGTGCACATAGATACTCCCCCTCAATAATGCCATGTAGCCGGCCGTTTTGTCCGACCCGGCCGTTTTGTCCGAGGTTGGACAAAACGGCCGGGTCGGACAAAACGGCCGACTAAAACCCGGCTGTTTTGTCTGACTTTCAATTTTTTGTCGGACAAAACGGCCTGGTTGGACAAAACGGCCGGCTCCAAGTAAGCGGCCGTTTTGTCCGATATTTCACCGGCAAAGAAGTATAAATTCGTGGCGTTCTGTTTTTTTTTTTTTTTTTTTTTTTTCTGTCTGTCAACCCCCAAGTAAAGAAGTCACGTGGAAAAAAAACCATTCGGCCGTCATGCCCCCAGGTGGCCAATTTGGCGTCTTACGGTGACCATTGGCCGTCAGGGGCTATGACTATTGAGTGGGTCTTATTCTCGTGATTTCTTTACTTGGCTGCAGGAGAGAGAGAGAGAGAGAGAGAGAGAGAGAGAGAGAGAAGACAGACAGACAGACAGACAGACAGAGACAGAGAGAGACAGGTGGCACATCACGATACAACATTTGAGGTGACTGTGTCAAATCGTTGGGGTCTTGGGACAAACAATTGACGCACCCTCAATTTTGAGTCTGACGTTGTCTTTGACCTTTACCTTGACTTTAATTGCTTTGACATATTTGGAGAGCAATAAACCAAACAACCTTCATACCAAGTTTCAGCTTCCTATGTTGACCGCTGCCCGAGATATGGCTAAAAATAGATTTTCGGTTTTGAAGGTCACACGTCAAGGTCATAACCTTGACCGTAAAAATTTGGAAAAGGTGTATTTAAGCCACCCCCTCCTGTTTTCTTGCTTCTTAGTGTATTTGCAGTATTGCCTTTTTCAGTGTAGATAGGGCTGTCTTTCATCTACCTTTTGAACTAAAAGTTGTTCTTGAATAATAATTCAAAACTTCGATTTATTTGACAAAACACTGAATTTGAATTGCTTCTGTCTACCCATTCAGAATACATGATTGCAACAAAAAATTCCCCACCCTCAAATTTTTAGGGTCCAGCTATCTCCTCGACCTTGACCTTGACCCTGATTGGCCTACAAAGGTCGTACGTCAAGGTCATGACCTTCTTGTTCGGATCTCTTGCCATTCTTGTGCCACACCACCACACAAAGTTTGACGCGACTCCGACTTCCGTTCGGAAGATATCTTTGCGACAGACAGAAAAAAACCCTAACAAACAACAACAACAAAAAGAAAAAAAAAAGAAAAAAAAAGAACGCGACGAATTTATACTTCTTTGCCAGTGGAACTGGGCAAAGAACAATTTAAAAATATATCGGACAAAACGGCCGCTTACTTAGAGCCGGCCGTTTTGTCCAACCAGGCCGTTTTGTCCGACAAAAAATTGAAAGTCGGACAAAACAGTCGGGTTTTAGCCGGCCGTTTTGTCCGACCCGGCCGTTTTGTCCAACCTCGGACAAAACGGCCGGGTCGGACAAAACGGCCGGCTACAATGCATTTGCTCTAGTGCATACTAAACTGAACACCCCTATGCACACGCATGCATCAGCCTGAGTGAGCCTGCACAAACACATACATACGACACACATTCACACACATATGCCTACACACACACTCATCAAGACACACAAACACATACACACACGCGCGCGCGCGCGCACACACACACAACACACACACACACACACACACACACACACACACACACACACACACACACACACACACAGAAAGACAGAGCGAGAGAGAGAAAGAGAGAGACAGAGAGAAACAGACAGACAGAAACAGAAACAGATAGGCCCAGTCGTGATGCAGACCATACCAGGTACGCATTTCAAGCGTGACCAACACGGCGTGTTCACTCTCCCATGAGCCCCTGTCCAGAACTCTACTCTGCCTTTTTGGCCATATGTAGCAAAGCATGTTATTTTGTTGCCCTGTATAGTCTGGAGACACAAAGAAATGAATGAGTTAATCAGTATATTTATTAAGAAAAATAGGAAGAAGAAGGAGACTTTTTTTTTAATCCCAACTCAAAGGGAAACAACTTCATCATAAACTTTGATTCAATTTGACGAATTGTCTCCCATGGATAGCCGCCGGTAGAATGCAAAGTTCAAACACGTTTTTCAGACGCCGAAAAGCATCTAACACTTTCCCCTAACGTGGGTGCTGCAAATCATTGGGGTGGGCAACTCTTCTTCTCTAACTCAGCTTGGAGCGACGAATTTATTGAATGGAAAATTGACTGATAATTGGCGGTCGATAACAGACAGCCACGGGAAACCGTCTCACTTCTTCTCTCTATCCATCTGAGATCGCGAATGTAAGATAGTTCCGCTCAAAGAAAGAACACACAAAACAGGATAAATAAAACTGTTTATGTTCGTTGAGTTCGTTTTTTGTGCGTGTTTTCAACTTGTGCAAATCGTTCATAGGCTCAGAACGATTTTGTTTTTCATTGACTATTATTGTTTATTCTGTCTATCATCTTCCTACGCATTGCTGTCGAGGTACTGCTTCGCTCACTCTATCCAAGCAGGAATGTGAGGTAAGCTTTTTTCTCTCACTCCAGATTTCTTTTTTTTTTTTTTCAATTTCAGAGACTAAAGCGTGGTTAAGGTTCGGGCAAGAAGTGTATGTGAATTAGTGAGGTGCGCTCAGCGCCCAAAAGCAGGACAGTGTGAGAGAGACGGAATGAATTTTATCATTCGTCTGTCTCGCTCACCCCGTCGCCATTTTCTTCCTTTCTTGTTCGTCCTTCCTCGTTCATCGACCTGATTCTGTTCTCTGTACACGTCTGCGTCGATCATACCATTTTGCGCTTTTCTGCACATGGTCGTGCCATTTCTGGTTCCAAACAATGTGTAAGGTAAGTATGTTGGAAGAGAAATACGGATAGATGCGATGTTGACAGTATTTTCTTTGTTCTTCTGTCCATCTGTGCATTTTCGACCGCAAGCGAAAGGGGGCGGGGCCAAGAGAATGTTTTCTTTCTTTTTCTCTTCTTCTTTTTTTTTATTTTACGGTGTGAAACTCGCGGTCGGGTAAGTCGTTTCTCTGGCGAACTGAGTCCGTTGCTACGGCAAACCCTGCTGTGTTCACTCATGCCCATGCGATAGTACGAGAATAATGCATCTGGTCAGTACAGAAAAGTACCCGAAAACACGTGGGGTAAAGTAAAAAGATAAATAAACAGAAATAAACAGGACAATACGTATGCACTTGGACGGACATTTTTGCAACGAGAAGTTCAAAAACAGCAGTTTGGCCAGTGACGAGGGTATTGATCAGTTTGTTGTAAAAACAGTTGGACCTTTAATTTTTCAGGCTGGGCAATGTTCATGTGTGCTGATTTGTCTCACCTCAAGAAAGAAATGCATTTCCCGCCTCCTCCTTTCCCCAGTTTGAAATATATCAATGTTCGAGAGTTTCAACCACAATATTAGATACTTCCAGTTAATCTTCATTCAGTGGTTGCAAGAAATAATATAAGGAAAGGAATTTACAACTCGAAAACACATTGTAAATATTTTGGGACACATTTTGGTTCATTCATGAAAACAATTTCTTCTTTTTTCTGTTTTTTCTTTATTTTGTGTGTGAGCTTAAGAGCAGCAAATGTCATTATTTAGAAAGCCGTGAGAAAATAAATAAAGTGCTGTAAGTGCACACAGGAAAGTCCTGTCCACCTGCATCATCATTCCACCCCACCCCCCTGCTGCCCCTTTTGGTTCTTGTGCTCCTTTTCTTCAGCACTGTCTTAAGATTTTAATGGCTCAGTGGTGATATTTGGTAACAGATTCAATTGCACTTTGCTCACACACGTAAAAGACTCCAAGACATGTTCACCATGGTCATAGTAATGGGAAGAACAAAAGTAAAATCACTTTGATAGATCACATTTGTAGTCGGATAAAAAAATCAACAACAACAAAAAGTGATGTGCCTGGAAAAACCGTGCATATGGTTAAACAGTTCCATAACATGAGATCAAAATGTTTGGTAGAAATAGAGATGACTGAACTGTGAACAAAATGGTGGAACATTTATTGTTTCTTGTACTCTGTCAGTTTACATGTCTGTATTTAAACTCAGAGGTTATATTGTGCTGACCATTAACCTACATTAAACAAAATTGAATGTTAACTTAAATGGGGCTGTCAACCAATGCAATGAGGTTCGCATGCAGTTTCACAAGTGTTCATAGCATCATACTTAGGCTACACATTCTTTACAGGGAGAGCAGCTGGCAGTTAGCACCGTGAGGTTTCACATCAAATACAAATGGGGGTAAATCATGTACTTTGATCAAAGATCATGTACATGAAACGTGGTGACAGCCCTGATGTGGCCCTTTGCGGTCGCTGGGCTATAAGCAACATTATCTTATCTTATCTTATGTACATGAAATAAGTGAATTATACGATCATAAAAAGAAAATTGTAGAATATAAAGGTGCAGTGGTGCAGTACAAATGGTCTGATGAATTCAGCTGAAGAAGTGAAAAGGCTGACCGACCGTGCATGTTGGCAAGTGTGCTTTCCCTTTACACATCTTTGTTCATCAGTCAGCTAAATCTGCAAAACCTTAAAATTAATCTGTTGGAAGCAGACTTTGTCAAAATTCAGATTTTTTTCAGCCACAACAACCAAAATTGTCACCTGAAGACTGGTACAATCACACCAAAAAAAAACAACAACAGGTTTTGGGGGAAGGTATGAGCCCCTCTGTCTCATCCTCCCCAATTTCACTTGGAGGTATAAAATTCGTCCATTTTTAATGCTGTGAAAACCTGGCAGGGCAAGACAAGGAACAATTTTAGTTTTTATCCTCCCTATGTTGACTGCCAGTGCCATAGTCCCTTTTCCTGAGAACTTCTTGGTTTACTTCCTTGGTACATTGGTATCCTGTGAACCACCGAACACTGACTCACAGGAGCTTGTACAGCGTTGTCAGTCTTTTGCATGCCTGTATTAAGTCATAAAATGCATGAAGGGCCGTGGAACTGACAGGCTTTCAGAAGACTTTGGAACCGAGAAGAACCTTCACTCTAAAACTAGTCCTGTGCCATCACCATTGGAACCTGGGGTCAGGTGTGCCAACAGAATGGAGTCTGACGTGCTGTCATTACTCTGAAACGCTTGCTTCAGTATTTGATTCTGTGTTTTGATTCCATTGTCATTTTTGATGTGGACAGGGTTTTTTTTAAAATTCCTTTGTCAGTTTTTGATGTGGACAGGTTTGTTTTTTTAATTCCTTTGTCAGTTTTTGATGTGGACAGGTTTCATTCTTGTTTAGCTAAAAAAAAAAAAAAAAAAAAAAAAAACCAAACAAGGACAACTCTAGTACCCGATTTGAGGGGAAAAAATGCTCATCATAAATTAGTATAGATCAAAAGCTGTAGCTGTAAACTGTTTGAGCATGTACAGCCTAGAGTTTATATCAGTATTGCTTTTCCTTGTGGAAGAAGTGGGGTAGGAGCAGAGGGGAGGGGGCAAGTTGATGTGGACTTTGAATTAATTTGAGCTCCGCTGTTCTTTTTCTTTTCTTTTTTTCTTTTTCCACCTGTTTGTTCTTTGACCAAAGTTCCTACTTTCCCTAACTTTCCCTACTTTTTCTGTACTTTTCCAAACTTTCCTACTGTACAACATTTTCCCTACATTTCTCTTTTCACTTTCTACCCCACCCCCTTAGATTTCCCTACATGTCTATACCATTTATCTAAGGTTTCCCCCCCCCCCCCCCCCTCCCTCCCACCTTTGAATTTTCCTATTTTCCCTTAACCTAAGTTCCTCCTTTTCCTGATCTTTCCCTACTTTTTCCAGACTTTTCCAACCTTTCCACACCTTTTCCTTCTTTTTCACAGACTGTCAGTTTTCCTCAACCTTATCGACTTTTTCCCCTACCTTTCCCTCCTTTTCTCTTCCACAGGGTCTGTCTATACTCTATTCCGAACTGTTCCTACTTTTCCCAATCTTTCCCAACTTTCCCTGCTGTGGCCTTCTTTTCCCAAACCTTCATCTTTCTTCATATTTCCCTACTTTTTCCTGTTTTCCTGCTTTTTTTTTTTTTAAACTTTTCTGTACATTTTCTTCTCATTTACAACTTTTTCCTCTTTTTGCTTATTTGTGACCACTTTTCTTATATCTTCCTGTTTTCCAAATGTTTTACTACGTGTGTCTATCTGTACTTTAATATAACTTACTTTTCTTATCTTTTGCAACATTTCCCTACCATTTGCACCATTTTCATACCTTTTCCGCATTTTCCTTTTTGTTTCATTTCTTACGTTTTCCTATTTGTTCAAATATTTTCCTACATTTTCCTGTCTTTTGTCATAATGTATTTGTCTTCCTTTTTCCTACATCTTTTCCTTCATTTCTTTCCCTTTTCCTACTTTGCCCCACCTTTTCCTACTTTGCCATCCTTTTCCTACTTGGCCTCTCGTTTTCCTACTTTGCCCCACCACTTCCTACTTGGCCTCTCCTTTTCCTACTTTGCCCCACCTTTTCCTACTTGGCCTCTCCTTTTCCTACTTTGCCCCACCTTTTCCAACTTGCCCACCTTTCCCCACCTTTTCCTACTTTGCCCCACCTTTTCCTACTTTGCCCCACCTTTTCCTACTTTGCCCCACCTTTTCCTACTTTGCCCCACCTTTTCCTACTTTGCCCCACCTTTTCCTACTTTGCCCCCACCTTTTCCTACTTTGCCCCACTTTTTCCTACTTTGCCCCCACCACTTCCTACTTTGCCCCACCTTTTCCTACTTTGCCCCACCACTTCCTACTTGGCCTCTCCTTTTCCTACTTTGCCCCACCTTTTCCTACTTTGCCCCACCTTTTCCTACTTTGCCCCACCTTTTCCTACTTTGCCCCACCTTTTCCTACTTTGCCCCCACCTTTTCCTACTTTGCCCCACCTTTTCCTACTTTGCCCCCACCTTTTCCTACTTTGCCCCCACCTTTTCCTACTTTGCCCCCACCTTTTCCTACTTTGGCCCCGCCTTTTCCTTCTTTGCCCCGCCTTTTCCTACTTTGCCCCGCCTTTTCCTACTTTGCCCCCACCTTTTCCTACTTTGCCCCCACCTTTTCCTACTTTGCCCCCACCTTTTCCTACTTTGCCCCACCTTTTCCTACTTTGCCCCACCTTTTCCGACTTTGCCATCCTTTTCCTACTTGGCCTCTCCTTTTCCGACTTTGCCATCCTTTTCCTACTTGGCCTCTCCTTTTCCTACTTTGTCCCACCTTTTCCTACTTTGCCCCACCTTTTCCTACTTTGCCCCACCTTTTCCTACTTTGCCCCACCTTTTCCTACTTTGCCCCACCTTTTCCTACTTTGTCCCCACCTTTTCCTACTTTGCCCCACCTTTTCCTACTTTGCCCCCACCTTTTCCTACTTTGCCCCACCTTTTCCTACTTTGCCCCACCTTTTCCTACTTTGCCCCACCTTTTCCTTCTTTGCCCCACCTTTTCCTTCTTGGCTCCACTTTTTCCTACTTTGCCCCACCTTTTCCTACTTTTTGCTGTCTTATGATGTTAAAAGGCTGAGAATACAAAGGAAAACTGAGATCACAGGAAAAGATGAAAGGATGTTAGCCTCAAATGTATGTACCATGTTTATCTACAGTGACCATTTTACTCTGTAAATGAATTTGATAACCCCCTTTCCCCTCCCATGCCCCCAGCCCACCACACTCTGAACCCTCCCCCCCCCCCCCCCCCCAAAAAAAAAAGAAAAGAATATTGTGTGTGTCTGTCATAGAGGACCTGGGAGGGAAAAGGGGATTGAAGGAGGGGTCGTGGGCAGACGAAGAACATGGTACAAAATGTGTCTGGCCGCTCTCACCGAGGAAGATTTTGGAACATGAAGATTTTTTTTATTCCTCACCAAAATGAATTGCAGACACCAGCAAGAACCAGCACCTTTGACATGGAGAAAAAGAGTGTCCTGTGTGCCCAGCGAGGTGACATGTGTTCCATTGTCCAGTTTCTGTTGAAGATGCAGGTGGTGTGTATGCAACACAGACAAGACAGGAGACAAGTGTTGAATGGATAGAAGGAGGAGACGGCATCTCTTACTTTTCTTTTTTTTTTCTTTTTTTTTTGTAAGTGTATGTGAGACACAAAGCAAACTTTCTTCTCGGGAGCAAGAAAATGTGTTAAAAAAAATGACTTCCTTGTGTGTGTGTGTGTGTGTGTGTGTGTGTGTGTGTGTACAGCGTGCAAGAGACATGTTGTTGCGGGACTTTGTTATCATGTGCACAAGGCACACGCAAAGGTGCACAGATGAACTTTCACATACATACACACGCATACATAGTTATACAGCCCTGATACGGCCCTTTTCGATCGGCTGGGCTATAAGCAACATTACCTTGCACATACATTTGTGCACGCGCTCATACACACACACACACACACACACACACACACACACACACACATGCGCATGCATGCACGCACGCTCACATACACACATGCGCACGCACACACACACACACACAGACACACACACACACACATACAAGCGTGCACACACACACTCAAAAAAAAAAGGGAAATCACGTATATCCATACACACACACACACACACACACACACACACACACACACATGCTCATGCACTTGTGCACACACACACACACACACACACACACACACACACACACACACACACACACACACACACACGTTTTCCTGCTTTCTTTTGTTTTTGTTGCAGTTTTATTTCCTCCTTCCTTTCACACTGCCCATCTTTCTGTCTCTGTGGTGTCCCGTTTTCTGTTCTTATTTGGGTTTGGTTTGTTTTGTTACGTTTTCCTCACTGTCGTCTCCCGCAGGAAAGGAAGGCCAGGGACCTGAAGTAATGGTGAACTATTTCCTGCATGCATCATTATGTCTGCATGTTTGTATGTACCAACAGTCATCCGTTTGTTTTTTGTTTTTTTTTACTTTTTTTTTTTAAGAGTCTTCTGTTGCTTTGTCTGGAGTACTGTGGTGTGCTGTAGTCTTTTTTTTTTAATAGATTTTTTTAGGTTTGAATGTCTGTCTCCGTATCTGTCTGGTTTTGTTTATCTGTTTCAGTTTGTGTCTGGTTTTTATGTGTCTGGTTTTGCCTCTCTCTGTCTGTCTGTCTGTCTGTCAGACTGTCTGTCTGTCTGCCTGTCTGTCCTCTCTCTCTCTCTCTTCTCTCTCTCTCTCTCTCTCTGCTGGGCTATAAGCAACATTACCGTACCTTACCTCTCTCTCTCTCAGTCTCTCTCTCTCTCTCTCTCTCTCTCTCACAAGCTCTTTGTCTTCCCCCAACTCTCTCCCCCATCTCTCTCTCTCTCTCTCTCTCTCTCTCTCTCTCTTCACACACACACGCACACGCACACGCGCGTGCGCCTGGGAGAGACAGATGAGAGGGACGGAGAAGGGGCGTGGTGGAGGGGATGGAGAGAAAGATGGAGCACAAAAGCCGCCTGAGCGAGAGAGACATGAAATCAGACGGGCCCGCCGCCTTCCAAAGCTTCCTCGCTCTTTCTTTTAAAAAACCCTCCTTCTTTCAGCCTTTCTTCCCACCAAAAAAAGGGGGCCTGGGATAAAAACGAGGTTGGGGGGGGGAGGGGGGGGGGTGGGGTTTTGGGAAAGGTGAGAAGGAAAGAGAAAAGGAGAAAAAAAAGAGAGAAAAGAAGGAAAAGGGGCCTTGGCACACTCTTTTGGAGCTTTCTGAGCAGTACTTCTTTTCTTTAAAGTAAAGGGGAAACCAAAAATTTAAAACCCTTACCCCCCCTTCCCCCCATACCCCTTTCGCGCGCCTAAACTCGCAACAACACACACACACACACAAAACACACACACACGCCCGCGGGCGCCGCAGGGCCCAAACCACACACACACACACACACAAAACACACACCACAGGGGGGAGGACAGAGAAGAGAATACTCTCCACCCTTCCCGCCCCGCCTTTTTTCTAAATCAACAACGAACCAAAAGTAAAACACCGCAGCCTTTTTTGGGCCCCCCCTTTGGGAGCGAACCCCGGGAAATTTACAAACGAAACGGGGGGGAAAAACGGGGAAACGAACAAAGAAAAATTTTTGTGTGCCTCCTGACTCCCTGCCCCGTTTTGGTCTGTTCTGTCTTTTTGTGTGTTTTCTGTGTGGGGCGGTCGGGTCTGTCTGCCTTTTGGGCACGTTGGGGCGGGGTGCGTGTCTGCCCCCTGTCTTTTTCGGGTAGGGTTTTGTTTGTCGATTTGCTTAAAACTTAAAAACGGGTCAACCACCTGAAAAATGGTTTGATTAAGTAATAAAAAAATCAATGTTTCAAAATTTGGTTTTCTGAAAAAAAGTTTTTTTTGTTTTTTTTTTTTTTTTTAAAGTATGGGATTCATTTTTTTTTCCGTCTCCCCGAAGGGTTTAAACATTGCATACTTTTCACAAATTAAAAGGGACGGAATTTAAATCACTGAAAATTTTATAAAACCCAGTTTGCCCCTCGTGTGGGTAGGGGGTTTTGGGGGGTGGGGTTTAAAATAATGTGTGGGCCCCTTTTTGTTTTTTTTTTCCCGGGGAAGGGGGAGAGTGAGAGAAAGAGGAACACCCTACCCACCGTACCCACTCCGCACACACACACAGGGCAGGCCCGCCACAAACACACACACACCACGCACGGGGCCCACACAACACACACACACACACAAAACCCCACACCCCCACAAAACACACCAAAACACACACAAAAACACCACACTACCCCTTTCGTGCACTCGTACACACAAGCTCGCGCGCACCCCACACGAACCCGGGAAAATTACTGCAGTTTTTGGGCAAAGAAATTTTTCACGGGCATCCGGGGCCGGGGTGCGCTTTTTGTATGTGCGTCTAAAAAAGTAAAGAGGGGGTTTGGGGGGGGGTTGGGGTAAGGGGTTCCCTTTTTTTTGAGAAACAGAAAAAGGGGGGGGGGGTGAAATTTTGGCTTTAGGTGTTGGAAAAGGGGATGGGTGGTGGAAGAGGGCCCCCCCCCCCCCCCCAAGAGGAGAGAAAAAGAAAAGAAGTTTTTGTTCTCCATTACAACACGGGGGTTTTGGGGAGGGAAACGGGGGGTGGGGGGGGGGGGGGGGGGGGGGGGGGGGGGGGGGGGGGGGGGGGGGGGGGGGGGGGGGGGGGGGGGGGGGGGGCAAAAGGGGATGGAGGGGGGGGCTGTTTTTCTTTGGGGCTGCACCCAAATTTCCCTTTGGTCGGGTTTTTTTCTACAGGGGGCTTTGATTTTCTCCGCCCTCTCCGGGTTCCTCTTTCTCTCTTTCTTTCTCTCTCCCCTCTCTCCTCTTCTTCTCCCCTCTCTCCTCTCTCTCTCACCCCCTCTCTCTCTCCCCCTCTCCTCTCTCCCTTCCCGCCCTCTCTCCCCACGCACCCACACACCACAAACACAAAACAAAACACACACACACCCACCACTAACACACACACACACAAAGAAAGGGGGAGGCGCGCGCCAAAACACACACAAAACACACACACACCCCACACACACACACAAAACCTTTACACATACACATAAAACACTCCAGCCCCACACACAGTCACACACACCACACCCCGAAACCCCCACACACTTACACATACACACCGGGCACCACACACACAGTCAACCACACACACAAAACCACACACACACACAAAACACAAAACACAACCACACACACAGCAACTTTTTCTCTCCTCTCTCTCCCCTCTCCTCTCTCTCTCTCTCATCACTCTCCTCCTCACACACACACCACAAACACACACACACAAAACCCCACACAACACACACACACACACACACTCTCCCCTTCTCTCCTCTCTCTCACACAAAACATACACACACACACTCTCTTCTCTCTCCCTTCTCCTCCCCTCTCTTCTTTCTCTCTAAACACACACCCGCACACGCACACAAAAAACCACACACACACACACACACCCCAACCCACACCCCAAAACACCACACCAAAACAGGGAACAAAACGAGGGGGGGACCTCCTGCGATTTATTTAAACCCCCAGCATTACCTCTAAACCGCCCCTTTCCCTTCCTGTCGCAGACGCCTTGATTTTTTCTCCCGAAACCCTCTGCCGCCCTGCCCTTTTCTTTTTACGTCCCGCCACGGGTTTCCATTTTCCCCCTTCCACCAAAACAAACACCCTCCTCTGTCTCGGTCTGCCGGTCTGTCTCTCCCTCCCCCCCCCCCCCCCCCCCCCCCTCTCTGGGTCTCTCTCTCTACCCCCTCTTTCTCCCTCTCTCTCTCTTTTGTGGTGTGTGTGTTGGGGGGTGGGTGTGTGGTGTTTGCTTTTTTCTATCTCTCCCCCTCATTCTCTTTCTTTTTCTAACTTCCCCCAATCCCACATACCGGGGCCCCTTTTCCCCCTCCCCCTCCCCAATCTGTTTGCCCCCTCTCTCTCCTCTCTCCTCCTCTCTCTCTTCCCCTCCTCTCTCCCCTTCTCCCCTCTCCTCCCTCACTCCTCTCTCTCACACACACACACACCACACACAACAAATACACACACACACACACACACACACGTACGCACCACACACCCCCCCCACACACACTCACTCCTTCACCCACCCGCGCTTTGGGGCCACACCCACACACACACACCCCCTTTCCCCGTCGCCTCCCCCCCCCCCCCCCCCCAAACACACACACACGGTCACTGACCTTTGCTCACTCACACATACACGCAGAAAAACTACATTTAAAAACAGAGGAAAACAGACACCACAAACCCTCCCACCTCTCTCCTCCCCCTTCGCCCCTCTTCTCTTTCCCCCTTTTCGTCCCCCATCTCTCTCTCCCCATCTCTTCTTGCTTCCTCTCTCTCGTCTCTCTCTCCCTCCTCCCCTCTCTCTCCCCTTCTCTCTCTTCACCGCACGTGTGCCTCCCTCTCGTTTCTCACTTTTTTTTTCCCCCTTTCATTCTTTCCCCTCCTTTTCCCCACCCCCTCCTCCCCCCCCCCCCCCCCCCCCCCCCTTCCCCCAAACCTCCGTTAAAAAGGTGGGGGGGGTTTTGTGACCGGGAGGGGGGGGGAAGAGAGAGGAGAAAAAGTACGCAGGGATGAGGGGGGGGCCCCTGTGTAATGGGGGAAGAGAATGGGAAGTGTTTTGGGTTTTTCTTCTCAAGTTTGGCTGGTACCTTCAACACCTTCCTTTTCCCTTTTCCCCAACTAACTTTTTCCCCTCGCCCTTGCTATAAACTGCTTCCTCCCCCTCTCTCTCTCGTTTCCTCTTCTCTCTCCAACTCTTCCCCTCTCCATTTCCTCTCGCCCCTCTCTCTCTCTGCCCCAACCCCTTCCTCCCCCGCCCTCCCCCCTCTCTTCCCCTCTGTCGCCCTCCCCCCCCCCTCTCTCTGTCCTTCTCTCTCTCTCTTTCTCTCTTCGGTCTTAACTTTCTCTCTCTCCTCTCCCCTTCTTAAACGCGGACCCCCCTCTCTCTCTCACTCTCCCCTCCTCTCTGCCCCCTTCCCTGTCTATTTTTCCCTTTTTCCCTCTGTCACCTCTCTCTTTCCTCTCCTCTCTCTCTCTTTCCCCCTCTCTCTCTCTTCTCCTCTTTTTTCCCCTCTGCCCTCTCTCCTTCTGTCTCTCTCTCGGGTCTCCCCTCCCCTCTCCTCTCCTCCTCTCTCCCTCCCCTCGGGCGCGCGCGCGCGCGCGCGCTCTTCCACACCCCCCCCCCCGCTTAGCCCCCTCACCCGGAGACAGGGGAAAAGTATGCGTGTTTTTCCCCTCCCTTACGCCACGCACCGCATTATTTTACCGGGGCGAGGTACCCCACACACACCAAAACACACACAAACACACACACACACAAAACCCCACACACACACACACACAAAACCCCCCACACACGGGGAAAAAAGAAAAAAAGAAAGAGAAAAAAGAGAAATTTTTCCCCCCATTTTTTTTGGGTCGTTTTACGGGCCCACATTTGGGGCCAAAACTCAATCAAAGGGAAGGAAGATTCAAATCCCCTCTGACCAAAAAGGTTTGAAATACAACAAAATCTATGTTTTTCCTGCGGGGAGTCAATTTTACAATAAAAGTAGTTCAATTTTGGATGACCACAGGGAAAAATGGGAGGTTTTGGCTTGGAGAAAGGGGGAGTGGAAAACCCATTTTTTTTGATGAACGATTTTATTTGAAACATTCCAGACTTTTCCTTTCCCTACGTAAAACTTCAATATATTGGGGGGCCCTTCCCCGGGTTTTTGTTAAAGGGAAACGTTTTCTGTACATGTAGATTATTGGAAAAAACCCCCCAACAGGGTTGGGTTTTAATTTGTTGATGTTTGAGCCCAGCCGAAAGGTTTTAAACAAGATGAGGTATTATATCATCCATCCTCTCTCTTTTCCTCTCCTGGGTCTCTCTCTCTCTCTCTCTCTTTTTCTCTCTGTCTTGTTTTGTCCCTCTGCCCCTGTCGGCGGGGTCCCTCTCTCCTCTTTCTCCTCTCCCTCATCCCCTCTCTCCCCTTTCCTCTCTCCCCTCCCCTCCTTTTTTTTTTCCCTCCACCCCCGGTACCTGCCTGTAAACCTCCCCACCCACCCCATTTTTCCCCCTTTCATGATTTAAAATTTGGGCTAATTCCCCCCCAAACCCCACCATCACCACCACCACCACCCCTTTTTCCTGCCCCCCGCCCCTTTTTCCCCCTTTTCCCTTTTTTATGGTGGTTTTTTTTTTTTTTTAAAACCCGGGCGGGGTTTGGGTTCCCCTTTCCTTCACTCCCCCCTACCCCCCCCCCCCCCCCCCCCCCCCCCCCCCCCCCCTTTTTCTGGGGAAAGGGGCCCCTGGGCCAAAAACCCCCTCCCGAACCCCGGCTACGCAAACCCGCTGCCAAAAAACGCTACCCCTGTCCCCCCAAACGTCAAACCCTTTAAAGGGTACCCTTTGCCTTTCACTATAATAGGGGTTTTTAAGAGCCTGGTGCCCTGCGGGGCTTTTGCACAAAGGGGTCAGCGAGAACTGGATTTGTGAAGCCCAAACCCGGGTTTGGGCTTTCCCAAAAATATGCACTACCACTTTTGGTACAAAACCTTAGCCGTGCAGACCCTAAACATGAAGGCCCCCAAAATTTTTGGCTTTTTTTTTTTTTTTTTTTTTTTTATTTGATAATTTTTTAAAGTAAATTTTACCACTTTTTAAGGGGAGATCCCCCAACCACAAGTTACGGTGGCCCACCCCCTTGGCAGAGAAAAAAATGATCTTCTTTTTCCGAGGGTAAAAAGGGGAAAAGAAATTCCCTTCCGAGAACCGAACAAAAAATCCTTTTGGGTCTCACCCGGGGCCGGAAATTCCCCTAGAAATGGCCCGCGACCCAAAAAACTAAAAATTTGGGCCCAAAACAATCCCAAAATATGCCCAATCATGATCCCCCCATCATTTTCGGGAAATTGTATCCCAAAAATCATAAAAAGGGCATTATCTCTGGATGGGTATTTCACAATCAGGGTTTAAGTCTCTGGTTTGTATCCCAAAGATCAGACAGGCATTTTTCAAAGGTTTTAAAACCCCCCGATCATAAAAGGCAAATCTCTGGATTTTTTAATCCCGCAGACCCAATGAAAAGGCCAATTAAACCCCGGTTTGGGAATTTCATTCCCATTTTTACGGGGGGGGAGGGGGAACCCAAAGAAAATATGGGGCAGGTTTTGGAGTTTTTTTTTTCCCCAAATAAACGCTTTAAAGGGTTTAGCAAAATTTAATTTCTGACCATTTTTCTCGCGTACACATACCCCTTTAACCCGCAGAAGGGTTTGGTTTTTTTCGCAGTCACACGGGGGAAGAAGTCTCGCCGGCGCTAAGAAAAAGTAACGGACAGCCAGCGGGGCAGACAGAGAGAGAAGAAAATGGGGGGGGGGGGGGGGGGGGGGGGGGGGGGGGGGGGGGGGGGGGGGGGGGGGGGGGGTGGGGGGGGGGGGGGGGGGGGGGGGGGGGGGGGGGGGGGGGGGGGGGGGGGGGTTCTTTGTCTGGCCCCCTCCTTTAGACTTTACGATGTAGAGGGGGGAAAGAGGCGGCGGGCAAAGAAAAGGGGGAAGATGGGGGGAGGGGGGGGGCCTCAAGGGGGTTTGGGGTTGGGAGATGGGGGGTGGGAAGGGGGGGGGGGGGGGGGGGGGGGGGGGGGGGGTAAAAAGGAGAAGAATTTGGTTCGTGACGGCAAAAGGGGTTGGATAATAAAGTCCGCGTTTCGGTTTTGGGGGAGGAAGTTCACCATCCTCATCGTTTTTCCCCATCCTCACCCCGTTGTTTTTCCCCCCCAAAACATTTTGTTTTTTCCATCCCCCAACGGTTTTGGGTCTTTTTCCAACCTCACCCGGGTTTTCCCTTTTCCTCCCCCATCGTATTTTTTCTTTCCATCCTAAATAAAAAGTCTTCCATCCCCCATCGCATTGCCTTTTCCACCCTCATGGGTTTTTTCCCTTTCCACCAATCGAAATTGTTTTTCCAAACCCATCATTTTTTTCCTTTTTCCTCCTCATTTTTTCCCGGTTTTTTCCTCCCCGCCCCTGTTTTGGCATCATTGCCCCTTTTCACCTCTTGGGGGGCGGGTCAAAATTTTTCGCCGGGTTTTTTGTGTTTGCCCTTGCCTTTCGCCGGGGTTTCCGTTGTTCTGTCCCCTTCGCCGGGGTCTTTTTTTTTGCTGCCCCTTTGACGTGGTCTTGTTTGTCTGCCCCCTCCCTTCCCCCGTGGCCCTTTTTGGTTTGTCTGTCTCTTTGGGCCGGGGGCCCTTGTTTTGGGTTCCTTTTTCCCCTTTTTCCGCCGTTGGCTTTATGTTGTGGGGGTTCCTTGGTCTTTGTGTTGTCTCTAAATTCGCCGGGGTCTTTTTTTTTGGTCCCCTCTTCCCGGGGCTTTTTTTGTCTGTCTTTTTTCCCGGGTTCTTTTTGTTGTCTGTCTTTTCCCCCGGGGGCTTGTGTTATCCCCCTCTTTCGCCGTTTTTTTTGTGTTTCTGCCCCTCTTTAAGTGGTCTTGGGTTTGTTTTCCCTCTTGGGCCAAATGGTCTTGTTTTTGTCTGTCTCTTCGCCGTGATCTTGTGTTATCCGTCTCTTCGCCGTGGTCTTGTGTTGTCTGTCTCTTCGCCGTGATCTTGTGTTATCCGTCTTTTCGCCGTGGTCTTGTGTTGTCTGTCTCTTCGCCGTGATTTTTGTGTTATCCGTCTCTTCGCCGGGGTCTTGTGTTGTCTGTCTCTTCGCCGGATTGTGTTATCCGTCCTTCGCCTGTCTTGGTTGTCTGTCCTTCGCCGTGGTCTTGTGTTGTCTGTCTCTCCCCGTGCTGGTTTCTGTCTCTTCGCCGTGTAATGGTCTTCCTCTCCTTCCGTCGTGTGTTATCTTTCCCACATGTTGTCTTCCCTGTCATTTGATCTTACTTTGTCTTTCTCTCCACTCATTTGTGGTAGTGTTTTTCCCTCTGTCCGGCCTTTGGGAGTTGTCTTCTGTCCATTTTGGTATTGTCTTTTCACCATCCCGGTCTTACTTTCTCCCCATCCTATTTCTTGTATTGTCTTTCTCTCATCCTGTCTTTATTGTCTTTCTCTTCACCCTGTCGTGTATTGTCTTTCCTTCACCCTGTTTTGTATTGTCTTTCCTTCACCCTGTCGTGTTTTTGTTTTTTCACTTCACCCTGTCTTGTATTGTCTTTCTCTTCACCCTGTCTTGTATTGTCTTTCTCTTCCCCTGTCTTGTATTGTCTTTCTCTCACCCTGTCATGTATTGTCTTTCTCTTCACCCTGTCGTGTATTGTCTTTCTCTCCCCCGTCGTGTATTGTCTTTCTCTCACCCTGTCTTGTATTGTCTTTCTCTTCACCCTGTTTTGTATTGTCTTTTTTCTTCACCCTGTCGTGTATTGTTTTTCCCTCTTCACCCTGTCTTGTATTTTTTTCTTTTCACCCTGTCTTGTATTGTCTTTCTCCTCCCTGATTTTGTTTTGATTTTCTCAATGCCAACTTTGTTGGTTTTTTTGCCCCCCCAAATCCAGTCTTGTATTGTTTGTTTGTGTGTTTTTTTTCCTTTTTTCACGCTGGTCTTGTCTTTCTCTATAACCTCATTGTTTGATCTTTTCCCTATTCTTGTTTGATGTTAATTTTTATGTTCTCATGATTTTTGTATCATCTCTCTCCTTCGTGGTCTGGTAATTTTTTTCTAGTGTGTGTGTGTTGTGTGTGTGTGTTTTGTGTGTGTGTGTGTGTGGGGCGCGCGCGCCGCACGCGCCCGCGCACAAACGAGTCGGGATGTGTGTGTTGTGTGTGTATGCGTGCGCGCGCAAACGAATCCGTGTGTGGGAAACATCTGCTGGAAAAAGATGGCTCCCTCTCAGAACGTGCTTGTGAGTGACGAGCTAACTGCACTCGGAAGCAACAGCAGCATCTGGCGGAGCGAAACAAGCCATGTGGGAGAGTGTCCTCAACTGAAGGGGAAATCAGATGCACGCTGAAGAAGGCAGCCGGGCACAGTCCAGACGACGACCAGGTGGTGTCCTAGACAGGCCAGACGAAACCTTTTCCGTCTGGGGACGACAGACAGCTGGACTTCCGGGCCCCGGATTTTCAGCAGTATGCATCATGCCAGGATCTTGTTAGGGTTGTTCGTTGCAAATTTCTGCCCTCCAATCAACAGGTCTGGTAAAAAGGGCTTGTGAATTAACATTCGGATTTCCTGAGTGCGTGGCTTGAAGTAACTTAAGTATCAACATTTATTGGCTAAATTTACAATCTGACATTCTTCTCTTTATTGGGAAAAAAAAGCTGATAAAGAACACCATCAGTTCATTCAAGACGTTTTCAAGGAATGGGGGTATCAGGTACTACTTCATTTCCCAAATGTGAATCTCACCATGTCCTGGAATTGCATTGTTGTTGGATGATCCTTTGCTGACAACGTGCAGGTGTTTCGTTGTGAGGATAACAAATTGTCTGGTTCATGATGCCCCCCCCCCCCCCCCCCCCCCCCCCCCCCGAAAAAGGGTCTGGTTTTTCAGTACATGATTTGTTAGATGACATCCGTCCAGCATTGATCCCGTCCCAAAATAAACGTAATTGTCATAT
>CM031603.1:36897334-36924834 GCA_018398815.1 Conus ventricosus
CTCCGACTGACAGTTCCTAACTTTATCAGCTGAGAGCTGAAATTATTTAGGATTCCCATCCCGCAGACCCACCACACTTTCCCGAACAAAGCTGTGTATCATCATCTGGCAATGAAATCGAAAAGGTTCCATCCTCATGATGTCGTTTTAAATCTTGCGCCATCCTACCGTTTCCTACTTTTTCAGTTGCAAGATCATTAAGAAATAAAATATAACGACTGAAAGCATTCCCTAGTTTTAACTCTTAAAGTGCTCATTATTAAAGTTCAGTGTATTATTCCGCTTCTCTCTTCTTGTTTTAAATGTATACACAGAGAGAAAGAAGTAAGACGAGAGAAAAAGAGTTCGGCGATCTCTCTCTCTCTCTCTCTCTCTCTCTCTCTCTCTCCACTCTCTCTCTCTCTCTCGCCTCTCTCCTCCCCACCGCCCCCCGCCACTTCCCAACTTCTTCTCTCTCTCTCGTCTCTTCTCTCTCTCTTCTCTCTCTCTCCACTCTCTCTTTCTCTCTCTCTCTTTCTCCCCCCCCCCTTCCCCAACTTCTTCTTCCCCCTCCACTTCCGCCCCATCTATCCTCTCCACAACATTCCGAATGTGATTACTTGTGATTACGTCATGTATAGCTGATTCATGGGTATAGGGTCTTTTTTATTCTCTCTCTCTCTCTCTCTCACTCTCTCTCTCTCTCTCTCTTCTCTCTCCTCTTTCAAATTCACGACACCCAATGATCAAGCCGCTTCTGGAAGGGACAGAGAGTGTGGGGGGGGGGGGGGGGGGGGGGTGGGGGGGGGGGGGGGGGGGGGTGGGGGGGGGGGGGGGGGGGGGGGGGGGGGGGGGGGGGGGGGGGGGGGGGGGGGGGGGGGGGGGGGGGGGGGGGGGGGGGGGGGGGGGGGGGGGGGGGGGGGGGGGGGGGGGGGGGGGGGGGGGGGGGGGGGGGGGGGGGGGGGGGGGGGGGGGGGGGGGGGGGGGGGGGGGGGGGGGGGGGGGGGGGGGGGGGGGGGGGGGGGGGGGGGGGGGTGGGGGGGGGGGGGGGGGGGGGGGGGGGGGGGGGGGGGGGGGGGGGGGGGGGGGGGGGGGGGGGGGGGGGGGGGGGGGGGGGGGGGGGGGGGGGGGGGGGGGTGTGGGGGGGGGGGGGGGGGGAGGGGGGGGGAGCTGCAGTCCCCTGCTACCCGCAGTTTAAAAAGAAATGAAAAAAAAGAAAAAAAGAAAAAAAAAAAGAGTGAGAGAAGGTACGTGGATAGAAAAGAAAGGAAAAAAGAAAGAAAAAAACAGTACAGAGCATCAGAGCCAAACAACAAAAGATAATTCATTATGAAAAGAAAGCAGGAAGGGACAGCCTTTGTCTGGTCCCAGGCACACACACACACACTCTCACACACACACACACACAACACACACACACACACACACACACACTCACACACAACGAACCTCACGAGCACGCGCCCCTGCGCTCGCACACACCACTTCCACACACACACACGCTCACGCCTGCGCGCGCACACACCACGCGCACACACACACACACACAACACTCACACACACCACATGACACACAACACAAACACACACACACATACACACAACACACACACACACACACACGTACACACACACACAAACACACACACACCACACACACACCACACACACCGAGGAGGGAGAGAGAGAGGGGGAGAAGAAGTCATGGCGAGAGAGAGTGAGAAGAGATAGAGAGAGAAGAAGAGAGAGAGAGAGAATGGGTGGGAGAGAGGTAAGTGAAACCGTTAAAAGATCGAAAAATGAAATGTGAAGTATTTTTTTCAGTTTAGACCCAACTACACCCTAATTACCTAATTACGGGAATGTGAACAGCCGTCTTAACTGTACAAAGCATTCAAACAATTCTTGAAGAGAATCCATCAGATCGTTTGGAAACCACTGACAACAGTAAAACTATTCCAACATTCTGCATTGCAGGTCAGAAACAAGGCGTCATCATCATAACTTATAATCACGGAGAGAGAGAGAGAGAGAGAGAGAGAGAGGAGAGAAAGAAGAGAGAACCGGACACACCATGAGAATGCATGCCGTTTCCACATATCACACGATGCGTACTAACACAACGCATGCGTGTGCGGGCGAGCCCTTGAATACATACGCACTAGCGCGGGGCGCGCTCGCTTGCACACACACACACACGCGCGGGGCGCGCGTGCGCGCGCGCCACGCGCAAAAACAGAAAGAAAGAGGTGGAGAGAGAGACAAGGGAAAGGGAAGTAGTCGAACGCTTGGTGGCTGCCGAGGCAACAATGAATGACGAAAAACCAGGAGAGAGAAAGAATGAAAAGAGGGGAAGAAGAGAGAGGGAGGAAGAGAGGGGAAGGGGAAAAAAATCAATGCGGCCTGCCCTCTGCTGTGAACGCTCAGAGACTGCTGACACAGAGAGAGGGAAAAAGAAAGGAAAGAGGACGCGGATGGAGGGGGGGGGGGGGGGGGGGGGGGGGAGGGGGGGGGGTTTTGGGGGGGGGGGGGGGGTGGGGGCCCCCTCCGGGGGGGGGGGGGGCGGCCCGGGGGTTCCCCTTTCACCCTCTCCTCGCCCCTCTTTCCTTTTTCTTCTTTTCTCTCTCTCTCTCTCTCTCTCTCTCTCTCTCTGTATTCATGTTTTGTTTCTTTGACAGTGCTTTTTGTTGTTTTCTCCTACTTTTTCCCCCTTTTCACCCCCCCCCTCTCTCTCTCTTCCTCTCTCTCTCTCTTCTCCCCTCCCCTCTTCTTTCTCTCTCTCTCTCTGTTTTATGTTTTGTTTCTTTTAAAGGTCCCTTTCGGTTGTTACTCCTTTTTCCCGCCCCTCCTTTTCTCTCTCTCTCTCTCTCTCCTCTTTTCTCTTCTCCTTCTCTCTCTTTTTTCATTCTGGAGTGTGTGTTTTCCCATTTGAAGAATTTAGATTGTTTTGATTTCGTTAAAATGCGTTTTTGCTTTTTTCTTCTGTGTTGTATCGGGCTTGCATTTTTCCTTTCCCGGGGTTTAATGCCGTATTGTTATGTCGAATTCGCCCCATCGACTCTTGTGGGTTAAGAGCTTTTTATTTTTTTTGAAACGATCTTTTCTCCTCTTTTCCCCCTTTTCTCTCTTCTCTCTCTTTTCTCTCTCTCTCTCTCTCGGGTTTCTGTGTTCTTTTTCCCTTTTTTCTCTCTGTTTCTGTTGTCGTAACCCTGTCTGTCGCATCTCTCTTTTCCCCTCTCTCTTTTCTCTCCCCTTCTCTTTTTTCTGGCCCTCTCTGTCCCTCTTTCTCTTTTTTTCTTTTTGGGTTGTAAGCCGGTCTGTCGGGCATCTCTCTTTCTCTCTCTCTCTCTCTCTCTCTCTTCTCTATCTCTCTTCCCCTCCCCCCCCCCCCTCTCTCTTTTCCCCCTCTCTCTCTCCGTCTCGTATATTTTTCCCGTTTGTCTGACCTATTTGTTTCTTTATGACATTTTAAATTGACTCGCTGACCCCATCAAGGCAAAGGGCCACACTTTTTTAAACAAAAAGGGCTTTTTTTAAAGCTCACCATTACCCCTGTACTTTAATCCTCTCTCTTCTCTCTCTCCCCTCTCTGAAATTTGTGTTTTGTGTGTGTGTGTTCTCTCTCCCCTTGTCTTTTCTCTCTCTCTCTCTCTCTTCTGCTTCTCTCTCTCTCTCTCTTCTCTTCTCTCTTTTTATATATACAATTATGTACTTGCTTCATGCAAACCGGTTGTTTTTTGTGCATTACTCTTCCGCTATCACATTCACCTTTTCGTTCCTGACCAAAGAACTGATAGAAGTCTCTCTCTCTCTCTCTCTCTCTCTCCTCTCTCTCTCTCTCTCTCACACACACACGCACGCACGCACGCACGCAGGGACGCACGCACGCACGCACGCACACACGCACATCCCTCACAGTCATCTAAGCCTTCCTTCTTTCCTTCCTTCCTTCCTTCTCTTCACCTTCACCCCACATCTCGCCGTCTGGTGGCGTTGCCAAGCAACCGCCGTGCTCCACGTTCTGTCTATCTCCACCTCCTCCCCTTCCTTTCTCTGTCTGTCTCTCCCCCTCTCTCTCCCTCTCTCTCTCTCACCCTCTCTCTCTCACCCTCTCTCTCTCTCTCTCCGGCTTTGTCTCGGGCTGTCTCACTCGATCCTTTCCTCTCAGCCCCTCACCGCCGCCACCACCACCACTCTGTCTGTCTGTGTCTCCCCCCCGCCCCCCCCCCCCCCACCCCCCACCCCACCGCTGCGAGCTTGATCTTGTCGGATCCCAACCCCCCTTCCTCTCTCTCTCTCTCTCTCTCTCTCTCCCCCCCCCCCCCCCACCCGTGGCAAGCTTGATCTTGTCGGACCCCCCCCCCCCCCCCCCCACCACCAACCTTTCCCCGTCTGTCTGTCTCTCTGTCTAGAGCTCTCTCTCTCTCTCTCTCTCTCTCTCTGTTTAGCTTTGTATTCAAATGGACTCGCCCGACCAGGGGGGGGGGGGGGGGGGGGGGGGGAAGATTGGAGAAGAGAGAGATCGTGAGTGGCGGTTCGGCGTTCTTTGGACTCGTCTTGTTTGTGGGGGGGAGGGGTGGGTGGAAGAGTTGTGAGGCCGGGAGAGCCGTCATGAGCTCTTCTCAGCCGGGGGGAGGACGGGTTGGCGCAGTCGGGACGGATTGGTTACACAGTAAAACACAGGAGAATGGGTCAGTCCAGCGGTTCAGTTGTGCTGTCATAGATATAGCATTCTGTCTGGCTTTTTTTTTTTTAACGAATTATTTTTGTAACATTGTGTGTGTTTTCGTCTGGTGAAAAACTAATCAAGAGAATGCCATTGAAATTGTTTCTGAGGTTTTTGTCTTTTTTGAGCGGATTTATGCATGACTTGTGAGTTGACTTCAACGTGGTGACAGCCCTGATATGGACCTTTGCGGTCGGCTGGGCAATAAGCAACATTACCTTACCTTACCTTATCTTACCTTACCTTACCCTACCTATGCATCTGCATGCAGGGTCGCATAGTAACCATTGTTATGGCTGTCGTACCATTTAGATCTGTAGTCATCGTGAAATGTCAGTTATTACGTGTGGCAATTGGTGTTGAGCAACTGGAATGCATTGACTCCTTGAGAATGTATCATTAGCTGTGTAGAATGTCTTTTTCATGTCGGGAAGAGGGGGGGTGGGGGTGGGGGTATTTATTTCGTGTCCACTTTTCAGCATCATGTGTGAAAGCCTGGTCAGTCCAGAAGTGACCTCTGTGCTCGGGCTGGACTGTGAACAAGATGACCAACCGCGTGACAGGCTGCGCCACGCTTGAAAATAAAACCATTTTTCTGTTGTTGTATTGTTCCTGTGTGTCTCCTGAAGAAGGACCAGCTTAACTGTACTGCAGTTTTTGGTCTTTCTGGTGGCCCGGTGATTGGTCTTGGTTGTGCTGTGTGGAGGGTGTTCACCATGCTGGTGTCTCTCTTGCAACGATTCGTAGCATGCCAGGCTGAAAGGATGATGACTGCATGCAGGATGGGGAGGGAAGCCAGAGAACCAAGGGAGGTGACTAGTGAGGTTAGGGGGCTTTCCTTGCAGAAGACCCGAGGGTGGAAACGCGTTGCTTCGGTCTTATCATTTGGTGACTGCCTTTTTTTTGACGGTCTAGCTTTTTTTTCCTTTGATTTCTCTTGTTAGAGGTGGCATGCTCTAGGAGGGAGGGGTGGGGGTTATATAATGTGTGTCTGTGTCTGTTGTAATCTAGCAAGGAAGTGGTGAGCAGTGAGCCGCCGGAATGGACTCTAGCTGTCTCTTCTCCAGTGTTGTTTGTCAGTGTGTTGATATACTACTACTATTATTATTATCATTATCATTTTGTAGTGTGTGTTTTGTTTGCTCGTTTCATGGAAGCGTTTTTGAACGATTTTTGTACTGTTTCTGTGGCGTTAAAGAGAAGCTGGTGTTTCGTTCCCTGTAATGGCCGAGTTTCGTTCCCTGTAATGGCAGAGTTTCGTTCCCTGTAATGGCAGAGTTTCGTTCCCTGAAATGGCAGAGTTGGCAAAGATAAGGACTAGTGTTTCCTTCCCTAAAAAGGTGGAGTTAACAAAGAGAGGGACTAGTGTTTCCTTCCCTAAAAAGGTGGAGTTAACAAAGAGAGGGACTAGTGTTTCCTTCCCTGAAAAGGTGGAGTTAACAAAGAGAGGGACTGGTGTTTCCTTCCCTAAAAAGGTGGAGTTAACACAGAGAGGGACTAATGTTTCCTTCCCTGAAAAGGTGGAGTTAACAAAGAGAGGGACTGGTGTTTCCTTCCCTGAAAATGTGGAGTTAACAAAGAGAGTGACTGGTGTTTCCTTCCCTGAAAAGGTGGAGTTAACAAAAAGATGGACTAGTGTTTCCTTCCCTGAAAAGGTGGAGTTAACAAAGAGAGGGACTGGTGTTTCCTTCCCTGAAAAGGTGGAGTTAACAAAAGAGGGACTGGTGTTTCCTTTTCTGTAAAGGTGGAGTTAACAAAGAGAGAGACTGGTGTTTCCTTTTCTGTAAAGTTAAGATAACAGAGGGACTGGTGTGTGTTTTTTCTGTAAAGGTGGAGTTAACAAAGAGAGGGACTGGTGTTTCCTTTTCTGTAAAGGTGGAGTTAACAAAGAGAGGGACCGGATAGGAAACACCAGTCCAACGTTTTTTAATTCCACCTTCTCATTTAGGAAAACACCAGTCCCTCTCTTTGTTAACTCCACCTTCTCACGGACAGAAACACCAGTCCCTTTGTTAACTCTACAGGGAAGGAAACACCCGTCCCTCTCTTTGTTAACTCCACCTTTACAGAGAAGGAAACACCAGTCCCTCTCTTGTTAACTCCACCTTCTCATTGAAGGAAACACCAGTCCCTCTCTTTGTTAACTCCACCTTCCCATGGAAGGAAACACCAGTCCCTCTCTTTGTTTACTCCACCTTCCCATGGAAGGAAACACCAGTCCTTCTCTTTGTTAACTCCACCTTCTCATTGAAGGAAACACCAGTCCCTCTCTTGAAAGAGTAAGTGAACAAAGAAGACTGGTGTTCCCATTCCCATGCAACGGTCGACTTGACCAGGACTGGAACTGTCCGTATCCTCAAGAAAGTTGAGAACGTGGTACCTTATGTGCGATACGTGTCGTGGAGTGTTAACTACCGTGAATCTTCCTTTGTTTCCAGTATGACGTAACCCCTACGTTTGTCTTCTGCTTCTGGCTCTCTGACATCACAGTTTACCACGTAAAACTTATGACTTGGCGTGATCGGTTAAGATGAAGGACTTTATTGAGTGTGATGACGTAGGACGGTGTGTGTGTGTGTGAGAGAAGAGAGAGAGAGAGAAGAGAGAGAGAGAGAGATTTTCCTGATCGTCTGGGCGTAAATGTTTCCGGTGTCCGCCGTCCCTCCACAATACAGTTGTGTACACGCACTGTGAAACTGAGAGGCAGAAGACTCGGTCGGTTTTTGAAGGCTGATATAAGAGTGATGTATGTGGATGACCCCCTCCCCTCCCACCCCCCTCTCTCTCTCTCACTCACACAACACCTCCGCCGTATAAACCGAGTATGCCTTCCGGGAAGTTTTGTGTACTAGGGAAGTTGAACGGTCATTGTTCTCGAGTGAGATGGAGAGAGAGAGGGGGTGAGGAAGAGGGGGATGGAGAGGGAAAGTGTCATTGATCACTCACTGTCTCTGTCTGCCTCTCTCCAAACAGAACATTGTTCTTTGTCAGTCAGCCTCAGTCTCTCTTGTTTCTGTCTGTCTGTCTGTCTGTCTCTCTCTCTCTCTCTCTCTCTGTCTCTGTCTCTCTCTCTCTCTCTCTCTCTCTCTTCTCTCTCTCTCTCTCTCGCACACACACAACAGACAACACACACACACATGCACGCCTGCCCATGCGCGCATGCGTTCATACACAAACACAGAAGCATGCACACAAACACACACACACACACACACACACACACACAACACGCACGCACGCGCATATCTTCCCCTGTGGGTTGCCCTACAACAACTTGTTTTCTTCCCTGTGGACTGCCCAGCAGGGGTGGTGATCAGGCACAGCTACATTTTGCTGGGAATAGGGGAGCAAGGAAGAGCAGTGTAGGAGTAGGGACAGTGAGGACTGGTGTCATCCCAATTCACCTATACCCGATTCGCCTATTCCTGATTTGCCAGTTCCCAGTTCAGGTCTCGCTGATTCACCATCCCCAGATAGATGATCCCAATGCGCCTGTTCCCCGTTTGCTGATGTACTTGATAAGAAACCACAAGCTATTTTGATGTCTTGTTCATTAAGGAAAGAGTGATGAATTGTATCATGCGACACTCACAAAGAGTGATCCTGAATTGTCATTTGTAGTCCATTTATTGAAGAGTTATGTCACCGAATATGTACCCATTACTATTTTTTCTGTCTCAAGACAAAGGTTACAAACTGGTGTGTGTGTGTGTGTGCATGTGTGTCTGTGTCTGTGTCTGTGAGTGCATAGGTCAGTACAACACTATGTTAATCTGACAGTAAATGGTTTCAGTCAGTCAGTGAGTGCATAATGCGAGGGAGAGAGACATACACAGAAAACGGTTACTTCCCATTTGGTCTACTCCCATTTCGCCTACTCAGAAATGTGTGAGCACGACTTGGCCTAACGGCCTTCGTTCATTCGTCCTTCGTCCTCTCTCGGGCTTCGCCCTACTCTAATCTAAAGACCATCGATTCTGCTTTGGAGTAGACTGGGACACTGGTTACGCCAGGGGGGATAAGATAAGATAAGATAATGTTGCTTATAGCCCAGCCGACCGCAGAGGGCCACATCAGGGCTGTCACCACGTTAAAATCAACTCACCAGTCATTTAAAAAAAAAAAACAACAAAAAAAAAAAAAAAAAAAAACTTTCACACATCTCGTTAAATGACATCGTCTCGCCAGGGGGGAGCCTTGCAGTATGGTCAGTATGGAAATAGACGAAATGGGAGTAGTAGACGAAATGGGAGTAGACGAAATGGGAGTAGACCAAATGGGATGTTACCCAGAAAACGTTTGAGAGAGATGTGGATGTGTGTGTATGTGACACAAGAGAGGGAAGAGAGAGAGAGAGAGAGAGAGAGAGAGAGAAACTGGAGTGAACTTCCCCATATTGTGAGGAGAATCACTTCAGTGATGTGCATCTTTTGCTGTGGCGCAAGATTGGATGAGAACTAAAAGTTTTACACTCTCTAGGCAAAAGGAGGCAAAGAGTTTAACTCTCCAGAGGTCATTGAGGGTGATGGCACCATCAGAGAGAGAGAGTAGGTGAACTGGGAATAGATAAACAAGACCTGCTTCAAAGGGGTACAGACTGTGTGATGGGCAAATAAAAAAGAAAATCTAATTACTCTTGCAAACGCGCGCGCGCGCACACACACACACGCACACACACACACACACACACACACACACACACACACACACACACACACACAAATGGATCTGTTTTGGAAAAAAAAAAAAAAAATCAAGTGAAGGCAACATCTGTCTTTCCCTTGCAAAAAGAGTTTCCTTTTCTGAGTTTAAGGGTCAAGATTATGCAGTCATGCAGGTCATGCAGTTTGTGCATGCATCATTTAGTAAACAAATACCACATCAGACCCTAGATTTTCGGCTGGGCTATAAGCAACATTATCTTATCTTACCCTAGATTTGTACTAGAACTGAATAGATCAATAATGGTGATACTGAATGAAGTCAGACTGTTGGTAAGACAGGGTCTGCATTACAAAGGCACTGTTTCACGCCCATGTTGTTGGCATTTTTTCTCTGATTGAATTGTTTAACTGGCAAAAGGTAAGATCATTGATATGAAATGAAAATGACAGGGGTCCCAATAGGGACCCTTTTGGTATACTATATAGAGAAAAAGAATTAAGAGAGAGAGATACGTATGCTTCTGTGATTTTGTTTGTTTGTTTTTTTTTGCTTGATTTGGTTCTTAATTAAAAAAACAACAACAACAACAACAGCTTCTCTTTGTTTTTTCACTGTTTGAAAATGTCTGTGATTTAATTAAGTTGTGTTAGAGATAAAGTTTTGGTAACATAATGATTTTGTTTTGAAGTCATTTATTTTCTGCAATGATTTCATGTTCTTCAAAGTTATATCTACTGCACTTTTTACTCACTTTTGACTAACTTGAGGGAATGAAATGGCTGATTGTTTGGCCAAGAATGCCACAACAAGGAAACTAACATATCTATCCCCTATTCAGATCTAAAACAGAAAGTTAATGATTTTGTCAGAGACCTCTGGCAGGAGGATTGGAATAAACAGATAGACAACAAACCTTTCCTGATCCCTCCAAACCTTAAAGAGTTCCTCTCATTTACCTCTGGTGGTCGCAAAAAAGAAAGGGTTTTATGACGGCTGCACACAGGCCATTCATATTTTACTCATTCATACCTTTTAAAGAGTTTAGAAGCTCTGTGGTGCATTCCATGTCAAGTACCACTCACAATGAAACATATTCTTTTAGAGTGTTGGGACTTGCATGACGTGGGATGAAAACATTTTACAGCAGATTCCATGAAAACCTTGTTCGGAGATGTTCCACCTGATGTGATCTTTGAATTTTGGAAAGAGATTAATTTAGCATTTTTCATCTGATCTGAGATTTTACAGTGGAAAGATTTTGAACAAATTTTCGGTGTGTTTTTAGAAGATGTATTTTAAAGGGTTATGTGAATGAATGACTTGTGAGTTGACTTCAGCGCTGTGACGGCCCTGATATGGCCCTTTGCAGTCGGCTGGGCTGTAAGCAACATTACTTTACCTTTTTGCTAACTTTTCAAATATTCTGGTGTGGTGTGTGTGTGTGTGTGTGTGTGTGTGTGTGTGTGTGTGTGAATGCGTACATGCATGTGTGCATTTGTGTATATTCATTTTCTTCAGTGTTATGCTTTAACACTTCAGATGCAATCACTGGTCAATATTGACCTTACGAACAATTATGTAACTTATCTGGTAGTCTTGCATACATCAATGCACATGTGCACGCGCTCGCACACGCACACACATGCACACATACATGTATGAGCACACACGCACATACGCACATGCACACCACGCACACATGCATGCACACATACATATATGAGCGCACATACACACATGCATACACACACTCACACACACAACACACACACACACACACACACACACACACACACACACACACACACACACACACACATGCACGCACTCACTGGATGCGGTGCTTTATGCCTGTACACAAGCTAACTATAGCAGAGAAGGACAGTCTGCCAACCTAAGTCTCTCTCTGCTTTCCCTGTTTCAGAGACCCACGCTGACCTGAGAGTGTGTGCTGCTGAAGGGCTATGGACAACATGGCCACAGGCTTTGCCTTTGGAATGGCGGGGGAGGAGTTTGGCAACATCGACTTCCATGCCTCTATGGCTGGAGACGGTGAGGGTGGACATGCCCCGCCCATTATGCCGGGCCTGAACCAGTACCCTCCCTTCAATCCCACCATGCCGCGGGACAGTGTGTTCTCCGCCGCCAGTATGATGCCCCCCAGGAGTGGACTGGACCTGCCCCGCTTCCCCATGGGCTCCTATGGAGGAGGGAATGATTCCCTCCATTCGGCTAGTTTTGACTCCCTCATGCCTTCCCGCCAGACCTACTCTTCTGGAGGCATGTCTGCTTTCGGAGACCTGTACTCCACACATTTATCTGAGTCGGACACAAGGGTTGCAAGTGAAATGACCAATAGCATGGCTGATCCAATGAGTGGGTTTGGGAACGTGATGTCCCCGCCCAGTTCTTCCTCCCCCAGTGTGATGCCATCGTCCATGCCGGTGTTCCCCAACACCCCGTCCAACATGATGCACACGGCCATAGCCACTCCGGAGCTCGGCCACAAACATGATGAGGGGGAGCATAGCAGGATGAAGGTGGGCAGCTTGCAGTCCCCCTCCCAGGGCTACAAGTCCCCTATCGGCTCCCCTTCCCCCATGATGCAGACCTGTTTCCCAGGTCCTGTGCCAGCCTCCATGGCTCTGCAGCAGCAGCAACAGCAGCCGCAGGGAGGATCAGAGTCTATGCCGGGAGCCATGATGAGTCCACCTAGCAAGAACCAGTCCTCTGCGCTCCGGTACAAAGAGGAGCGGGATTTCTCTGGAGGTCCCTCTGATCCTGTGTCCTCGCTAGTTATTGGCAGTGAGGTCACCCCCATGCAGCGAAGGCGCCAGTCCCCTCGCCGAGCCAACATGTTGGCTCAGGAAGCTGCCGCTGCTGCAGCTGCTGTACTGGCTGTGGAAACGAAGCAGGCCCCCATGCCTCCCATGCTGTCTGCCCGGGAAAGTCACCTGCTGAGCGCCATTCCTCACTCCATGGGCTACCCTCCTTCCATGGCGCCCCCTGTGCCTGCTTTCAGCGCTTCTCAGCAGACCATGCATGGCAGCTTTCCCCGCACCCCCTCCAGACGTGGCCGCAGACCTCGCATCTCCAGCGGTGACCATGGCGGCATCTACACCGGTCACTTTGACCCGGCCATGGACACCACTTCAGGGGTGTCTCGCAAACACACTGTAGTGCCATTCTTCAAAGCTGGTCAGCTGAGCATCCGAGAGCCAGAGATGTTTGAGGGGGTGAGCAGGAAGGTCCCGCTCATCACCCAGTCCACACAGACTGGACATGGGTCTGCTCACGAAGACGTGGTACCTGTCAGCAAACCTCACCTGGCCAAAGACTCCAAATACTCCGATGTCAACCCAATGGACGGGAAGGGTGGGTTTCCGCTGGCCTCCTACTCTTCCGCTCATCTCCCTTTCCATGAGGTCCCTGTGAGCAGAAGGGTGAGTGAGGATGGTTACAAAGGCTTTGTGGAAGGGGAAGGGTACGCAAAGCGAGGCAATTCCAAAACGGTGGTGTCCCCTAGCTTTGGGGAAGCGGCAGCCAGGGCTGTGATGACTACCAGCGTGGGCGACAGTGCCACTGTGGTGACGGTGGCCATCATGAGCCGCCAGAGCTCTGGGACCAAGAACAGACTGTCCAACTCCATGCTCAGCCCCCGCCCTAGCACCAGCCACGATGACGACCTGAAGGAAAACATGAAGGTCTCACCATCACAGAACCTGGAGGACAGTGCCTCGTCATACGGCATTCAGACACGCCGGGGTCGAAGGTCAGGTTCCACAATTAGCAACACCATGCCCATGACATCGTCTAGGGGCGTACACTGCGACGACGAGCGGACCCAGATAACATCAGCATTGAAGATGATGAGAATTTTGAGATGATGATGGAAGACCGCAAGGAGAAAGCACGGGCAGCAGAACAAGAGAGGATGGAGGTGAGTCTGTCTGAACATATTGAAATGGTACATAAACTCATTATAAACCAGAGAATATGGAGTCTGTCTGAACATATTGAAATGGTACATAAACTCATTATAAACCAGAGAATATGTATCTTACATGTCACACATAATTATGTGTATGTATCTACATTATTTCTTTCTTTTTTTTTCATCCCGATTCGATTGAAAGTATAGACCTTTTTAGTTTTATATCTTAGTTTTATTACTTTTCTGGTTTGGGAGAGATTCAGTCATCAGTCAGTCGGCCAGGCCATTATGGATAGCTTCTCAAAAACCAGATAGAAAAAATGTATAATTTTGGGGCTAACTGATCAGCAGAAGAACTGTGCATGATGCATGCTGACTTCTTTTCATTGGATCTGAAGGGCTGTCAGGAATGAAGAATACTATGCAGTTTAGGAAATCATCTGTCAAAATGTCAGTCGCAGAACATTCTTAACTGACTCGAGTTTTGGCTTCATATAAGAAAAGGTGAAGCAAAGACGGTCACCAACTGACAAAGGTTTTTTTTTTAATACGGTGTCACAGATCAGCATCCGAATCGACGACTCACAGTGCATCACCTACGGGGACCAGAAGCGGTGGCAGTGTGAGCTGTGTGACAAGTCGTACACCACCAAACACAACCTGGTCATGCACATGCTGGACCACAATGGCATCAAGCCCCACCTGTGTCTGGTGTGCGGCAAGTACTTCAAGCAGCTCAGCCACCTCAACACCCACATGCTCACCCATGACAAGGTCCGGCCCCACGTCTGCCCTGTCAAGGTAGGTGCACCATTGCTGATTTAGTGTGATTATCCCTTGAAATTTTTTTTTTCTCAGGAAGATGCCCGTTTTAAAATGTTATTTTCCAGAGTATCTGATTTGAAGAAAGAACATCAAATGTGAAAAGCTTTAACCACCAAATTACTTTTGTTTTTTGTAAGGAGTCGCGTAAGTAGTTAGTACAATCAGACCTGCCAACCATTACGCATTTCGCGTAATTTATTACGCCCAAGTGATAATTTTTACGCCCTTACGCATTTAGCCAAAAAATTACGCATTGAAAGTTTAAAAAAAAAAAAGAAAAAAAAAACGACGAAAAAAATCAGCTTATGTACAGATACGCACGGCGCCGTGCGTATAACCAGTAATCTTCAAGAAGCATTTCCGGTCATGCGCAGTTCGTTTCACCATCTTTACCATTCAGCGAAGTTGGCGTCTTTTTTAAGTTTTAGCTACGAAAATGTCGAAACATGGAGTAGAAAGTTTTGGACATGATGCGAAAAAGAAAAAAACTTGGTCAAAAGTTCCGAAAAGAATACTCGGAAAAGTTCCCCTGCATACGACCTTCGGCTAAAGGTGTAAAGTGTGCACGGTGTAACACTAGCGAGTCGGACTTCACAATTTCCCATGGTGGGTTGGTGGATGTGAAGCGTCACCTTGAGTCACGCAATCACATCGATTCCTCTAACGCGCCAAATTCTTCCAGCATCACACAGTTTTTTCAGACTGTAGACACCTCAAAAGAGGATGAAATTAGGAAAAGGGTAATTCGGGCTGAAGCATTGGTGGCCGGATTTTTCGTCGAGCACATCGCTCTTAGCGCAGCCGACCATGCATCTCAGCTTTTTACAGAATCGTTCTCGGATTCGGAGATCGCCAAACAGTTGAAGAGCGGTCGAACAAAGACAACACACATTGTAAGGACCCTTGTCATGGAAGCCTAAACTGCTGCTGCATCTCGACGGCAAAATGGACCGTTTGTGTTGGGGACTGATGGAAGTCAGGTGGGGGGGGGGGGGGGGGGACAAATTCTTTCCTGGGGTGGTGCGATTCTTAAAAAATGACACAATCGCCACAGAGCTGATAGCCACCCCCATATGCACAGAATCAGCAACAGGGGAGAATATTTTTTAGGTTCCCCCCCCCCCCCCCCCCCCCACCTCCTTAAGTCCAAATCTTTGCCAAGTCATTACTATCAAGACAGTTGAGTTGTTGGCCTGCGCTTGTTTTTTTTTTCCCCACTATTAGATTGTCTATGTATTTGTCTGACTTTATTCAAGTTTAAAAGGCTGTGCCAGTCTTGAATAAAAGTTACTTTGTGTTAGGTTTCCTTATGGGAGCAAACGTTACCCCACTTGTTTACCGTTTATTGTTTACTGTTCCCCGCCTCATTTCATTTCCAATTTTTTAGGTTGTTTCTGGCGCACTATCAAGCCTTGGTGTGCCATGCCATGATGGTTTAGGGGATTTGTGTGTGTTTCCAGTGTATTCTACATTTTTATAATTTGTAAAGATTTCTTGTGACACTTAAAAGAAAAGCTTGTTTTTGTAGGAAAGTAAAGTTCACAAAAATTGTGCAAACAATTTCATCGCATCGTGTTTGTTTGAAAAAAGGTAAATGTCGCGCTTGATTACTCTTAGCTCTCAGAAATTACACATTTCTGCCTCACTGAGCTTCAATTCTTACTCATTGGTCTCTTAGGGGGTTGGCAGGTCTGTACAATGGAAAATCTCAACAGGCTCCCTCTCTTTAGAGAAATGTATCTCTATGTTTATTGAACATTTATGTTGTTGAAAGACACCCATTCTGCAGTGTGAAATCCATGGACATGGGTTGGGGGGAGGGGGGAGAAGCAGGTTTTATTGATGTTGCCACTGTGAGACAAAAATGATTTTCGTTGTACTCGGTGCAAGAAAATAGATTGTGTTTTGTTTTTTGTTTTGTGAGCTCACAGCTGTGCAGTTTCAGTGGTTGTATGTTTAAATGCTTTCAAGTGAAGGCCATACACAGTTGTGTCCACCATTTTAAATCCAAAAGATTGAGTAATGTAGCAAAGATTTTTCTACACATTTTTAGGGAAGGGTATTAAGAATTTCTATCCAAAAATACTGCACACTATCCTCTAAAAACATCTGTCCAAAAATATTGTGCATATTTCCTTTTTATTAACTGCACATTCATGATTCAGCATGGCATATTTCCAGTATGACATATGCATATTGAAATCCTATGTTCATATATCCATAGAAAAACATATCAATAGCATTGTTCATATTTTCATTGAAATATTTGGTATAATAGCATGCACTGCAGTCCAGAAACACTGACATTTTTTTTATTTAAAAAAAAAACACATATAATTCAGTCCAAAATTGTACATATTTCCATTGAAAAAATGTACATTGTTCTATCCAAAAACCGTTGTACATGATTGTGAATGCATGAAGAAACCTTGTACATGATTGTGAATGCATGAAGAAACCTTGCGGGTGATTGTGCTGTGTGCCTCAGAGCTGTGGCAAGGGGTTCACCCAGATCAGCCACCTGAAGCGGCACCAGGCCGTGCACCAGGAGTCCAAGCCCTACAGCTGTGATGAGTGTGGCCGCGGCTTCACCTTCCCCAGCGAGCTGCGCATCCACAAGGAGCGACACATCAGCGGCCGCTACATCGAGCACACCTGCACCGAGTGTGGGGAGGTGAGAAGCTGGGCTGAGGGTCCTAGGTTCAATTCCTCGTTTGACACCGCTAAGTTGGAGTTTATCTGAAAAAGATTGCAAAAAAGGAACAGAGGAATTATGTTAGTTGTAAGAGATGAGGCATCTAAGTTAGAAGAAATTTTCTGTTCAGAGTCAAGAAATGAAAGAAAAAGATTGTAACAGTAGGAACAGAGGAATAATGTCAGCTGAGACAAATGTAACAATGAACTGAAAGGTAACACCATACTAACAAACAACAAAAGTGTTTTTTGACTATGAATAATCAAGCATGACACATATAACCCATGCAGCTTCCAGCTCCTTCCAAAGTCTTTCAGATTAGAGTTTTAAATGCGAGACTGTTAGCATAGGCGAGGTGTGCAATAAAAAGCTACACAAAATGTGCAAACAACTGATTGCTGTGTAGACAAGTAGCCCTTTGTGCGTCAATGGAATGGAAGGCATGCATACTGGTATTATGTTTAGAATCTTCCTCAACACTGGACTGATCCTAACTTAATGTAGGATGAAAAATGAGAACATTGGCAAAACATCTCACAAGTGGTGAACCTGTCCAAGGAATGGAGAGGAAGGGGAGGTAAGAGCCAGCTTGGGGAAACTTGTCTGGACTTGCACATGGCTCTCAGCCTTTTTTGTTTCCTTTTTACTTTGTTGTTCCCTGACTTCAGAATTCATTTCCGAAGTGCGTTTTAATGCCAAAACAAAAAAGTCCCAAATTTTAGAATTTGGTCTTCTTCTTCTTCTTCGTTCGCTCAGACAGGAACCCCCGATGCACTGATGAAGGCTGCTGTCCGGCGGAGGCCCTCCAGAGATCCGTAGAGTTTCTCCCTCATCGGTTGGTCAACAGGCCAGGTCTCTGCTCTCAGGTTATGGTGTGTTGGACAGTCCTGTAGGAAGTGTTCCACTGTCATTGGGGCTGTACCGCAGGGGCACACTGTAGACTCGCCAATGCGGAACCTTGTGAACATGTGATGGTGTAGCCTGGAATGGCCCGTCCTCAGCCTGACAATGAGAATTTGGTCTGTCCAGAGTTTGGTCGAGGACAGAGTTGTTTTTGTTGTTGAAAGGATAGGATAAAAACTCCTCAGGTAATGCCAAAATAATGGTCTGTGTATATCCTGACAGAGATAGGCCAAAAGATCAGAGTTCTTCATGATTGGTACATTGGTCAGTACTAGTGCTTACTGGTCCAGTGGAGATGCTGCCAGAGAGAAGTCCTGGTCCCTTGAGCTCCCCAGTTCCTGACTTGTGAACATCTCTTTGGTCAAAAGAATCTGCAACAGATAATTGAACAACTGTAGTGTTGAGGCGAGTCCACTCTCAGCTGCCTGTCTATGGCCAGATGAGTCTGCAGCAGATGATTGAACAACTGTAGTGTTGAGGCGAGTCCACTGTCAGCTGCTTCTCTGTGGCCAGATGAGTCTGCAGCAGATAATTGAACAACTGTAGTGTTGAGGTGAATCCACTCTCAGCTGCCTCTCTTTCAGATAGTAAAGGAAGTGCTGACAAGTGAGGATGTGGTAGATAACAGAGGTTCCGCTAGACTATAGACTTTGCCGGTACTTGGTACCGGCAACAACAAAAATTTCCGGTACAAGTCTTAAATCAGCCGGTACCGCGCTTGGCTGCCTGCCATGCACTACACACTCAACGCGATTCTGGGTCACGCGAACGGGCGATAGCAAGCGGCCTACTGGCACGGATAGCACGTGACAGGCTTGTCAGTGACAGCCTTCAGTCAACTGAACTCAACAGAAAAGTCGACGGAGGAGAGTAACATGCAAAAAAATCATAAATGAAAACAAAAAGCAAAACAAAACAAAACAAAACAAAACCAACCAACCAAAACGTAACTTGAAAGAAAAAACAAACAAACAAACAACAAAACAAACTTAACAAACTTCTCACTTACCTATCCACACGTGCGAAAGAATTCCGTCAGTGTTCGTCATCGAACCATGCAGTTACTCAAAGTGATGTTGAAAACAGTGACAGTCAATTGAAAACTGGGTCGGGGATTACCGCAAGTTCAATCCAGGGTCAGACTGTCAGCATGACACGCACACAATCCAAATGTCTCTACTGATCAACAGACTTACAGAGTCTGTGCACTCAAGATATTGATGACCAGTGAACAGTTGTTACAGTTTTGTGTTGTCAGAAGTCAAGAATATTATAAGCGACACAAACTTGTGATATATCCACAATGAAGGACGACTGTACGAAGGTCACAAGATAAAAAGAAGGGGGGGGGGGGGGGGGGGGGGGGGAAACAGCAAACACGCGAATACACACTGTCACACACACACACACACACAAATCAGTAGTCGTGCTCGAAGGAAACGGATCTATTTGCGGCGTTCCCGCATGCCGTTGAAAATTTCGGCAGCCGGGCAAAAGGAAACTGATCAAGCGAAAGTGCTTCTGATGACAGCACAGATTCAGAAGGAGTCGAACGACTGTCGCTTGATGGACGGTTCGTTGAAAAAAAACGAGTGTAATGAACGCTGGTGCGACATTTTTGCAGAGAGCAGACAATGAAACTTTGGTCTACGTGACTAAGTAAGCATCGTCGATGACGTGTAAAACTTTGGCTACACGCTAGGGAACCTGGGGTTCTCAAAGAAAAATGGAACCGTCCATTTTGACGCGAGTGCTGTAGTAATCAGCGCTGTCCATTGAAAAAAAAGGGGGGCAAAGGTCCTGGGAGAGGAGTGATGTCAGATGTATTGTTGTCGGCATGGCATGGCTTATTTCCTGCCTGCCATCCCCGCTCACCCGCTGACAGGCGGAGAGACAGACAGTGCAGGGATAGAGGAGAGTCAAAGCGCTCAGATGTTCTGCCGGTACACGGTACCGGCGGCTTTTATTTTTTTCGGTACAAGGCAAATATTTACGGTTAAAAACCGGCATATGCCGGTCTAACGGAACCTCTGAGATAACCTTCCTCACCCACCACCCCATAACTCTCCATATTTTTACCCCCCAAAATGTGTTGACCTGAGCTGAAATAAGAAATGACTCTCAAAAAATTGTTGTCAAATGGGTCAGGATGACCTCAGCATGTTGCCTCAGAGCCCACATATTTGCAGACTCCAACCCCATTCAAATCTGTAGATGAGACTTTTACACTTTGGCACTAAGTGTCCATGCATGCCCTTTATGTAAAAATTCAAATTATTGCATGAGCTTTAAATTCTATTCTACTGTTTGTAGAGGAGTCGTCTATTTAGGGCAAGTGAAGTGTTACACTCAGAAAAATATGCATGCTGGTAGTGTGTTCACTTTAGACATTACTGCCGGTGGAGTTTGGCTACTTTAATGGGAGGGAGGAGAGGAGTGGGGGGAGGGGGGGTGGGCAGCTAGAAATGGTCACAACGCAGAAATTTCACCTGTGGGAATCTGTGAGTTCTATCAGAGGAATGAAGGTCTGTCCTTGACTCTGTCCACCTGTGGTCTGCATGGTGTGTCCCCCAGTTCCCAACTTCCAGGAGTTTTCCAGTTGTACGTTTCTTGTCTGCCAGGAGTTTGCCAGTTGTGTGTTTCTCGTCTGCCAGGAGTTTGCCAGTTGTACGTTTCTTGTCTACCAGGAGTTTGCCAGTTGTGTGTTTCTTGTCTGCCAGGAGTTTGCCAGTTGTGTGTTTCTCGTCTGCCAGGAGTTTGCCAGTTGTATGTTTCTTGTCTACCAGGAGTTTTCCAGTTGTGTGTTTCTTGTCTGCCAGGAGTTTGCCAGTTGTACGTTTCTTGTCTACCAGGAGTTTTCCAGTTGTGTGTTTCTTGTCTGCCAGGAGTTTGCCAGTTGTGTGTTTCTTGTCTGCCAGGAGTTTGCTAGTTGTGTGTTTCTTGTCTGCCAGGAGTTTGCCAGTTGTGTGTTTCTTGTCTACCAGGAGTTTGCCAGTTGTATGTTTCTTGTCTACCAGGAGTTTGCCAGTTGTGTGTTTCTTGTCTGCCAGGAGTTTGCCAGTTGTACGTTTCTTGTCTACCAGGAGTTTTCCAGTTGTGTGTTTCTTGTCTGCCAGGAGTTTGCCAGTTGTGTGTTTCTTGTCTGCCAGGAGTTTGCTAGTTGTGTGTTTCTTGTCTGCCAGGAGTTTGCCAGTTGTGTGTTTCTTGTCTACCAGGAGTTTGCCAGTTGTACGTTTCTTGTCTACCAGGAGTTTGCCAGTTGTGTGTTTCTTGTCTGCCAGGAGTTTGCCAGTTGTACGTTTCTTGTCTACCAGGAGTTTTCCAGTTGTGTGTTTCTTGTCTGCCAGGAGTTTGCCAGTTGTGTTTTTCTTGTCTGCCAGGAGTTTGCTAGTTGTGTGTTTCTTGTCTGCCAGGAGTTTGCCAGTTGTGTGTTTCTTGTCTGCCAGGAGTTTGCCAGTTGTGTGTTTCTTGTCTGCCAGGAGTTTGCCAGTTGTGTGTTTCTTGTCTGCCAGGAGTTTGCCAGTTGTGTGTTTCTTGTCTGCCAGGAGTTTGCCAGTTGTGTGTTTCTTGTCTGCCAGGAGTTTGACAGTTGTGTGTTTCTTGTCTGCCAGGAGTTTGACAGTTATGTGTTTCTTGTCTGCCAGGAGTTTGACAGTTATGTGTTTCTTGTCTGCCAGGAGTTTGACAGTTATGTGTTTCTTGTCTGCCAGGAGTTTGACAGTTATGTGTTTCTTGTCTGCCAGGAGTTTGCCAGTGGAGCCTTGCTGAGGCAGCATGAGGTGATCCACGAGAACCGCAGCAACCTGAACTGTACCTACTGCAACCGCACCTTCCGCTACCCTAGTCAGCTGCGTGACCACATCGTCACCCATTCCAACAGCCGGCCCTACATGTGCACCGAGTGTGGCATGGACTTCATGAAGGTCAGTGTGCTTCCTCCCAAGGCCTTGCCTTTATTTTAGACCTTCTGATCCTTCAGCCTGCCATTGTTCACTTGACTGCTGACCTGCCCATCAAGGAGTCAGTCTGCTGCCTAGTACCAGACTGGTCATTTGGGGCAATGTATGGCATTAACATACAGGATTTCTCCTGAATAGTGCTGCTGCCATTTGCAGCGCCTTCACAGTGAGATGATTCAAAAAAGATATTGCCACCCTACACAGAATGTAACCAACAACCACAGAGGTGGTCCTGGAGACAGTCTGTTTCACATGATTGTGGATGGTTTTTAACATGATGGTGGAGGGTATAGTGGCCCTCTGTTGAACATGATGGTGGATGGTATAGTGGCCCTCTGTTGAACATGATGGTGGATGGTATAGTGGCCCTCTGTTGAACATGATGGTGGATGGTATAGTGGCCCTCTGCTTAACATGATGGTGGAGGGTATAGTGGCCCTCTGTTGAACATGATAGTGGATGGTATAGTGGCCCTCTGTTGAACATGATGATGGATGGTATAGTGGCCCTCTGTTGAACATGATGGTGGATGGTACAGTAGCGGCCCTCTGTTGAACATGATGATGGATGGTACAGTAGCGGCCCTCTGTTGAACATGATGGTGGATGGTATATGCGGCCCTCTGTTGAACATGATGGTGGATGGTACAGTAGCGGCCCTCTGTTGAACATGATGATGGATGGTACAGTAGCGGCTCTCTGTTGAACATGATGATGGATGGTATAGTGGCCCTCTGTTGAACATGATGGTGGATGGTACAGTAGCGGCCCTCTGTTGAACTTGATGATGGATGGTACAGTAGCGGCCCTCTGTTGAACATGATGGTGGATGGTATAGTGGCCCTCTGTTGAACATGATGGTGGATGGTACAGTAGCGGCCCTCTGTTGAACATGATGATGGATGGTACAGTAGCGGCCCTCTGTTGAACATGATGATGGATGGTATAGTGGCCCTCTGTTGAACATGATGGTGGATGGTACAGTAGCGGCCCTCTGTTGAACATGATGATGGATGGTATAGTGGCCCTCTGTTGAACATGATGATGGATGGTATAGTGGCCCTCTGTTGAACATGATGGTGGATGGTACAGTAGCGGCCCTCTGTTGAACATGATGGTGGATGGTACAGTAGCGGCCCTCTGTTGAACATGATGGTGGATGGTACAATAGCGGCCTCTGTTGAACATGATGGTGGATGATATAGTGGCCCTCTGTTGAACACCCAGACATGTCAAAAGCCCCAGCAACTCAGACAGTGTCAACACTTTGAATGTGACTGAAATCGATTCAAACTCAGGTGACTCAGATATAGTGTGTCATCTTGGATATTTTGGACCATCGAAGTACTATCAACAACAACAACACGCACGCACGCAAGCATGCACGCACTTCAGACTTCATTCATTATGAGAGTTCTATACAATTTGGTGCAATTTAAATCATGTTTGTTGTTTAACAATACCTAGTGTGTTTCGCATTATAGAAATTTGAAAATTAATCTGGTATCTTTGAACATTTGGCTGAAAACAACTTGGTAGTGAATTTAACAATACCCTAGTGTGTTTAGCATTGTAGAAAATTAATCTGGTATCTTTGAACATTTGGCTGAAAACAGCTTGGTAGTAAAAAAGGTTAACAGTAGGTAAGGAGTCAGCCCCATGACTTCCTCCTTTCATTTAAAAAAAAAAAAATTTGAGTTGAAAAGTTAGGTCACTCTGCTGTCACTAATTGTAAGAACAGCAAACAAGACAGACCCTGAAGGGCCTTTTATGCCTTGCTGTCTTGATGGCTTCAGTTCCAGTGTTCTGTCCTCAACCATGCCTGTGGCCATTTTCTGTGTAAGTGGTCAGTATGGTCAGATTGGAGAGTCCTTTTGTTAGATGTTGTGTCAGAAGTCAAATGACTTCAGGATGTTTTGAGCCTACAAAGGAAGCTCAGCTCCGTAAACCCTACATAGTTTCGCTCCATTGGTCGGCTGTATTTTGCATTTTCAGTCAACTTTGCCCTGACAGGGATGTGATCAGGAAGGAATCAGATCAGTTTAATTGTCTGTATAGAAAAGACTTGCTTCTGTCCCCTCTTCAAAAGTAAAGAAACATTGATGATTTTCTCCCGCAGTTTCCGTTGTTTATTCGTTGCCTACTACAGTGCCATGAACCTTGCAGGAGCACCACCTGCGATCCCACCAGTTCACCCACACAGGCCTGCGGCCCTTCAGCTGCCCGATGTGCGGGCGGGCCTTCAACCAGCGGGCCAACATGCAGCGCCACATGCTGATCCACAAGTCGGAGCGCTCCTACAAGTGTGAGTACTGCGACAAGAGCTTCACCCAACCCCAGACCCTCAAGGCTCACATGGTGGTGCACGCCGACCACAAGCCCTACCAGTGCAACCTTTGTGGTTAGGACCAGCTTTGTTTTTTTCCTTTTTTCTTCGGGATTCAGGGTTTTTTTGTTTACTCTTCTTTTCTTTCATTTTTCATCTATCCTTTTTTTTTTCTGACTCGCTTGTGTAACAAACAGGCATGGGAATTGTCAGCGAAAACGCTGATTTCCGCGGCAGTAAAATTTGCTTTCCGCGAAAACGAAATTGCGTCCGCGAAAAAAAAAAATCTGGGGTACAAAAATATAAAGCACCGGTTTTAGCTGTTGCTGAACTAGTCTCGGCTGGCCTAGACCAAGTTATACTAATGCGAGCGTTATCTGGTTCTCTGTTCTCGTTCTCGCGGAAGTTTGGGTATGGACGATCGAGACTATTGCGGAACGCGAGCGTACTGTGTTTGCGTGCTGTGAACGCCTGCCTCAGTTACCCGAATCGCCAGCAACAGCAGCTATTAACTCTCGCGGGCAGCCCAAATTTGTGAATGTCGTGACTTTCTGCGCATGCGCAAACTTTGAACAGGCGAGTTTTCAACATGGCGTGCCTTGGTCGTGTGGTAAACTTCGGCGATCCGTTCGAAGACAAGTGCCCAAATAAATGGAAACGGGAGTGGATATTTGTAGTTGTGGTGGAGGTGGAAATCGGAGATGTAGTAAAGAAGGAGCGCCTTGGGACGCGCTTTCGCAAGATAAATATCAGTGGAGCTGCACGGTGTATTGTCTGCAACAAAGACGTATCTTACGCTAGTCGTGGTGTTTCAACACTGACTGACCATCTCCGCTCAAAGAAGCATCTGGATAAGTGTGCGTCTCTGGAAAGTAATCAACGTTTGCCAAGTAAGATGTACTTCAAGTATTATACTAGTTATCCGCTTTGTACTAGATGTTAGATCTCAGTTACAGCAGTAAACAAGCTCAGTGACAGCAGTAAACAAGGGAGCTGCTTGTATGACATTCTTCTCAGTGACAGCAGTAAACAGGGGAGCTGCTTGTGTGACAGTCTTCTCAGCAGTAAACTTCAAATACCTTCCTGTTTTCTCTTCAGAGATGCTTGCCTCAGCTCTAGAGGTAATGCCTGGTGCCAGTGTCTGTAACCAGTTTCAAGTGAATGTGTGCAGGCTTAACTTTTCTTTTGTGTGTGTGGGGGTGTTTCTTGTTTGGTTGGTTGACCAGTTGGTTGGTTGGTTGATTGGTGATTGTTTGGATTGGTTGGGTTGGTTGATTGTTGTTTTGTTTTTGTTGTTTGTTTTGTTTGTTTTTTGAGCCTGTGTGATCTTTGTAGTCAGCTGGAGATAAACTCATAGAACTGAATAAAAACATTTTGTGCGAAAATTGTTTTTGTTTGTTGTTTTAATGCTAATTTACTTCATTTTTTTTTACGTTCTTAAATCCATAAAAATGAAGTCAGGATAGCCCAGATTGCACAGATTTTGATCTTGAAAAAAAATATTTTCCGGGGGGGCATGCCCCCGGACCCCCCTAGATTTCAGAGTTTTCCCTTTCAGTCAATTCCCATGCCTGAACAAAGCGAGTCTATGTAATCTCCCTTTTCGGTGTCGGTGTTTGTGTGTTTGCATTTTTTAATTTGTTATTTAATTATTCGTGTGTGCATGGTCAATTTGAACTGGGTTTTTCTTGGCAATTACAAGCACTAGCAACATCACAGAATTATCAGCATTGATGAGCCCATTACAGCCATTCTTTGCATGGAGAACTGTCTACTAGCAATGACAAGCGGAGCAGTTCACATGCCCTGTTCATTTCCAGGGGAAGCTGAAAGTAAGTTATGGATAAGCTAACTTCCATACTTTCCCCTCCCCCAGTCCTACTCCCACCATCCACCCCTCCCTTCTCACATGTGAATCAGAACAGGCAGATTGTTTCTTTTGTTTGGCCATGGTTTTGGTATTTTATAGGCCACATGTGTTCAAAAGTGAAACTGTGTCGCTGATTTTCCTGATGTTACTTCAAATGTAATACTAATAATGACAATGAAGTCAGGTATACAAGCTTTTACTAATAATGACAATGAAAATATGTATACAAGCTTTTTACTAAAAATGACAAGATATGAATACAAGCTTTTACTAAATAATGACAATGAAAATATGTATACAAGCTTTGTACTAAAAATGACAATGAAGATATGAATACAAGCTTTTACTAAATAATGACAATTAAAATATGGATACAAGCTTTTTACTAAAAATGACAATGAAGATATGAATACAAGCTTTTACTAAATAATGATAATGAAAATATGTATACAAGCTTTTTACTAAAAAGACAATGAAGATATGATTACAAACTTTTACTAAATAATGACAATGAAAATATGTATACAAGCTTTTTACTGAAAATGACAATGAAGATATGAATACAAGCTTTTACTAAATAATTACAATGAATATATGTATACAAGCTATTTACTAAAAGTGACAATGAAGATATAGAAGCTTTTACTAAATAATGACAATGAAAATATATATACAAGCTTTTTACTAAAAATGACAAGATATGAATACAAGCTTTTATCCCTGGGTCAGTCTTCCAAATGTTTACAAAATGGGGGAGAAAATAGTTAGAAGATCAGAAATCTGGATTAAATTGCAAACCATCAGTCCACACATTTATCAAACTTCCAGCTGTGATTACACTAAACTCCTCCCCTCCTCCTATCCCCAGTGTGGCTTTCATGTAGTGTGCAAAGAAGAGAGAGGTGCCAGTACTTGTGCACAGATCCTCTCTTTTTCTCCAGATAGACTGGCGCTGTTGTGTATATCACTATATGACCTATAACTCTAGCTTCTTTGGGTTTAATCTTTAAACAGGCTGTCTCTTGTTAATGCAGGGCATTCCTACCGGCAGACTCCTCATCACATGGTTTAGATTGTGGAGGAGTTCTTGGCCACTCAGTACTTGTACTGTTTGCAAAGTTTATACCTGTAATTGCACACTCATTTTGCAACATATACACCTGCAGTTGTTCACACATTTTGCAAAGTTTACACCTGCAGTTGTTCACACATTTTGCAAAGTTTACATCTTCCATTGTTCACACATTTCCCAAAGTTGCAAATGTAATAGACTTCTAAGATGACTAACAATTATTTGACATTCCTTACAGCAGCTTGGTGAAGCATTTCAGGCATAGCTGTTGTACACATACAGTATTTGGCGTGCTTGCTTGTTTTGGTTCAGACTGGTTTAGCCATGAATGCTGTCTAATATGTCGGGTGTGTAACATGCTAAGAGTGCCATTTTAGGCAAGACTGTGTGCACCTAGTAATGCATCTTAGTGCACTGTGTGGCATGCTAAATGTGCCATTTTAGGCAAGAATGTGTACATCATCTAGCACATCAATGCAGCTCAGAGTAATGTGCTAAGCATGCCATTTTAGGCAAGAGTTTATACATGATATAGTGCATCGATGCA
>CM031603.1:36929834-36984834 GCA_018398815.1 Conus ventricosus
CAGTTGTCGTGAGTTTTGTCTGTTCTGTTGGTTGCGAGAGTGTACATTCATGGAGGAGGAGGAGGAGGGAGGGATGAACTATTGACACTGGGTGTGTTAATCATGATCAGATAAAATTGTCTGAGTTTGGTTTTGCTTGGGTTGTTTGAATGCTTTTGAGCAAAAGTTGATTTTGTTCTGTTTTTTGACTTGTATATGTAAGAAGTGAGTCTGTGTTGCAGGACAGGTCAAGGGCATCATGTGCCTACATTGCTGGTTCTGACTCGGTCTTGCTGTGTGTGCAGGCAACCTGAACCGACACAAGAAGGTGAAGCACGGGCTGAATGAAAGCACAGAAAACATGGAGGAAGATGCTGTGCATTTCCTCAGCTCCTGGTCAGAGCGTGCCCGAGGAGAACGACTGGGCGATGAAACCATGGACGACTACGACATGAATGGCGCTAACGGACACCTGGATGGCATAGATGGCATGGATGGGAACATGGACGGAAATGACATAGACGGATCGTCCCTAGACCACATGGACAAAAGCTCCAGCCGAAAGCAGCGTAAATCCACCCCCAGAAAAATCCCTCGTCGATCAGCAGGTGGCAGGAAGAAGAACAGTGAGAGCACAGCAGAAGAGGATTTAGATGACAACGAGGAAGCTGATGACGACCTGGACGACGATGACATGCACTCAGACAACACACTTCCTGTGCACTTCCAGGCTCTGACTGATGAAGGCAACACGTCCACGCCCTCTGACTCTGGCCGAAAGCGCCAGACAAGGGACGATTCTGACGACAGAACTGATGAGGAGGCCACCCCTGCACACCTGCCCAAGCGAAGTCGCCGAGAACGCAACCCTCACTACGCAGCGATGGCCAATGGAGACTTTGTGGCCGGGCTGTCGGACAGCGAGAAGGAGGAGGGGGAGCAGGAAGCGGTCGACGATGACGCAGAATGGCTGCCAGGAGAAGGACCTCACAAACACGGCAAGGGAGCCAAGCTGGACTCCCTGATCGCTGAGAAGTTCAAAAGTTCTTAACGTGGCCCTGGAGAAGGACCATTCCTGTGTTCTGCAGTATTGACAGCATTCACTTGGACTATTCCAGTCACTGAGGAAAGAGGCACAGAGGGATCTGTGATGTTGTACAGCTCCGCTTGACAAGGCTGCCAACACCTGGTGTCTTGTACATAATTCCTTTCAGTTCAGTCATCTGACATAGGAGAAACTGTCAGAACTTCCTTCATTTTACTTTCCTCTTTTGTCTGACTTTCTTTTTCTTTTTTCTGACAGTTTTTTTTTTCTTCTGTTCCTTCTTGAATTTGAAATTTATCACGTCTTTGAATCTGTATCTGTGGTTTTTGATTTTTCCCCCAATTTCTTTTACTTTTTTAAGGGACATAGAGCTTGGATACATTTCATCTTGGAGTGTTTTCTTTGCAGAGGGACTGTCTGTGTGAAATTTTATATTATGAATATTTATGTGTCACATTACTTGTGTGACAATTGTCATAACCTCTATAAAGTTCAACTTTCTCTTCTTCTTTTTGTGGTTTGGTTTTTGAAATGATTTATTTTTGATTTTCCAAATATTCGATGCCAGGCAGATTGGATTTAGTAGATCAGAGCAAGATCAAAGGAGTGCACTTTTCACTCTAGTGTTCTGCAAGGAAATGTTTGAAGAAAATGTATCAGCTGAAGAACAAAGAAACAGAATGGGATAAAGCTGAATGAGTCGTAGCACAGAAAAAGTATAGTATTCCCTCAATTCCCCTGTCTCTTTTGTGTGCTGGTGCCTGTTTTCACATTCTGTCTGTCATTTCTGTTAGTGGTGAGGTTAACATTGCAAGTTGAAGGCTTGGGTGGTGTGGGTTCAATTACCATTAGAACTATTTATTCAAGAGATTTGTCAGCTGTGGCCAGCCCTCACCCGGAGTGGAGTTTGCCATGAGGTCAGATGGAAGACTTAAACCATGCAGTCAAGTTACATCCGTCTGATAGATGCGTCCTTGAGAATGCCTATCAAATTTCCTGATCAACACAGCAGGTATGTATGTCTCAGGCCTGATTGATGTCAAGGTATAAATGAAGCAAAGTGAACAGCCTTTTCATATAGTCTTGGACCAGTCTCAGGCCTGATTGATGTCAAGGTATAAATGAAGCAAAGTGAACAGCCTTTTCATATAGTCTTGGACCAGTCTCAGGCCTGATTGATGTCAAGGTATAAATGAAGCAAAGTGAACAGCCTTTTCATATAGTCTTGGACCAGTCTCAGGCCTGATTGATGTCAAGGTATAAATGAAGCAAAGTGAACAGCCTTTTCATATAGTCTTGGACCAGTCTCAGGCCTGATTGATGTCAAGGTATAAATGAAGCAAAGTGAACAGCCTTTTCATATAGTCTTGGACCCGTCTCAGGCCTGATTGATGTCAAGGTATAAATGAAGCAAAGTGAACAGCCTTTTCATATAGTCTTGGACCCGTCTCAGGCCTGATTGATGTCAAGGTATAAATGAAGCAAAGTGAACAGCCTTTTCATATAGTCTTGGACCAGTCTCAGGCCTGATTGATGTCAAGGTATAAATGAAGCAAAGTGAACAGCCTTTTCATATAGTCTTGGACCAGTCTCAGGCCTGATTGATGTCAAGGTATAAATGAAGCAAAGTGAACAGCCTTTTCATATAGTCTTGGACCAGTCTCAGGCCTGATTGATGTCAAGGTATAAATGAAGCAAAGTGAACAGCCTTTTCATGTAGTCTTGGACCAGTCTCAGGCCTGATTGATGTCAAGGTATAAATGAAGCAAAGTGAACAGCCTTTTCATATAGTCTTGGACCAGTCTCAGGCCTGATTGATGTCAAGGTATAAATGAAGCAAAGTGAACAGCCTTTTCATGTAGTCTTGGACCAGTCTCAAGCCTGATTGATGTCAAGGTATAAATGAAGCAAAGTGAACAGCCTTTTCATGTAGTCTTGGACCAGTCTCAGGCCTGATTGATGTCAAGGTATAAATGAAGCAAAGTGAACAGCCTTTTCATGTAGTCTTGGACCAGTCTCAGGCCTGATTGATGTCAAGGTATAAATGAAGCAAAGTGAACAGCCTTTTCATGTAGTCTTGGACCAGTCTCAGGCCTGATTGATGTCAAGGTATAAATGAAGCAAAGTGAACAGCCTTTTCATATAGTCTTGGACCAGTCTCAGGCCTGATTGATGTCAAGGTATAAATGAAGCAAAGTGAACAGCCTTTTCATGTAGTCTTGGACCAGTCTCAGGCCTGATTGATGTCAAGGTATAAATGAAGCAAAGTGAACAGCCTTTTCATGTAGTCTTGGACCAGAGTGAAACTCCATCGGTTCATCTTTATCCTCATTTGTCTGTTGTCATGGTGACTTCTGTCTCCATTTCATATCCACGTCATGCGTGTTGTGAGGTTGTGTCCAAGTCGCCGATATTAGAAAGTTCATGGGCGCTGTTGTTGGATGGACATGGTGGCGGCCTCTGGAGGGGCACGCGGAGTCCGACAACGCAGCTAAGCTGTGATTGTTGCCCGTGCTGGACTGGCTAGCTGATATCCTGTATGTTTTGGAACAGAACAGGCAGCACTGAGCACCATGGCAGTGACTCGGCAGCAGTGCTGTGTCTCCTGTGGTGGGTTGCCTCATGAGGACCTGACAGTGACTGCTTTCTGTGAGATGCGGGGGCTGTGACAGTTCAGGTCTGGGTGTGGCTGTATTGAGGGGAGCCGGAATGAACTGCACGGGCGTCGTACTGCAGAGGAGCCACAGAAGATCAGAATGTTAAGAAGCACAAGAGAGAAGATAACTCCAGCCTGGTAATTTCAGTTTCAACAAGAACATATGATTTGCACAGTCATTGAGCTCTCATTCCTTGTAACAACCACAACCAGCTGTTTGCAAATCTGGACTGACTTCACCTTTGTAGGCTGAGGGGTCTTTACTCTGCTGGTAAACAAAATTTGTCCGTTTGTAGCACCATTTGGGTTACATTGAAATAACACTGGAGGCAGCATAAGTTATGCATGCAAGATTGGGTGCGAATAATTTGTATTCTGCATTTGGGTTTGTTTGTTTGAACCTTCTCTCCTTTTTTTTATTTTCATGTATGTGTTATTTACATTTGTACATGGTGACTGTGCTTTGATGTGTCCAAGTCTGTGCATAAATGATCTGTCCAGTTTCTTGCAAACTGTGTCCAACATTTCCCTTTATTACCTGTTAACTGTCACCTCTACATTGAACTATTACCCCTATATTTGTATCAAATCAGATCTGTTTCAGGGGAGTTAAATTGATGGATGAATAATTCTCTCTGTCTCTGTCTGTCTGTCTCTCTCTCTCTCTCTCTCTCTCTCTCTCTCTCTCTCTTCTCTCTCTCTCTCTCTCTCTCTCTCTCTCTCTCTCTTTCTCTCTCTTTCTCTCTCTCTCTCTCTCTCTCTCTCTCTCTCTCTCTCTCTCTCTCTCTCTCTGGTTTTAAATCTCTCCTGCTTCATTTTCCCTTCATACACCGTTCAATGAAAGTTTTCTGTACAACATCAAACACTTTTTTTTCTATGCTATACAGGCAGATTTATCCAAGTATTGACTCAAGTGATGCAGTCATCAGATTAATTAAAGTGAAAAGAATACTTTTCTAAGACACTCAAAAAAAAGATGTACACTTTGTTTAAATAGAGAGGTAATGCATATGCATGCATATTCTACTAGTGCCCTCTCTACAGATGGACGACTTCAAGTTTGTGCTATACATACTTGAAACTAGGAAACCAGTCCATTGTTTTCTTCATCTTTTTGTTTTCAGTCCTAAAGCAGCTCCACCTGTGGATGACAGCTGACGCAGGCAACAGCTTTAAACATAACTGTCATGACCGAAGCTGAAAGACTACATCAGTCCTTCCCACCATATGCAGGCCCCACCCCAGGGACCCCTCTCCCTGCATCGCCCATCACCCACCAACCCATCTGTCTTTGCCCGTCTTTTGCTCAAGGATCCTGTAGTTTGATGAAGTAACCCACTGCATCTGGTCGCATTCTCCTAGGCTGTGATGACCTTTCACCTGATGACCATTTTCTTCGTGTTGGGGCCTGTTTCACAAAGCAGTATGCTCTGTTCAAGAACCATGCGCCGACATGCCTGTTTTCATAAACGAAAAACGTGAACATCGATGAGCGTTCAGGACGTAAGAGCTGTGGTGGATTGCCAGACACTAAAAAAAAAAAAGAATTTTTCGCAGTTGTTCACACCTAGCGGAAGATGGGAAGTTGTAACTCAAACACTGTGTGCAGGCATGTTAGTCTGTAACCGACTATGGCAGAGAGGGAACTGAACTGAAGTTGTGAGATAGCACTGAAAAGATAGCTAACTAGCTGTGCATAGCAAGCAAACCAGAATGTGTGAAACTGATGAAAAAGATAGGCAGCAAATCCCACCATCCAAAAAAAAAAAAAAAAGAAAAACAAAGAAAGAAAGTCAGTGCTGTCAGACCTCCAGAAAATAATATGGTGAATGGTAGGTATGTATATAACAAGGACAAAAGGGGGAAAACTATCCAGGATCTGCAAATAAACATTCTCCGTGCCGTGACAATGTGAGTGTGCGAACATGGAAACATTTACACCTGCACAGCATAACATTTGTGAAAAATGTGAATTCCTGAAAATTCTTGAAAACTGTACTTTGTTCCTGATTTTCACATTGTCTGTTCCTAAGGGAGTGACTTTGGGGAAGGCATGTCTGCATGTGGATTTTTCAAGGTTAGGACACCAGTATACACACATGCTCCTACATAGGATAGATGTCTGGTTGGGATGCTATTCAAGGGATAGTCTACAGAGGAGGAGACACGCCTGCCAAATGTTTTAAGTCGGCTCGCAAAATGGCAGCTTCTTCATGGCTTGTATTATCTGATCATTTATCAGGCATTATAAGAAATATCATTGTTATACATTGTGCAGCAAAAGAAGAAACGGAGCTGGGACGGATAGGACTGGGGCTACTACGCAATAAACCATCTTCTGTGTGTGCATTTTGGGCCCTGTACTATTCACTACTAATCGCTGATATGAAAGTTGTAGAAAAAATGGCCTGCCAGTCTGAATATGCAGACCAATTCATTAATTGTACATGGCGTAAGTTTGAACTGGGATTATCATTTTGGGTGAACTGCTCATGAAAATGTATTAAATCAAAGTCGTACGCAAATCCAGAGGGAAACCACTGCTGTGTTACTCAGCTTGGTGGTGTGCGAAATGAGAGGTACTTTTTTTCAGGTCAGCCAGTTCACTCATTGTGGAAAGCTGTGATGGAAGTTGAATGATGTGTTGGAAAAGCTGTGATCTTTAGCAGGGGCATATTCATGGGAATGGTGTCTTGGATAGGTGTGTACCTCAGAGGTCGACACTCTCTCACGCTGGCTCAGCAGCCAAGCAATTGTCGTTGTCAGTGTGGTGTCCTGTGTTTGTTGGATCAGAATAAGTGTCACTGATCACCACTGAAGTGACTCAGCAGCAAGGCAGTATCTCCTCTGGTGGGGTGCCTCATGCCGACTGGTATGGACTGCTGTGACTGCAATGGGATCAGCCTGCCCATGGCTATGTATGGGGGAGCCGACAGAGCGGCCAGGGAGAAATGTCACTTCAACGGCTGGGAAGACAAGACAGCACAGGAAGTGTTGGATAACTGTAAATAGACATATCAGAGTGGTTTGCCTTCTCTTTTCCTTTTTCTGTGTTGGCTTTTGTTTGTATCCATCGTTTATTTCTTTGATTGTATACTTAGCCTTCTTTTACATCTGTGCCAATGAATATATGACCATGTAATTCTGTCTTTATGTTGCTTTCTTATAGTCTCATTACTTGGGTTTCAAAGCTACATGTCTGTGTGTGTGGGTGACTTTGTGTGTCTATGTGTGTGTGCATTTTGGTTTTGGTTTTCCAGGAGGGCATTTTGGTTTATCTTGTTTTCAGTGATTATGTTCTGTTTTTTTTTGCTTTTTGAAAAAAAAACTGATATGCAGATGTGTTTAGATGGCCTGTGGTCGTCGGTACCTATCATTTCTTTGTCACTTTTGGGCATTACTCTTACTACAATAAAGTTTTCAACTTTTTTTGTTTCCATTTTTTTGTTTGTTTTAGGTTTTTATTTTCAGCTCGCTTCTCCAATGTAAAATTAAGAAATCCAGCATGAGCTATGTAGGGCATTTGAAAAAGAAGGAACTCCATAACTTTAAAAAATAAAAATGATTCCACCAGAACCACTCGCCATCCAGTGCACCCTCAAAAGATATCGGTTCATTTGTGTTTATGTCCAGGTGGTGTAATCATGTTGATTAATTTTGAAATTGTCTCTTTTTTTTTTTTTTTTTTGTTGTTGTTTTTCTTCTTCCTCTCAGCTAGGGACTAGGACTGTTATGTTCACAATTGGGGAGATTTTTGTCCATGTAAATGATTTTAATGGTACTGCTAAGGTAGCCACACTTTGTCTTCAGATATGATGCCTGAACATGGCATCAGTGTGCTTGGTTGTCATTCTTGCCATCTGTCCCACCAGCATACAGTGGTCTCCCTTTCTTTGACAAGAGGGGGGGGGGGGGGGGGGGGGGGAATCAATGGCATTGGATTGAACATGGGTGCAGTACACATGTTCTGTCACTGAACCTCGGTTTACAGTTTGATGCCGCAGTTAACTCCAAAGAGAACATCTGTTCTAGCCTGATTGTCTTAAGTGGAGAATTGAACTCAGGATTATTGGGTTCAGGAGGGTGATGATTTATCTGCCAGCCTTGCCAGGCTCCTGGGGTTTTAAGGATCTGCAGTCACTGGTTCATCAGGTTCACTGTGGTCTTGTTAATGTCCTAGGATCTTTCTGTAAGCTAGGAACCTTCAGAGTTGCCGTGAATCAGGTAGGACTGTTTCATTTCACTCTTCGTCTCTTCGTTATTTCTCTTTTATATCTCAGAAGCTATCTCCCATTCCAATGTATGGTGTAAATCTTTCAGGAATTCATTTTGTAAACCAAATTAGGGATATTAAAGGACGGAGGGGGGGAGAGGAGGGGGTTGGGAGGAGGATGTTTTGTTTCATGGGGCTCTCACTTTCTGCAGACGGTTTGATCAGTTTGGGAGTTTGAGGTTCCTGTTGACCTCTTGACACACAAAGTTACCTGTAGAAAGTATGCTTCAGTCCTCATTTGACCTTTTATAACTGAAATACTTGCTTGAGTCAACACTTTTAGAATAAAATTTGCAGTTTTGTTTATAACAACAGCAAATGAAAGCTTGTTGCACAAGCTTACTAACCATTTATGGGGGTTTTCCCAGTCAGTTTTCATTTGCATGAGATGCTTTTATTTTTCCACACAGCCAAACGCAGATAACCTGCTCACATAGTGCTTCTCAGGTAAAGCAAGCTAAAAACAAAGCACAGGAACCAAGCAATATGCCAGACTTACCTAGGCCAAGTGGCGATGCTGGATACATGGCTGAAACATAAGTAATTCATTTGCCCCTTGGGGATCTCTTTCTTCTCCTGTTTTTCTTCTTTTCTTTTTTGCCCCATAGAATTCTGTTCAGGGGCTCAGGTGATTTCTTAATGCTTCGCAATGGCCCCTTCGATTTCTTTTTCTTCTTTTCTGTTTTACCAGTGAGAATTCTTCTTTGGGGAGGTCAGGTGATTTCTTAAAACCACTCCCCAGCGGGAGACCTGGGACTGCTCTGGGTTGTTGCTTAAGGACGGCAGGTCCAAGGGTGCTTGAAGATGTCTGGGGAGGGTAGGGGGGTGGGGAGAGAGCGGATTGAAATCTTGGTCATGTTGTCAAACGAGAAGACCACACAGAGACAGGAGAGTAAGAAAGATAGATAGTCCTATTACCCGAGTCTGGAAAGATCAGTGGAGGGTACTTCTGCAAGCAGAATGATTGCAGCATAAACTCAACGAGTTTATTTTAAAGTGAAGAGAGGGAAATGATCATTCAGAATGGTAAAATGTGCACATTCATGTACAAGTCCCTGGAGTGGCTGATAGCGGTGTCCTTGTAAAATGGTTGTGTTAAGTCCTCTCAAGGTCCTTGACAGGTCCTTATTTTTCACTAGATGCTGGAACCGTCTTGTGCTGCAGCTTTCACCAAGGACAAAGTATGACCTCATCAGACTAAAATTTATGGTAAATCATTCTGGCCAAGCATTCTAGACCTTGTTCTGGCTGATCATCAAAAGAGTTCTGAACTTGGGACAGAAAATCCTTACCAGTGACCAATGCCTATGGTTTCCATGCCACATAGTAATTATTATTTAGCATGACAGCTGTTATCATTAGTACTGTTGTTATTATTATTGGTATTATCATTCTTTTATTATCAATATACATTATATTGCCCTCAGTATTCCATGAAAGGAGACCCACCCCTTTTGCTCCATGCTCAACATTTGGCTGTGTCTGGTTCGATACACTACAATGAAATGATAGTGCTGACAGTGGAGATGCTGTGGTGTTCTCTGTGCCCCATGTGTGGGTGTGGTGCCTATTTAGTGGTGGCTTGAGCCTGTTGTGATGGAACTCTTTGCCCAAGTCATGCCAAGTTGGGTTTGGGAGATTTTGTGTGGGTTTGAGGTGGGTTTGTTTTTGCTTTTGTTGGGTTTTTTGTGTTTTTTTTTAGTAGTTCTTGATTTTCTTTTCCTCTTGTGCTATGATTTTTGTCTGTACTTTAAATCTGCATCCCTTAAAAAGATCCCTGCCAGGTTTATGATTTGATTCATGGCAGATTTATGATTTACAGATGTGGTGTGAAGTACATCCATTAAACGCTAGGAGAAATCCATGCACACGTGTAATGCACATGTACACATTGCCACACACGCATGCTTATGCACACACTCACTCTCACACACACACACACACACACACACACACACACACACACACACACACACACACACACACACATACACACACACACACACATGCATGCATGCATAGGCTTGAGCACTTGCATACACACGCACACTCACACTTATGCTTCCATTTTATTTCTTCTCTTTTTTTTTCATGTTAAGTTCCCATTTTTTTATAAAATGAAAAAAAAAAAATTGCCCCCACAGAAGACGACCTGGCAAGTGAAAGGTTGGTTTGGTATGCTGTCTTTGACATGTAACACAACCAGCTGTGGGTGCTACCCAAGACTGCAGCCTGACCTGCCCTCAATGACATGTAACACAACCAGCTGTGGGTGCTTCCCAAGACTGCAGCCTGACCTGTCCTCAATGACATGTAACACAACCAGCTGTGGGTGCTACCCAAGACTGCAGCCTGACCTGCCCTCAATGACATGTAACACAACCAGCTGTGGGTGCTACCCAAGACTGCAGCCTGACCTGTCCTCAATGACATGTAACACAACCAGCTGTGGGTGCTACCCAAGACTGCAGCCTGACCTGCCCTCAATGACATGTAACACAACCAGCTGTGGGTGCCACCCAGAACTGCAGCCTGACCTGTCCTCAATGACATGTAACACAACCAGCTGTGGGTGCTACCCAAGACTGCAGCCTGACCTGCCCTCACTGTGCGCTGTCACAGGTGGACATCAAGCACCCCATCGGGACCTGCAACTGTTTCCATGTATTGTGGTTTTTAACACCCCCCCCCCCCCCCCCCCCCCCCCCCCCCCCCTCTGTTGGCCATGGAGGGTGACTGTGCTGAAAGTGATGTGGGTTCCCCAAACATTCCACTTTTAATTTATGCCATATGAGGTTTACAGTGACTAGTCGTAATTTATATGTCTCTGTGTGTGTGTGAAAGAGAGAGAGCATGCATTTCTGTTTCATCATTGTTTGTGGTTAATGGTTTGTATTCAAGAAAATGTCAAACGTCATTTTGGGAAGAAAAGAGTAGAAAGTCCTAGGCTAAGCAGCCAACCGTGTTTTGTGTGTCCGTATGCTTTGCAATGTGCTTTTTCATCATATTCATGGGCTATAAGCAACATTATCTTATCTTATTCGTTCTCAAAATATAAGGGGAATAGCCTGTTCATAGTTTGTGTTGGAGGTTTCTTGCAGTTTGCTTGTCTTGAGATGTGCCAGAAAAAAAAGGTATGGGCCATAACAAATAAGCGTCAACAAACAAACTGGGTTGAAGACGGCAGAGAGCTTTGAATTTTGACATTGTATTCTTTGATGTAAATCATGGATGTGACTTCGAGATGGCTGATACTTCTCCGGCACACAGAACAACCCTTAGCAGTCTGCATTGAGTGCAGCAGTCCTTGTGAGTTTGGTCTGGTTTGCGGCGTGCCTAGTTGGTCAAGGTGAAGCTGATTGCAAGGCCGTGTGTATGTGTGTGAGTGGCAGGCCGTGACATGTCGGTGTGGTTGTCGTCAGGCTTGGTGGGCTTTGGCTGGAGGATGGGCTTCATGTGTCTGTGGTGAATTGGCCCCGTGCTGTCAAGGCCGGAGATGATGTTGGTTGTTATGCTGTTATATTATCGCTATCACTGTGTCATCGCAAGTCCGGCCTGGACTGACGGCCTTTTACACTGGTGGGGGAGGGGAGCAGTTGTGGAGAGGGGAGACTTTAAACACACTGGTTTTTTGTTTTTTTATTTGGGTTTGCTTTAGGTAGGGTTTACGTGCGGGGGGGGGGGGGGGGGGGTTGTTTGTTTTTGTTCTGTTTCCGTCTAGTGAGTGACAGCTTATTTGCAAAGAGTGATAGCATCTCTCTCTCTCTCTCTCTCTCTCTCTCTCTCTCTCTCTCTCTCTCTCTCTCTCTCTCAGTGTGAAGGCATGGTGTAGAATATTCTATGTGCTTGTCCATTTTATTCTCAATAAAATATTTGTATTTGTAATCTCTCTCTCTCTCTCTCTCTCTCTCTCTCTCTCTCTCTCTCTCTCCTGTTTTTGGTGTTGAGATAATTATGTATGCATGTCCACATGTATGTGATGGGCTGGCACATGTGATGTGTGTGGTATTTGTTACATCTGAATTGCCAAGCAATTTCCCCAAAATCAGATGTACATGGTACATTGCTCTTGTCATGGCAGTACTGGAATCCTTCAGCTGAGGGGTGGGAGGGGGGGGGGGGCTAACATTAGGGATGTTGTGAGGCCAACAGCAATGAGGGAAGGATTGCTGTGAATTCGTCATGTCATACACACACACACAACACACACACACACACAGGCATGCACAAAGAGGCACGCCACATGTGCACAGCCATCACACTCGCTCACTTGTTGGCTCACTCACTCGCATGCAAGCACTCACACATACACAGTAAACCCGGGGGGGGTTTTGGCCCGGGGGGATTTTTGGGAAAGGTGGTGGGGGGTTTTTAGCCCGAAAAAAAATCCTTTGTTTTTTATTTTTTTGGCAAAAAAAAAATGGGGGGGGGGGCCCCCCCCTGCTTCGGTTTTTCCCCCGACCCCCCCCGGGGCCCCTGGGGGGGGGGGGGGGGGGGGGAGAGGGGGGGGGGGGGTGGGTAAGGTTGGTGGGGTGTTTTTGGGGGAGGGGTTTTTTTGGGGTTTGTTTTGGTTTTGTGGAAGGGATGAAACCCGGGGGGGTGAGGGGGTTTTTTGGGGGTTGTTTGGTTGTTGTTTTCCCTTTTGGGTTGGGGTGGGGGGCCCCGGGGTTTTTTTTGGGGGGTGTGGGGGGGGGGGGCCCCCTTTTTTTTTTTGGGCTTACAGCAAAAAAAAAAAAAAAAAAAAAAGTCTTTCTCAAAAATTTAGTTTTTAAAATTGGCCCCGGGGGGGGGTTTTTTTTTTTACCCTGGTTGCTGTTTTGATTGGGGGGAGTTTTTTTTTTGGGTTGTTTTTGGGTTGTCTTTTGGGGAGAGGGGTCTTTTTTTCGAGTGGGCTTTTACTGTTGGTTTTTTAAATTTTTCTTTTTCCAAAAATTTCACTTTATTTCCCCCCTTCAACAATACCCCCCCCTTTTGAAAGGGGTTTTCCCTTTCCCCCCGGGGGGACCTTTTAAAACCCCAGGGTCTTTTTGGGTTGTTGTGGGGGGCGTTTTTTGGGGGTCTTCACTTTTGGTCTGATTGTGGGGGCTTTTTTAAAAGCGTTCTTAATGTTGGTTTTTTTTGGGGGGCTCTTTTTTTGAAGAGGGCCGTTTCTTTTGGGGGGGGGGGGTTTTTTTTCAAAGTGGTTTGTCGGGGGGTTTTTGGGGGGGGTTTTTTAAAAAGGGTTTTAAACTGCTGGTCGGGAAAACTTGGGCCAAAAATTGTTTGGTTTTTTTTTTTTTTCGTTGGAAGGGCCCCCCTTTTGGAAAGGGGGAGGAAAAAAACCCTCGAAGGGGGTTAAAAAAAAAAAAAAAGGGTTTCCCCTTCTGTGATCGAGGGGCCCTTTTTAAAAATTTTGGGATAAAAAAAAAATCATTTTTTTCTTTGCCAACTTTAAAATTTGTTTATGATAAACTCAAAAAGTATTTATGAAAAGTCTGAAAAAAAGTAGTAGCAATTAAAAAAAAAAAGACAAAGAGAATCGCAGTCGTTTTAGATTTATGGTTTTGTTTTGTGGCTTTGCCTTCGTCCTTTATCAAAAGTTGCCCATTGTATCTCGGAAATGTAAATTTAGTGCGTTTTTCTTTTACGATTGCACATAGCTTTAAATTCGGGTTTTTATTCCTGTTTTATCGGTGGGGGGGGGAGGGAGGGGGGGAATGGGTGGGGGGGGGGGGGGGGGGGGGCTCGATAAGTTGGAATGTGAGAACGGACGGGACATCCAAGCACAGCAGCTGCATCTTCACTCTCTTCATCTACATACACGCGCTTGGTCAATTTGTTGGAAACTGTTTGATGAGAAAGTGCCCATGTCTGAGTCTGCTATTTTGTCTGTTGTCAATGTTTGGGGGTTGTTTGAAGAAAATGGTCCATTGAATTGTACTGATAGTGGAGCGATGTTTGCTTTGTATGTTGCTGTAATAATTTTTTTGTATTATTTATCAATACATTTGATTAATTATAACAATAAAGACATCTTTGATAATGTGCGATGTGTGGTGTGTGTGTGTGTGTGACTGTGTGTGCTTGGGTGGTATAATTATTGTGTGCTTTTTGTTCTGAATGAAGTCATGTGATGTAGAATGTTTCAAGCATTACTCTATCATCATCATCTGTAGATGGTTCAACTAACAACAGTTTTAGACATCGGCGGATGGAGCTCTTTAAACTATTTTCATTCTCATCCTCCTCTCTCTCTCTCTCTCTCTCTCTCTCTCTCTCTCTCTCTCTCTCTCTCTCTCTCTCTCTCTCTCGCACACACGCACGCACGCACACATACGCGCACGCACACGCGCACACACACACACACACACACACACACACACACACCACACACACATGCCGTTTTACAGCTTACTGTTAAGTTTTACTATTGTTTTAAAATGAAATTAAGAAAATATTCTCTTACACCATTAACGATCACACACACACACCGCGCGCGCGCGCGCGCGGCGCCCACACACACACAACACACACACACACACACCTCTTCACCCATGCAGTCATACAGTCACTTTTTCCCTCGGTCTAATATCACTCTTAGTGAAAAGAAGTTAAACTGAAGAACAAACACACACACACACCACACACACACAACACACAGAAATTAGCATGGGGGGAAACATTTCAGGCCGACAATTCTACCCTCATCATAACAATGACTTGACAAAGTAAAGAAAAAAAGAAAGAAGAGATTGTACAATGAAAGGGAAAAAAAGAAGGAAGGGTTTATGAGAAAAAGAATACGGGAATGAAAAATGAGTGCGTTCGATTATAAGCATAAAATCCTTCACTAGCAGCATTTGCGGATCACTGTAGTCCATATCGAAAACAGCCATTCATTTTGCCTTTCGTTTGCTGATTCGGACCGATGATCTGTGTGTCAAGTCAAGTCAAGTCAAAATTATCTTTATTGAGGGTTAAAGAATAAGCTTTCCAGCTTTTTTACATCCTGCCCTCATAAACAAGAAAGAAAACTAATTGAACATATAACCACAAGCTCAAAAAACATTTTTAAAACACACAATTTCTTTCATGCAAATACATAACTCTCATATGAAATCTGAACAATCATGAAACTATTGTTGGAACTTCAAGTTCAAGCACAAGAGAGAGGAGAGAGAGAGAGGAGGAGAGAAAGACTGGGATAAGGGGATTGTATTAATGGAAATGACTTCAATTGAAGCGCAGAGTTTCTATCAAATGCATTTTTAGTGCTTTTTTAAATGTATATTTTGAGTGACATGATTTTATGGAGGAAGGCAAATTATTCCATGCGGTCCCTCCAGAGTACAGAAAACTTGATTTATAAAGATTACATCGAGGTCTGGGAAGAGACAGTTTATGTGTATGTCTGTAACTATTGAAGACAAAGCTCTCAAAGATTATCTTCGGGGCTGATCCATTCACTACATTGTACATGCTCAAGCATTTGTTGAAGTAGAGTCTGTCTTTAAATGGAAGAATATTTAAAGTTTTGTAATCACTCTTTGTCAAGGTATTGGATTTCAACTGAATTAATTTAATGGCCCTTTTATGCAGACGACTTACTAGTTTCAGATTAATTTCACTGGCATTATCCCATAACGTGGATGCATAATTGATAAGAGAAAGAATGTGCGCATGAAAGAATATCTTCTGGAGTGAAGTTTTAGAAATTTTTTTATCTTTGAAAGTTGATATATTCTCTTAGAAATACGTTTTCCAAGATCCGCAATGTGGTAAGACCAAGATAAATCGTTGTCAATGATAACACCTAAAACTTTATGCGATGTAACCTCTTCAATCTTTTGTCCCTTGGGCATGTAAAATAATACTTATGTCTGCGCGCCACGCGCCGCGCACACACACACACACACACACACACACACACACACACACACACACTGATAGATCGTTCCTCTTTAGTGTCCTCACCATATTCAGGTGTACTTATATAATGCTCCCTGTCTTCTATCAGTGTACGTGTCTGTATATGTGTGTGTGTGTGTGTGTGTGCGCGCGCGGCGCGCGACCATGGCAGGTCTTATTGAAAAGACTTGAAAGATCGGAGACTTTCCCCTGACTTATCTGAGGTTTTGAGGTGTTCCTGTCTTGTCTACTGATCAGCTGAAGGTTGTCTATTTCACGTTCTTCTGTTGTCTCCTGTCAGTCTGTGTCTGATCCCCCTCCCCCCCCCCCCCCCCCCCCCCCCCCCCCCCCCCCCCCCCCCCCCCCCCCCCCCGTCTCTTCTACCTGTGCCCCCAACAAATCCCTTTTCTAATCTTCGTGATCCCCGTGCAGTCCATTCTCTCTCTCTCTCTCTCTCTCTCTCTCTCTCTCTCTCTCTCTCTCTCTCTCTCTCTCCTCTCATGTTTCGGGTGGAGCGCCTATTGATTTCTGTGAGCCTGCAGATCGCGTCCACCCACGATGTTTCACTGTTTTCTTCCCATCTGTTTGACCTCCACCTGTTGCCCTCAGATCAAAGTTCCTTTTCCAGTCGTAAAGCGCATCTCTATCACTTGATCGCATCACGTGTAGAAAATGATGAAACTTTCATTTTAACTCAGAAGGGGAAAAAAGCCGCTTTTTGGACAAAAAACAAAACAAAAAAAAACCAAAAAAAAACGCATTTCAGAATTTTTTTTCTTTAAAGAAAAAACCCCACCATTTTTAAGGGCCATTTTGAACAAGTAAGTGTAAGGCAAAAAAATATATAGCTACAAATTTTATTCTAACAAAATACTTTTTGTAAAGTCATCATCAAGTTCTTAATCAAAGTTCTTAATCAAGTCAACGCCAATTTCTTGACCGAGTACAACTAAGTTCTTAAGTTCTTAACTTCTTAATCAACTTCTTAATCAATTTCTTAATCAAGTCAAGCCAAGTTCTAAATCAAGTCGTCATTAAGTCAAAACAAGTTCCTTATCAAGTCACCATCACGTTCTTAATCAAGTCACTGTAAAGTTCTTGCTGCATACACATTCAAAGTGTTGATGAATGCTATTAAAGAATATTACTTAGTAACAGCTGGGGAAAAAATAGAAAAAGTTACCGCCACCAAAATTCAGTGACTTTTATCAAGTCACTATCAAGTTCTTAATCAAGTCACTATCAAGTTCTTAATAATGTCACTATAAAGTTCTTAATCAAGTTACCATCAAGTTCTTGATCAAGTCGAAACAAGTCTGGTTTTAATCAAACCATCGTCTAATTATTCATTAAGTTTTTGAAAATTCATTGCATCTGAAATGGATCAAAATGAGTTCATACTGTTGGCGATTTTGATATGTCTTTTGTTCAGTTTTTTTTATATATTGATTCAGATTTTGTTAATTTTGTTGATTGTCCTTCGGTTTGCTGGTCTGGTTTATTACTAAACCAAAATGTATAGTCATATTAACCGCCAACGGCAATAAGACCAACAATGCCTGCTGTTTGGAAACTAAACTTCCATGCTGGTGATGTTGATGGTGGTGGTGGTGTTTGTTTTGTAGGAGTTGTATTAATCGGTAGTGGTTCTTTTTTTTTTCTTTTTTCCTTTTTTTTTTTTTTTTTTTTTGGAAAGTAGTTGTTGTTTTGCTTGTTTATTATGAAATAGTTGCTGTTTCACTCGTTCATTTATTTTTTATTTTTTATTTTTTTTTTTTTTTTCCGGTTAAATTCTGACAACCTTTTACCAGCAGAAACACGACAGGATGCTTTTCTTTTTCCATGGTCACTTTCTTCACCTGCTTTAATGGTGTGTTCTGTGTTTCCCGATCCGTTTGATTCTCTATCACCTTCATTTTTAAGAGAAATAAAATCTATATGATTAAAAGTAGTTAATCCATAATTACTGGCGATAATGATGTTCCAAACCTATAATACAGATCACATGCAAGAGACTAATGACCTTGTTAAAGACTGGGTCCTGAGTTAAGTCATACATGAAATCTTGTTTTGAATCAATGGGGGCAAATCGACTGATTTAGTGTTCAAACTTACCACTGTTTGTCCAACACTTTTTACCATTCTTGATCCTAACTGTGTTTCATATCTGTTATGATATTTTTCAATGTCTTGCACTGACATTTGTTGAATTTGTTCTATTACTGAATTCATTACCTAAGTACTGTTTTGTATTTCCACATACCGCTAGAGAGTACAATTTTTCTGCTTTTTTTATTAGTAAGAATGGCTTGGCTCTGAACTTAATTGCTCATTTGTGATCGTAATCTCAGGAACATTCAGTAACTCGTCACAGTTCTTTTTATATAAAATCATAATTATTTTATCTTTTAAAATGAGTGCTGAAAAAAGAACTGTTACGAATCTTATTTATCGATCATCAGTTATTGGTGGACTAAGTGTGGGGCACACAATGGCTAGCTAGAAACCTGTTTAAACTGAAAGCAGCAGACCTTGGAAAGCTAGGTTTAGAAGACTCGACAAAACTGTAATCGCAGCTTCATTTGCAACAAAAGACGTCTTAGTTAAGCAAGGAATGATTCCAGAAAGTATGAATGATTATGTAACTTTTACAAATATATTTATATAAAATGGCTTCACTCATAGTGATGGTAGGTGGTGCTGTGGTAAATGCACTTGCTTTTTTCAGGCAGCAATTATATGTTTAGTAAACTACACACCAATGACGAAATAAAAATACCTAACAAAGTATGGAACAACTAGTTGCCGCACAAGACGCCTATGAAAGGGAGAAAAATGCTACGTTAGATTTTATTAATATAAACTAAAGAACAAGGTCATGCTGCATACGTATTAAAAAGTGTTGATGATGCTATTAAAGAATGTTACTTTGTAACGGGTGAAAAAATAGAAAAGTTACCGCCACCAAATTTCAGTGACTTTTATCAACTGACAAAATAAACAAAAGACACAAGAGATGGCCTTCATTTATAATCGGTATGACTATTGTTTATTTCATAGCTCAATAGATTGATTAGTATAAAAAAATGAACAAAATCTACAATTCACCGAAGGATATTGGAAGGGAATGACAGCAATGAAAAGAAAACTCAGTCAAGCAGCAGGTGTTAGTGGACAAACAGCAAAAGAGTGGCTATCAGGCAAGCCATTTGGCAGAGTGATCTACCCGCACCTAAACAATACTAAGACCACACGTTGTTAATACAACACCCAACGATGCTCTTCAGATGGACCTACTCGCTGGATGACAGATACTGAACATGCCTTCGTTCATTGTTTCAGGTTCCTATGCCGATTTGTTTGTTTCTTTGTCTATTTTGTTCATGCTGAACTCGGGAGATATTAATTTTTTGGCCAATGCGCCCCACCAGTTTGCCTCCTAATTCGTGTGTTCATGAATATGTATATTTTGGAAGATTATGCCCTTTGTCTCAGATCACATGACCTTGATAGTTTCAGGCTGACAGGACGTATATGTCACCGTGGTATCTATCATATCACATTGACAGTTTCAGGCTGACATACAGGTCACCGTGGTATCTATCATATCACATTGACAGTTTCAGGCTGACAGGACATACATTTCACCGTGGTATCTGTCACACTGTCACTCATGCATACCCGCAGTCATGACAGCATTTACTCCATACGCCGACACGCAATCTTTCCAATTCCCAAAAGGTAGCACTACCGAATTGTTTTTCTTCTCCCCCCACCTTCAGGGGAAAACACTTTACAATCATCAACAACAACTTGTTGTAAACAGATTTTTAACACCCTGAATCTCTCTCTCTCTCCCGCACTGAGAGACCAAATAAATCCGCACACAATGGTATCTCCCCTCACAACCGAGAGACAAATCAAATCTTCACACATGTAATCTCTCATTACCAACTGAGAGAAAAAATAGCCAATCACACTTGTATCTCTCCTTTAACCCTGAGAGATTAAAATCGTCTTCAACACTTGTATCTCTCTTTAACCCCTGAGAGATAAAATAATCTTAGTTTCCCCCCCGCTTCTAATAAACTATGGCCTTCTCATTCCGTTATCCCCAAAATTCCGGACGAGGAAATACATAAACATCGCCTAATCACTGAGGACCTGCCTGCCTCAAGTAAAAAGCTTCCCTGCTTTCCCCCTCAATTCCCCTCCCGTCTCTCACCTCTGATACAATATACTGCCGCCCCTAACTCTCCTCGTCTCTGGAGATACGAGTCATTCGACTTTTCTCTCCTTCCAAGGCGACTTCTTCTGTCTCTTGCGAAAGACGAGCTTCAACTCCTCCCTCCCTGGAGTTGGTAACTGGCTGGGGCGAACTACCGGTTTTTTCCCCCCACACCAATGCCAACTTCAAACCACTCTCACGGTGGTGAAAGATGAAGGGTGAAGGGCGAAGGGTAAAGGGTTAAGGGCTGAAACACGAATAAGGATCGTGTAATAACCTGCACTCGGCCATTTCAACATGTGAATTCTTTCTCTCTTCCTTTAAGTATTTCCCCCTAACTTTCCTCCCCCACCTATCTATCGCATCACCTGGTAATGACTGGTCAGCAACGAGGACCACCGTCCTGACAATCGAGTCTCTAGGCCATCTGCTGGTTAAAACTGACTCTTTCCCCCCTTCCTCCAGTGAGTGCATACTCGGTGTTCCAAAACACATTGACCCAGCACCTTACCTTACCCAGCCCTTGTTAAACTATCACTCAGGGTCACTTTTCACCCAATGAGCCACATTCGTTTCTTGAATGAGTCCATACTCCACAATTATTTTGGGGACGCCCGACTACACTAGACAAGCCATAATGAATAATACTTCCTTTAATTGTGGCACGGGGAAATGATTCATATCACTAACATACATGTGATGAGCGTCACATGCCTTGAAGTGATCTACGTCACATGACAACAACCACCCCCATCCTGGATGAAAAATTTCTCGCAGATAATTTTTTTAAAGGATATACAACTTTCACTTAAACCACATCTCAGCATAATCTCATAATGTGTAACCATCGCCATGATTCAACCAAATAAAAAATCAACGTATAGAACAATCACCATGATCCACCATAAAAAGCATGTTTGTATCAAACTTTCAATCTTTCAAAAAAAAAAACTTCATAATTGATCACCATAATCCGCACAAGATACATTTCAACAAATTACATGGATAAAACAATTAGGGATATCAACAATTCAAAGCACCAATTAGTGGTTCAAACATTAAAGATTTGAAGCACATTTTCCCATGAGTCTTTGTCTCACATCATATGTTTCAAAACCCTCATGAAAATGGAGAATATTTCCAAGTGTAAATGTTTCTCAATAGACATGTAAACAAAATAAGCCAAGTTTAAAACATAGTTTTCCTTTTGCCCACATGTATGTTATAGTCCAATGAAAAGTTCACCAGCATATCCCATTGTTGACAGTGACAATGAAAACCAAATAGGTTGTCTCATTGCACAATCAAAACATTGTATATACATTTCTAAGAGTTAATTGCCTCAACACACATACTATAATTCATCGTCACAAGCAAGTTTAGCCATAAAAAGTACTTGATTTTTTCCCATTGTTTACCAAAAGAATAAATAATTTATTACATACAACATCGAAGTAGTTTTTGCTTGCACAACATAGAGTCCACTTCAATAAGCAAATTATGCATAAATACCACATGATTTAAATCGTCAGTAGCAAACAATGCACCGTCAAAGTGATCATACCGTAATCCTTAAGAAAGACAAAAACAGAATAGTCCCTTTCCCTTGAAGACCTTTATTACATTTGTCAATGAATATTCACGTCACGAGACAACTAATCACCATACATTTTGTGTTCCAGGCACTGGTTTCAACAGTAAACTGAATTCCTGCAATGCCAAAGAACCATCTTAAAAACCTGCTGTTCCTTAGTCTTTGACGATTTCAAGAACGTCAGTGGCCTCTGGTCAGTCTGTAACAGAAAACTTTCTTCCCGTCAAGAACCTGGCCGAACATCCTCACAATGCCCATACTATAGCCAATCACTACTCACCAATAGTGGAGTATTCTCCTGCGTGTTTGAAAACTTCTTACTGGCTATTGGCACTGGATTAAAAAGCACTTTTTTTCCCTGCAACAGTAACAGCTCCCAATTTCCCTTAGAACTGGCATCATTTCTTAAAATACAATTCTTCTGAGAGGGAGGGGGTACAATAGAACAGGAAATGAGTTTGAGGTGTTCTGAACACACCCCAAAGCCTTCTGGCACGCCCATCAGACCACACAAAACTTTTGTTCTTCGTCCGCTTTCGTCAAGTTCAGTCAAAGGGGACAGTCAGGGACGCAAAGTGGGTACATATCGTCTATAGTAAGACAACAATCCGATGAGTGAAACCTGATAGTTTTCTTTGGAGTGGGTTAGTGTAAGGATAAAAACTTATTTCCCCACTTTCGTTCCCTCTGGCAAATCCATTTTTCCCACTGAAATAGTGGTACCCAAAAACTCGAGAGATTGAAAACGGCCACGAATTTTAGATGGCCTTGCAGTCCAAACCAAAACTTCAGAGTCCTGCAAAAAACAGCTCGTAAGTTAAAAGGAGGCACTCCATGACCTTTGCCAAAAGCCAACAAAATGTCATCAAAAAAACTGACTGCACCACATTCATGGAGTTACATCAGGGCCTCGCATCATTCTGGCAAAAGAAGCTGGTGCATTTTGCAAACCAAAAGTCATTTTCGTCCACTGGAAAAAGGACCAAAAGTGTTTGAAACGCTGTCATTTCCTTGTCAGCTTCAGCCATTGGAATCTGCCATACCCTTTATCAAGTCTACTTTCACAAAATACTTCCCTTCCGAAGCTGACACATAGAAGTTCTTCAATGTCTGGATAGGCTCGGCAATCGAACACAGAAGATCATAATTTACTTTTCTGAAATCGATTCAGAAACGCAACTGATCCATCCAAGAATGTCCACCAAAGACCACTGGGTGAGCTGATACCGAGATGTAGAAGTTTCTATCACCTATAAAACCAGCATTACAATTGTGAGTTCTCACTCAACACCTCTTTTTTTGCAAATGGGAGGGGGTATGGGTCTGGTTCGTCGCACTGGTATTTCAGAATTTAACTGGGATACTATGGGGTTTCAATACCAGTTACTGTAACCTGGGGTAACCGACCACACATAACGGTGACAGTCTTTCAAAATGTCTTTGAGGCTGTTCTGTTTGACTTTAAGACAAATAATATGACAGAACCACACCCTCATAGTTTCACCTTTGATTAGACATAATAGGAAGGGGTAAACATCATCTGCAACTGGTAGAATAAACATTCCTACATATGCTGTTTTCATAACCTATGATCTGTCCCTGAATTTACATAGGGTACAACTTTCATCACTTGATAATGTCTGTCATGTTACATTCAGTTTCTGACACAGGACATATCCACTCAACCGACGGTGATGGCAACATTTGTACTTTTCAACAAACTTCTTCAAACAAGATCCACAATGAATATACCTTGCTCAGTTGTTTGCCATTATGATCTTATAATTTACTTAGAAAGTTTTCGACCACACAGAAAATAGGACCCTTCCACTTAACACGAAGCTTGTCATGTATCATCAGTTAGTAGCACAAGAACTCTATATCCCCTACCCTGGAAGGAACGAGCCTTTGCATTTCTGTCTGGCAAAGACCTTAGTACACATCAGTTTACCCTATCACTGACTGTTGAGCAAGCTCCACATGCAATCCTTTCCAAACGATTCTGCAGTTGCATAAATTATTGGTAAAGCATTTTTTACTGTCAGGTATTTCCGTCTTTTCCGTCCATTGGTCATCAACAGATCCAAATTACCCCTTGGTGAGTGTCCCAAAAAGAACTCAAAATGGTGAGAATCCCAGCGGTTCGTTCGGACATTTCCCTGTATGCAAAAAGCAAAGCCGGTACGAAACGATCCATTCCTGGGGCTCTTGCCCTTGCAACCTTTCTCACATGGAACTTCAACTTCCATTGAAACGTTCAACATTCCATTCGATTGGGGATGATATGGCGTGGTTGAAATGGAAGAGATTGGACAACAGTCTGTAATATCTCTTCATGAGATCAGAAATGAATTGCGTTCCACAATCCGAGAGGAATTTCGTCTGGAAGAGACCCCACTCTGGAAAAAATTGCAAGTAAGGCTTCAGCGACAGATACTGTATCAATTTTTCTTTCAGTGGAACGCTTTCTGGATAACCGTTTGTTTGCTGTATCCACCAAAGTCAAGATATACGATATCTCCCCCGAAGAAGACCATTGGAAGAGCGGTCCAACAAGAACAATAGCTACCTTCCGAAAAGGAACGGAAAAGAGAAAGCATTTTGTGCAAAGGTGCACATGGGACGCGAACCTTTCTGAGATGTCTTTTTGCGAAAAATCACATGAGGACGGCAGTATTTCGTAACTCTTGCCTTTGTGACACCTGGCCAATAAAAAAGAATCAAGAACACTCATTAATGTTCTTTTGATTCCCGCCAGGACCCAGCGAACAATGCATCATGGTAGCCGTGTGCAGCACTGTTTTCTTTCTTTTTTATTCCTAATGGTTTTGGAACCACAAACATGTCTTTGTCCTGTCCAGGTACACACCTGTAGAGAAGTCAGAGACCAGTATGTACGTTGGTTTTTGTCGCTTTGGTACACAGTGACAGTCTGTTTAGCAGCAGAATGTATTGTCGACAGCGACTCGTCATTTCCCTGCATTTCTTTAAAATCATCTGGGGTAATCTGGAGATCATGCCAGTTTTGAGACTTTTAGGAGCGTGCATTTGCAGGCCTTCCCAGCTCATGATGTTTGATCTAGTACACACAAGACAAGGAACAAACGATCCTCACAGCACCACCATGTACAGTAGCGACACCTGGCAACTTGCCCAAGATCAAGTCGCATACTGGTATCAATAACACCGGCGGTAAGAAAACCGGAGTATTACGGATGTATCGACTGAAAAAAATTCGCTCCAGCGGAAACGTTTCAATCTTGCCTCCAAAACGACTCCACTTTGGAGCCAGTGTTGAGATACTACTAGTCTTGAAGCAACGAAAGGATTTCCGTACACCAGCATATTGCACCCATTGTCTCGCCAAACCGAAGCCAGCAAACAATGATACTCCGTTTTCTAACACCAGTCCATCAAAGATTGATCTTGTGCCAAAACAAGGCTTCTTCTTCACAATCATGTGTAGACAAATGCGTGTTTGAATCATTTGGTTTTGAAAGGGCAATTTTTCCTCCAACGGAACTTTCCATCACAAAAGAAACATCAGCATTGTCCTGAATCGGCAGCCGACTGATTTTGTGACTTCTGTTCAGATCCACGAACTGGGCCCAAAATGTCCCCTCGGTGGTGGTCGTTGACCACGGACCTCCGGAACGTTTGCTGAGAGGAGTAACGTGGTCTTTCCGTGGCGTTGAGTACTGGTAATGACGAAAGTCCTCGAACCGCGGAAGAGATCCCTGTCCCGTTCCTAGTGATAGGAATAACCTTGAGGACTCAAAAATGACCCACGATTTCCATCCCATAAACTTCCCTGTCCCTTGGGCTATTCACATGACGCCTGAGACCAAAGATGGAAAATATCCTCCATGTCCTAGCCACGCCCTTAATCTGGGTGAGGCGAAACAATACTGTACAGCCACCTGACACATTTCCACCACGTATTCAAATTGCCTTTCCTTTAAGGGAAAGTTGGCAGATCTTGCTCACGCTCTGGAAAAGTTGTACTCTAAGAAGGAGATCTCGCAGTGATGTGAAAAGTATGGTGTTCGATATTAGGACAATCGAATCCATCGACCAAACAATGACTCTACGGATCAGAAACGACGGAAACGAATCTCCTTTTTCAGGCGCACAGAACTGAAACGTTCGTGAAAACGATCAGCAGAACATTGAAATTTCTGAGGAGTTTTCTTCTTTCAACAGATCCCAAGTTAAATTTTTTTTCGCTGTCAAGTGAGTGGTAAGTGTCAAACGCGCTACCCTTAAACAAACGACGCAATATACAATGTCCACTATTTCCTTTGGCCAACCACAAGACGTTGCGTGACTTTCAAATCGGAAAAAGAAAACTATCAAAGTTCATCCATTTTTTTTCCTCAAAAAGTGTCAAACTTTTGAATATCTGCCGCTTTTTGGTTTGAGGCAATATGGCTTGAGTGAAACCGACTGGAGGAGGTTCTCGGTCGAAGCCTGTAATCTTCTAATCTCAGCATCGGGGGGGGGTGGGGGGGGGGGGGGGCTTAATTCTAAACTGTTTTCATCAACTTAATGTTCCCTCTTAGAACTCAATATTCTTCATCTTCAGCTCCCTGCGTAAACATTTTTTTCTTCAATTTCAGCATCCCTCTGTATTATTTTCTTCACTTCCCTCTGTAGTTTCTTCTCTTCAGCTTCCCTCAGTAGTTTAAATAATCTTCTTCAGCATCCAGCATCCTCTGAAGTTAATTTTCTTCTCTCCCACATAGCCTGTCTGCCCTAACTGTGCATTTGTAGCACATAGTTAGTAAGTTTTTTCTCCCTCAAAACCCAAGCGTTCCGCTTGTTTAACATATTTATCAAAATCATCCATAAGAACCGTCAGATATAAAACAGACCAAACAATCTCAAAGGTATGAATAAAAATAGAGGCTGATATATGATGATATTATGTTCACAAACCGTAATTATGCATATACAAATACAGAATTCAATTTCCGGTGACAACAAAAACCACTTACTTAAACAGGTAGATATGAAATCCAAGTGAATGTATTTTTTTCCAAAAAAAAATAATTTGCAACTGTTATCAATTGGAATTATACAAAACATAAATGAAGTTTACAATACAAAACTGTTTTCCCTAAGAAAAAAAAATAAACACAAAAAAGTTTCTGAAAAATATATTCCTTTATAAAGTTTTAGTTCTCAAATGTACTTGTTGTCAGTCGTTTCTTTCTTACTTAAATTTCAAAACGAATTTACAAAACAAATGTAGACCGCCATAAACAAAAATGAATATAAAATTACAAAACCATGGAATCACAAACAATTAAAAAGAGGGAAGAACACAAACTAGCGGAAATCCTAGCCTAAAATAAGAAATGTTGAAAAGAAAACTAGATAGGAACTTATTGAAGAGACGGATTAGAGAGATTTTGAAAAAGGGGTGAAAAGGAAATGAAGGGGCATTAACCACAGGACACGGAACAGTAAAAGGAAATCAAGAAAAGCAAAAGAAGCCCACAGACAGCACCCTAGTGGTCCCTGTCTCCCGTGAAACTGGAGACGGGAAAAATAAATCACAGGACAATATACACACACAACATTAATAATACACAATACTAAACAAACAATCAATAAATTCACATACACAACGACCACACAAACTCACAGAAAATCACGCACCACACCCAGAAAAAACAATGATCAAAAGATAAAATGTTTTATTTGGGCAGAGGCGGTAATCAACTCCAACCCCCTACAACTACTAGCGTGAGGAGGAGAAGTTGATAACCCACCACTCTGAGGGGCAAGGAAAAATCAAACTGAAACAATAGAAAGCGAAAGACATAGAATATTTATGAAGGAGGAAAGACAATTGACACCCCAACGCCATGACCGCCCTGCAAAACGCATAAGAGGTTGTGGCTATCAGTCCTGGGAAAGGGGACAAAATTACTAATCCTCTAGGGCGAAGGACGAGGGCGATTCCTCAACGCCCCTGCCCCCATGCTGCCAGGTTACGAGCAAGATTGAGGTTGAGGCTATCCGTCCTGCGTGTTGGGGAAGGGACAAAAAGAAATCCATCCAAAAAAAAAATAAAAACCCCTTAACGCTGAGTAATATCAACCACAGAAATGTCAACCACCCAAACACATATAGAAAATAGAAAAAACAACAACAAATGCTAATATTAATAACACAATAAATAATAAAACTTTCTCTTTTTTTTTCTTTCCCTCAAACCATTGAGGGCACAAATAGAAAACCTTTTTCTTATTTCTTCCTCAAACCCTTGAGGGTAACAAATATAAATCTTATTTTTTTTTTAAACCCCAAGGGCAACAAAAAGAAACTTTCTTTTTTTTATTTTTTTTTACCCTTTTTCCGGAGAAACAAACTGCAGCTACGACGGTGAAATTGCAGTCGGGGTCACCACTAGTCACACTGTTCACTCTAGCATACCCGCATTCATTACAGCATTTACTCCATACCACACCCAATCATTCCATCACCCAAAAGGGAGCACTACCGAATGTTTTTCTTCTCCCCCTCACCTTCATGGAAAACACTTTACTATCACAACAACACCTTGTAAAACAGATTTTACACCTGTAATCTTCACTCCGCACTTGAGAGACATATAAATCTCGCACACATGTATCTTCCTCCTCACAATGGTGAACGAGAGACAAATCAATCATCCCACACATGTATCTCTCTCTTTACACTTGGAGAGGAAAAAATAGCTTCACACTTGAATCTCTCTTTACACAGAGAGATAAAATAGTCTTACACACGTTTTGTACAAACTCTTTACACTGAGAGATAAAATAAATCTAGTTCCGCTACTAAAAAATCTAGGCCTTCCACATTCCGTTTATCCCCAAATTCCGGACCAGGAGAATACATACCCCCCGTGAATCATCTGAGGACCTGCCACCTGCCTCAAGAGAAAAAGTTCCCTGCTTTCCTCAATTCCGGTCCTCACTCTCAGAGACAATATAACTTCTCCTCGAACTCGTCCCGTCCCTGGAGATACGAGTCTCGACTTTCTCCCGCGACTTCTTCTGTCCTCTTGCGAAATGACGAGCATCAACTCCTCTCCCGATGTTTAGTAACTACTGACTGGGCTGGGGCCGAATCTATTCCGAGTGTTCCCCACACCATGCGCCATCGTCAACCACCTCACGGGGTGCAATCTGAATGGTTGAAGGTGCGAAGGGAAACAGGGAGAAGGGCTGAAACACGAAAAATGATCGTGTAAGTAACATATCAGTCTCCATTCAACATATAGATACTTTCCTTTCTTCTCTTCTTTAAGTTTACTCCTTCCCCCTTAAGCTTTCCCACCTATCCTTCTCACACCTGGTAATGGACTGGTCCAGCAACGAGGACCACCGACCTGGACAGGTACCGAGTCTCTAGGCCATCTGCTGGGTTAAAACTAGACGCTCTTTTCCCTGCCCCTTCTCCTAGTGAGTGCTTACTCAGTGTTCAAAACACATGACCAGCCACTTACCCTACCATCCCCATTAAAACTATCACTCAGGTGGGTCACTTTCACCCATTGCACCACAATCGTTCTTGAATGAGACCATCCACACAAATCTTTTGGGGACGGGCCCCTACACTAGACACGCCATATGAATATTCTTCCCTTTAATTGTGCACGGGGAAATGAAATACATATCACATCTACATGATGATTGAGCCGTCACATGCCTTGATTGAGGCTACGTCACATGACAAGAATCAATCATATCACATTTGACAGTTTCAGGCATATATGACGACCCATGTCACCGTGGTGGACTATCATACACATTGACAGTTTCAGGCAGATAGGACGGTCCAAGTCACCGTTGGTGTCTATCATATCATAGACAGTTTCAGGCCGATAGGACGTCCTGACACCGTGGTGTCCTATCCATATCCACATAGCCAGTTTATCAAGGCAGATAGGACGTTCCATGTCACCGTGGTGACTATCATATCACCTTGACATTTTCAGGCGAAAGGACGTCATGACACCGTGAGACCTTTCAAGGGATGCAACTTTGACAGTTTTCAGGCAGATAGGACGAGACCATGTCACCGTGGTGTACCTATCAAATCACAATGACAGTATCAGGCAGATAGGGACGTCCATGACACCGTGGTGTCTATCATATCTGTGCGGTGCAACCAATTCAGGAGCAGTGATATTGTTGCGGGTGTCGAACCGCACGAGAAGCCTCAACTGTTTAAACCCCCAGGTTTTGCTAATTGCGTGAGAAGCCGTGTCATGTCTGGTTAGGCTGGTACACGATTCGGGGAGTCTTCAGTTATAATACTTTACTGTCTGTCATTTGGGCTGACTCTGGGAAGGCCCAGAGACTGCAGGAAAGTCCCGTTTGACAGCGGGAAAGGACTGCAACCCCCGGGATCCTCTTCAGGGGGAACGAAGACCGTGTGGGAAGCATGGCCAGTGTCAGGAGATCATACTGTTTTCCACCAGTCAAGGAACAGCAATGGAATGGGGTCTGGCAGGGGTGCGCGCGCAATTTCCATTAATGTCAGCTGTCTTTGGCCGGTATTGGGTCGCTGCAGTCAAGAAAGAACGGGATGAAGCACCCTAATAGGACACCTCGCTTGGATAAGGTTATTATGATTCTCAACCAATGCCATTACATGACGGCATCTGCCAATAAGCATTTAATGTCCCTTGACGTCCTTAATGGAATGTCCAGTGCGTGCCTGTGTCAATTGTGAACACACTCAGGCTATTCCAGGAAGTGGTGCAAGTACCCGCTCCTGCCTGTAATAAAGTATGCCATGAAGACAGCACTTTCTACAATGTACTGCTGGCACCTTGGCCGTACACTCTAGGTACTGCTGGCACCTTGCAGCACATTCTCTAGTACTTCCAACGCTGGCACCATGGGGCACGTTGCAGCTTTGGTGCCCTTCTCAAGTACTGCTGGCAGCTTGGCACATCTCTGGGTACTGCTGGCACCTTGGGGGCTCTTCTCGGGTAACTTCTTGGCAACCAAGGGCACTTCTCTGGTACTGCAGCACCTTGGGGCACATCTCTGGGTACTGCATGCTGGCCACCTTGCAGGAGCACTTTCTAGGTACTGCTGACACAGTGGAGTACCTGTCTAGGTACAGGCTGGCACCATGGGGCAACTTCTCTAGGTAAGCTGGCAGGCAACCTTGAGAACCTCTCTACTCTAGGTACTGCTGGCACTCCAAGGGCACTTCTCTAGGTACTGCCAGTAGGCACCATGGAGTAACCTCTCAGGTACTGCTGGCACCATGGGGCACTTCACTCGGACTGCTGGCAGCTTTCCGTGTGCGTCTTTCCTGTTCTCGTCCGTGTCAGTCAGTGCCAACCTTGAAGGTGTAGTGTTGCTTCTACATGCTGCATGTTGGGATAGGAAAGAGGACTACTTTGATTCACAAACCCATGCCTCTCTTAGTCAGACTCCAGTTTCATCACACAACCTACGATGTACCAGTTTCTCTGCTTGGTCCTGACTCTACACCTGGTTTCATCACACTACCTGTCAATGTACCGTTTCTCTGCTATGGATCCTGATCACTGGTTTCACAACACACACCTTTCGATGTACCTGTTTTACTCTGCCAATTTGCTTACAGGAATTGAGCTGAAAGTCACTCAAAGAGAATGTTATGCAGTATTCTTTGTAGTTGCGATAAAGCTTGTAGTAAATCGCTTCTCTTTTCACTAATTTGGATTAGAATGTGATTTGCAATCCGTCCATGGAAGTCGATTAATACATCAAGATCGCTGTCCATGCATTTCTGCGAAAAACAATAATCATTGAAGCGGAGTTCTTCATAGAGTTGTCCAATTACTATTGAGGCTCCTTGCTCAATTCATGAAGAAAGGAACTACATTACAATCGGTCAAAGGTGCGACTATAGCCAAATGCATTCACACACATTTACAACAGCGCATGTGACGTACAGCCCAAGAAGAACATTAAACTCGTCATATTATCATACTGTCCCTTTGAGTATCCCCCAGAATCCACAGGAGTTTCAGCTGTCCTTGAACGCCCAAGTCAGCTTTGCCTGAAAATCACGTTGGTCTGATCAGCGGGAAGGGCGCAACTCACCGGCAACACGTTCGATAGAAAGAATAGAGTGGCTGGCTGGCTCCTCTCTCTCTCTCTCCCTCTCCCTCTCTCTCCTCCCCCCCCCCCCTCTCTCTCCCTCTCTCTCTCTCTCTGTTCTCTCTCTCTCTCTTTCTCCCTCTCTCTCTCTCTCTCTCTCTCTCTCTCTCTCCCTCTCTCTCTCTCTGTCTCTCTCTTTCTCTCTCCCTCTCCCTCTCTCTCTCTCTCTTCTTGTGTGGCCACTCTATGTCACCATGCTGGAATGACCCGCCAATCTCACCAGTCGACCCACTACCACCGGTTAGCATGTAAGACTATAGGTACAGAAAGATTTTTTCCACGGATTATCGGTGAGTGAACTGTCTTCACCCGATGTTGAGCGGACGCTCACAGTCGAAGGATCAAATCCCTGAGTTTGGACGTTACCACCTACCCTGTCCAGTCTCCTCCACCCCCTTCCCCAACCTCTTCCCCCTTCTCCCTACCCTCCCCCCTCAAAGAAGGTAGAGAACAGATAAATGTCTGTTCAACCCCACTTGCTTCACCACCGAGTTTTTGGGCGAAAGTGGCCTAAAAGCCGCCTTTTCCTGTGGCGGAAGAGAGAGAGAGAGAGAGAGAATCACCGGCAGACAGACAGACAGACAGAGAAGAGAGAGACAGAGAGAGACAGACAGACAGACAGAGAGGCGGGCAGACAGACAGACACACACACACACACTCTCTTTCTCTCTCTCAATTAAATGACATAAAATCCGCACACTTCTTCTGACTAATTTCCACCTACAATACTTTGTACACGGGGCCGAAACCCGATCACATAATTTACGGCTCGCGCAGTTCCTAGCCTGTGCTGTGTAAACGAAACACACTCGGTTGGGTTGCACCACATTTGGAAAAGTCTAGATTGCCACTCGTCACATCAGATCGAGGCTGTCGACGTGGCACGACCGGGGCTGTCATTGTTACTGCACAAAGAAGGCTGTGTGTTTCGTCGGCGCTCTGTTGTGACCACTGTGTTTTAATTGTGTTATTTTAAAATGGCTAAAACTTTACTGAAGAACAGGTTTGTTATTCGAGGCCATAAGTTTTACTTTAACTGCATGTTAGAGTATTTGTTGAAAGAAGTTAGTTGAGTCAGTCAGTGAAGGCAAGCCAACTATTCACATGTCTGCCCGCACAGCGGTGTGTGCTAACACGTTCCTCGCTATACAGCGAGAGCCGCCTCTTTCTCTGTTCTTCATTGCGCTTAACTGGTAGTTGTCTTGAAAGTAGGCGAAACATTCAAGGAAATGAAACAAGATGTAGCTAGTTTTAATACGTGTTTGACTATTGATGAGATGGTTCCTTATCTAATAAATGGCGCCGCAATTGTTGAAAGTTGGCCGAAGCAAAACAAACCATCACGCGTTGATTGTTGGGAGCTGGCTTGGACAGCTAAAGCCATGTTTAAAAAACATGGCGTTCATTTCTTAAGGCGGAGGTAAACATCGGCTGATTCGTATTTGAAACATTTTTGCTGTTCCTCATAAGTAAAAATGTTCTCAGTTTGTATTAGACTTGATTGATTGTTAACTACAGATTCAGTGTTTATGTGGCAAGCTGATCTGTGTATTAAGATGTGTATACTTTTCTACTTTTCAAATTCTAACCAGTTCATTTGCCTTTAAGTGTGCCCTTATGCAACTGAATGGCGATTTCGAATGTTCTGGCAAACAAACTAGATAGGGTTAGGCGACCTTAGTACATCTACCAGTATGGAGAGGAGTAGTGTGTGGCCAGCACTATCTTCATATAAATGCTTCAAATAGGTTTTACAATGACGGATGTACTACAACCTACAAAACTATGTGTAACAGATAGGCGCGACCTCGTTCACACAGCGCACGGCAAGCGACCAAAAAATCAATAAAGCAGGAGAACTGGGCTTGCCAGGTGAGGGGTGGGGGTAGGGGGGGTGTATTCATTTCAGGTTGACAGCGCGCCAGTGTGTCGTAGCGAATGTTCTAGACTGTTACGTGTCACTCCCACTTTATGGCCGCCACGTTAGCAAGACTGGGTTGTATTGCCATATGAAGGTGTGTGGTGTAGTGAGAAGATATTTACGGGTTTTGTGCAGTTGGTTTTGTTTATATAATATTTTGATCATGGCAGAACAAAGACAGTGGGAAATTTCTAAGCTGACAATACTTGACGAGCATGTTGAGTACCATGCACAATTTGTTAGTGCTTTGGATGAGTTGAGAGCGGCAGGCCCTTCATATTCTCTCGCAAACTAAGAGAGATTGCTCGTTTGTTGAATCCATATGCTAAAAGGTTTTCTACAGTTGGTCTTTCTTTCATAGAAGTCTACTTTATGAGGAAGGATTTGTATTTAATGTTTTCAAGCAGTGAGGAGATTAGAAATTATTGGACTACTCCCGTACAAGAACCAATTCAACTCCAAACACACTCCTCTCAAAGTCCGCAGCAGTGAGAGAGAACCAGCGCTTCACCCTGAGCGGTCAAAGGTCACAGTGGCAAGCCGTTTCTTTAGCGCTCTAACCCTAGAGCAGTTAAAGGTTACAGTGGCAAGCCGTTTCTTTAGCGCTTTAACCCTGACGGTCAAAGGTCACAGTGGCAAGCCGTTTCTTCACTGACGTAAGATCTATTTTTAGATACCGCTCATGCAGGAGCGGTCGGGTTTTGTTTAGAGTTGACTGCCTTGAATTTCCACCAAGCACTTCATGACTTTGTATATATATTGCTGTGATTACTGGCTTCACTGCTTTGCTTCAACGTCCTGCTTCAACTTTTTTGGCTGGCCGCACACACACGCACGTCCCCCCACCCCCACCCCACGCACGCACGTCCCCCCACCCCCGCCCCACGCACGCACGTCCTCCAACCCCCCCACCCCACGCACGCACGTCCTCCCACCCCACCCCCCTGTGTACACACACACACACACTCCCACCCCCAAGTCACCCCAAGTTCTTAATTTTTTAATTAAGTTACTTCAAGTTCTTAATAAGTTCTTGATTAAGTTTTTAATTAAGTTCTTGATCAAGTTCTTAATAAGTTCTTGATTAAGTCATCCTTTAAGTACAACCAAGTTCTTATTAAGTTATCTTATAATTATTAAAAAATACAAGCTATAGTTTTTATCTTAAATAGTAGATGTCTAATATAGTACACACACGCCTCAAAAAAACGCGTCAATCGTTGAGGATGTCTTGCTCAGCGTTTTCTGCATAGATCTTAAGGAAGGTCTTGCATCCGAAGCAACCGCATTGATTACAATTCGGGTCTATGGAAATGTCTTTTATAGACTCTAGTCTTTATTTATTGACTTCATCATTTTATAATACGCCATGATCTATTTTATTAAAAAATTTAAAATATTAATTGCATTATAAATGGATCAAAATGATCTTTTGTTATTGGCGGTTTTGGCGTGCAGTTGTCTTTTTCTCTGCATTTAATGGTACAGATTTTTTTGATTGCTTTTGTTTCTGTTGCAATTGTGTATATATTTTATAGCCGCAATAACTGCCCCCAACAGCAGCAATGGCGCCAAAATGGCAACAGTTTTTAAGTTCAATATTCCATGAAGACTTTGGGGCCCTTGTATCACATGGAGTTTTTATAGCTGGCATTGAATCAACTAGTTCTGGCGTTGGCGGTGTTATGTTTTCATGATGAGGTATATATCTGTAACATTAATTTTTTTTGTCTGTTCCACTCTGCTAATTTTTTTCCTGCTTCAACACGCCCAGGATTTTTACTGGTTACTTTCTCCACCTGATTCAATGTTTTCTGATTCTGCTGATTTTCTGGCTTGGTTACTTTCTCCACCTGATTCTGGTTCTGATGATTTTCCAGCTCGTTCATTTTGAAGGGAAACAAAATCTATATAGATTAAAAGTTATTAATCCCATGATTGCTGGCGATAACAATGTTCCAAATCTGTAGTATAGATCACATCCTAGAGACTCTAATGACTTTGTTAAAACTGGATCTTGCGTTAATCATACGTAAGATCTTGTTCAGAATCAATGGGAGCAAATCTACTGACTAGTTTAGTGTACAAACTAAGAACCGTTTTGCCCCACACTTTTCACCATTCTAGACCCCAGCTGCGCTTCATACCTGTTATGATACTTTAAAATGTCTTGCGGCGACATCTGTTGAATCTGTTCAATGCTGAATTCAGTTCCGAGAACTGTTTTGTTTTTCCACATGCTGCCAAAGAATACAGCCTCTCCTTTTTGGGCATTATAGCTTGGTCATCAACTTGGTCATTCATAAGTTCAGGAAGGTTTTAGGCTGCCTTGTAGCTGTAGGAGATCATCACTGTTCATGTTTTTTATAAATTATAATTATTTTATTTTATAAAAATGAGCACCGAAAAACTGTTAACCAACCTTGTATACCATTCTGCTGTTATTGGAGGACTAAGTGTAGGATACTCAATGCTTGGTAAAAGCTTGTTAAAAATAAAAACCGGCAGATCTTGGCAAACTAGACTTTGAAGACTCAGCAAAGCTGATTGCTATCATTGCAGCTTCGTTTGCTACGAAGATTTTCTAGTTAAGCAAGGAATAATTCCAGACAATATAAATATGTAAGAAAAAAAATACATATATCAAAAATGGCTTCACTCGCAATAATGATAGGCGGCGCTGTGTGAATGCGCTTGCTTTTTAGCGGAAGTAATTTCGCATTAGTAAACTGGGGAATGACGGCGAGAGAAAAAGACATAACAAAGCTATGGAGCAACTAGCAGCTGCACAAGACGCCTATGAAAAGCAGAGACTTGAGCAGTTAGATTTTATTAATGACACACTGAAAAAACAGGGGCATGCAGCTTACAATTTAAAGATGTTGATCAAGCGATAAAACAATATTATCTAGTAACAGGCAAAACCGGTCCAGACATTGCCCCCGCCAAAATTCAGTGACTTTTATCAACCATCAGAAAAACAAAAGATGCAAGAAATCGCGTTTATTGCCTTTGTATGACCGTCGTGTAATTTTGTTGCACATAATATTGGCTGAATAAAAAATGAACAAAATCTATTATTCGCCCAAAGGATATTGGAAGGGTATCACAGCAATACAAAAGCTAAGCCAAGCGGCAGGAGTCAGTGAACAAACAGCAAAAGAATGGTTATCTAAACAAGCGATTTGGCAAATTTATTTACCTGCACCTAAACGAATACAGAGACCACACTTTGTTAATACAACTCCAAACGACACCCATCAAATGGATCTTCTATATTTACCCTCTGATAGGATTAGACGAAAAAGATTTAAGTACGCACTTACAGTCATTGACATAGCTTCAAATATAAAGATGCTGAAACCATTAACACAAAAGAGTGCTTCTGCTGTTGCTGTCGCTATACAGCTAATATACCAGCGAGGTCCTTTAACTTACCCTCGCATGATTCAAGTCGATGATGGAAAAGAATTTAAAAGGCCAAGTGAATCAATTATTGTTAAAACACAGAGTTACTATTAGAAAGGCATTCCGGGAGTTCACAGATCACAGGCTTTAGTTGAAAACTTTAACAAACAGTTATCTGAAAGACTTTTTTCCTACCAGTATCACAGAGAGCTTATTGACAATTCTCGTAACACAGAATGGGTTAGAAGACTGCCCTCAGTTTTGCGCGCAATGAATAATGAAGAATTTAAAGGCTAAAACCAGTACAAGCAATCAAAAGAAAAACAATAAATGTTGCTGAAGACTCCAGTACAACCGCAAACTATTACCATTTGGTTTAAAGGTAAGGTACCTTTATTTACCGGGGGAAGCAGAAGGGGACACTCGCATCAGGCACCGATCCAGTTTGGAGTGTTGACCCGTATGAAATAAAAAGAATTGTAAAGATGAATCCGCCCGTGTATTATTTACGAGAAACTGACACAACAAAACAACCAGCTCCTCAAAGATCTTTTGTGAAAGAAGAACTGCAGATAATTCCACCGGGCACAGTTTCCGCTTTAATTAATTTACGGTTCTCCAGTGCCCAATTGCATATGAAAACTCTGGATTAACAAACACCCGTTTTGTGTTTGTTCTATCTAATGACTTCTTTGTTACAACTGTTGTGTTGATCTCATGTAGATTAGATCGCAGTTTTTACGTTGTCATGATGAAAAGTCTTATTGCCAAACAATGCTTCTTTGTAGTTGTCATGTGATATGTTTGACTGCACAACGCTGCGAGATATTCCCTTTGCTTTCTTAATGATTTTCTCCTGGCTCGAAATACTGTACATTTTTGACCTTAACCCCACATACTCCTTGATCACCTTTCCAGATAATTCATCCTTCCTCTTTCCTAAAACCTTCTTATTAACGGATGAATGCAAAGGCGAATCTTTAGGGTAATCAGATGTATCATACCATCCTGCATGGCCTTTAGCTACTTCCATTTCCATGTCTTTATAAATATCTTCAGTAGGAATATCTATAACAAAACTATCTGTATCTGTGTAAAGTACTCTGGACTCAGGATACGAGGGCTTAAAGTAGTCATAAAGAAATTCTAACATCAAAAGCTTTGATAATTCTAAAACAGTAAACCCGATAAAAACAGGTTTGTCTAATTTAACTTTCTTTTTTTTCATCATTATGCCAAAAAGCTGATCATGAAATCTATCTAAAGTCCTGATAATTAGGTTTTGAAGTCAGCTAATTGCTTCATTCTCTCTGGTGACCAATCTGACATCTTTGCGCTTGTGCGGATTCTCCATAGTCTTTCCGAAACAGCTGTTGTTCATCAACTTGAAAAAGTCTTTTTCTGAAGCATCTGTGGATTTAGTTCTGAGGTCATGGTTCTTCATGATGTATGGTTTCATGAACTGTTCTTGATCGAAAGCAATTATACGATGGACAGCTGTTAACTTTAAACCATGTCTTAAATAAAATTGTAGAAGTCTGTAATGACAAGACATAATTTTTTTTGCCTCGAAGATTAGGCACAAGTTTAGGCGGTTCTCTTGGATCCATCTTTAGACTTTCTGCTGCTAATGGATAGTCATTATGCAGGTCCATGGAGTTCATGAGGATATTCTAAGTCAACTTCTAGAATGAAACCACGCTGTTGATCCAGCGTTAAATTGCCCAACCACTTTAATGCCTTTTGAATATTATTCGTACCTGTGTACATTTTAAAGTTGCGTAATGGAAGTGATTGCGCCATTGCCCAACCATACAGATTGTTTGCATCTAAATACATAAGATAGTTAGACCTTTTACTGGGATCATAATCGTCCAAGTATTTGTTGTTTGCTTTACAGTAATGATGCGACGCCATACTAATTCCTCCACGCAATCCGTTTTCAATCATCTGAATCATTGGTAGGTCAGACAATAAATCAATCTGTACTCCAGTAAACTTTAAGAAAGCGTCCCAGCTCATCCCGGGCGCAGAAATGTAATGCGCAGGATCCAAACTGTAATGTTTCATGCAGGTCTTTCTATAATTTTAAAAGACGTCCGCCAACAAACAAACATCTGCCATTAAATGGGGAGTCATGATATCTCCCTCTTTTTACACTCAAACTTTTCCCACGCATCTTGAGCATGCTGAAATCAGAGTCACGATGCCTTTCCTCTAAGACAGAAAGAACGCCCCCTTTTAGGAGGAAGTGTTCTTTCGTAAAACCCTTTTCCCAACGTTCATGTACTTAAGGGTAAACCCCTTTTTCTAACGAGAGTTGGGTCAAAAATTCCCCCTATTGGGCAGGATTTTAAAGGACTGCCACGACTCTAATGAACCCATCATGTGTTGCATAAGTCCAAAAAAAGACATGTTATTTAGTTAAACACATGTACTTTTCTGGACTGTGCATGCATGACCCCCAAAGGGGCATCGTTCTGTTTTTCATTATGGGGTGAGAGTCTTTAACCCCCAATTGTGAAAAAAAAGGAGTTTCCCCATGTCTTTGGATAAAATTTATTAAGATTGCTTTTTTACGCCGCTCCTCTAAATTTTCCGCAAATGTATCAGGTTTCCCTTTACGGGGGGTTTTACACTCTTGGGTTCTCTAAACCCAAAAATCCAACGTGAGTGGCTGAGTAAACGTTTTTGGGGCTTCAGGCGTCATCTATTTCAATAAATTAGTTTTTTAAAAAGCTTTACGCACTTCTCTGCTTTTTAAAAATGTTTTCTGCACATCTGGTCCTCATAAATTCTGGCTCTGAAAAAACGCCACCGACCTAACAAAAATAAGGCAAATGAACAAATCAATGATTTTCATAAGATTTTTTCGAAGTTTTTGTGGGTGGCCCTTCAAAAGGAACAATAAGCGACTCGAATCTGCGAAACTACTATGGAGAATTTTGCAACCGTTTCCAGTTTTTAAAACAAACTTTAGACCCTGGGGGGCGTAGTTGTTCTGTCTTACAGTCTACAAACTTTTACAATGTTTTTTATGTTCACTCGCGGCTTGCACAAGGGGAATTCTTGTTAAACATTTCTCAGAATTCTTGAAGTTAGTGTTTTTTGAAGTTTTGCCCAATAATCTGCTCATTGTGCTTAAATGTGAAATGGGGCACCCCTGCGGCAAAACATTAGGAGTAAGCCCACATGACTTTTACTGGTTCGCCTATTTTGGGACTGTTTTGGACATTTTAATTTGGCGCCAAATTTGTTTTCCCCATTTTATACATTAACATTTTTGGGTTGTTTTGTTCTTCAAACGAAAATTTGGTCTACACTAACAGGAAAGGAATTTTCCCCTTGAAGTAAGATCTTTGGTGTATTGCCGATATTTTTCACTTTTTCTGCGTGTTCGGGGACATGATGCAGCCTTGAAAGAACGCCCCCACAGAAACATTTTCTCTGAATTTTCTTTATGTTTAAAACTGCCCCTTTTTAAAACCACTCCCGAGGTACGGAATGTAAGCCTTGCCTACAATCGGTGCATACTTAGCCTGTTTTTAAATTTAAACTCTAAGACTTGCCCTCTGACCCAAACCCAAACCTTATTTTTTCTTCTTCCGGGGAGCGTCAAAATGTTAACATTCGTCTGCCCAAACCCCCTGTTAAGTCATTATGAAAAGAATGTCTGCTGTTTAGTTGGACCCAGATTCTAGATTTTCTTCATTTATTGTTTTATAGCGATTAAAAAGCTAACATTACTTTAACTGGGGTCTATTGTTAGTTTTTCCTGGAACTTTAGAAATACATGAACAACACTTTCCTGTACGTTTGTTGGGTAATGACTTCTAAATCAATATCATTTATGCTCTTAAAACGCTCTCTTCAAGCATTCCTTCAAAAAAATTCCTTGTCCTTCATATACTTTGCCCTGCGTCTTTCTTTTTTAACCAAAATATTTATTTAAAATTAAAAAAAAAAATACTTAATCAGCCCAAAATCAACGTCTTTTTGCCTTGGGCCATAAACTAAAATATAAACACCCTTTGGCTTGTTAATGTGGCGTTTAGAAAAGAGTTAAAGCTCGTTTTTCTTTTTTTTAAACTTCCTTTTTTATCTGCTCGGGGGCTGGCTGTTGAGAAAAACTTCCTCCGCCTTTCTTTTGAAGATCCAAAATTTTGTCTTTTTTAGTCATCAAACGGCCTTAAACGATTTTAAATTCTTCTCCGTGATGTTTGAGTCAACTGCGCTTTTTTTATTTTCATTTAAACAACTAATTTAGCTGTTATTTGTTGAACCATCTGTGTGCTTTGGGGTTTATTTTTTTTTTTGCTAGCACACCTACGCTAATGAACACGGCCCAGAGCTAAAGACAAACCCCCAGAGGGAAAGCGCGGGGGCCCCATGCCCTTTAAGGAAACCCAAAACTCGTTCCTGCTGAAGACACTTAAGCATGCTCCAGTATTAAAAATGTAACAGCATTAAAGGCAGCAGAATACCTTTGGTTTTGGTTTTGCTGTATTTTTTAAAGGCTTGCTCTAGTACTTCGCATTTGCGTAATGTTTTTTAATCTAAAGGGTTTTTTTGTTGGGGTTTCTATAACGCAGAATTTCCCCGCTATCTCTTCTTTTGGCGGCGCGGGCACATTTTGGAAAACCGAAAAGACATGCTTTTTTTAAAATAAAAAATAATTTTGATTGTATTCTTTTTAATCTGTTATTTTTAATATTCAGTGCGCCATTATTAAAAACAAATGTACATTAAGCGGTTTATCGGCTTCTTCTTCTTATCAATTTGAATGTTTATTACGTCTCTCACAGTTCTCCCGCTTCCATGCAACTGATTATCTCTGTTGACCTTAGGTCAATCATAAACCGTATTTTGTTGTTAAATAATCATCAAGCCTAACATTGTGAAGATGTAATCTTTAGACACAAGGCCAACTGTTGGATTTCTACACCTCCCGCCTCCAAACAGTTTTCTTATTTCATCAAAATGCTGATAAGGTTTAAGCCCGCTAGCGTAAATTTGGTTAGGACTACCCTCAATCGAACATTGTACTTTCGTTATTTTTGGATTAAAAAACTTTTCACTTCCTCTTTGAACGGTCTTCATCTTCACACAGCAATAAAATACCTTTAAGCGATCTTGCTGCGACACTAAAACTAAAATTCCATATAGTGCTGCCCTGCTTCTGGGATATGTTGTATGATGAATCACTCTTTCGTAATATATTGCTAATTTTGACTGATATTGAGCTCAATCAGCCTTGCTAAATTAGGGTTGCTAACAACGTCAAACTCTAACGAGATGTCAGAAATGCTGTACTTTGCTTCGGTGTCTGATGATCTGATAACGCGTTTGTATTCATTAAAGGTTAGTTCATATGACAATCTGTCCCTTTTAATGCTCCTTGAAAGTACGGTGCATGCGCTTTTAACAACTCAAAATCTAAGGGAATGGAAAAGCGATTTCCATACGCAAAATTTACAGCTGCATGCTTTTTGTTGTCTTTTAACATCTGCGGCGTCTATTCTGTGTTTTAGTCCATCTTCATTTTCGATTCCTTGAAACGCAAGATCAGCCCTTTCATTCTCGGTTAGCCATAGATCAGAATAGGTTAAAAATATGTCTGCATTGTGTAAAGAAAATACTTTTTGCCCCTAAATTTTACAAAAATTTTCTTAAAATTGCCCGCCCCAAAATTTCGGGACAATGCCCTGTTTGGGTCGTTTCTGATGCGAGTTCTTTTTTTAAAGTAAGTGTGCAGAGCCTGGCACAATCATTAATCCGCTCCTAGGTCCAAATTTGACAGTAAGAATTTTTTTCTGCATCAATAGTAGTGGATTATTTGGAACAGTAATATTCCGTTTATTTCCCTTCACGCCCAAAGGGTTCTTTCAGTCTTCTATGCGGGTCGGGAATCGAGCATATGCATGTAACTTTTTTTTATAAACAAAAAAAAAAATTAATTTTTAAAAAGAAACATGGCGGGGTTTGAAGATGAAGTTTATGAGTTTTGATCGTGGAGACGACTGAGTGTTTCCCCCTTGGGGCGGCATGCTGGGGGGCTCTCATTGCTGATGAATTAGAGAAATCGGGAGTAAATTACCAAAAGTGGGTTTAAAAATTAACAGAAAGTAAGGTCAGATATTATACCAAAGTTTGGTCAAAACCCCCCCGAATTTATAGACCAAATTTTTTGATTAAAAGATGACATTTGTTTGTAAAAACGATAAAGGAGAATTTGTTCAGTTACAAAAAAAAGACCCATAAAAAGTTTTTACCCGGGGGTTAATTGAAAGACTCATGTGAAAGACAAAAATCCCCTTGGCCTTGTTGGGCCCAAAAATTAAGGGCGGAGGCAGTTTCAAAAACTTCAAAACACACGGGCAAGAACCCGAAGAAAACCCAAATGCAAACATGGAATTTAAAAAAAATTAAATCAAACAGGGTTTTTAATAAATACAATAGAAGCGAAACCAGTTTTTCAGAAGAAAAAGCGTTAAAAAAAATTAATGTTCCCCTTGCTATGCGAGAATATTAGCCCCTTTATCGTACTTTAAAAACCCCGGGCGAAATTTAAAAAACAATTTTTCAAAATAGGGAACTAGATGGGCATATAAAAAGAGAAAAAGAAAAACTCGTTGAGGTGATGACGCCAACTTAGGGTAAAATTAAGGGAAAGTAACCCAAAGACTAAAGATCGAACAAAAAGATCAGCAAGACTGAAGTGACGACTACTAACCGGGCCAATTACGAACTCAAAATGATAGAATAAGGGAAAAATATCGAAAAAAAATTTTTTATGAAGACACAACACTAGCAGAAGAATACGAACATGTTTAGAGAGCAAGGTGTCCATTAGCAAGCGTTATAACAGCCTTAGGGGTTTGCTAAGTACACTGGGTGGCTATTACAGGGGGGGTGGTCAAAGTCAGTGCCTCCCCCTCGCCATCTCCTGTAAATCATGGGTAAAAAAAAGCTTGTCATCTTTCGAGTTTATTAAAAAAAAATTTCTGGTAAAGTATAGACTCTTTGCCGGTTATTGGGGTTCGTTAGCTGGCTTTTGTCTACTGCAAAAAGTAGTTGGCTTTATGGCCCAGCACTTATGGAATTAGTTCCTTTTAAAAGTTGGGTTAATTTTTAGAAGTAAAAAAACCAAATTTAAACTAGGCCCGTTAATCCCCAAAAACAAGCGCTGTCTTTCATATTTTATGGTCATCGCGAAACAGAGTCCGCGGCTTTGCTGAGCCTTCAATGATTTTGGGGGGTTTTGGCTTCGGGGATTTGGGTGATTTTTCTTGGGTGTTCTTTTTTTGTTTGTAATATTATGGGCCCGAATTTATTGTTTTTTTTTTCCCAACCCTTTTTCATTGCCTCTATAAGAATTTCATTATTTTGTTTATTATTGTTTCCTATTGGGTTCTGAGGTCAGAGGCAGCTTATAAACCGTGCCAACAGCAAAGTTACTTTCGATCTTGCTTTGCAAAACATGTTGGGACCTTTTTAATGCTTGAAGGTAAATCAACTGTAATTTGGCGTCCTCTAAAAAAATTGTAAGTATTGTTTTTGTGCGTAAAGCCAGTAGAAGGATCGTTAGCTCGTTTTTCCTGTGTTGCGGCCCAGCAAACACCAAACGTAAGTACAATAGGTCGTTTTTTCGTTCTTTTCCCGCTCTAGTTAGGGCCCTTTGAAATGTTAAAATAAATGTTGTCCATGTGTTTTATTTTTGCTGTAGGGACCCCCGGCAACAGTTTTGCCTGAAAAGAAAGTTTTGAAGGAGGATGCCAGTCATAGTTATACTTTCTGTGCGTGCCCCGAAAATAAAGGTCGCCTAGGCCATGATTATGATCCAACTTTTGTCTAAAGTCTGTCTTGATGTTAATATTGAATTCGTTACAGATTCTTTCAAAAGCCTTCATGTCTATTCTGTTGCTGAGTGGATTAAACGGTTTGTCATTTGGTAATGGCGCTTGCAGTTCAGTCAAAATACGTCTGAAGGTGTAATAAAAATGAAATCTGTACACTGACCTCACCAAAGGATCATGGTGATTTAAATGATCAGCATACGACACTCCACACCCAGTTGATGCGCAAAACACAGCAAAGTTTAACTGGTTCTGATAAAACTGCATCGGATGACTAAACCACGCTTTCTTGATGTGGTCGTTTTCAATAGGGGGTTAAGATAGCTCTTCAATGGAGTACTCACCTTTTTATGAAAAGAGGCAGTCTGGGTCCCGGAAATGTCAAAAGAAATCAGTTTTAAAATTTTAATGTTTTATGGCCCCCAAAAATATTTTCCACATTAATTTGAATCCTCAAAAATTGTTATTAAAAATTTTTGTAAAAAAACCCAACCAAGCCCCCCTTTTTTTAAAGGCCTGCTTATTGAAAAACGGGCCCAAGCAAAATGTTGCGCTTAAAAATTTTCTCAAACCCTATGGGGAAAAAATATAAAAAACCCAAAGGGAGGGAATTTTTAAAATTTTTAAATGGGCCTTGATTTTTTGCCATTTAACCCAAACCAATGGTTTTCCCCGGTTTTTTTTTAAAAAAAAAGGCTTGGAATTTTTAACATTTAACTCAAAAATTTTAAAATAAATTTTGACAAAATTTTTGTTAAAGGGCCAAAAAAAACCAGGAAAAGAAAAAAGTTACCCTTTTTTTTTAGGTTAAAAAAGTAAAAAAAAGGGGGGGGCTTTCAAGTTTTAACAAAAATATTTTTTAGTTAAAAACCCCAAGAAAAAACTAACATGAGGGGGAAAAAATCCCGCTCACCCTTCTTCCTTTTCTTTATTTCTTTTCATGTTGGTTGACCCTGCCTTTGAAAAACTTTTTTAAGGCCCCTCCCTGTTTTAAATCTTACCCAAAAAGGCAAGCGATTAAAATTATCAACCCCCAAAGTTTTTTAAAAAATTTTTTGTTTTTGGGGGGGATTTTTAAATACCTTTTAACTAAAAAAATTTTGGGCAGCCCAAAAAAAAAGCGTAATTATAGAAATTTGTTTTAAAAATTAAAATAAAAAGTTTCCAAAACTGGGGGGGGTTTTTTAACAAGCTTTTACCCCCTTTGGGGTTCCCAAACCTTAGAATTTAAAAAAATTATGCAAAGGTGGGAATTTTTTTAAACCAAAATTTTAAAAAATAAAATTTTATTTTTTAAAAACATTAACAAGTGTTTATAACCGCAAAGGGTTTGAGACAAAAAGGTTTTTAAATAAGCATTACCCCCAAAAGGAGAGGCTTAATTTTTCCCAGTTTAAAAAAAAATTTCCCCGGAAAACCTGACCTTCAAAATGGAAAAATTTTAAAAAACCCATAAAAAAGAATGGGAAAATTAAAATTGGGGGAAATTCAAAAGCCCAAAAATTACATATTTTTTAAAACCAAACAAAAAGGAAAAAGGTTCGGGAAAAAGCATTAACCTCGGGGGCCCTTTTACATTGTTTATCCGGGCCAAATATGGGAAAAAAATTTGAAATTTAAGCCCTAAAAAAAACAGTAAAACCCACCCGAAAAAAACAGGTTGAAAAAAAAGCCTTCACAAAAACATTTTTTCCCAACCGGGAAAAGAACCTTTCACCGGGGGGGGGGGGGGGGGGGGGGGGGGGGGGGGGGGGGGAAAAAAATTTAAAATTTCGGGCCTTAAAAAATGGGGTGGGGTTTTTTGGGTTTTAATGGGCCAAAAAAAAAAGGAAATTAAAAATCGGAAAACAAACTTAAAAATTTTAAAAGGGTTTGTTTTTGGCGGGTTTTAAAATTTTTGGGGAATATTAAGATAAAAACAAAAGCAACAAAAAAAATGACCCTTTAAAATAGAAAAAACCACAAAAACCCGAATTTAATTAACTTAAACCTTTAAAAAGGAAAAATATTTTTTAAAACTAAAATTTTTTTTTGACAGGAGTTTTATAAAAATGAAAAAAAAAAACTGGATTAAAAAACTTTCCTGTTTAATACTTTTTCAATTTAAACCTTTTAAAACAAAAACCCAAAACTTTCCTCAATAAATTTTTTGGGGGCGGGGTTTGGGGGAAAAAAAATTTTACCAATTTGATAAAAAAAAGTTTTATTTTAAATAAATTTAAACAAATTAAAAATTGGTTTTTTTGGGAAACAAATTTTTAAATTGAAAAGCATATTAAAAAGAATTTAAAGGGGCCAATGAAACAAAAATATTTAGTTACCCTGGGGAATTAACAATTGGGGAGTTGTGGGAACGGGTTTTTAAAAGATGTTTGGGAAACGAGAAAACAATTTAAAAAATTTGATTTAGTTCAACAAAAGAGACATGGGGTTACAAAAAAAAAAATTTTTAAAAAAAATTTTTTAAAAATTTTTTTTTTTTTTTTTAAATTTTTTTTTTTTAAAATTTTTTTTTTAAAAATTTTTTTTTTTTAAAATTTTTTTTTAAATTTTTTTTTTAAAACCTTTTTTTTTTGGGAAAAATTTTTTTTTTTGGGAACATTTTTTTTAAAATTTTTCCCCCAAGGAAAAAAAAAAAAAAAACCCTTCCCCTAAAAATTTTTTTTAAATTGGGAGAAAAGGTTTAATAAAGTTTTTTTTTGTTTTTTTTTAAAGTTTTTTTAATAAAATTTTAATGTAAAAAGAAATTAAAAAAAGGGGACTTTAAAAACTTTTTTTTTTAAACCCAAAAAAAATTCCCCTTTTGAATCCAATGTTAATAAAGCCCCCAAATGAAAAAAACCCCCCCTAAAAACCCCCCCCTTTTTGCCGTAATAAAACCTGTAAAAGGGAAACCCCCTTTTATTTTGTTTTTTAAAAAGGCCAACCCCCGCCCCCCAAACCCCCCCCATTTGTTCCTCCTTTGTAAAAACCCGGGGGCCCCCCCCCAAACCCCCCCAAAACCCCCAAAAAAAAACCCAAAAGGGGTCAAAACCCCCCCCAAAACCCCTTTTTCCCGGGGGCCACAAAAAGGGGTGAAAAAGCCCCCCCCCCCAAATTAAAAACCTGTAAACTCAATGTAAAAAACCCCCCGACCCCATAACCCCCCCCTTCCCTTCTAAAAATTACTGTAAAACCCACCGGCCCCACCCCCAAAATCCTAAACCCATAATAAAAGTAAACCCCCCCCCCCCAAATTTTCATTTTTTTTTCATAAAAATTTTTTAAAAAAGGGAAAAAACCCCCCCCCCATTTGTTTTTTGTAAAAAACCCCCCCCATTTTATTTATAACCCAAATTGTCAAACCCCCAAAAGGGGCCTTCCCCCCGGGGTTTACCCGCCCAAAAGGGGAAAACCCAAGGGGCCTAACCCCCCCCCCCCCGTTCCCCCCCCTCCCTCCCGTACATACAATTCAAACCCACGGCCTCACCCCCCCCCCTTAAACCCCCCCCCCTCCCCTTTCCCGAAACATAAAATGTCAAACCCACTGCCCACCCCACCCCCCCTTCACCCCCCCCCCCCCTCACCTCCAAACCTTTACAATGTCAAAACCCACTCCCCTCACCCCCCCCCTTCAACCCCCCCTCCCACCTGCCTTACATACAAGTCAAACCCACTGCCCCCCCACCCCCTTCCCCCCCCCCCTCCTCACCTGCCGTCCCTCCCAATTTCAAACCCACGGGCCTCACCCCCCCCCCCCTTCACCTCCCACATACAATGTCAAACCCACTGCCTCACCCCCCCCCCCCCCCCCCCCCCTTCCCCCCTCCCCTTTACATCAATGTCAAACCCCCTGCCTCACCCCACCCACCCCTTCACCTGCCGTCCATACAATGTAAAACCCACGGGCCTCACCCCCCCCCCCATTCACCTGCCGTACAAAAAAGAAAACCCCACTGCCTCACCCCCCCCCCCCCCCCTTTCACCTGCCGTACATACAATGAAAAACCCCACTCCCAAAACCCCCCCCCCCCCCTTTCCCAAACCCACTCACCCGCCTCACCTCCGGTAAAATTCCCAATGTCAAACCCACTCCTCCCCTCACCCCCCCTTCCCCTGCCGTACAAAAAATTGTAAAACCCCTGCCTCACCCCCCCCCCCCCCTTCCCCCTCCCGTACATAAAAATTTCAAACCCACGGGCCTTTCCCCCCCCCCCCCCCCCTTCACCTCCGTAAATAAAATGCAAACCCACTGCCTCACCCCCCCCCCCCCCCTTCCACCTCCGTACATACAATGAAAAAACCCACTGCCCCCCCCCCCCCCCCCCCCTTAAACCTCCGTAAATAAAAAGTCAAACCCACCGCCCCCCCCCCCCCCCCCCCCCTTCACCCCCCCCCCACCACCTGCCTACATACAATGTCAAACCCACTGCCTCACCCCCCCCCCTTCACCCCCGTACATACAAGGGTCAAACCCACTGCCTCCCCCCCCCCCCCCCCCTTCCCCTCTTAAATAAAAAGTCAAACCACCGCCCCCCCCCCGCCCCTCCCCTTTCCTCAAAAATGTAAACCCCACTGCCTCCCCCCCCCCCCCCCCCTTCCCAACCGCCGTAAATCCAATGTAAAACCCACCGCCCCGCCCCCCCTTCACCCCCCCCTCCCCCCCTACCTTTCAAAAAATTCAAACCCACCCCCCAAACCTTAAAACCCTCTCTTTCACCGCAGTACACAAAATTCAAAACCCATCCCTCCCCCCCCCCTTCCCCCCCCCCTCCTCACCTGCCGTACTTTAAAAAGTCAAACCCCATCCCCTCCCCCCCCCTTCCCCTTAAAACCCCCCCCCCCTCACCTGCCGAAACAAAAATGTCAAACCTACCCCCCCCCCCCCCCTTCCCCCCCCTCCTCACCCCCGTACATACAATGTCAAACCCACCCCCCCCCCCCCCCCTTCACCCCCCCCCTCACCTCCCGGGACATAAAAAGTAAAACCCCAAACCGCCCCCCCCCCCCCCCTTTCCCCCCCCTCCCCCCGGGGCCGGTAAAAACCCAAGCCCAAACCCCCCGCCCCCCCCCCCCCCTTTCACCCCCCCCTCACCTGCCGTACAACAATGTCAACCCCCCCCCTTCACCCCCCCCCCCCTCACCTGCCTCCCTTACAATGTCAAACCCCCCCCCCCCCCCCCCCCCCCCCTTCACCCCCCCCTAAACCCCCCGTACAAACAAAGCAAACCCACCGCCCCCCTTAAAACCCCCCTCCCCAAACCTTTAGCTTTAAAATTCCAAAACCCACCGGCCCCTCCCCCCCTTCCGACCAGCCGTACATACAATTCAAACCCACCCCCTCCTCACCTATCCACCAGCCGGACATACACTTTTCAAACACCGGGGAAATGATTGGGGACTTTGGGGTAAAAAGAAGAAGCGGACGGACAACCCGTTTAAAAAACCCAAAAACCGACAACAAAAAAAAACAAAAAGCAACAGGCGTTCTCGAAAAAAGGGGGCCCAAAACACTTTTTTTGGTGGGTGTGTGTTTTTGGGGTTGTTTTTTTTGGGGTGTGTATTTGTGTGGGGGAAATGTGTGCTTTTGGTGTGGTTTTTTGTGGGGTGTGTTTTGGTGGGGGTGTGTGTGGGTGGTGTTTGTTTTTTTTGGGGTGTGGTTGTGTGGTGTGTGGGGGTGGTGGGGTGGTGTGTGTGTGTGTGGGCTTTGAAAGGGTGTTGTGCGGGGGGTATGTTGGTGGGGCGTGTATGTTTGTGCGTGTATGTGCTTTAAATGTGTTTTGGCTTCGGGGCCGCGCGCGCCGCGCGCGCGCGCGGGGGGGTGTGTTTTGGGTTGTGTGTGTGGGTGTGTTTTGGGGTGTGTGTTGTGGTGTGTGTGGTTTGTTTGTTTTTTTTAAGTTTTACGTTTTTTCCGGGCGTTTTTTTAGACGATTATGATTTTTAAAAAATTTATAACATCAAAAAAGGGCCCTTTAAAAAAAAATTATAAAAATTTAAAACAAAAATTTAAAAAAAAACCTTAAATCATGGCCCTGAACAACAAAAAAATTTTTTTTGCTTAAAAAATACGGGAAAATCATACAAAATGCCCAAAAGGGACTGCGAAGAAAAATATTTTAAATACTTTACCAAAAAAAAATGTTTTGAATTTAAAGGGGTTTTAAAATCATCAACTGTGGATTATCGGTAACTAAAATTTTTGGTTTAAGAACTGCGCAAAGTGGGAAAATTTAAATGTAAAAAAGGGAAATGTCAAAAGTTTTTTCTCCACATATGCTTTTTGGGCAGTATCCCCAATTTACTTTTAATAAATTAAATTTAAGCCCTAAAACACAAACGGAAAATTTTTTTCCCTCGGAAAAAAAATTAAAACCAAAACATGCTGTAAGGGGTGGGGGCCATTTACATTATAACCCCCCAGGGGTTTTGGGTGTCTTTTTCTAAAAATTTAGAAACCTTTAAAACAAAGGAATATGAACGTTTTTCACAAGGGAATTTCTTGTACTGCACCTCCTCTAGTACTTTTGTGGGCCCATTCATTCCAAAAATACCACAATGTGATGGAACCCAAGAAATGTTAAAACTGGGAAATTTTTTTAATAAAAAAATTTATGAGATGATTAATTTCCAAATTTCTAGGGGCACATCTGTTCCCCAGAATTTAAGGAAATTTCAGGGAAAAAAACAGGGCTTAGAGGGCAACCCCCAAAAAAGGATTGGAAAATAACCCTAGGAAGATTTAAAAATTTTCGCAAAAGCCATGAAATGGCAACCAAATTCTGGGGGGTGAAAACAGAAAGACCTGCCCCAATATGAAACGATTTTTCTTTCTTTTTAGTCCCGGGATTTCAAAACCCAGCAAACCCCCCACATTGCCCAAAAAGAACCAACGGTATAAACCTTTTAAATGGTTAGAAAAAATTTGAAAAGAAAAAAAGAAAATCGAAAAGAAAAAAAACAAGAAGGGGGGGGTTACAAATCTTTTTTAGATCGTCCAATTTGGGAAAGGGGCAAAAACTGGGTCTGTTCATTTCCCAAAGGAAAGGGAAATTTGGGGATAAACGAAAGCTTACCTTTAAACTTTAGTTTTTAAAAACTAATCTACTGGAATATCTTAAGTAAAAAGTGGCTTTTTTGTCAAAATTTTTTGGCCCTTGCCTTTTTGGAAATTTGAAATCTATCTAAAACATTTTCATTTTCCCCTTACATTTTCAACCGCACGGGTTCTTTAAAAATGTACTTAGCTGAAGAAAAAGTTTTCGAAAATGTTCAAAGGGAGAACACCCCCAAACCTTCCCCATACGTACCCAAAAGTCGGAGTGTGGACAGGAAACCTTTCCCCAAAAATAAATTTTTAAAGCCTTAAGTCAATACTTTGTAATTTCCATAAGATAAATTTTGGAGCAAAAAAAAACTTCTTGGGCCGGGGAAGACCCTTGATAACCAAAGATGTTGGGAAAAAAGATCAAACTTTTTGGGTTTTTTACCCCAATTTTGTCTGCTTAAAAAATTTTTAAAACCAAAAAAAAAGGGTTTTTTGAGCCCTTTTTATAGACTGTTTTTTAATGTGAAAATTTTCCCCTGATAATTTTTGTGAAAATAGCCCCAAAAAATTTTTTTTATGTCTTTGAATTGTAGGGTCAAAACCCGTCGATAAAAAACCAAGGGAAACCTGGGGAGGGTCACCAGCACTAAATACCACATGTAGTTTTTTCAAAGATAAAAATAAACCCCTTCCTGGCCAGAAAGCACTTTTTCTTTTCTAAATTTAACTAAAAACAAATCGAAAATTTTTTTCCAGTTTTCTGTTTGAAAAAATACTTTTAATTTTTTCATCCAACCAAATACAAATGTCCAGCAAATTTTAAAAATCTTGGCAAATTTTTTATATCTTCCTTAGAAAGATCGATATATAATACTGAAAAAAAAAATCAATGTGGAAACCTTGGGGGAACCCCCCAATGTAAATCTCTCTGGAAAATCCCCATTTTCAACCCCTTTTTCAAAAGTTCAAAAGGAAAGAAAAAACTTTTCAAAACGAAAACCCTTCTCCCACAAAAAACCTGGGTCTTTTCATTTAAAAAAACAATTGAGCCGTGCCAAAACTTTTTACGAAAGGCCCCGTTTAAAATTTAAAAAATGTTTTCCACACGTTTTTCCTAAAGACAAATTGGCGTTTTAAAATTGGAGATAACTTTTAAACCCAAATGATCCGTTGTAGATCTTCCCCCACCCCAAACCCCGCTTGATGGACTGGGAAAAAACCCCTTTTTTTTTTAACACCCAATGTGAATTAGTCGGGGCATTAAATATCTTCTCCATTAACTACATTTGTGTGAAGAAAAGAGATTGGCCTGTAAATGTTGACATCTCTACAGGGGGGGGGGTGTGTGGTTTTGTTTGGTTTTGTGTTGGGGTGTGTGTGTGTGGGGGTTTAGAAAAAAGGGGAAAGACCGGGGATTGCTGCTATCAGAAAAAGACCACATGCTTTTTCACAGGGAAGGGGAAGAAGGTTAGAGGAACTGTATCAACCATAGGTAAGTCTACAGAACTGGCGAATCGCATAGCGCCCCCCCCCCCCCCCCCCCCCCGCCGGCCCCCTTCACGCACACACACACACACACACACACACACACACACACACACACACACACACACACACACGCATACACACACGCACGCACGCATGCAGCAGGGACGTTTATGTACATCCATATACATACGTGTATTGAGAGAGAGACAGACACACAGACAGACAGACAGACAGACATACAGACAGACAAGCAGACCGACTGACAGACAGTTTTAAACAACCCACTCACTGATTCACCTTCTTACAGTGTAAGATTCATTCTATGGTCCAACACAAACACGATAAAATGTTATCTTTGGAGGCCAGAGATCAGAACAACACATCTTCTCTATCGCCTCCTTTTTCCCACGCGTCTGAGGCTCCTGCACCAGCACCGTCATTGACCCCAAGGCGACAGTCCAGAGACTCCTGCACCAGCGCCGCCATTGACCCCAAGGCGACAGTCCAGAGACTCCTGTACCGCCATTGACCCCAAGGCGACAGTCCAGAGACCCCTGCACCAGCACCGCCATGGACCCCAAGGCGACAGTCCAGAGACTCCTGCACCAGCGCCGCCATTGACCCCAAGGCGACAGTCCAGAGACTCCTGTACCGCCATTGACCCCAAGGCGACAGTCCAGAGACCCCTGCACCAGCACCGCCATGGACCCCAAGGCGACAGTCCAGAGACTCCTGTACCGCCATGGACCCCAAGGCGACAGTCCAGAGACGAACTGCCAGATGGGTAAGCCTGGGGTGAGTTCCATACAACCTGCAAGATGGCTGATGCTGGCGGCGAGAGATGAGAGAGGTGAAGGGGAGCAAAGAAACGGGTTCAAGGCAGAAATTCAAAGTGACCACGTGACTACTCTTTCAAGCTCTTCTCGCTGTTAACGGGTCAGCGTTTTGATCGTTTTCTGTACCAATGACAGACCGTTACTAGTTTTCTGTACCAATGACAGACCGTTACTAGTTTTCTGTACCAATCAACAGACCGTTACTAGTTTTCTGTACCAATCTCAGACCGTTACTAGTTTTCTGTACCAATCACAGACCGTTACTAGTTTTCTGTACCAATGACAGACCGTTACTAGTTTTCTGTACCAATGACAGACCGTTACTAGTTTTCTGTACCAATCACAGACCGTTACTAGTTTTCTGTACCAATCACAGACCGTTACTAGTTTTTGTGCGCCAATCACAGGACGTAACAACTGTTGGCCATTTTGTTTTCTTCGCAGGTGAGACAGCCCCAAGACAGTCTAGAGAATTCTTGTTTTTGTTTTTTTCCCCTAGCCCCCATTGCCACTAGGGTGTGCTATGAAATGCTCACGCTCGCCAAGCAAGCGAGGATGTTCGCCGCCTGGTGTGTAGGAAACCCACAACAGGACTGCAGTCAGATGACAGTGTGAAGGACCTGTACTCCCTGCTTCAAGGGC
>CM031603.1:36989834-36997334 GCA_018398815.1 Conus ventricosus
ACAACTATCTGTATCATACAACAATGTAAACAGCATACAGACAATTTCATAAATCGCATCCCCTGTTCTTCAGTTATTCTTACTTAGCCAGGAAAGACAATATTCCACTATTCTGTTTGCATACTTATAACCTTAAGAGCAAATAAAACGTCCATAACTTGCCAGCATTCCTCGGTTGACCGTCAGTTTCTCTCATCCCACTGTGCGACTACGAGCTGAAGCTGCCAGACCGTTGTGTCCTCCCGATTGGCCAAATCCCAGTTGGGGGACACTGGCAACGTAGCTTGAGTCGCACCCTCACACCGAGTCCCCCGGACTCCACCGTACTTTGCCCTCTCCACGGAAAGGCTCCTGTCGGCCTCTCCCACAGGTCTTCTCTGGCTGCAAACACCCCACCGTTGTCTGGCAGCTCCCTGTCTCGGCTCCAACAGGCTGACACGTCTTGCTGTCGACCGTCCCCACAAGGGAGACAATTCTTCTCGTCGTCGGCTCCGAGGCTACAGCAACCTCCACTGTCTTACGTCCCCACCCAGGAGACAACAAGGCGACAGCTAACCTCTGCTTCACGCTGTATTTTCTTGAGCCCTCAGCAAGACGGGCGAGTTCACTTTCCCTTAAGTGAGTCACTCTCTTCCTGGTTTTCCAAGCACCTTATATTCATTCTCAAACAAGAGAGAACCCGAGTGTAACTGGCTCAACCAATGGAATCACTGGCACACACACATCACACGATTTGTACCAATAAATCCCCAAGTTATTTTTATTCCACCAATGGAATCACAAGTCACCTACACATACACACACACCACAGCTGCTAGCGCCAACAAAGACTTGGGCACCCAGTGGTTAATGCATAACCTCCTATTCAAACTCATGTTCGATTCCCCGAAGCTACCCATTGTAATAACAGCCTGGACTTCTCTACCAGCCAGGACTGAGGCTTCAAGTAGTTACTACCTCTATAGACAACAAGGCGCAAACCACTCAATAGGCCGAAGCCTTCCATTCATTCCTCAGAACAGGGACGACTGAATGGTCGCTGTACTCTGCCTGCAGGCTGACGGTCACCTACCCGTGACGGTCACCTGACACGATCGCCTTCCCTTCAGGCCCACTGGAGAACCCAGTGAATAGTCAGCCAGTGGTCGGACTGGACACTCCTCTACCCAGGACCGGCAGGTCGGCAACTCCTTGTCACTATCCCTCGGACATGCGAAACACTTCCCAGTAACTCTCCCTCCTTCAGTATGCGACTCGGGGTATTCCCCTCTGGTGATGCCTGAATTCGCACACTTGAAGAACCCAAGGACTTGCTCTCAACAACAACAAAACTACCCTTAATTTGCCTAAATGCTCGAGAACATTCGGCCGACTCATTACAACAACATAGTTCTTATTCATTGTTGTTTTGTTCACAAATAGTTCTTGTTCATTGTTGTTTTATTCACAAATAGTTCTTGCCCATTGTTGTTTTGTTCACAAACAGTTCTTGTTCATTGTTGTTTTGTTCACAAATAGTTCTTGCCCATTGTTGTTTTGTTCACATATAGCTCTTTTTCATTGTTGTTTTGTTCACAAATAGTTCTTATTCAGTGCTGTTTTGTTCACAAACATTTCTTGTTCATTGTTGTTTTGTTCACAAATAGCTACCGCTATTGCTCATTGTTGTTTTGTTCACAAATAGTTCTAGTTCATTGTTGTTTTCTTCACATATAGTTATTCATTGTTGCTTTGTTCACAAATAGTTCTTGTTCATTGTTGTTTTGTTCACAAATAGTTCTTGCTTATTGTTGTTTTGTTTACAAATAGTTCTTTTTCATTGTTGTTTTGTTCACAAATAGTTCTTATTCATTGTTTTGTTCACAAATAGTTCTTGTTCATTGTTGTTTTGTTCACAAATAGTTCTTGCTTATCGTTGTTTTGTTTACAAATAGTTCTTATTCATTGTTGTTTTGTTCACAAACAGTTCTTATTCATTGTTGTTTTGTTTTGTTTGCTTTTGTTCTTGTTTCGGAAAGCTTACTTTTTCTACACCATCCACTCCCGCTCCCCCCTCTCTCTCTCTCTCTCCTCCTCCTCCTCCATTCAGGTGCTTCTTTCCGTCAAATGGTGAAGTTGATGTTTTGAAATCTAACGTGTTCCCTCACATATTCCAGCATTGTCAATATTTTCTGCCGCTAATCTGCCCTAAAATTTGAAAAGGAAAAAGCTCTTGCACGGGAAGGGGGTACGAAAGCAAATCTGTCCACCCAACAAGCACACGGCTCTTTTTAACACGAAAGCCGTCTCTAGCACATATCTTAGTGTGTGTTTTTCGCGCCGGGAGGTGTCGCAAAAAGAAACGGCCCCTCTCGACGAATTCGAATCGAGCCGTCCCAACGTTTTTATGATCGCGTATGTTCAATGTTCATGTGCCGTTTGAACCGCTTGTTCACATCAAGCTGGACGTGCTTAGCCGCGTTCAGTTGGCGTTGAACGGTCAAAGAGTTGAAAGAGATGGCACGGGCGTGGTACGCAATCGATCCTACTGAAACAAACAAGCCAAGGGCGGCTGTGGTGATAGTGAGAAGATGGAGCGCACGGCCTTGAGTTGTGGCGTGATTGGATAAGGGGATCGTGGCTGCGCGTGCATGTGTCTGGGCGTTGCGGGGTCCAGGCGAGTTTGTTCTGACACAGGCCGACTTGACGCGTGTGGGACAGAGCGAGTTATTGACGTGACGTGTGCGGACAGAACGAGTTTGGTTTTTTTAAATTTTTTACGGGACTCCGTGCTACTTTGGGAAAATGAGGTCAGTTTTGGAGATGTGGACTGTATTTTGTGTTTTTAGTTTACTCGTATTTTGTCCAGTTCGTTTGCCTCACTCACACACACACACACGCACACACGCACGCACGCACGCACGCACACACACACACACACACACACACACACACACACACACACCACACACATCCACTCTCTCTCTCTCTCTCTCTCTCTCTTTCTTTCTTTCTTTCTCTCTCTCTCTCTCTCTCTCTCTCTCTCTCTCTCTCTCTCTCTGTGTTTCCCTCCATCCCTTCCTCCCGCCCTCCCTTTCTGCCCTACTCACGTCAAGTGAAATTATATTGTAAGCTTATTATTCATCGTGAATATTTGTGTATTCGTTGTCATTTAAGTGTTATTGATATGCAGTTTTATGTGATGTTTTCTCTTTATGTCTTCGCAGCTGTTTTGCTTTCTTTGAGGGCTGATTGAAAAGAAAAAGTCACCGACTTTGTGCTTATGCTTTCCCTCAACGAATAACCTCTCTCGCTCTCTCTCTCTCTCTCTTCTCTCTCTCTCTCTCATGAGTGGTAAAAATAGCAGCACAGAGGAGATTAATATAGCATGTTGAACACAAGTAGATACGGCTTCACGCTCTCCATCCGTAACATAGCAACACATTTTGAACGGCTAAACTGCTACGAGGCCGCGCCACGACGCATGCCTGATTGACACAACACACCTGACATCAGTACTGCCTGCAGGACGGTTCTGGTGACATCGAGAGCTCTTTGTGAACATGAACACCGACATCTGTTCCTACCAATCGCAATGAACGTCACAAAATTCGGTGACAGCGTCACCTGGTAGGCGTGTTTTTAATGGTACACATAAAGTCCCCATGGCCTGTCGGTCGTAGAGGCACTGATCTGTCAGTGACGGAAGGCGAAGACCATCTCTCTCCTTCCGCCGCCTTAAACCTGAACTGGACTGAATCAAGCACTCATTCCCTGCTGGGTGAACGGAGAGGATTTTCAAGCCGTGAAAATCCGACTCTACGAGTGGTTCGAACTCACAATCGTCAGCTCCGCAGGCACACGTTGTAACCACTTGGCCACCCGGCCCCTCAAAACTGGAAGAGGCGGGAGTGGGGTGGGGAGCAGAAAAAGAAAGAGACAGACAGACAGACAGACAGAAGGAGAGAGAGGGGAGAGGGAGGGAGAGAGAGAGGGAGGGAGAGGGAGAGACTGGCTATACTCGTCAGTTTTTCAATAGCAGTGCAGAAGAGAGCGGCACGTTTTCTGTCCCATCATGGCCATCATGTTTGATCATGTTTGAGCACTTCTGGTTTCTGTCCTATCAAGGCCTTCGTGTTTGATCATGTTTGAGCACTTCTGGTTTCTGTCCTATCAAGGCCTTCGTGTTTGAACACTTCTGGTTTGTATTCCATCTGAATCTTTTCCCATTGCTGGTAACTCTCTGAAAACTCTATGGAATTAGTCCACCCCTCAGAGAATGACGCTACGTATGACGTTTTTGAACACACACACACACACACACACACACACACACACTCACACTCACTCACTCACGTACACACACGCGCGCGCGCACGCACGCACGCACGCACGCACGCACGCACGCACACACACACACACACACACACACACACACACACACACACACACACACACACACTCACTCACTCACTCAGCGCACATGAAAACGAGTCACTTACAATGTTCACATAACCCAGCCAACGGCTTCATGGTTGTCACTTCCTAGGCTGCAAAGGGAAACAAAAAAAGCTAATGTCCTAAAAAAAAATATTAAAAAAAACCAATGAAGAGGCTTGTGGCGAAAGTCGTCCAACCGAAATGAGAAGAAAGAGCAAATCAATCCGATTTTCCCTTGAAGTCGAAGAATAAGGAATCTTCCTTCCTCCTCGTTCCCGACAGTTGTACAGCCCTCCAACCATTGCGCTCCAAACAGCACGCACGCTGCCCTGACATCGATAGTGGAGGAAATGTTTCCTCAGTTTAAAAAATAACTGGAATGAACTGGGACGTTTTATTTTCTCTCCCCATCGCGGTTAACTCGCTGACAATCTGCGGAAATTGTCAATCACTGAGAGGACGTCTCCATTTGTGGCGTTGTTGAAGATCAAACAAGATCAGGATGTTAAATGCCTTTCCGGTCTCTAGCTCAACAGAGGATCGATACTTTAAATCCCCTTCCGATCCGTAGTGGCCCAACGGCTGTCTTGTTTGTGGTGAAGATGACGTCGACTGTATAAGAACAGAAAGAACAGAGACTGAGTGAGAGAGAGACTTCCCCAGTAGTCTCCCTTCCTGCTTTCTCCTCCTTCCCCCTCCCTCCCCCCCCCCCCCCCTTTTTTTTTTTTCTTCCCGGACTCTCGACCCAACACCACGCACATACACACACTTCTTCAAACAAACACACACACACACACACACACACACACACACACACACACACACACACATACGTGCGCGCGCGCGCGCACACACACACACACACACACACACACACACACACACACACACACACACACACACACACACACTCCCTCCATTCCCTCTCCCTCCCACCCTCCCTCCCCCCTCTCTTTCTCTCTCTCTCTCTCTCTCTCTCTTTCTTCTCTCTCCTCTCTCTCTCTCTCTCCTCTCTCTCTCTCTCTCTCTCTCTCTTATTGTCCTGGTCGAAGCGATTTGCCCTTGGCTCTGGCTCTGTGTACCCTAATGTTCACTTCACCCAGTCTGTATCATTGAAATCCATTCCTTTCAATGAAATGCACATTTCGTGTTGTTGTTGTTGTTGTTGTTATTGTTTAATGAAACACACGCACCCTGACCAGCATCAGTCAGTATCACAAAGGTCCGCCACTGCAGTTTCTTTGACGTTCAAGGGCTGGGTTTGTTTTTCATAAGTCAGTTAATACTAATGACGACTATGATGTAAGTCAGTCAATACCAATGACAACTATGATGTAAGTCAGTTAATACTAATGACGATTATGATGTAAGTCAGTTAATGCCAATGACGACTATGATGTAAGGCAGTTAATATCAATGACGACTATGATGTAAGTCGGTTAATACCAGTGACGACTATGATGTAAGTCAGTTAATAGCAGTGACGACTATGATGTAAGTCAGTTAATACCAGTGACGACTATGATGTAAGTCAGTTAATACCAGTGACGACTATGATGTAAGTCAGTTAATACCAGTGACGACTATGATGTCAGTCAGTTAATACCAGTGACGACTATGATGTAAGGCAGTTAATAGCAGTGACGACTATGATGCAAGTCAGTTAATACCAGTGACGACTATGATGCAAGTCAGTTAATAGCAGTGACGACTATGATGTAAGTCAGTTAATAGCAGTGACGACTATGATGTAAGTCAGTTAATAGCAGTGACGACTATGATGTAAGTCCGTCAATACCAGTGACGACTATGATGTAAGTCAGTTAATACCAGTGACGACTATGATGTAAGTCCGTTAATACCAGTGACGACTATGATGCAAGTCAGTTAATACCAGTGACGACTATGATGTAAGTCAGTTAATACCAGTGACGACTATGATGTAAGGCAGTTAATAGCAGTGACGACTATGATGCAAGTCAGTTAATACCAGTGACGACTATGATGCAAGTCAGTTAATAGCAGTGACGACTATGATGTAAGTCAGTTAATACCAGTGACGACTATGATGTAAGTCAGTTAATACCAGTGACGACTATGATGTAAGGCAGTTAATACCAGTGACGACTATGATGTAAGGCAGTTAATACCAGTGACGACTATGATGTAAGTCAGTTAATACCAGTGACGACTATGATGTAAGGCAGTTAATAGCAGTGACGACTATGATTTCTGCAGTTCCCTCTGCCACCACCATTACAGCTACTGCTACTTCTGCTTCTTCTGTTACTTCTACTGCTACAACTACTACAACAACTATTACTACTACTTCTACTACTACTGTTGCTGATGTTACTGCTGCTGCTGTAGCAATAATTACAACCATTACTACTACTACTACTACCACTTCTACAACTACTACTACTACCACTACTACAACTACTACTACTACTTAAACTACTACTGCTGCTGCTGCTGCTACTACAACACTTACTACTACCGCCACTACTGCCACTACTTCTGCTACTACTACTTGAGCTGCTGCTGCTGCTGATGTCGTTCGAAGTGCAGTTTTTGCTTGCCCAAACGAAACAGTGAATGGATTTTGCTGAAGGCTTATGGAGGGGAAAACATAACTGTGAGAGGGAAGATGGAAGAGAGAGAGAGAGAGAGAGAGAGAGAGAGGGGCAGTGTTCATGTCGGCTGTTGGTGCTATCTGCAGTGTGGGTCGCGGGTTGCTTTGAAGTCCTCCCTTGAGACTGACAGTGGGTCATCGATCAGTGATGTCGCTGTGTTCAGTGATATCTGTGGCACACTTGACAAACTTGAGACCGCATCTGTCACACACACACACACACACACACACACACACACACACACACACACACACACACACACACACATACACACACACACTCACTCACACACACATACACACACACACACACACACACACACACACACACACACACACACACACACACACACACACACACACACGACGAAAAATTAGTTTCAGTTACAATGTTCACATAATCCAGCCAACTCTTTTATTGTTGTCAGGTTGCCCTAGAGAGCAAA
>CM031603.1:37002334-37009834 GCA_018398815.1 Conus ventricosus
ATGGCAAAATGTTACTCAACATGTGCACTGTTTTAAACCTGTGTATTTTGAATGGTACGTGTCAGGGTGACCTTCAAGGTCATTGCACGTACATATCGGATAATGGTAGCAGTGTAAATGATTATTTTTTAGTGTCGAATGATCTGTTCTCAATCATTTCTGATAGCAGTAGAATGAATGTGTCTGACAGGATCGAATCTGATCATTTGCCTTTAGAGTTATGTATTCATTTCCCTAAGAATAATAAGATATGTTCAAAAGATAATAGTAATGTTCAGGTTTTGGAAAAGTTTATATGGGACGAAGCCCACAGCAGTATGTTCATAGACAACATCTGTTCAAATGAAATGCAAATTCAGTTTGAAATGGCGATCACTTTGATTGATGAAAATATTAACGAGGCACTTGAGCTTTTTAATCATTGTATAAAAAGTGCAGCAGACTTCATGAAGAAACAGGTACACATTGGTAAGGGCGTGAAAGAGGACGACTGGTATGATAATGAATGTCGTGTGGCCAAAAGAACTGTACGCAATTTGTTGAACAAATTTAAGCGTACATTGTCTCCACCCGATCGCACTTCTTTATGTATAGCAAGGCGCGAATATAAACACTTGTTAAAGAGAAAAGAGAAGCAGTTCAATGACACTTTGCTCAATAATTTATTAACTTCGGTAAATAGTCAACAGGAATTCTGGAAATCTGTGCGTAAAATTTCCAAGACAAGAAGGCAGCCTTTGAATGATAATATTAGCATAAACGATTGGTATGTACATTTTAAAGAATTGTTAGAAAGAAAAGACAAATTTGATAATGATCTGATTCAGGGAGTAGATATTAGTAACCAACGTGCTTTTGGAAATCGTTTATAGTGCTATAAACAATGACGATTGTTGTGATGACGATGATGATGAATCCGACGATAGTGATAGTGAAAGTGATTTGAATCAGCCTATCTCAGCAGAAGAAATTTTGAGCGCTTTAAAGACACTTAAAAATCGCAAGGCGGCTGGACCTGATAAAATTATAGGGGAATTTATCAAAAATGCTTCCAAATCAACTAGTAATGGAATTTTTTGTTAAATTTTTCAATTCCCTGTTTAATAGAGGCATATACCCTGAAAGCTGGTGTGAATCAATTGTTTTTACCATTATATAAAAAGGGTGATGTTATGAATCCAAATAACTACAGAGGAATTTCGCTGTGTAATGTATGTAGTAAATTGTATAGTACAATTATTAATAAAAGACTTCAAGTTTGGGTTGAGGATAATAACATTACAGGCGAATTTCAAGCTGGATTTAAACAAAATCATTCCACAATAGACCATATGTTCACATTATTAGCTTTTGTTCAAAAACAGTTTTGTCTGAATCGTAAATTGTATGTTGCTTTCATCGATTTTGAGAAAGCCTTTGATTCTATTAATAGAACTAACTTTGGCCTATTTTGTTAAAAAACGGAATTCATGGAAAGATGTATAAATGTATTATGTGAATGTATGACCATGTAAAGGCAAGGGTGCGATGTGGTGCTGCTTTAAACAGATTATATCAACTGTACATCTGGTGTTAAGCAGGGTGATGTTTGCAGCCCAGTTTTGTTTTCTTTATTTATTAATGAGTTGACTTCCAAAGTCATAAGCTCTGGAAAGCATGGTGCCCATTTGTAAATGATGTTCTTGAAATATTCATTTTACTTCTTGCTGATGACGTTGCATTAATATCAGAGACTGTAATAGGCCTCCAAACTCAGTTGAATAGTTTGCAAAGGGCAGCTGATTCACTCCAGTTGAAAGTAAATATGAGTAAGAGTAACATAATTGTTTTCAGAAAAGGCGGTTATCTCGCTGCTAGAGAAAATGGACTACAATGCAATACATATGCCTGTTGTAAATGTATATAAGTACTTAGGGATATATTTCTCTACGAGATTAAGTTTCACTTTTGCATGTAAAGATATTGCTTGCAGAGCCAAAAACGCATTGCTATGTATTATGAAGAATATTGTCGATGCTTAACAATGAATCTCTTGCCTTGTTTTTGAAATTGTTTGATGCTAAAATCCTGCCTATGTTACAATATGGGGCTGAACTGTGGGGTCTTGATGCTGGAGCTGCACAATGCGAAAAGGTTCATTTATTTGCTTTAAAAAAGTTTTTAGGTGTCTCACCACAAACACCAAATGATCTTGTGTATGGTGAGACTGACAGATACCCCATATCATTGCACTCCACTGTTAAATGTGTCAAGTACTGGTTAAAACTAACTCAGATGGCTGAACGTAGATTGCCTCATAAAGCGTATAAAATGCTGTTAGAACTAGATAATAGAGGCAAGATGAACTGGGTGTCGCATGTTAGAATGAAATTATACGAATATGGTTTTGGGTATGTGTGGCTTAACCAAGGTGTCGGAGATATGAACAACTTTGTCCGTACGTTCAAAGAAGACTTATCGATTGTAGATGGCAAGACTGGAATTTCCATGTTCAAAATAGTAATAGGTTTAGTTTTTATAGAACATTTAATGATCTTCATTCTCTCCCAATGTACATGTCAATGCGTATGGACAGGCACCTGAAGTTTATAATGACTAAGTTTAGAACTGGAGTGTCTGATATTTTTGTTCATCATTATCGTTATAAACAAATCAATAACTCTGATCTGCTATGTCCATTATGTCGACAGTCAAGGGAAGATGAAGTGCATTTTGTATTAACCTGTCCAGAATTACAAGATTTAAGAGAAAGATTCATTCCACGGAAATTTTACACAAGACCTTGTCTGTTCAGGCTTGTCTTGTTAATGACATCTAAGAATGAAAGCATTGTAAAACAGTTTGCTGTTTATCTGTATAAAGCTTTCAAAAGGCGAAGCGTTTTTGTAATGTAATTATCATATTGAATCTGGTGATGCTGCTTTATTGTGTCTCATGTACATCCCCCTTCTGAGGGGCCAAGGCCTATAAGAATAAAACATCTGAATCTGAATCTGAATCTCTCTCTCTCTCTCTCTCTCTCTCTCTCTCTCTCTCTCTCTCTCTCTCTCTCTCTCTCTCTCTCCTCCATCCGTGCTCGCGAACGCGCGCGCACGCGCGCACACACACACACACAGAGAGAGAGAGAGAGAGAGAGAGAGAGAGAGAGAGAGAGAGAGAGAGAGAGAGAGGACACACAGAAATGTATGTATGCATTACACAACAGCCAAATTCAGACTGTCTTTCCCTCGTTCTTGCAGCGCACAAAGAAAGGAACGAAACAGAACAAACGTTACGGTAATGAAAGACAAGAAAGCCAGAAGTAACGAGCTTTGAGACATTAATGGTTCACCAGTGATTTATTTCTGTCGTTGCCGAGTCAGACTGAGGTATCAATCAGCTAATCAATGAATCGATGTGGCTGCCTTGAAATAATTTGCGACTGCAACTTTTTTTTTTTTTGTTTTTTTTTTTTAATGAGGATGGCTTTTGGCTGACATGATTGATTTTCTCCTGGCTGTCGGACAGTGGGGGAGAGGGTGGTGGGGAAGAGGTGGGGGCATGATGGAGGATCATGGGGATCGAGGGGGTGGGGGTGGGGGGTTGTAACTGAATCTCTTTGTCATTTTCTGTCTGAAGAACCCCATTAATTTAGGGCGCTGTGTGTGTGTGCGTGCGTATGTGTGTGTGTGTGTGTGTGTGTGTGTGTGTGTGTGTGTGTGTGTGCGTGCGTGCGTGCGTGCGTGCGTGCGTGCGTGCGTGCGTGCGTGCGTGCGTGCGTGCGTTGTGTGTGTGTGTGTGTGTGTGTGTGTGTGGTGTGTGTGTGCGCGCGCGCGTGCGCGTGCATTTGTGTTTGTGTGTGTGGTTTGTTTAGGGGGAGAGGGCAATGTGTTCTTTGTCTATCAACTCTATAAGTCCTCTCTGTCTGTCATTCTGTCATTTTGCCTGTCTGCCTGTCTGTCCGTCCGTCCGTCCGTCAGTCGTCCGTCCGTCCGTCCGTCCGTCCGTCCGTCTGTCTGTCTGTCTGTCTGTCTGTCTCTCTCTCTCTCTCTCTCTCTCCCTTTCTCTCTCTCCCTCCCTCCCTCCCTCTCACTCTCTCTCTCTCTCACTCACTCACTCACTCTCTCTCTCTCTCTCTCTCTCTCTCTCTCTCTCTCTCTCTCTGGGGGCACAAAGACATGTCTGTGATTGTGAGTGCCGTGGGTGCATGTATACACAGGTTCCAGGTGGGAAAAAAAACAACCTCGCACAATTGACATATTCCATCCGCGACCCACTTCTCCCCCGTCCGTAGCGGTCTCCTCCCCACCCCCCACCCCCACCCCCCACCCCCCACCAGTGGGGTCAGGAGGGTCCCCCTTGTCCATCCCGGCCGACATCGAGGCAAGTATAGAACGATTGAAAAGCGATTAGCCAGTGCGGGCAAGCGGAACAGTGAACAGCAGAAAGCTGTTAGCCTCTGCAACCCTTACCATGCCGCCTCTAGACTGCAGAAACCTGTCAGCCTCTGCAACCCTTACCATGCCGCTTCCAGACTGCAGAAACCTGTCAACCTCTGTAACCCTTACCATGCCGCTTCCAGACTGCAGAAACCTGTCAGCATCTGCAACCCTTACCGTGCCGCCTCTAGACTGCAGAAACCTGTCAGCCTCTGTAACCCTTACCATGCCGCCTCTAGACTGCAGAAACCTGTCAGCCTCTGTAACCCTTACCGTGCCGCCTCTAGACTGCAGAAACCTGTCAGCCTCTGTAACCCTTACCGTGCCGCTTCCAGACTGCAGAAACCTGTCAACCTCTGTAACCCTTACCGTGCCGCTTCCAGACTGCAGAAACCTGTCAACCTCTGTAACCCTTACCGTGCCGCTTCCAGACTGCAGAAACCTGTCAGCCTCTGTAACCCTTACCATGCCGCCTCTAGACTGCAGAAACCTGTCAGCCTCTGTAACCCTTACCGTGCCGCCTCTAGACTGCAGAAACCTGTCAGCCTCTGTAACCCTTACCGTGCCGCTTCCAGACTGCAGAAACCTGTCAACCTCTGTAACCCTTACCGTGCCGCTTCCAGACTGCAGAAACCTGTCAACCTCTGTAACCCTTACCGTGCCGCTTCCAGACTGCAGAAACCTGTCAGCCTCTGTAACCCTTACCATGCCGCCTCTAGACTGCAGAAACCTGTCAGCCTCTGCAACCCTTACCGTGCCGCCTCTAGACTGCAGAAACCTGTCAGCCTCTGCAACCCTCTCCCTGCGATCTCTTTCACTGCCGGTGCCAGGTCGTCGTTAGCGGTGATGGTGGGGATTGTCGTTTGGTTGTGTCTTTCTCTGTGACTGGGTCTCTCTCTCTCTCTCTCTCTCTCTCTCTCTCTCTCTCTCTCTCTCTCTCTCTCTCTCTCTCTCTCCTCTCTCTCTCTCTTAAAGTATCATGCTATCTTTCTCTCTTGGTACTGAGCTTTCTTTCTTTGTTTCTTTGTTTGTTTGTTTCTTTCTTTCTTTCTTTCTTTCTTTCTTCCTTCCTTCCTTCCTTTCTTCCTTCCTTCCTTCCTTCCTTCCTTCCTTTATTGTTTCTTTTTCTTGAATAGCGTCGTGCTTTCGAGCTTTTTTTTTCCTCTTCTTCTTTAGTATCAATTTCGTTCTTCTTTCCTTTCTTTCATTTTTTTTCCTTCATTATTTTTTTCTTTCTTTCTTGGCGTACAAGAAATGTCAGTGTCGTTCTTTTCTTTTTTTTTTGTTTTTTTTTTCTTTCCTTTGCATCTTTCTTTCTTTCTCAGTGTCCTGCTGTCTTTCTTTCTTGCTTTCTTCTGTTTAGTATCTTGCTGTAAGTTGTAAAATCTCCATTTTTATGGTCCTTCTTTCTTCTGTTTAGTATCTTGCTGTAAGTTGTAAAATCTCCATTTTTATGGTCCTTCTTTCTCAGAATCTTGCTTTTGTCGTGCCATTCTTTCTTTCTCGGTGTCATGCTTACATAGTATCTTGCTTGCTTATTTTTTCTCTCTTTTTTTTTAGTGTATTTCTTGCATTCCTAGTGCTTTGCTGTGTTTTTTCTGAACACTTTGTTTCTTTCTTAGTATCATATTTTGTTCAACTACTGTTCTTATTTTTCTCAGTATTTGGCTCGCTTTAACATTTACTATTTTCTCAATATTCTGCCTTCTTAGTATTTTGCTTTTTTTTTCGTTATCTTCCTTTCCTTTTTAGAGTGTTTCTTTCTTATTCATTGTTTTGTTTTCTCACGCTCTCGGAATTTTGGTGTCTTTCCACCTGTCTCAGCATCTTTGGGTTTTTTTTTTTTTTTTTTTTTTTTTTTTTTTTTTAGTATGTCTCTTTCCTTCTCAGTACCTTGCTTTCCTTTTTCTCGTAAACTTTTTTTTTTCCTGGTGTCTTGCTTATTCTGTAGTGTCTATTTATTCAGCATCATAGTTTCAGAGTATCTGTCTTTCTTTATTTCTTAGTATCTCGCATTCTTTTTAGCACCTTTCTTTCTTTCTTGATATTTTGCCCTTTTTTTCGAGTATCTTTCTATTTTCTTAGTATCTTTCTTTCGTTTGTTTTAGTATCTTTCTTACTTTCTTTGCACTTTGTGTGTGTGTGTGGGGGGGGGGGGGGTTATTTCTTTCTCAGCATCCTGTTTTCTTTTTAGTATCTTTCTTATTTTCTTAGCATTTTCTTTTTTGAATGCTTTCCATACATTTTGGATATCCTGCTTTCTTAGTATCTTGCTTTCGTTTAAAATTCCTTTCTTTGTTTTTTAGTATCTTGCTTTCTAAAATATCTTTCTTACTTTCTTAGCTTTTTTCTTCTTTTTTTTTTTTTTTTTTTTTTTTGGGGGGGGGGGGGGGGGGAGGGGAAATGCTTTCCATACTTTTTCGAGATCCTGCTTTCTCAGTATCTTGCTTTCGTTTTAAATTTCTTTCTTTGTTTCGTAGCATCTTGCTTTTTAAAATATCTTTCTTACTTTCTTAGCATTTTTTTTTTTTTTTTTTTAATGCTTTCCATACTTTTTCGAGATCCTGCTTTCTCAGTATCTTGCTTTCGTTTTAGATTTCTTTCTTTGTTTCGTAGTATCTTGCTTTTTTAGTCCTGTGCCCGAACTGTTATGCAAGCTAGTGCATGGGACAGACTCGGAAGATGTGTGGACGAAGTGCCGGCCTGGCCACGTGAAGGAGTGGGACATCCTAGACCTTCTCCGTGGTACAGCAGATGGAGTGAGATCAACGGCAGTTGGGAGCATCGTCGGTAGACGTTGTTTCCTTTATGAATGGAGGCAGGAGAAGGCAACTCCACTGTCCCCCACACTTCAAGCAGATCACAATTCATCGTCGGTGGACGTTCTTTCCTTTATGGATAGAGGAAGGAGAAGGCAACTCCACTGTCCCCCACACGACAAGCAGATCACAACTCATCGTCGGTGGACGTTGTTTCCTTTATGGATGGAGGCAGGAGAAGGCAACTCCACTGTCCCCCACACTCCAAGCAGATCACAATTCATCGGAGGAGGGGAGGTGTGCGTTTTGGGTGAGGGTGAGAT
>CM031603.1:37014834-37022334 GCA_018398815.1 Conus ventricosus
GACGACTGACTGACTGACTGTCTGATTTGCTCTTTCCTCTCTCACTCTCTCTGTCTGTCTGGTATCTGTGTTTCTCTCTCTCTCTCTCTCTCTCTCTCTCTCTCTGTCTCTCTCTCCTCTCTCTCTCTCTCTTCTCTCTCTCTCTCTCTCTCTCTCTCTCTCTCTTTCTGTCTGTTTCCTGTCTCCCTCTCCTTTTTCTCTGTCTCTCTCTGTCTGTCTCTCTGCCTCTGTCTCTCTGTCTCTTTCGCTCTCTCTCTCTCTCTCTCCTCTCTCTCTCTCTCCTCTCTCTCTCTCTCTCTCTCTCTCTCTCTCGCTCGTTCGCTTTCTCTCTGTCTCTGGTCTGTCTGTCTGTCTGTCTGTCTTGTCTCTCTCTCTCTCTCTCTCTCTCTCTCTCTCTCTCTCTCTCTCTCCTCTCTCTCTCTTTCTGTCTGTTTCTCTGTCTCCCTCTCTTTTTCTCTGTCTCTCTCTGTCTGTCTCTCTGCCTCTGTCTCTCTGTCTCTTTCGCTGTCTCTCTCTCTCTCTCTCTCTCTCTCTCTCTCTCTCTCTCTCTCTCTCTCGCTCGTTCGCTTTCTCTCTGTCTCTGTCTGTCTGTCTGTCTGTCTGTCTGTCTGTCTGTCTGTCTGTCTGTCTGTCTGTCAACTCGGGTGATGTCGATGGAGGAAGGACTAGCGCACAGCCCAAACACACTCACAGCTTGCTTACGATCTCATTCATATATCTGCATGCGTCACATCAAACCACTAGTAAAGTCTATAACTTTACTACACATGTTCATAGAACGAACCATCAATGCATATGGAATCAAACAAAATAAAACATTCTCTCTTCCTGAACTTCACAAAATCATTTATCTAAAACATCATTAACTAACCCGGGTATAAATAGATTTCTACTTTACCTGGCCAGGTGATCTAACTAATCACGAATCACTGTCTTTTCTTTTCTTTTTTTTTTCTTTTCACTGTCACTTTCACAAGCACGACAACAACTGCTGGCACTGGTCTTGGTCTGCTGGTGGCCTGGTCAGGTTAGACTGCTGGCACTGGCGTTGGTCTGTGGTTCTGCTTGACGAAGTAACGCTGCCAGGTATGAGGTCGAACCCCGGTTAAGGTGGAACAGTGACTATCAACATCGATCTGTTCTCCTTTCTTCCTTCCTGCATTAACGCATTGCACTCTCTCACTCTCTCTTCTAGTCTGCTCTATCAAATGGACATGGTTGCTTTTTTTCTCTTTTTTTTCTTTTCTTTCTTTCCTCTTCATTAGTTAGCAACTCTCTCTCTCCACATCTCTCCTCAGTCTTTCCTCTGCAGACTATCTCATGCTAATCTCTCAACTTGGTTCTCTTCTCTCCTCCCCTCATCTCTCTGCTTCTCTCTCGTCAGAGCCTACACAGAACCTCTTTCTCTCTCTCTGTCTCTCTTCGTTCTTTCCTCCTCTCTCTCACTCACACATTACTTTATTCCCTACCTATGTGTCCAAGGGTGAGTACCATTGGTCAGTATTTTACCGCCTCGTACCCGAAGTTATCTCCTCCTAATTCCATTGGCTATTCAAATCATGACAGTCACGCCTACACGCCTTACTCTCTGTGGTGGTCAATTGGTCATTAATTGATTAGCTTGATTTCACCCCACCACACACTACCTTCCCCACCCCCTTTCAAGCGACGTCGTAAATTGGCTAGATCAGTCTGGTCCAGACCTATTGAGACTCGTCTGACCAGACATCGAGGCGTTGGTCAGCTACTTAGTCTGTCTGGCTGGACAGTACCGTCTCCGTAGAGGATTAGGATTAGTCTACTCGCTGTGCCAAATTGGCTGGATGAGTCTGAGCCGGGCGTCGAGACTCGGTTGACCAGACATCGAGGCGTCGGTCAGCTACTTAGTCTGTCTGGGTGGACAGACCGTCTCCGTGGAGGATTAGGATTTTGGTTGTTTTTATTTTTGACCGTGACAATTTCCCCTTGCAAAAGACTATGCACCGCATTGTCTCAAAACAACGGTACAAAAAAAAGGACAACAACCGAATTTGCTGAACCACAGCTACACGTGCAAAGTTTGAAAAATACTTTACAACCACGGTTTATAATTATAAAATATATCATTAGTGAATGCCACTCCAATGAGTTATCATTGACGTGCGCTCTTGCGTTATTTCAACTCATTTTATAAACAACCTCTGTGCGCACTTATGCAATTCCCCTACCTGCGGATTTGCCATCTCTCCTCTTCACAATTCTTATGAAAAGCACAATATAATATGATCACGATCCATGACACTTCACTGAGGAATCTCCATCCTCACTTATTGCAAATAATGCATTACTACACAAGCGACTGTATGCTCCAAGCATAACTACATTTACATGAACAAATCTTACACAAAATATGAACCATAGCCAATGGGAATGAACCCATATCCAATCAACATAACTGTAATCAACACATATTATCAACAAAGCACCCCGGATATGACTGACTTCCTCTGAGTTGCAGCTTGCTAGACTACACGGCTTAAATAGTCAGCTCCGACATTCTGTCGACCGGGAATGTACTGCACTCGATACCTGTAGGGCTGCAATGCATTGCCCAACGCAGCACTCTGCTGTTTTTCAACTGCGCCTCCTGCAGGAATTTGAGTGGTTGATGATCAGTCTCTATCACGAAACTCTTTCCCATACAAGTATTTGTGGAACTTCTGCACGGCCCACACAACGGCTAAACACTCCTTCTCCACCGTTGCGTACCCTTCTTCACACTTTGTCAACTTCCTGCTAGCATACCTCACAGGGAACTCGACCCCTTCATGCTCCTGTAACAATACTGCACCTACTCCACCGCCTGATGCATCTGTCCGCAACAAAAATGGTTTGGACATATCTGGTAGCTTCAAGATGGGACGGGAACCTAGTCTTTCCAACACCGTCTGCAGTGCTTGCTCTGCAGCGTCTGACCACTCGACCACTGCGGTTTCCCTGCCTTGACCAAATCACTGAGAGGACTCGTGATTGCTGCGAAATTGGAACAAACTCCCTATAGAAACCATAAAACCTAGCAGACTCCTGACTTCTGTTTTGGTCTTTGGTCTCTCTGAATTCATCATCTTCTCCACCTTTCCTCTTTCCGGCTGCTTTGTGTCGCCTCCGACAACAAAACCTAGGAACTCCAGGCTTGGAAAACCAACCTGGCACTTTGTTGGTCTGGCTGTGAGATTGGCTTGTCTCAACCTCTCTAAACTGCTCTAGCTGCCTCATATGCTCCTCCCATGTCTCGGATGCTATCAGAATGTCATCCATGAAATTCACAACGCCTTCCAATCCCGTCAATAACTTCTCATCATCCGAGAGAAGACTGCAGGTGCGTTGACCATCCCAAAAGGAAGTACTCGCCACTGGTATAGCCCCATAGGAGTGGAGAATGCTGTGACTTCCTTTGAGTCCTCACTCAGGCTATCTGCCAGTAACCCTTGCTCAGATCTATCCTGGTGAAATACTGGCTCTTGCTTGTGGCGATCTGAGCGAACAGGTCTTCCATGTTCGGTATGACCTCTGCATCGACCTTGGTGACACTGTTCAGACGTCTATAGTCGACACAGAATCGATGCTCACCTGACTTTTTCCTCACTAAGACGACGGGTGCACTATACGATGATTTGGACGGTTCAATCACCCAAGGTCCAACATCTTTTCTACCTCCTCCTCGATCACTTGCTTGGTGGCATATGGGATCGGGTAGGCTTTCACATGTACGGGTTTTTGCGATGTTAACTCCACCGTACATGTCTCTAGAGTTGTCCTGCCTGGTTTATCAGTCAGGGACGCCCTATACTGTTCTAGGAGCCCCTAACTTCCTCCTGTCTCCTACTGTCTAGCCCTTCATACAGTGACACGTCCCTGTATGACTCTTCTCCTGGAAACTCAGGCAACAAAATCTCCCCTTCTTCTGCTGGGTCTCCTTCACCTCCATCAATGATTGCTGCTGCGCCTATGTGCTGAGTCTCACGCTGAATATATTTGCGGAGCAAATTTGCATGGAAAAGTTTTGATTTCCCATTCACATCGATTCGGTAGTCCTGATCTACCTTTTCAATGATGGTGAATGGTCCCTTCCAATGCATCAGCAGCTTGTTGTGATCCGTGGGAAGCAGTAACAGGACTTGATCTCCCACCTTGAGGAATTGCTTCCTCACCTTCCTGTCATATTGCTTCTTCTGAACGACCCTAGCCTCCTGCAAACTCTCCCTTGCGACCTTACATGTCTCCTCTAGCCTATTGCGTAGGTCCACCACATACTGATAAGTGGTTTTGACTCTTCTGACTCCTGTTCTCCGGACCACAGCTCTTTGAGAATGCACACTGGTCCCCGAACTGTCCGCCATACAGCAGCTCAAATGGCGAAAAGCCTGTGCTTTCCTGAGGGGCTTCCCTGTAGGCGAACAGTGCCGCTGGAATGTAGCGGTCCCAATCTGCTGGCCTTTCCTCACAGAGCTTCTTTAAGATGCCTTCAGCACACCATTGAATCTCTCACCAAGCCATTGCATTGTGGGTGTATGGGGTAGTGAGAAGCTGTGTGATCCCTAGCAGCCTGTTGACCTCCCTCATCACGCCTGAGGTGAACTGTGACCCCCTGTCACTGAGAATTTGTGCTGGCACCCCACGCGAGAAAAGATGTCTACCAGCCCTTCAGCGACCTGTTGCGTATCTACGCCTTTCAATGCAACTGCTTCTGGGTATCTGGTCGCGTAGTCCACGAGCGTCAACACATACCTGTGCCCGCCTTTGGAACCGGGCGCGATTGGGCCAATCAGGTCAACAGCCACCCTCCTGAATGGACGTGTCAATTAAAGGAGGCTGTTTAAGAGGCGCCTTCCTCTTCACCCCTCTTGTGGCTGACCTTTGACACACGTCACATGACATGCAGAAACGCTTGATGTCTGCCATTGCTCCTGGCCAATGAAAGTCATCGAAGATTCGGTCAGCTGTTTTGCTGGTGCCGAGATGACCCGCCATGAGCGACTCGTGACCCACTGACATGACAGTGTTCACGATAACATGCTGGTACCTCTAACTGAGTGGTCACCTTACCTGTCTTCCCCTTGGTGAACACTCGGTACAACAGCCCGCCTTTCACAAGAAATTCTGTCTCACCTCCTCTAACCTCCTGTTTCTCTCCACCTCTTGCCAACTCCCAAGACTTCACGAGCGAAGGGTCTTGTTCCTGCGCTGCCTAAACTCATCAGGCGACCATCTATGCCTGACTTCCTTGCTGGAACGACTAACGGTTTATCAACCTTTTCCCCTTCTTGCTCCGTGTTTGGAACTGCTGCCCCTGTAGCAGTCAACAAACTCAGGATCCCTGGATCCCTTGCACCTGGAATATTTCCAATGATCAAATCATGATGGGGTTTCTCCATCACCAACGCAGACAACTCGCCTGAGAAGTAAGGGGTACGTACTTCTATCTTAGCAACTGGAAACTCCCTCACAGTGCATCGATTAGAGTACAGGTCTGGATTTGCCCTGTCAAATCCCCTTTCTCGACCAGCGTTGTTCTAACTACACCACATGAACAAACCAGTGTCTCGTAACACTTTCACCCTCTGCTGGCCAATCCACCCTTCTTCCACTGGTAACGAACCACTCAGCCTAGTGCCTCCACCCTGACACTGACTGCTGTCCAGTGCTAGCCATAGGCCGCACTCCACCCTCTTCAGACTGAATCCCTTTTGGTTCCACTGCAGGTCGTTTCCCTGGCGACCCTTATCGACTTCTTGCAAGGCTGCTGCCTTCTGGAACCTCATGCGACAATCCCTCGCCACATGTCCCTTCTTGTGACAAATGAAACACCTAATGTCCCTTTGCCCTTCCTTCTGCCCCACCACTGGGTTTGCAGACTTTGCAGAAAACTCCCTAGTCTCCTTGCACTCTTCTCACCTGTGCCTAGCACCTGTTTCTCTGCACCTTAGTGCCCAAACGTGCCTCTCTATACACCTCTGCGAACTTCAACAACTCTCCCGCTGTCTCTGGCTGTCTCTCTTTCAAATGTATGGTTAACTCAGGGCCGCAACCTGACAAAATCTGTTCCTTCATAACCAGCTCTTTCAATTCAGCGAACTCCCTTTTCGTACCACTCAGCTCTAACCACTTCTCAAAATAGTGATCTAAACGTGCACCAAACTGAGTGTACGTCTCACCTGCTTGTAATTTAGCTGAACGAAATTTCTTCTGAACCCTCCTCTGTGAGGTCAAATCCTTTCATCAACGATTCCTTCACAGCGCCGAAATCAGACTGTTGTTCTGCTGGTAAACGCAGTGAAAATTTGTAATGCCTTACCCCTCAGTAACGCCGACAAAATGACTGCCCACTCTTCTGGAGGCCAACCCTGACTGGTCGCAAACGTTTCGAAACGACTGATGTATGCATCAATCGAATCGGTTCCTTCAGAGATTTGGGTAACTTTGGTCGGGGAGCGTAACTGCGCACAGAGTCACTGGAAACTGAACTCCCATCCTCGGTGGTCTCCTTTGTATTCTCACTTTCTCTAACTCTAATTGAACCTTTAATCTTTCCGTTTCCTGCTTCATTCTTTCTGTTTCCTGTGCTTCCTTATTCTTCTGTTTCCTGCTTCATTCTTTCTGTTTCCTGCGCTTCCCTTATTCTTTCTGTTTCCTGCTTCATTCTTTCTGTTTCCTGCGCTTCCCTTATTTTTCTGTTTCCTGCGTTTCCCTTATTCTTTCTGTTTCCTGCGCTTCTAACTGCGATACGGCGTCTTTCCGCTCGCTCAGCTCTTTCAATCTTTTGTTGGTTTTCAACGAATGCTCGCAACTCATCTCCCGAGTAACCTAGATCACGAGCGACGCTCACAAGTTGTTCAATAGGGGTGTTCTTTTCTTCCGCCATTGTATCTCTTTTTTTTTTTTTGAACAAGATTTTATAACTACGACAGCCAAACTCGTGGTTACCGACACGAGTGACGTAATAGCACAATCTATGAATGATAATATTAGCTTGGGACAACGTGGTTAGTTTTTATAAGACGCCCAGCGCCCTGACCCAACTATGAGAGCGAATTATAGGCAATCTGTGCGAAATAAGTACTCTGGGGCTGAAATGCCAAGCCTAGTATTAACTATCTTGGAAGCAATGCCAAGCCTAGTATTTAAACTATCTTGGGGACATACAGTAAGACAACACCTTGTCTTAGGATTACAACACTTGAATCCCACCCAGCTTCCTCTCTGAGAAGTTGAACAATTATAATAAATGGGCCAGAATATCCTGGCAGGCTCGCCAATAAATTGTCAACCTCGGGTGATATCGATGGAGGAAGGACTAGCGCACAGCCCAAACACACTCACAGCTTGCTTACGATCTCATTCATATATCATGCATGCGTCACATCAAACCACTAGTAAAGTCTATAACTTTACTACACATGTTCATAGAACGAACCATCAATGCATATGGAATCAAACAAATAAAACATTCTCTCTTTCCTG
>CM031603.1:37032334-37034834 GCA_018398815.1 Conus ventricosus
GTCCAATCGATGATCAAATGATTGAATTAAATGTTTCTTGGTTGATTTCAGCTGTTGGACTTATGAGTTATTATTGGGGAGTGATGAACTGTGTGGCCCTTAAATTCTTTTGAGTAGTATATATATTCATACACTTGTATGCACATATAGTCCTACTGACAGAGAGAGATAGAGAGAAAGCTTGAGAGAGATACAAACACTCACGGAACGTGGCTCGAAATGTACCCATTGAATCTGGTTGTGGATCTGTGGTTATAATCCGAAGAAAAGGAAAGATCCGGGATGCCTTCATCCAGATCATTACGATTTTTTCACTGAACATTGAGAACATGAAATTGATGTTTACGAACTGGTAATTTTGTGTTTACGTATGTATTTTCCTGGAATTTTAAAAGCTTTTCCAGCGATAAGAACGTCGGCGTTTATATTTTCCTTGTCCTATGACAAAAAATGACAAGAAAGGTAACTCTTTCAGTCTGTATCCACTATTACCTCCGTTAGCAGAAAGATAATAAACTTGTGTGGGCGGCGGACGGCGGTCTTCCAAGTACCCGTCTGGTTGGCTAGTTTATTTTCCTTTCTTTCTACCGTTGCAAGTAGTGAGCAACTTTCAGATTCAAAGCCCACACTGACCTCCAGTGACAGGGCAAACGGGAACATCCTTCACGGAGACGGGCAGATATCGTACACCGGGGGCCACGGGGGGACCCCAGTGGTACAGCACCTAGCTGGACAGTCAAAGGTTCCGGGTTCAAATCACACTGCCGCTCCTACATGAAAACTGGCCATCGTCATTGCCCTGTGGTCGTTCTGGTGGTGTCAGTGTCGTGTGGCTCTGCCGTCACCAGTGACTGTCTGTCATAGAGGGAAGAAAAGAGGGAGGGGGGGGGGGGGGGGGGGGCGGTGGAGGGGGTTGGAGGGAGGGAAGGGGGTGGAGGAGTGGGGGAGGGGTACATGTGGCATTGCACCGTCTTTTGTGTTGCGGTCGGTTACCTCTCCACTTACCTTTTTTTTCTTCTTTCCTTTAGCGGCATCCCAGGTATTCACCCGCGCAGCAGGTAGGTACACTCTGCTCTGATGCCAACAACGAGTGTGTGTGTGTGCGTGTGGGTGGGTGGGTGGGTGGGTGCGTGCGTGCGTGCGTGCGTGCGTGCGAGCGTGTGTGCGTGCGTGCGTGTGGTGTGTGTGTGTGTGTGTGTCAGAGGATGTGCGTGTTTATGTACGTACGTGTTAGTGTCTGCTTAGGTATATATGCATGCCGGTGTGGCTGTGTGCACATGAGTGTTGTGTGCTGCGCTTACAAGCGTGCGTGCATGGCATGCGTGCGTATGTGCGAGCGTACGTAAATATGTGTGTGTGCGTGCGTGTATCTGTGTGTGTGTGTGTGTGTGTGTGTGTGTGTGTGTGTGTGTGTGTGTGAATGAGTGAACGAGTGAGTGAATGGGTGAGTGAGTGGGTGATCGAGTGAGTGAGGGTGTGTGTACGTGCGCGCGATTCTGTGTGTGTGTGCGCGCGTGCTCGCGCGCATGTGTGTGTGTCCGTACATTTGTGTGTGTGTGTGTGTGTGTGTGTGTGTGTGTGTGTGTGTGTGTGTGTGTGTGTATGTGTGTGTGTGTTTGTGTGTTGTCCATGTTGTCCGTGTTGTCCATATTTGGGTGCCACTTCATGAACACGTGCTGTATTTGTGTGTGTGTGTGTGTTTGTGTGTGTATGTGTGTGTGTGTGTGTGTGTGTGTGTGTGTGTGTGTGTGTGTGTGTGTGTGTGTGTGGTGTGTGTGTATGTGTGTGTGTGTGTGTGTGTACAGGTGTGTACGCTTGTACCTATGCGTGCACTTTCCCACCAACACGTCCACGCATGTTTGTGTGTGCTGGCGCGAGTTAGCGCGTGCGCGCGTGTGCACTCTTCGCCCAGCCTATTGACTGTCCCGTTTGTTGGACTGGCACCGTGTCAGGCGGAGAGGGAGAGTGCAGCGGCAGCAGAGCAGCACTGATAAGCTGGCGTCTGTCGGCAACAGTGAGTGTTCTGCCGCTGGGGGCTCCGTGTCGACTGCCGAACGAGCGTCTTCATCTCTCCCAGAGCTCCCCAAAAGATACTGTCTCTGCTCTCTGGGCTGAAGAGGCTGGCAGCGGATTGTGTAGGCTACCTGCGCCGCTCCCCGCTCGGTTCAACAAAGGTGGCCAGCTTCCTGTGCAGTTCTCTTTCTGATAACTTTCTCGTGGCATTTCCTTTGCTGGAGTTGAGAGCTGTTCTTTATCGCCAGTCTATGTTGTGCTGTGTGGGGTGGGATGGGGCGAGTGAAGCGAATCTTGGCAGAACGAGTGGTGTGAAGTTGGTCCCTGGTTTTCAATGTCTGTGAAAGAGGATTGCTGGGGCGTGGCTTCGCCGTGAGTTGGGGCGGCGGTCTTCACACTCTTGTGGACAACACTGTTCTGACCTTTGGATGTAACTTTGTCTCCGCCTCGTTGACTGGTCAGTTTTTGGGGAAGGAAGTGTCGATGA
>CM031603.1:37037334-37039834 GCA_018398815.1 Conus ventricosus
TATAGCCGTTAGTAACGGCTATTCTGGTCAAATAAAACATTGGGCATCATCCGTGACCCATAATGAACATACCTACAAATTTCCAGAAAGATCGGCTCAGAAGTTTTGTCTGGAGTGAGTGGAATACATTTTGACCACGGACATACAGACAGCATTCCTTCGTTCCCCTTTTAAAGTACTCCCTGTTCTATAAGAACTGGGAGTACAAAAAGGGATAGCATATTTTCAGTTGAGGTCTTCAGGCCTGTATGTGTGTGTGTGTGTGTGCGTGTGTGTGGTGTGTGTGTGTGTGTGTGTGTGTACATTTGTGTGTGTGTGTGTGTAGATTTGCGTGTGTGTGAAAATGTGTGTGTGTGTGCATATATAAATACACATGATAAAACAATTCATATGTTCAGCTAGTTCCTCCACCCAGGACATATATATATATAGTGTCTGTTCAATGTGTGTGTTTCAGAGTGGGCGATAATAAGAAAAAAAAATTACATAGTAATAAAAAGAATACTGATAATAATAAAAGTAACGTAAACCAGACAGACAGACAGACAGACAGACAGCATTCCTTCGTTCCCATTGTAACGTACTCGCTGTTCTATAAGAACTGGGAGTACAAAAACAAATCCCCCACAATTGGCGGCTCGTATCACTTCAGTGGCATGGCCAGAACAAAAACATTCGGTGTAATCAACCTTCAGTTCCGTGGATCACAACAAGTGATGGTATTGTAACATGACGTGAACCAGTTTACTAACTGCTTACGTCATGTCTCTAGAAACTTCGTCACTCTTTCCTCGTGAAGGAGGTCCACAAAGAAACAGAAAAAAAAGACAGAAGATACAAAGAAGGAAAGAAGGAGAATTGTTTTTTTTTAAGAGAACGATCAGGATCCAATTTGGTAAAATCCACGGATTTGCCCCTGAATTCAAAGGATCTGTCCCAGAGCATCATGCCATCTTTCTACCACGTTTCTGTGTAGTTTTGACGTAATGTGGTACACAAGATACACTCACGAACAGACGCAGGCGTAAATATGACCTCTATGGCCAGGGTGACACTAATTGCAGAAACGACAAGATTGCAGGCGTGCAGCATTTCTGCATGGCTTGATGATGGCAGCAGCCTTAAAGCAGCATTCCAGAGCCGGGGTGAATGTGACTGGGAGGAGGAGATAAATTCAGATAATGCCAGTCGAGCGTCCATGCTTGATTCGCAGAAGAAGTGGGAGGAGTGCCCGCAATCACATCGATTACACAGGAGGGGAAAAAAACCGGCTTTGCCATCTTCGATCTCGTCATATCCACGTGCAGGTCTATTTCTGTCACAGTCTCTGCATCTGGGTGTTCCTCACGGAGTCTCTCTCTCTCTCTCTCTCTCTCTCTCTCTCTCTCTCTCTCTCTCTCTCTCTCTCTCATCCCTGCGCGCGAACTTGCTGACTATTGCGCGAACTTGCGCGCGCGCGCACACACACACACACACACACACACACACACACACACACACACACACACACACACACACACACACACGCACGCGCGCGCGCGTGATAGTATGAAAGCACATTCACTAATGGGCAGTGTGCACATGCATATGCGTGCAAGGATACAACATAACTTTGTACCAGCGTGCACTCTCGCCCCCGTAAACGCACACCACATTAATCTATCTGGGGTGTGTGTGTGTGTGGGGTGTGTGTGTGTGTGTGTGTGTGTGTGTGTGTGTGTGTGTGTGTGTATGAGCGCGCGCGTGCGCCTGGCCCTACTGTCTTCTATCTCCACAGCAAGGGCAATGCTACCCCAGTTCCAACACATCTCCTTAACAAAGAGACCGGTATTTACAGGAAAAGGGGGGCAAGAGAAAGAAGTCAAATCCACCGAGTTCACTGTATGCTTTAAAGTGACTCCCAAAGGGAGGTCATCTGCGTTGCGAGCTGTTTCGCTCTGTGAAGAGTTTGTCAGGCCTCCTATTGGACCCTGCTTACCTGCTGATGAGAAGCACTTCTATACGAACAGCCAGAAAGCTCCCCGATATTAGGTAGATCCTCCTGAACATAGGGACAGTGTCTCTAAGACGCTAACATGAAGACTTGTTGAAAACAAAAGGAAGACTTGATTATAATTTGTCAAAAATCATGCGTGTGTGTGTGTGTGTGTGTGTGTGTGTGTGTGTGTGTGTGTGTGTGTGTGTGTGTGTGTGTGTGTGCGCGTGCGTGCGTGCGTGCGTGCGTGCGTGCGTGCGTGCGTGCGTGAGTGTGTGTGTGTGTGTGTGTGTGTGTGTGTGTGTGTGGTGTGTGTGTGGTGTGTGTGTGTGTGTGTGTTGTTCGTGTGCGTGTACTTGTACACAGACGCGCCAGACGGCAGTAGCAAGCCTGATGAGATCATAAAGAAGCGAAACAGCCGTGGTGGCTGACCTGCTGACATCTCGTTCAGCGGCACAACACAGAAACACAGCACTCATTACAGAGAAAGTCTTCTCAGTTTCCCCTCTCCCACAGCGAGTTTGT
>CM031603.1:37044834-37049834 GCA_018398815.1 Conus ventricosus
TTCAGTCTCTTTCACACTGGCAGCGTTTTGCCGACAGACAGAGTCACAGCGTGACTGCCTGCTCTGCAGTTGTGTGCCAAAATCCACTGAGATGGTATGCCAAAATCCACTGAGATGGTATGCCAAAAGTCTGCTGCAATGATGTGCCAACGTCTGCTGCAATGGTGTGCCAAAAGTCTGCTGCAATGGTGTGCCAAAAGTCTGCTGCAATGGTGTGCCAACGTCTGCTGCAATGGTGTGCCAAAAGTCTGCTGCAATGGTGTGCCAAAAGTCTGCTGCAATGATGTGCCAACGTCTGCTGCAATGGTATGACAAAAGTCTGCTGCAATGGTGTGCCAAAAGTCTGCTGCAATGATGTGCCAACGTCTGCTGCAATGGTATGACAAAAGTCTGCTGCAATGGTGTGCCAAAAGTCTGCTGCAATGATGTGCCAACGTCTGCTGCAATGGTGTGCCAAAAGTCTGCTGCAATGGTTTGCCAAAAGTCTGCCTCAGTGGTGTGCCAAAAGTCTGCTGCAATGGTTTGCCAAAAGTCTGCCTCAGTGGTGTGCCAAAAGTCTGCTGCAATGGTTTGCCAAAAGTCTGCTGCAATGGTGTGCCAAAAGTCTGCTGCAATGGTGTGCCAAAAGTCTGCTGCAATGGTTTGCCAAAAATCTGCCTCAGTGGTGTGCCAAAAGTCTGCTGCAATGGTTTGCCAAAAGTCTGCCTCAGTGGTGTGCCAAAAGTCTGCTGCAATGGTTTGCCAAAAGTCTGCCTCAGTGGTGTGCCAAAAGTCTGCTACAATGATGTGCCAGGAGTCTGCTGGAATGGCTTGCCAAAAGCTGCTACAATGGTGTGCCAAAAGCTGCTACAATAGTGTGCCAAAAGCTGCTACAATGGTGTGCCAAAAGCTGCTACAATGGTGTGCCAAAAGCTGCTACAATGGTGTGCCAAAAGCTGCTACAATGGTGTGCCAAAAGCTGTTACAATGGTGTGCCAAAAGCTGCTACAGTGGTGTGCCAAAAGCTGCTACAATGGTGTGCCAAAAGCTGCTACAATGGTGTGCCAAAAGCTGTTACAATTGTGTGCCAAAAGCTGTTACAATGGTGTGCCAAAAGCTGCTACAGTGGTGTGCCAAAAGCTGCTACAATGGTGTGCCAAAAGCTGCTACAATGGTGTGCCGGCAATGGTGCTGTTGGTCCTGGCCACTTCGTTGGCACTTTGGCAGCTGGGACTGGTTTACTTGATGTGGGAACTGAACCTGCACCTTTGGACAAGAGTCTGACGCCTGGCACACCACACCCTCCAGACCCAGTTGATGTCTGTCTGTTCAAGTGACTCTGTTGATCACGGGCTTACTTTACGTAAGTTAATTAATAGAATCAACGATTTTCAGCAACATGAAAGTGTGCATAACATCGCCAGAAATAGCATGAGCTGATACCTGTATGAATTGTCACACTTCCTGAGTAACTCTTTCGTTTGTGTTGATATAAAATTACAGTGTAAACAGATTTTAAAAGAGAACAGATCATGTGATCCAGTGTAAAGTGCTACATGGCGCGAGTAAATCTCTCTCTCTCTCTCTCTCTCTCTCTCTCTCTCTCTCTCTCTCTCTCTCTCTCTCTCTCTCTCTCTCTCTAACGAGCACATCCCTTTGGCTTGATCGGAAACTTTGTATTTGCAAAGCGTCGTGCCCCAGCAATTGTATGACAACACTGGGAGTCATGGCACACATATTGCCATTATCTTCGTTGACCTGGTAACAAACTAGTTTACTAATCTCAGATCTGGTGAGGAGAGAAAGGGGGGGAGGGGGAGGGGAGATGAAGTGGGGGGAACAATGTCCTTGAAACAACGATTTGAAAGAGGTCATGAATTGAAAATAAATAGCACTTACAAAAATGTCAGATAAAGCCCTGGGGAAGATGAAAGTATTTCTCTCTCTCTCTCTCTCTCTCTTCTCTCTCTCTCTCTCTCTCTCTGTCTCTGTCTGTCTGTCTGTCTGTCTGTCTGTCTCTCTCTCTCTCTCTCTCTCTCTCTCTCTCTCTCTCTCTCTCTCTCTTCATGTAATTTCCCAATCACAAAAGAATCCCTGATGTTAACATGCTGCTGTAAACCAGGTCAAACGCCTTCATGAAGACAGCAAAATTAAATAGAGTTTTACATTTTTTTTAAGAGTATTTTTTTCTACCCTACAGTACATTTTGTTTAGGAAGTTTCATGATCTGACTCGTTCAAGTGTATACCTTTTTGTGTTAAAATCCCATTTGAGTTTGATCATCCTGAAAAGGCCCTTTGAGGCTGGGATATAACCAAAACAACTTCAAACTACCTCCTGAATCTGTCTGGCTCCTCAACAATTCGTTCTTCTCTTTCGGTCCAGTTTATAAGTCTTTTATTCAAGATGCTGCTTTAGATCTAACATGCTACTATACTGGATAGTTACGTCACGATAGACAATAGTGGTCAGTTTATTTATGTCTCCTTTTTGATGTAGGCTAATGGTGTTCTCATAGATTTTGACCACGGAGCTGGAAATGTCCCCGACTCGGAAGTTTGTTGAGAGAGAGAGAGAGAGAGAGAGAGAGAGAGAGAGAGAGAGAGAGAGAAGAGAGTATAACTGAAATTCGATGACAAAGTCTTTGCATGTTTTAACATTTCATTTATTATCCCGTCTGGGTCAGCGCGCTTACAACTTTTCGATCGTTTAGAGAGGACAACTTTGTTTAAAGAATGACTGGAAATCCGATAAACAAAGTATTTGCAAGTTTTAGCATTTCATATACGAATCCGTCTGGGTCTGCGAATCTGCACCTTTTTCATTGTTTAGACTGGATAAGATGTTTTAAAAAACTCGCTTGAAAGTCCGTAACCAATTCTATCTGGGCTTATTCCTTTTGCCATTCTTTTAACCGTATGTTTGGCTGTTTGAGATTGAGTCACTGGACGAAAGTTTTTGTGCATTTTCATTATCTGACTCGGTATCTCAAGCTGTATGTTTATTTGGTTTAAGTAAATAAATTAAGGACACCATCAAAAAGGCTTGTCACTGTTTCATCGAAATTTGATTAAAAAGAGAGAGAGAGAGAGAGAGAGAGAGAGAGAGAGAGAGAGAGAGAGAGAGAGAGAGAGAGAGAGAGAGAGAGAGAGAGTATTGTCATTACCTAGAAAAGACTATACGAAAAACATTTTAACAATTATCATAACTACAAAATTACCGGTCTGATTTGAAGTACAAGACTAAAGTACAAAGAGTGGGACTGATATAAGAACGGGAATTAAATTTCTGCAAACGGTCTTCACACAACACTGCCAGAAACATCGTATGAAACAGAATAAAATGAAACCCCACATCATCTAGGGGAAACAGTACAGACGCCGGCGACATTAGTGATCGTCTTGTGTTCATTTGTCTCAGAACATGGATTTGATGTTGCGTTCTTCTTCTTCTTCTTCTTCTTCTTCTTCTTCTTCTTCTTCTTCTTCTTCTTCTTCTTCTTCTTCTCCTCCTCCTCCTCCTCCCTCCTCCTCCTTCTTCTTCTTCTTCTTCTTCTTCTTCTTCTTCTTTTTTTCTTCTTCTTTTTCTTTTTCTTCTTCTTCTTCTTCTTCTTCTTCTTCTTCTTCTTCTGTCCCTCTGGAAAGAGAGACAGAGACAGAGAGACAGAGACAGAGAGACAGAAACAAAGAGACAGAGAGAGCAAAAGAAGGAAGCGGAACAGATTTGACTGTGGCACAGCGGTAGTCTCACGGACGTTGGCCCAGAGGTAGTGAGTTCAATCTCCATCACTGCCATTACGTCCTTGTCTGAACTGTTGTCTCCGGCCTACTCCTGCGCCCAGATAATGAATGTACCGGGGGCTGTGATGGAGAGGGAGCACGTCACCGAGTTTCTTCTAGGTAATGGATGTGTCTGAGTGTTTGGCTCCCATTTCCTGACCAACGCTGCAGGTGTCTGTATCTCTCGGGTCTGGTTGACGCTCGGATGTCTTTTGAAAGGAAACGCTGAGTACAACCCTGTCACAAAGTTCCGAACCCAGACTTAACTTCTAACATCGTCTTCATCATCCTCTTCGATCATCAAAAAAGGGAGAGAAAAAAAATGTGTCTGGCGTTCTGTGGCCCTTGATGCCCTGCCCATTCAGTGACCTGGGTATCTATCTCCTCCCCGTATTCAGCATGTCTATGTCCAGTTCGTATCTTCTTCTTCTTCTTCTTCTTCTTCTTCTTCTTCTTCTTCTTCTGCGTACGCAGGCTGGTACTCTTGCGGACACTTCCTATATGGACAGACAAGTACTGATCCCATCTACACAACAAAGGGAGTGGAGTTTTGTGTGTATGACCGTTTTTTATCCCGCCATTAAGGCGGCCATATTCCATCTTCGGGGAACATCGAGTCCGTATGGAAGTCTCCAGTATCGGTAAGTGTATTGGGATTGTCTACGGACAGACGTCGTGGCGCCCCCTATGGAGGGATACGAACACTCACGCTGGTTCCGCGTCTGAGCAATAATTGTCAAAAGGGGGATAGTAGTTGAAGAGGGAGGGGGTGCTGGGGGCTGCTATGCTGGGTGAGAACAGGCCCCACTGAACATCCCCGAAGTGACTCAGCTGCGGTGCAGTGTCTCCTCCGGTGAGTGAGGTGACATGATCTGATGTAGGTCGCTGCTTGTGGACTGCTGGGGCTGAGACCTGGACAAGACGAGCTGGGTGAGGCTGTGCAGGGTGGAGCCGGAATGAACGATTGGTGGGGGGGGGGGGGGGGGGGGGGCACTGAGAGGCTGCCGCAGACTTTGCACACAGCAAGGAGACACAGATGGTCAGAGTCTGTTCATCCACGGTGTCCAGGTCTTCAGTGTCGGTCAGAGTGAAATCCTGTCTGCAGAATGTGTCCCTTCGGCTGCTCCACTGCCTTGACTACACACACAGTGAGGTGAATGAGTCACTGATGAATGACTGAACACTTCGTGAGACTGTCAGTGACCTGGTGAATGACTGAACACTTCGTGAGACTGTCAGTGA
>CM031603.1:37062334-37084834 GCA_018398815.1 Conus ventricosus
ATAAAACAAACTCAACTGCATGGGTATATATACAGTGATTCCCCTATGCTCAAGACATCACTTCAATCAACATCTCTACATGGATAATGTACCATTAAAACACTAAATCAGTCAGATAGTCCATGATTCACTACAGTCGTAAATGGCTACATATAAATCAAGATCTCTATCTATAACGTTAGCTATCAGCATGTCCATACATGTTAATTAATCTATTCCATTCTCTTCTAATATAGCACAACATAATTGGCACAAGATCACAAATTCAGGTTGTGTGGCCAAGCCTCTAAACTAATCATAATCAAATCAGGCGTGTGCCACAATCAACAAAGACATCATTCAAATTCAGGCGTGTGCCTCCTACCGACTCAGAACTCATTATCTCAAATTCTGGCGTGTCGGAACCATAGCTGAATCACACGGTCTCACACCTAATTATGCAGATCTAACTTTTTTCCTGATTTCAAAATTCCATGGACTTTTCCACACTTTACCGAGAGGTGACATATAACTATGACAAACATATCATCCAGTAAAAATCATAACACGTGAGCATGTACTCATCCCGCCCCATAAGGGAAAAATGAACAAAAGCAACATAAATCAAAACCTGAAATATAACTCATAAACATAGGCTCAAGCCCCGCACTATACTGGGCAATCAAATCATGTCTCAATGGCCAGACTACATCATTTCACTCAGTAGCTGTCCGTCACTGATGACTGCTCACACCACCTCATTACAAGCAGCAGCCTGTAGGCATTGCTCCTAACATTGATCTTTCTTATGTTGTTCACACTACGAGGTGCATACACAGTGAGGCATTACTCACACCATTGACCTACTCCTGCACCTCTCAATAACTTGACCAGCCGTTTGTGGCTCGCATTATTACCGGAGCAGATAGGTTTGCGCATTCCAGGCTTTACTAGAGAGACAGTGCAACTTTCACACAGTTTATCCTTAAAGGAAGCGCGGTGATAAATCTGCGGATTCCTCTTTAGCCTGTCGAACCATGCACAGCCCGACCCGGACGCTCCATCTCCCTTTTCTAAGGTTAGAGATGATCCTATATCTATTATCCGAACGATTTTCCGTATCGCTGAGGAATTCCATTGGTTCGAATCCACTCAGTGGCCTATGCCCACTGATTTCTGGACCTTTTTTCCTTATCCTTTTTCTACTATATAAACTGGCTTGTCTGCTCTGTGAGCGGACTTCTGTGGCATTTCATAACGGTAGGTATGGTCACATCGACCTTATTGCCATGCGTTATTTCTGCCTCCGGGTCCCAACCAAGCTGCTGGTTCATGTGACTCATGTCGGTCCGTGTGGCCCCGACCCTGAGGGTTTCGCCACCGTGGCTCCTACATTTCTGACTATCCTAGGCAACGCCAAAAAAATTTTTGATCATAAAATACCCCCACCCCCAAAAATATTTTTTTTTACGGCCTCCTCCCTGGCATTCGGCTCGGATCCCACGACGACCTTTTTATGGTACTCTGCACTACTCCACGGCCACCATTCTTGGGACTAAGTAGGTTCTATGCTAGCTGCGCCTGTGCACTCTCACCTGCTCTGTTTACTTTCCTGTAGGAGTTCATACCCTGCAACGAACGTTGCTTTCCCTACTTGACTGGCAGCCTGGTTAGGTGAGGGAAGGATTTAACTAACCCTATCTAAGCTGCGATATGGAGATTGTTTTGAACTGTGCAGTGAGAGTACTCCTGACAAACTCTGCTCTACTTTTGACACGGGCCAATGTAGCAGATTATAATCCATTCCTTCTGCATATCGCAGCAGGTGGTTTCCCTAGTATAATATGTCTCTCTCACAAAATACCGGGCTTACCATTGCCGCTAGAGTCTGTCCCGTATCTTATTAGCAGGTCTCAGGGCTTCCCGGTTTTACTGCTTAAGTAGTTGTGGTGGCACCCTGCCTTCCTGTGTTTTGTATCAACTGTACAAAGGAGTGTTATTCGCACTCCGCTAAATTCCTTGGCAATATGACCATTCGCCCACAGTTAAAAATGTGCGTTTCAACCCTAACATTCTCTTGAGTCCCACAGTTGCATTGGGCACTTAGAATGCGTTTCTAAATGCGGTCTCGCATACCTGTTTGAAGGTGAGTCGATGCGAAGCACTACCAGACTGTGTGGTCTGGGCACATTTCGGGTCGGACTGGATCCGATCCCCTGACCATTACGATGATAATGGGCAGATCATAACTGTCTGCAACTTTTCACTATACTCAATCTAATTCCTAATTATCTTTCTGCCAAGAATACTGTAGATCCTTCCGACAAGGGGAGAGAATTTGCTCCTTAACGTCTCCTCCCTCAAAGATCCAAAAGTTTGATTCGATGTTCCATAACTTTTCCATTTGTCAAAGAGGTGTCACTATGCGGATAAAGAAAACTGTACGTGCGTCTCACCTGATTGAACGAACGGTTTCTACTGTAAACATTTTCCTTATATCTATCGGCGGTTACTTGTTTTACTCTGAACAAAAAGAAATCGCTGACACTGACTCATAATCTGTCTTCTGTTTTCGGTGGTAAGCAGAAAAAAGCCTATTTTTTTATCCCCTAGGGGGGGCTTTTTTTTTGGGTTGTCAGCCGAGCAGGACAAATTTGTGGCCCACGTTCTTCAGGAAAGCCCTGATCTTTGGCAATCTTTCAATTTGCGAAATGAAATAATCCTTCTAAATGGTCACGGATTTCTCATCGAATCCTTGGCTCATATGTGATCAAGGGATGACTAATAGTGAGTAGCAAAGATTCAACTTGAGGTGTTTGCGTCTCCCGTCCCGTTCTTTCACCAATTTTAAATTTTTCTAACTCAAAGGCTTTTCTCTCTCTTTCTTCTCTTACTCTTTTCACGTTCACTTTCTCTCTCCATCCTCTTTCTCTTATCCACTTTCTCTCTCTCTTTCCATACTCTTTCTCTCTCCTCTCTTTCCCGTTCTTCTCTCCCTCACTTTTCCCGTTCTCTCTTTCATGCTCTCATCTTTTTCCCGTTTTCTCTCTCCCTATTTTTTCCCGTTCTCTCTCCTCTTTTTCCGTGTCCCTTTCTCTGCCTCCTTTTTCCGTTCTCGTTGCTCTCTCTCCTCTCTTTTTAACCGTTCTCTTTCTCGCTCTCTTTTAGTCCCGTTCTCTTTCTCTGCTCGCTTTTTTCCCGTTCTTTGCTCTCTCTTGCTTTTTCTCTTTGTATTTTTTACTGGGCCCTCGTATTCTCCGGGAGCAGTTATTCTTCTATTACATAATCGCCTTCAGTTCCGGACCCTTTCGTCCTAAGCTTTCCTTCTGTATGGAGGTCATCTTTTTCAGGGGACCCATGGTCTCAGGTCACCCTTCGTCGTCATTATGAAGCTATCTAACCCTCGAGTCAGCTAGTTTATACAACCACAGTAACAAGCGTGTTTTCCAAATCAGATCTTTGTAAATAAGCGCATCTATTAGTTGGTGCTACAACCAGAGATCCTCAACTGAGCAACCTATTCAAGCATGTTCATATTACTACGGCCCTGTCTGAAAAAAAAAAGATCAAAACAATCAACAATGACTAACGTCTTTCCGAAAAAGAATACAACAATCTAGGTTTCCACAATTATGACAGATTCAATTCCCTCTGCAATTGAACAAAACCCAGAATCAAAATCTCTTATGAGCTCATTTATGTTCATCCCGACGAGCTCCCCAATTTGTGACGGGTCTCCGACGCTCACCTCGTTTATAAAATTATGAAATTTTCATATTCAGGGATGAAGGGGGGTTATAGACAGAGTATTTAACGCTTCCACAAGCCAATATGCTCACTTCAGCATAGGCCACGCACTTGTCATATACATCGGGGCCGCACATAGGTGACGGGAAACAATAACATTTCATAGAAAATAATCAAACTTTATTTAACTTGACTCGAGCACCCCACCGTATCACAACCCCAAACTATCTGTAATCTATACTCACATTGTTAAACAGCATAAAGACAATCTCATAAATCGCATCCCTATTTTTCTTCAAATCACTCTGTGCATTAACAGGAAAGACGATATTCCACAGTTCTGTTGCAACTTTATAAACTTATGAAATCTGATAAAACGGTCCGCGTAACTGGCCAGCATCCTTGGTTGATCGCAGTTATCTTCATCACACTGTACGTCCACGACGCTGAAGATGCCAATGTTGTGATTCCTCCCGATTGGCCCCTAATCCCAGTTGGGGACACTGGCAACGTAGCTTGAGTCGCTCCCTCACACGTGTCTTCCGGACTCCACCGTTACTTCGCCCTCTACGGAAAGGGCTCATGTCGGCCTGCCCACATGGTTCCTTGGATGCATACACCCACGTGGTCGGGCAGCTCCTGTCTAGCCCCACCATTACAGGCTATACAACGTCTTGCTGTCGACCGTCCCACACGGGTGACAATTCTTTCTCGTGGTCGGCTCGAGGCTACAGCAACTCACTGTCTTACGTCCCCATCTCCTAGGAGACAAAGAGGCGACAGTAAACTCTGCTTCCGCTGTATTTATTTGAGCCCTCAGCATGTCGGGCGGTCTTCACTTTACCTTAAAGTGAGTCACACTACTTACGGGTTTCAGATGCACCTTATAATAGTTCTCAAGAATGAGAGAACCGAGTTTAACTGGCTCAACAATGGAATCACTGGCACACACACACATTACACGATTATTGGTACCAATAAATCCCCCAAGTTTTTTTTATTCCACCAATGGAATCACTAGTCTCCTACACATAACACACACTCCACAGCTGGCATTAGCGCCAACAAAGACTTGAGGTCACTCTGTGGTTAATGCATAACTCCTCCTATTCAATGATAATCCATGTTCGATGTCCCCAAGCTACCCATTGAACTAACTGCTCGGGAACTTTTACTAGCCATTGGGACTGATGCTTCAAGTATTGTACTCTCTATAGACAACAAGGACGGCAGAAACCACTCGAATAGGCCGAAGCAGCCCTTCCATTCATTCCTACAGAACAAGGACGAATCTGATCGATTGTCGCTGGTACTCTGGCCTGATAGGCTGACTCGCGGTATTCCTTGCACCCGTTGAATCGCCGTCACCGGACACGATCGCTCCATTTCCGTTACAGGCCAACTGTGAGAGAACCCAGTGGATTAGACAGCCATTTTGGTCGCGCCGCTGATCTTGGACACTCTACCTACCCAGGACCGGCAAGTTCGGCATACTCTCTTGTCAATTTCCCTTTGGACAATGCGCGAAATTCATTCCAGTACTTCCCTCCCTCAGAACATACGTCTCGGGGTACCCACCTGGTGAGGCCTGAATTCGCACACTTGAAGACCAAGGAACGTGTTGTCTCAACAACAGAGCTAAACTACTATCCTGTAATTTGCTAAGACTGTCGAGAACATTCAGCCGGACTCAATTACTGTCTTTTTTCTTATCGCATGTGTTAAGGATTGTGTCTATCTTATCATTACGGGGTTTGTGACAAAAAGATATTGAAAGTATTGTCAATTTTTGTCGTGTATATCTACCACTTTTTTTTTTTTTTTTTTTTTCAATTTTTCTTTACAAATGTACATAAAGACAAGAAGTACCCGTTTTCGTTTCTCTTCCTGTGAGGTCAAGGACGGGGAGTTGGGGGGGGGGGGGGGGGGGGGGGGGTATCATAAGTGATGCTTCTACAGCTGTATGAATTGGTCTATTTCTTCGTCTTCTACACACTCATCTCCAACTGCTCAAAGTTCTCATAAATGGAGCGTTCCGGCTTGCCAGCTCCTACGCCCCCCGATTCCAGATTCCCTCCTAACTTGATAAACAGTCATCACGTGATCATAGGGTGAGACAGGCTGCCCTTGAAAGAGGTCGAGTTTCCGGACCTCATGCTGCTGTTAGTTGGTACCTGACTCTTGCTGTCTTAGTTGGACTGCCTGGCCTACTCTGTACTGTCTAGTTGACTCTGCTGAACCTCTTGCTGTCTAGTGACTACCATGACCTCTTGCTGTCTAGTTGACTAGCTCTGTCCTACTCTGTATCTGTCAGTTGACTGCCTGACTCTCTTGCTGTCTTGTTGACTGCCTGAGACATTCTCTGCTGTCTAGTTGACTAACTGACCACTTGCTGTCTAGTTGATACCCGGACCTCTCTGCTGTTCTAGTTGATGCCTGGCCTCTCTGCTGGTTAGTTGACTACCTGACCTCTTGTGTCTAGTTGGACTACCTGGACCTCTTGCTGTCTAGTTGACTACCTGAATCTCTGCTGTCTAATTGATGCCATGGCCTCTCATGCTTTCTAGTTGACTACCTGACCTCTCTGCTGTCTAGTTGACTACCTGACCGCTCTGCTGTACTAGTTGACTGCCTGGCCTCTCTGCTGTATTAGGTGAACTGCCTGACGCTCTGCTGGTCTAGTTGACTTGAATGACTCTTTTGCTGTCTAGTTGACTGCCTGGCTCTTGAACTGTCTAGTTGTCTTCATGGCCTCTCTGCCGGTCATAATAATATATGTAATTATAAATATATAGTTGACTGCTGGCCTACTCTTGACTTGTCTAGTTGACTACCTGAGCCTCTCTGTCATGCTGTCTAGTTGTATACTACTGAACCTCTCCTGCTGTCTAGTTGAGTGCCTGCTGGCTCTCTGCGTCTTGTGACTACCTGACCTCTCTTGGGCTGTTCTAGTTGACATACCTGAACCTCTCTGCTGTCTAGGTTGTACTTGCCTGCCTTTCTGCTGTCTAGTGGACTACGACCTCCTCTCTGTGTCTAGTTGACTCTGACCTCTCTTGCGTAGTAGTGACTACAAGGAGACTATTGCTGTCCTAGCTGAATACTGGCCTTCTGCTTGTTTAGATTGACTACCTGACCTCTCTGCTGTCTAGTTGATGCCTGAACTCTATGCTTGTGTGTTGATGGCCTGACCTCTCTGCTGTCTAGTGTCCTAAGTACCTCTCTGCTGTATAGTTGGACTTCTGCCTTCTGTATGTCTTGTTGATCTGCCTGACTCTTGCTGTCTTAGTTGATACCTGACCTCTCTGCTGTCATAGTTGACTACCTGACCTCTCTGCTGTCTAGTTGACTGCCTGACCTCTTGCTGTTAGATGACTAATGACTTCTCTGCTGTCTAGTTGACGCGTCACCTCTCTGCTGTATAGTAGACTGCATTACACTCCCTGATGTTCTGTGTTGAATGCTGGGACCTCTCTTCTGATGTCTAGTTGACTGCATCACCTTTCTGCTGTTAGTTGAATGCCTGACTCTTCTGCGTGTTAGTTGTACTGCCTGAACCTATCTTGTTACTAGTCTAGTTGAACTGCAGGTCATCCAATTCTGCTGTCTGTTGACTGCGGATCTCTCTGCTGTCTAGTTTGACTGATGACTCTTGTACTGTATAGTTGGTCTGCGTCACTTTCTGCTGTCTAGTTGACTGCCTAGACCTATCTGCTGTTCTATTTTTTTTTTTTTTTGTTGACTTCCGACCTATTCTACTGTCTAGATGACTAAATGGACCTTCTCTGCTGTCTAGTTGACTGCATCCCTCTCTGCTGTCTAGTGACTACCTGACCTCTCTGCTGTCTAGTAGATACCTGACCTCTCTGCTGTTAGTTGACTTCTGACCTATCTTGCTGTTAGTTGACTACCTGTCCTTCTCTCTGTCTAGTTGACGCATCACCTCTCTGCTGTTAGTTGACTACCTGACCTCTTGCTGTCTAGTTGACTTCCTGACATATCATACTGTCTTGATGACTACTGACCTCTTGCTGTTAGTTGACTGCATCACCTCCTATGCTGTCGAGTTGGGAATAACTGACTCTCTGCTGTCTAGATGACTACTGACCTCATCTTGCTGTCGAGTTAAACTACCTGACTGACTATATACTGTCTAGATGTTACCTGACCTCTCTGTAATGTCTAGTTGCTAACATGTCCATATATACGTATACTGTCTAGATGACTACTGACCTATTACTGTCTAGAGACTACATGACCTATCTATGGTCTAGATGAATACCTGACCTCTCTGCTTGTCTAGTTGACGACCTGAGATGTACTGTCTTAGTTGACTACTGACCTCTCTGCTGTCTAGTTGACTACCTGTCCTCTCCGACTGTCCAGATGACTGACTGACCTTCTGCTGTCTAGTTGAATCATGACCTTCTGATGTTCTACGTTGACTGCCTGACCTTCATCTGTAATGTCTAGGTCATTCCTGACCGTCTCTGCTGTCTAGGTGACTACTGACCTCTCTGCTGTGTCTAGTTTCGACTATGACCTCTCTGCTGTTAGTTCATTCCTGGCCTCTCTGTACTGTCTAGTTTCAATTCCTGACTCTTGCTGATCATAGTGACTACCTGACTCTTTGCTGTCTAGTCACTTCCTGTCCTCTCTGCTGTCTAGGTGACTACTGACCTCTTGTGTCTAGTTGATACTGCCTGACCTCTCTGCTGTCTAGTTGACTTCCTGACCTCTCTGCTGTCTAGTTGACTACCTGACCTCTCTGCTGTCTAGTTGACTGCCTGACCTCTCTGCTGTCTAGTTGACCTCCTGACCTCTCTGCTGCCTAGTTGACTACCTGACCTCTCCGCTGTCTAGATGACTGCCTGACCTATCTGCTGTCTAGTTGACTGCCTGACCCTCTGCTGTGTAGTTGACTGCCTAGACTGTAAACGGCCAGGTGGAGACTCGCTTTTGAAGAGTGTCAGAGCGGCACCGACATCCTCTCTCATCTCTGTCAATAACTGTGTGCTCTGTTTTGGAGTGGGCGGCTGGTGACGGCCATGAGAGGTATATGGTTGCAGGCCGCTGTCGGCAGGTTGACCAGTCGGTTGACCAGTTGGTTGACCAGTTGGTTGACCAGTTGACTGACCAGTCGGTTGACCAGTCGGTTGTCCGCTTTTTTGTGGGCTCCTCTGTCGAGAGCTGAACCTGGTGCCCGGGTATGACGGTGAAGGGGAGGGGAGGGGAAAAGGAGAATGGGAGGGTGCTGGCTGAGTGGTTCCATGGCCTGCCATTCTGGAAGTCCGGTAGGAAGGTACTCCAGGGAGAGCTTGACGGCAGAAGGTTGGCAGACAAGAACTCCCACCCTTCACCCCTTCAGTCAAGTGTTTCGGCACTGAGCTCCTTACACTCCTGAGTTCGTCGGGGGGGGGGGGGGGGGGGGGGGGGTGGTAGGACAAACTGGCCGAATTGCAGTGTGGGGACAGGCCAGCCGACCCTGAAGACGGCCTAGGAAGAGTCCACAACTACCGACTCTCTCCACTCCACCCTACCCCCTCCCCCCTCTCCCCCAAGAGATAGTCAGCCTAGTCACACCTCTCCTGCCATCAACCAGAACGACAATCCCTGAATGACCTGACTTCAGGTCAGACCTTGGTCCGGGGGCAGTCAGCACGACCAGCCATCAGCCATCATGACTGCATTTTGGCCACCAAACGTCCCACCTGCCGGTGAACAGCAAAGGACTGGATCGACCCGACGCCATTCAAAGCTCGGTGTGTGAACAAGCTGTCCTCACAGACTCCTGGCCAACAGCACGTCAGCCTCGCCTTCTGCGCCCGTTTCTGGTTTGGGGGTGGTCTGAATTCCACAACTGGGTCTATAGCGGTGCAGAGAAAGATAGTCTTCCACTGAGTTTAGTCTGCGACACTCTTAAGTCAACAGCGAGTTGTAGAACGCAGGGCGGGAAAGGGACGTCACCACACGATCTTCATGAGGAAACAGGGCTGCATAGGACTCCTTCTCAGGAAGCCAGCATCCAGCGTTACCCACCAGGGTCATACCTCAGACTCACGGGGAGAAGGAAGAGGAGGTGAAGCAGAAAGAGCCGAAGAAGAGACACTGAGGCAGAGCTGAAGACACAGGCATCCAACTGAACAGAGGCGAGGAGGACAGCCCGAAGCCCAGTCCGCTGCAGGGTGGTCCATGCCTATGTTCCCTTGGGGGCCAACAGCTGAAGTGTGTCAGGAAGGATCGCATGGAACACTGTTCCATCTTGTCGGGGCTGACTTTCTTTTCTGTTTCAGTTCCGTACTTCCTCAGTGGCCTCACTTCCTGACCACTCATTCCAGCTCCTCCACCACAGCCACACCCTAGCTTGTCCCGTCGCCACCTAGCACTGGCAATCCATAGGGAGCAGTCAATATCAAGTCGTCATGAGGCAACCCATCAGAAGAGACACTGCACTGCTGCCGAGGCATTTCGGTGGTGTACAGTGGTACACGTTTTGATTCAGGAGACCACCCGCTAAGCCCGCTACCGACGACACTACCTGCTTTGTCACAAAACAAAGGGAAGCGAATGTAATCCTCCCGTGGGCATCACCCAACAATCCTCATGAGCGTACGGGATACCGTCGACCTCAACACGAACTCACCAAGGGCAAAAACGTGGAGAGGACATCAAAACTGAGGAGACCACGAGAACAGAGCATGAAGAGACTCAGAATCTGACTCTCTTTTATTCTTTTATGCTGATTGATGATGATGATGATGATGATGATGATGATGATGATGATGATGATGATGATGATGATGACAGGAAGTTCCATTCTCGTCGCAGACTACGTCACAGGGCTGAACTCTACGCTGACTTTCATCATAATTATATCCCGGCATCAACCAGGCACGAGAGATGCAAACACCTGCAGTGTTGACCAGAAAATGTGAGCAACACTGTCAGAGACGCGTCCAGTGAGGGGGTGAAGGTCGACATGTGGTCTGATTCTTCTCATTTGACCCCAGAATAAAGTCAACTCGGGGTAGGAGTCGGCTGGGGCCAAAAATGGGCTGTCCATTGTGGTTTGTAAGAGCCACGAAAAAACAAACAAACCTGGCCTGTTTTGTGCAGTATAATCATAAGCAGAGAGCGGGGAGGCCGCAGATGTCAGGAAATTGCCCCTGTCAACACAACAAGAGATTGGTGTATTGTTGTCTCCCCTGTCAACACAACAAGAGATTGGTGTATTGTTGTCCGAGCCCTTTATTGGGCCTAGGTTTGTTTTGTACATTGTGGCTTGGAAGTTTGCCTTCATTTGGTCGACGTCTGATTATAGCCATTCTTTCATGCCTTTCTGTTTGATATACCCCCTCCCCGCCCCCCTCTATCCTTTTCATAACAGACAGACAATTAGTTGTCTACCATCAACACAGAGTCTGTGTGAGTTATGGAACAGTGTCAAAGAGAAAGGGGGAGGAAAAGAGAGAAGTGCTGACTGTGCTGTGGCCTGCTGCACTTTCTCTATCGTACGATCGGAAGATCGATTATTCGCTGACGTTGCACTCTTTCGGTCAGAATTCAGAGCGTCGCTTTGATTGTTTGTGGCGAGAGCTGTCACCGACCAACAAACTTTGATTGTTTGTGGCGAGAGCTGTCACCGACCAACAAACTTTGATTGTTTGTGGCGAGAGATGTCACCGACCAACAAACCTCTCCGTGGCACAGCGGTTAGCGGTGTAGACTGCGGGTTGGGGTGTATTGGGTTTGATTCTATCAGGGGCATATATTTGTTTGTATTTTTCAGTTCTAACTCGCTCCCACCCAGGCTGAGTTTGCTATGGGTTCAAGCGGGAAGACTGGGACCATTCAATCGAGTTTCATCCACTTCATGAACGCCTCTTTGAGAGTGTGGCTCCGATTCCCCTGCCAGCGCTGCAGCTTTCTCTCTCGGGCTGATTGACTCCAGAATACATTGGGGGTCGGAAAAGCTCAGTTGGTAGAATGCCAGACTCGTGATCCTGTTGATCAGGGGATTGCGGGTTCGAATCTCCGTCGGGAGTTGCCATACCGAGGGATTGTCCCCTCGGAGTTAACCTTGGTTCTGTCTCCACTTCCCAAAAAGTTCTTCGATTGAGGCTATAAACCGAGGCTCCGTGTGTGAACCCACGCATAAAATCTTGCATACACGTAAAATGGCATCACTAACTTTTGGAAGAGGAGACCAGTTTGGTTATTAGTATGGATGACTCAAGCTTACTGCGGTATTGCACACCAGCCTTTTCTGGGTTTGCATTCTTCTTAAAACTGAAAAGGCAGAGGAGTCAAATTACCACTTTCCGCGGTCACTGAGGAGAAACCACCAAGTTTCGAAATATCGGTATATGACCAGGAGTTATATGTTAGTGAGTTTCCCTCCCTATTGGAGGATGTCTCTCCCCCTTGGAGAATATAAGCTTGCTGAAGGCTCATTTTGAGAAGCATTTATTTTATTTTTCCCCATTCCCCACTCAAGCACATACTGTTAGTTAGGCAGAATCATCTACCACTGCAGATATGAATGCGTATCTTCCCCCTATTTCTTCAATCTAAGACATAAGAGCAAGCTTTGTTTATAATTCAATATTTCTTGCAGTCATTGCAACACCAAGCTGCTATGTAAGTTGCTGGAACGGTGCGGTACTTATCCTTGAAATTTATTAGTTTGTTATATATATATATATATATATATATATATATATATATATATTATATATATATATATATATATATGTATATTATATATATATATATATATATATATATATATATATATATATATATATATAGCATACACCGAAAGAATGACAATATGAGTGAAAAGCTGATTGACTGCCAGACTGAATGACGCGGGGAAACGACTGAATGTAGTGCCAGCAGGCAGCTCTTCTGGCGGCTGTACCCAAGTAGGCAGCCCGTTGTGATAACGAAAGTGTGGATTGTAAAGTACTCGCAGCTTGGACTCGAACCAAGGATAGTTATTATGTAATTACTTCTAACAACAACAACAACAATAACAATAATAATAATGATAGGAATGATAAGATAAATAATAATAATAATAATAATAATAATAATAATAATAATAATAATAATAATAATATGATGATGATGATGATGATGATGAGATGATGATTAGTATTAGTATTGTTCTTGCTGTCATTATAAAGGAAGGGTGCAGCCCTGTCAGCTAGTCTCAGACAGGAATAGAACACCGTGGCATCTTTACCGTAATAAATAATAATAATAATAATGGTTTCTTATATAGCGCTTAATCAAACGAATTTCTCCAAGCGCTTTACAAAGTCATACTACATTCACCCTTCTCATGTACAATAGTACACCCTACACCTAGCTACAAATACTATTACTACAATAACAAACAAATCCTAATCCTACGAGTGTGACATTCACTTATTTTTCAAGTATCACTGCAAACACTTAATCCTATAACGTTCAGTCATGCAACAAATACATGTCATGGAGAACATACACCACATTTGAAAAGGCCAGACGTCCTCATTCTCAAGGATCATCATAGAAGAGGACTCAAGTTCCCTGGCCCTCCATGCCCTGTTCTCGTGGTGACCTCCGCTTCCACTTCAACCCCGCGTCCGTGTCCACGGTGTGGGTTTGTGTCAGTGGTCGGCATCAACAGCGTCATTGGGACTGTCGGTGGACGGACGTGGAGGCGCCCTCTAGAGGCAGACGCTCACCCACACTGGCTCCACGGACAAGCAGTTGCTGTCGTCACCAGGGCTATCAGTCATCGGTGTCCTGCGTTTGTTTCAAGGGAAGGTGCATTTCTGAATACTACTGAAGCGCTGTGGTGCTGCGTCTCATCTGACGGGTTGCCTGGTTGTTTGCTCCCTGTGGACTGCCAGCACCGAGGCCAGCGTCTGGTTGTGGCTGTGTAAGGGGGGAGGGGGGGGGAGAGAGATGGAATGAGCGGCGGGGGAGTGCTGCCACTCACGTGGGCACGTAAGATCAGAGAGAAAAAGAACCTCTTATCTTCCACCTTATTTACCCAAGGTGCGCCTCTTGCTTTCTGTTTTTAACGCGTCTTTGCTGATAACCATCAACCGTTGTTGTCAACGAAAAGGAGGTAAGATTTAATGACAGAAACCTTTTGTCGCCTGAAGGGGGTGGGGTGGATGGTTGTTTGGCTTTTCTTTCTCTCTCTCGTTCTTTCTTTCTTTTCGAAAAGGAAAACAAAATGCGAACGTGACACTGCTGAAAACTGTCAGCAATTAGAGGTTGAGTTTCCTCAGCAATTGCATCATGAACGGCTTGGAGGCAGAAGAAAAAGAGAGAGAAAGAGGGAGCGAAAGGAGAGAGAGAGAGAGAGAGAGAGAGAGAGAGAGAGAGAGAGAGAGAGAGAGAGAGAGAGAGAAGAGAGAGAGAGAGGGGGGGGGGGAGGGGATGGAGACAGACAGACAGACAAAGATAGAAACAGAGAGAGACAGACAGCGAGCGAGAGCATTGTGACACTTCGCAGATGAGCGTTTCCAAAGGGACGGAGAACAGAGAGCGGTGGGAGGCACAGACAGACAGACACAGAGAAGCGTCCAAACATCCGTGGTGGGAGGACGGGGGGGGGGTGGGTGGATGGGATGGGGGGGGGGGGGCGGATGATACAGGGAAAGAGAGGAGTAAAGGTTTTGACAGGGGACCAGGAGGGAGGGGAGTGGGACACGGGAAGGGGGGGGGGGGGGGGGGGAATGTCAGTCTCGTGAGCGGTATCAGAATCATGCAGTTTGGGAACGGTGTAAATTGCAGGATAATCTCTCTCTCTCTCTCTCTCTCTCTCTCTCTCTCTCTCTCTCTCTCTCTCTCTCTCTCTCTCTCGTGTGTTTGTTGTTGTTTTCCCCACGTGTCACGGGCAGGCGTATAAAAACCAAAGCGCCACACCACCGCCTGCGCACAGACTCCAGACACCACACGGGATATTCTCCTGACGCCTGCCCGCCTAACATGACTTCTCCTGACACGACCTCTCCCACCTCCACCTCCTCAGGCTTGGCTTCGCCGAAGATGAGTTCTCGTCCCAAGAGCCCCAACGTCATTTCGGGGATTTTGAGTTCTGCGCCCAGCGCGAGATCTCGCGCGAAACGTCCCAAAACGATTTCGCGTACCATGAGTTTTCCCGGCTCCGCCTCTCCTCTCCTGCCTTCTCCGTCCTTGAGTTCTCCTGAGAGCAGCTCTCCTGACAAGACCCTGAATGTGATTTCTCGTATCCTGCGCTCCTCTGCTACGAGCTCTCGTAAGAAGGGTCTCGGCGTGATGTCTCGAAACCTGAGTTTCCCGGGCACAGCTTCTCCTAACACGAGCTTTCCGGACACCAGTTCTCCTACCGTGGGAACCCCAAACACGGACTCTTCTTCCATTTCTCCTAACGCCGGTTCACCCACCCTGATCGCTCGCAACAAGGTTTTCCCCAGCTTGATTGCCCCTAAAACGAGCTCTCCTGACCTGAGTTCCTCTGAAATCAGTTCTCCTATAATGCCCTCTCCTGACACAAAATCCGCCGCCAACGAAAGTTCTCCTAACCTGAATTCTCCTGAAACAGTTTTTGCTGACACGTCTTCTCCTCCCCTGAGTTCTCCTTCCGCCAGTTCTCCTACTGTGACGGCTCCAGACAAGACTTCTCCTACGAAGAGTTCCAACGTGATCTCCCGAATGTGGAACAGTCCCAGGATGAGTTCTCGTAAGAAAGGTGCCGGCGGAATATCTCGTAACCTGAGTTTTCCTGGCACCACGTCTTCTGCCATGAGTTCTCCCGAGGCGAGTTCTCCTACCATGGATTCTCCGGGGGTGAATTCCACTGACAAAAGTGTCGCTACCGTGAGTTCTCCTACCCTGGCGAGTTCTCCAAAGACTGGTTCTCGACAAAAGAAGCAGCCCGCCATGATTTCTCGCAACTTCAGTTTTCCCGGCACAAGTTCTCCTGTTCCATCTGTTTCTCCTACCGTGGGTTCTCCCACCTCGGGTTCTCCTACCAAGAATTCCAGCGTGATTTCTCGAATCTTGAGTTCTCCTAAAATGTCTTCTCGCAAGAAGGGTTCCAGCATGATTTTTCGGAACTTCAGCTTTACCGGAACTAGTTCTTCTGCCATGATTTCTCCTACCCAAAGTTCTCCTGAAACGAGTTCTCCTCCTGTCGGTTTTCGTAAGAAGTCCAGCCTGATTTCGCGTAACCTGAGTTTCCCTGGCACCGGTTCTTCTGAAAGGCGTTCCGGCATGAGTTCTCAGGAGGTGGGTTCTCCTATGAGTTCTCCAGAGGGCACTACTCCGCGGAGCCGGCGCCGTGTCTATTTTGCGGAGAAAGTCAGGTATTCGTGTTTGTAAGCATGGCTTTGTTTGCTTTTCCTTGTTTGTTTGTTTGTGGGTTTTTGGTTGTTGTTTTTTTTTTTTTGGGGGGGGGTTCTCTTGGTTCTTCCTCTGTGTGTGTGCGTGTGCGTGTATGTGTGTGTGTGTGCGTGTGTGCGTGTGTGTGTGTGTGTGGTGTGTGTGTGTGTGCGTGCGTGCGTGCGTGCGTGGGTGTGTGTGTTTTCTGTGCTTCTCTTCCTGTCTGCTTCTCTGTGTCTGTCTGTCTGTCTGTCTGTCTCTCTCTCTCTCTCTCTCTCTCTCTCTCTCTCTCTCTCTCTCTCTCTCCCTCTCTCTCTCTCTCTCTCTCTCTCTCTCTCTCTCTCTCTCTCTCTCTCTCTCTCTGGGGGTACCTGAACTGTATTCAAAGATGACAGTTGCGCTGTGTTTGCTCCCAATTAATTCGTCAATTACTCCGGATTAAAACGGTGTTTGTTCTTGAGACTTTGCTAAGAGCTCTGTGAAGAACCATGCCTTCTTCCAATGTGGATTTTCGTCCGAGATGTGTCTGTTTCCACCCGGTATTCACTGCCTCCATGTTGAAGAGATCCGGGTAGCGATTCGCCGTGTGGTTACTGAAAATCAAAACCACAACCGGCGGTGTCACTGTAGGTTACCTCCTCGTGCTTTTGTTCTGGGGGAGTTTTCTGCTACAGTGTGGAGATGTTGAACAAAACCCAGGACCAGCTAAGAACACTCAGCGACAGAGCACCCTGACAAGTGTTGGACACAGAGTTAGTGTGGACATGGAGAACTAAGAACACTCAGCGACAGAGCACCCTGACAAGTGTTGGACACAGAGTTAGTGTGGACATGGAGAACTAAGAACACTCAGCGACAGAGCACCCTGACAAGTGTTGGACATAGAGCTGGTGTTGACATAGAGAACTAAGAACACTCAGCACCCTGACAAGCGTTGGACGCAGAGTTAGTGTGGACATGGAGAGCTCCTCCAGCACGTCCAGAATTTCTTCCGAGGAACCCTCCAACACGGAACTGATGTCCTTACTCCAGACTCGTGAATTTCAAGTTTGACCAGATGACGGGCGACATCAAGGACATGCGTGACCGTCTTTCTGTCCTACATAAGAGATGCGTCCTTAAAGGAGGAGGATGCAGACTACCACGGAAAACCTGCAGGATGCTGCTTGGTCTAGATTCATGTGACAAAAAAAAAACTGGGCTTCAGATATCCGTTGTCAACTGTTTACGTTTGGATATGGTTTTGTTTGGACAAATCAAGGTGTAAAAGAAATAACTGCTTTTCTGCATGATTTTAGGAAGGATTAATTTTATGTAGGTGGCAGGAATGGGATTTTCATATTAAGACTAGTGATAGATTTAGTGTGTACAGAACGCTTTGTACGGTGCCTCATATGAAAATTTATTTGTTACTAAACTTAAATAGATATCTGAAAATTGTAATGAGTAGGTTCAGACTTGGTGTAACAGATATTGCTCAGCATTACTACCAATATCGATACCATAATGAAAATGATTTATTTTGCCCACTGTGTGAAACCATTGAAGAGGATGAGGTTCATTTTGTTTTATGTTGTCTAACACTAAATAGCTTATGACAAGAACACATTTCGACACAGTTTTATTTATTTTTACGCCTGTTTTGACTAAGTTTACTTTTTGCTTGTAAATAGTTGCGTGAGATGGCTATATCGTAATATACAAGGCTGACTTTATAATTGGTAAAGGAAACTTTATTTGAAATGATTGTTGAATTACTCCCCTTCATTAGTGGCAATGGCCAAAACATGAATAAAACATCTGAGTCTGAATCTCTCTCTCTCTCTCAATCTCTCTCTCCTCTCTCTCTCTCTCTCTCTCTCTCTCTCTCTCTCTCTCTCTCTCTTTCTCTCTCTCTCTCTCTCTTAATCTGTGTGTATGTGTGTTTGTTTGCTTTCGTGTCTGTGTCACTACGAACATGTGTGTGTGTGTGTGTGTGTGTGTGTGTGTGTGTGTGTGTGTGTGTGTGTAAACGCGTTCGTACATGTATCCGCGTATACGACGATCCCCCCCCCCCCGCCCCCGTCTTTATGTGTGTGTGTGTGTGTGTGTGTGTGTGTGTGTGTGTGTGTGTGTGAGAGAGAGAGAGAGAGAGAGAGAGAGAGAGAGAGAGAGAGAGAGAGAGAGAGAGAGAGAGAGAGAGAATAACCATTGTCAAGTCCAGTCTTGAAGGGGAATAAACCATGTGTATAATTCCTGACTGAAGCGTTGGTGTTTGATGTTCACGGAGAGCCTTTGACGTCTGGCAGTGTGCTGCTGGACTTCTTCAAATCAGCCTCCTTCCGCCTGTCTGTCAGTCTGTCAGTCCGTCTGTCAGTCCGCCTGTCTGTCAGTCTGTCAGTCCGTCTGTCTGTCAGTCTCTCTCTCTGTCTTTCTGTATTTCTGTTTGCCTCGCTGTCTCTCAGTGTGTATTTTATGTATGTATATATGCATGCATATCTGCCTGGTTGTCTGTCTGTCAGTCTGTCTGTATGACACTATCACCCTTTCTCACCTCTCTCTCTCTCTCTCTCTCTCTCCCCCTCTCTCTCTCTCTCTCTTCTCTCCTCTCTCCCCTCTCTCTCTCTGTGTCTCTGTTGTCTGTCTGTCTGTCTGTCTTTTCTCTCTCTCTCTCTCTCTCTCCTCTCTCTCTCTCTCTTCTCTCTCTCTCTCTCTCGTTACAATATACGCTGATTTTTTATTTGTTCATTGTAATTATCCCTGGCGCTGGTGCAAGACAGATATTTGGGGTATTTTACCCTCTATGAAAATTTTGGGGCATATTCGTTTTTAACTCTCTCGTTCTCTCTCTCTCTCATTTCTCTCAGACTATGTTTTCCTCTCCCCTCCTCTCTCTCTCTCTTTTCCCCTCTCCTCTCCCCTCTCTCTCCCCTCTCTCTCTCTCCTTTTTGTCTGTCTGTCTGTCTGTCTGTCTGTCTCTCTCTCTCTCACACACACACACACCACACGCGCGCGCGCCCCGCGCGACACGCACTCACCCCTCACGCGCACACACGCCACACCGCACGCATTTAGACACACTGGCGTTTAGGTGTTATTTGACGGGTCCAGTGCCTTGTGTCTTTCTCCCGTGTGGCTGACTAATCTCTTCGTTGCCCGATTTGCCACTGTTGGGAACAGTTCAGTGGGTGTTGGTTTATGTTTGATTGTGCCTGCCTTTTATTGTCAGGTGTTACTGGTTTGTAATTTAGAAAAAAGAAAAACATCTGTGTAACATTTGCATAGAGACACCTTTAAGATGCTTGACTGCCGCTGTTTCAGTGAGCGTGAAAGAGGAGAGAGAGAGAGAGAGAGAGAGAGAAGAGTAGAGAGAGAGAGAGAGGAGAGAGAGAGAGAGAGAATTCCTTTGGTGTCAAGCTACGTCATTCCTCAACAGGATTGTGTGAAATAGATAAATGGCAAGTAATCAATGAATGAATAAATAGAACGTGAATACCCCCAAAAAATAGGGAAGTGCTGAAGTGGTTATTAAAAGTGAAAATGATGAGCAAATGATTTATGTAATCCCCGAAAAGGTTTGCAGGAAAACTTATTAAGCATACTGCTGCCCAAAAATTTTTGTTTTGTTAACGGTACACACACGCAAACACACAGAAAGACACACCACACGCATACACACACACACTCACACACACCACACACCAACACACACACACACCACACACACCCCACACACACACACACACACACACACACACACACAGACATTCAAAAGTTTGGACACAATTAAAAACAATGAAAAATGGAGTTAGCTTTCCACATTGTCCGATCAAATTAAAACAAAATCAAATTTTCCGTCAAATTTTGATAAATCTGAAGCATTTGCTGACTTATTTGCATACAACAGTAGCATTAACAGCTTATCCTTGGACAAGAAAAAAACCCGCGAACGTGAAGAAAAGAAAAAACATCTATGAGCCCAAAACCAACAGAAAATCACTATCTAAATTCTGCTTATAACATTGCAGGAAGTCAATGAGTGTATTATTAATCTAAATAAAAGACATCAGTGGGATTAGATGGCATTTCAAATGAAATTTTAAGTCATTTCCGCAAAATATCATAAAATTTCTACATTTGTTTTTCCAAAAATGTTGGGACAGTGGCAAAATCCCCCTAATTTGGAAACACTCAATTATAATTCCTATTCATAAAAAAGGGAAAACCACTCAGTGATATCAACAGCTATCGGCCAATATCATTAACATCTAACACGTGTAAACTGATGGAAAAGATAGTGTTTAAAAAGGCTAATTCATCATTGCAATAAAAACTGCATCATTCCTATCAACCAAGCTGCATTCCAAGCAGGCAGATCTACAATTGAGCACTTAGTTAAAACTTACAACACACGTAAAACATCAATTTGCACGTCGTAAGAACGTCCTCGCTACTTTTTTTGACTTTCGTAAAGCCTATGAACAAGTGGGCACAAACGACTAATGTACAAATAAAGAATATCGGAATCAGTGGGAACATATACAATTTTATTCAAGATTTTCTACAAGGTAGGCACATTCAAGCAAAAATAGGAAATACGTATTCCAACCCAAGACCCTTACAAATGGGTTTACCCCAAGGTTCAGTAATTTCTCCAATATTATTTTAATATTTTAATCTCTGACCCCTAAAGGTCTTTCTAAAGATACTGAAGTGGCTCAATTTGCTGATGATATATGCCTATGGACAAAAGTGACAATGAAAAAGAAATACACCATCAAGATCATTAAATTACATCAAATAAAGTATCAACTTGAATTAAATAAGATCAGTGATTTTTTAAATGTAAATGGTCTTTCTCTTTCCCCAGAAAAAACTAATATGATTCTTTTTAATGCTGGTTACGATCCAGGACAACTTCCTACTTTCACGTTGGATGGCATTGTTTTAAACTATGCAAAAAGTGTCAAATTTTTGGGGTGTTATCTTAAGTAGTAAGTTATCTTGGAACGCTCATATTGAATATATTTTAAACAAAGCAAGAAAGAGCTTGAATTTCCTAAAAATAATTAGCAAACAATCTTGGGGACATGATTCGAAATCGTTATCCATCTTAGCAACTGCCCTTATACGCTCAAGACTAACTTATGCTCAGGAAGTATTCTTTAATGCTCCTCAATACCTGTTAAATAAACTTCAGAGTACTGATTGCAAAGCTTATAAAATTGCCCTTGGGGTTCCCACAATACATCTAACTTAGGGACGTATAATGAGGTAGGAATCTTACCTCTTGCAGAACTTTGGAAAGCTTCTACTTCAAAATTTATCTTAAAGAGCTTTTCACAAAACAATTTTAGCTCAGAAGAAGTATGTTTAAAATCAGAGGAGGATTTCGGAAAACGTGCCCAAAATATACTATCAACTAGGTCTATTACTCGTTTTCCTCCGATCTTCTAAAGGATACTAAAATCGATTAAAAACAACATTGCCCAAAAGCCCACATATTCACCTATTCAAAATGGGAACAAAGTAAAGCCCCCTTGATATAGATTATACAGATGTATCAAAAAAGATTGTCCACATACCTTAATTAAGAACATCTGTTTCGCTCATTTAGAAAGTAACTACAATCACCATTTGAAAATGTTTACAGATGGCTCAGTGCTAGAAAATGATAACACGGTAGCAGCCTTCATAATCCCTAGTTTCAAATAGAAAAGCTCTTCTATCTTGGTAGACAGTTATCGATATTTAGTGCCGAATTAATTGCTATACTTAAGTCGTTAGATTTCATCCTAAAATTTTCCAATAAATAATTCCCAAATTATAATAGGCGTTGATTCGAAAGCAGCAATCCACTCGATTAAGTCGCATGTCCTTCAATTCGTCTTGATATGATATTAGAAATTCATCATCTCATTTTATCTTTTATCCTTGAAAGGCATTACTGTTACTTTTTGTTGGATCCCCTCTCATTGTGGTATTGTACCCAACGAGCGCGTAGATCAACTAGCAAGAAAAGCAGCTCAAATGTCAATTACGCAATACCACTTAACATTCCTTTAGATTTGAAAGAATGTTTTTCAATCATAAATTCAACGTCAAGAGAAAAAGGTAAAACATTACTGATGAACTCAGACGTCCAATATTATTCAAACTGTGTAAGTTTAGTAATGGGTACAAGGGGGAAAACGTACAAACAAGTCTCTTTCTCGTCTAGGGAGATTGAAAGCTTAATCCATAGATTTCGTTTGAACGCATTGAAAACAAAATATTGTCATAACGTTAATGTATGTGTGGGGAAACCTTAAGTATCAGTCATTTACTAATTCAATGCCCAAGAGCAAAAGAACTCTTTACAAATTCGGGTATTGATGGTTACACTGATGGATCGACTTCCTTGCCTTTACCAAATGTTTTAAACAG
>CM031603.1:37092334-37094834 GCA_018398815.1 Conus ventricosus
GCACACAGCATATAGTCAGTGACGTGAACACACACATATAGTCAGTTACGTGAACACACAAATATAGTCACGTAAACACACATATAGTCAGTGCGCGAACACACACATATAGTCAGTTACGTGAACACACAGATATAGTCACGCAAACACACACATAGTCAGTCACGTGAACACACACATATAGTCAGTCACGTGAACAGTCACGTTAACACACATAATTATAGTCAGTCACAAGAACACATGTATAGTCAGTCACGTGAACACACTAATATATGCAGGCACGTGAATACACACATGCATTCAGGCACGTGAACACACACGTATATTCAGGCACGTGAACACACACGTGCATTCAGGCACGTGAACACACACGTATATTCAGGCACGTGAGCACACACGTATATTCAGGCACATGAACAGACGCGTACATTCCGGTACTTGAACACAGGGATATATTCAGCCATGTGAACACACACGCGCGCGCGCGCGTGCTTGGATAATGAGGGGAGGCAAACAGAGAAAATGATTCAACGAAATGAAAGGAAAAGAAGAAGGAGAGTGAAAGGTACAAGGAGGGGAGGACGGGAGAAATGACGGATGAAGAAGGAAGGAGTGGAACTGCCTTGGGAGAAACAATCCCAGTGAAACAGTTGTCGTCATCACCGTAAGGCGATAGACTGAAATGCTTGTGACGGGGAATAACCTAGATGTCAGCTGTGCACAAACTGCACGTGCTGCATTAACAATGCAAGTACACACAGGTCATGTACTTCAAGACGTCTCTCAGTCTTGTCATGGCTGGTAACCTCCAAGGTGCTGACGGAGCGTCCAGTGAACAGAAACTACTGCTCTGCCTTTGGTTCAATGACGTCATCTCGCACTCTTTGGGCCAGTCAAAACGACTGATCCCTCCTTTCATGCATTGGCGTCTCTCAGGTCGTGAACAGCCAGAGTGCAATACACGTCCATGTTTGTGAGTGACGTTCTCTTGCCTTAAAGGTCAGGGACAGTTTGTGATGTTCCCCACCCACCCACTCCCACCCCCAATACCCCCCGTCCCTCCTCCAATCCCTGCTAGGTTTTCCCACAACAAGTTTATTCAGCGTCATGTCTTGCGTGTCTCCAAGAGTCTAAAAAATTGACTGACTGCAACCTGGAATGCAAGCAGAACTAATGTGATGTGAACACAGTGGTCAATTTGACACACACAAAAAAGGTACAATACATGAACAGCGCTTTTTTTTTTTTACCACTGAAGTCTTCTACAGACAGGGCAAACAATGTTTACAAACACGGAAAACAAAGTTAAGATTGATATTTCTTTTCTGTGCAGTCAGAGTGTTTAGAACTACACAAATCAAAATAATCAAACAAACAAAACCGGAGATAGAACTTGGCTGTGATAGAGTCTGTGCAGGTACTGAGCAGGAAGTGTGGTGAGAATTATCTTCTCTTGATGGGGCGAAAAGAAAGAAAGGAGAATGCGACCCAGTGACATAAGTCTTCTCCTCACCAATAATGAATAAGAATATTGGATTTTGCTACTACACTTACGTTTCATGTAAACTGCTGTTGTCATAGAATAATATTCTATAACCCGATTTTTCCATGTGGTTATTTAAGTGAGGGGATTGAGTTTGGTCGTGTTGCCGGTGGCTTTTGTGTGTGTGTGAATTCTGTTGTATTTTATCAGCTTGTAGACTTACCCATGTCACACTGTAAGGTGCACTGGAACCTTGAAAAGAAATGGGAATTTACAGTTTACAGGCGAAGAAATTCTGCATTCATTTAAATTAGGGCAGATGACGTTGTCCCTTTATCAGGACTTGTAAAGGCGTGTGCGTGTGTGTGTGTGTGTGTGTGTGTGTGTGTGTGTGTGTGTGTGTGGAACTGGGCTGGAGCGGTAGATGTTTTAATGATATTATCAATGAATGTATTGGAGACTTGATGTGTTCCAAACATGGACAATCGTTGTTCGCTTGGTTCAAAGACGAGGACTTCCTCAGAAGGGGAAAAGAGCAAACCAGAGCTGTGGTACACGTGTCCCCGAGGCCTGACTGTTCACATGTTAAGGTGCTCTTTGGACAAATCATCGACCGATTTGTGTACGACCCATCACTGAGACGTGACCTCTTTAAACATTTATCCACTCTCTCCCTCTCTCTCTGTCTCTGTCTGTCTGTCTGTCTGTCTCTCTCTCACTTTCTCTCTCTCACTTTCTCTCTCTCTCTCTCTCTCTCTCTCTCTCTCTCTCTCTTCCTTCTGGCTGTGACCCTCCTCCCCATTCCAGCACACAGTTCCATTCTAAGCAGAAGAAAATGTCTTAAATTTTCTGTATAATCAAACCACACACATACACATACCCCAACTTCCACTCCACGCAATCATACACAGACTCACACTCACACAACACACACACACACACACACACACACACACACACACACACACACACACACACACACACACACACTCGCGCTCGTGCGCACGCGCATGCACG
>CM031603.1:37104834-37112334 GCA_018398815.1 Conus ventricosus
TACTTATCCAAACATTTGAGAAGCCGTATATGTCTAGACTATGTTTTACTTTCCTGGCCCAATTTGGCGTTCTTTCATCTTCTGTCAGTTCTTTATTATACGCTTGTTTTGGTATTCTGTCTGGTGTCATTCTTAATAACTTAAACCAATATCTTATAGCCCTTATTGTTGTATCAATAAATAGTGGATACCTACCTAATTCGCCATATAAGGGTGTGTTTGGTGTCTTTTTATATATTCCTAATAGTTTTTTGCAAGCAAATGTATGTATGTTCTCTATCACTTCATATCTTGTGATTCCCCAAATTTCTGCAGCATATAAAAGTAGTGGTTTGATCTGTGAGTCAAATAGCTTAAAATAGACCGTTGTATCCATATATCCTAGACTATACATGGTTTTTCTTATTCTAATATTTTTCTTTTTGCCCTCCCTGCATACTCTGCTAATGCTATGTCCATGGATAATTTTGTCGTTAGGGTGAAGCCTAAATATTTATAACTGTTTACAGTATCTATTCTTTCCCCTTTGTAATTCCATTTTTCGTTTTTCCCCAAATACCCTCCCTTCCTGAATACCATCACTTTTGTTTTTTGCATATTTACTGTGAGCCCTAGGTTATCCGATGCTTGTTGTAGATTCGCTATCTGATTTTGTAGGCCAACTGGTGTTTGACGATATTAACGCTATATCATCTGCAAAAAGGAGCAAAAAAATTTCCTTGCCATCTTGGTATAATTGAACTCCGTGTCTGCCTTTCTGGGTCACTCTCTCTGCTACCTCTGCTATTAACAATGAAAAAATTAGAGGGGACAACAGACATCCCTGCTTTACCCCTAGTGGGCAGTTGAAGAATTCCGAGAGATTGGCCCCGCTCCTTACGCATGCCTGTACTTGGTTGTATATACCTTTTAACATTTTTAGCATTTTTGTTGAAATACCAATTTTTTGTAGCACTTTCCATAGTTTCTCTCTTCTTACAGTATCGAAGGCTTTTTGATAATCAACGAAAGCTACATAGAATTTGCTTCTTCTTCTACCATATAGGCATCTGTTTATAATTGACATCAAAGTGTATATATGGTCGGTAGTTGCATAGCCTCTCCTAAAACCTGCTTGTTCTTCACTTATTTTACCATTTTCTTCGGCCCAATCATATAAGCGTCTGTTTAAAATCGATGTAAATATTTTACTTATAATACATATCAAAGATATACCTCTGTAGTTTCCTGGTGTTTTCCTATTTCCTTTTTTATGTAATGGTATAATTATAGATCTAGACCATTCATTCGGAAATCTTCCACCTTCATATAATTTGTTAAATATCTTTGTTAGCAGGGGAGTAATTTTATCTATGAGTGTTTTAAATATTTCAGCTGGCAGCTCATCTAGGCCTGCTGCCTTACCTGATTTCAATTTTCGTATGGCTAGTTTAGTTTCTTCCTCAGTTATTTCGTCATCTAACTCTTCTATGTGCATATTATATTCATTCTCTTGTCTATCCTGTTGTGATTCTTCCTCCGCTTGGTCATTATCAGTCTGTGGATTTAGAATATTTTTAAAATATTCCTCCCATTGTTGTATAGTAATAGATGGAAGTGCTTTTCTTCTTTGTCTTAAATTTCGTACTGAATTCCAAAATTTCTGGCTATCTCTCTGATGTAGTATTAGATTTTCATATATTCTGTCCCTATATTCTTTTTTCTTTATTCTAATAGTTTCTTGATAATTTGTTCTGTTTTCTTTATACGCCATCCACCTTCTTCCATATTCTTGTGGACTGTTTTTCTTATTTATACTATTGCATCTAGTTAATGCTTGTCTGGCCTCTTTTTTGCAATTTTTGCATTCCTCATCAAACCATTTTTGTGATGTTTTGTTTGGTCCCCCTATGCCTATCATTTTATACATGCAATTCCCTGCTGTAAGTAATAGATTAGACAATTTCTTTATACTTATATCTATATCTTCCATATTTTCTTCTATTTCTTCTTCTATTTCTTGTAATATAGTATTCGCATTCTCTGAATTCATATATTCTACAAATTCCATTTTTTTACCACTGTCCCATTGAAATTTGTTTACATATATTCTTTTCTGTACCTCATCTTGTTTATTTATTTCTCCGCTTTCGATTACCAAGTTCACTGGCATATGGCTGGACTCAATTCTTTCTATTATATCACATGCCTTCACATTTTCGAGTAACTCAGGAGAACATAAGTAAAAGTCTATAGTACTGTTCCCTCTGTCCGCATAAAAAGTATAGCCTTTGTCAAAATCTCTCATACATAGTCCATTTAGAGGCAGTAGATTGATTACTGTGCAAAATTCTATCAGTCTTTTGCCAAAACCATTTACATGTGTGTCTAATGTTTGTCTTGCATATTCATTATCTACATCTTCTCCGCTACCATCATCATCTTCTACGTTTAAACCCCACTCTCCTATTCTAGCATTCATATCACCCCCTATGATATATAAATAGTCTTGACCTTCATCTGACATCTTTAATATGAATTGTTCTAACATCTCAGTAGTATTTGTATACTCTTTATCTTTATAAAATTTACTGTTTGTTGGGTGATTGTATAACCCGAAAAATAAGACATCATTATCCGTATTCATAGCCTCTTTGGCTATTTTAACACATGTTGTATTCTTTATATTTGTTTCTATGCCTTGTGTCCATTGCTTTAGTGTTTTCTTTACTAGTGTTATCACTCCCCCGATGGTCTACCCATTTGTGTTAATTTAGTTGCGGGGCTATGGAAACATACAAAGTCTTTGAAGAAAATACCAAAATCAAAAGTGTTAAGAGTGAAGGTTTCATTTAAGCAGCATATGTCGAAAGATGTAATATAATCAATGAAATCTGAATCATTAAGTTTATTTTACTAGGCCTTCTATGTTCCAGATTAAGAGGGACAATTTGGGTTTTTTTGTTTTTGTTTTTTCCTTTCCTATATATTGTTTTCTATGTTTTCCTGTTTGTGATTGTTTCTTTTGATTTTTCTGTCTTGTTTCTTCCTGTTTCTCTTTATTTTCCTGTTCTGGTCTCTCATTTTGTAATGGGCCTTGGCCTCTTCCTCATTTTTTCTTTTGTTGTGGTTCTGTTCGTCCACTAGACTGTCTCATGGTGCGTTTGGCTGGAGGTTTTGCTTTCCTCCGTTGTGGTCTCATACTTAACATCTTTGTCAAAGTTAGTTGAGGGCCCTTAGCGGTTGTGCTCGCTCTTTTCTCGACCTTGTTTTCAGTTACAATGGTTTCATCGACCTGGCTCTTCTCTGCCTCATTGACTTGCTCTATATCTGATAGCGAATCGCGAGTGTCGAGGTAATCTTCGTCGGACATTAATTCTTCGTCTTCTTTATCCGCCGTTGTCATGCTAACCTCTTCTCTCGGTGCGATTTCTGCGCTAATTCCGTTTGTTTTGGTTTCTTCCTCTTTGTCTCGGATTATTTCCGAGTTCCCTGTTTTGGATGTGTCGCGTGTTACGTATAGGTTATCTTGACTGATACTGCTTTTTTCGTGCGCGTTCATTGGCCGTTTTCTACTCGCATCCCCCATGTCGTCACTTAACCTTCGCCTCTGGTCTTCGTGTATGTGCGTGTGCGCGTGTACGCGCCAATGGTCTGTCTCCTTCTGGGGGTCATGACCTTGTGGTGCTAATGCATTCCCTGCTGTTTCGTTTTCCCATTGGTCGGCTCGTGGGGGTTAACCCTCCGGATTATTCACGACTATTTTGGTCAAGGCCATGTTCATTTTTTCCGGGTTCCCCCTCTGCCCGTACGGGCTTTCCCTCATCAGTGTTTTTTGACCTCCCTCCCCTTTTTCTGTTCCCTTGACTTTGGTAGTGTCCTCATTTGCATCTTCTTTCAGTCCTTCGTTTTTTCATTTTTTCGTTCATCCCTTCTGTCATTCCATCACTTTGTTTTCCCTATTGATTCATGGTTTTGCATTCTTCCACTTTCAACCATCATCGATCCAACCATCATCGAATCATCCACCACACCACTCATTCCATTCATATTCATCTCATTTTCTTTTTCATCATTCCTCAATCTTGCTTCTTCACCTTCATCCTCTTCCTCACTTTCTCCATATCTGTTGTCTTCTCCCTCATTCTCATTCCCCTTCTCACCCTCACTTTCTTCTCCTTCGTACACATCACATTCGCTGTATACTCGATGTTTATAACTAGCTTTCCACTCATAGTCATCATTCCAACTGTTCTCTCCCCTCATCCTCTTCATCCATACTTCCTGTCCATACTACTTTTCTGCTTGTCTCTTCCTGATAGCCATCCGTGTCATTATATGTGTTCCTTCTTTCATTCACTTCTGTTTCTCCATTCATACTGTCATATGCATTCATTCTTGTTCTTACCTTTCCATTCTCTCTCCCTCCTCTCTCGTCCCTTCTTCCACTCTCTCTGTTCATTCCTTGTCTCTTGAGCATGGGAGGGGGGCGATATGGAAATCTATATCTGTCATTCCTTTCACCTCTCCTTCCTGCTTTCACTCCTTGTTCTGGGTACTCGTGTTGGGGATCTCTGTCTGTCCCTCTTGCTACTTTCCCCAATATATCTCTTCCATCTACCTCTTTTATTCCCTCGCTCTGGTCATTTCTCTCAATCTATCCCTTGTTCTCTCTTCATCCTCACCTGGTATCACCCCTGGCCTGCCACTCGCATTTTCTCCTCTATCACTCGCATTCGCTCCTCTTGCGTTCATTATGCATCCTTCTATACCTCCCGTTCCATCTCTTTCACTCTCCACTCGTTCTGGCATTTGTTGTCGCCTCCATCTTCCACCCGTGCCACTTCCTCGTGGGTAGCCGTAGTTGCAGGGGTAGCTGGGGTACCTGGAGTGTGGGTGGGTATCAGGTTCTCTCACTACCAGTCTTCCTCCCACAAAAAACCTATCTTGCCTTGCTCTCTAATTTCCGTAATGCCGCTGTCTGTCTTCTTGTCAGGTCCTGTGCGATTCTTATTCCATCACTACGCATGCTGTCCCTGGCGTCCTTGTTCATGGTTATCTTTTTTAGATCTGTCTCTCGTTGAAATTTTTTCTATGATCGGCCTGGGGTATCTCCTTGCTGGGTCTCTGCGACCGATCCTATGGGCCCTTTCTATGGTGTGTTCTCCCCATTCCGTGTCAGGTATGTACTGGGTTAGGATCCGGATTATTCTCCCTGCGCAATCCTCACGTCCTTCTTCCTCCGGCATTTCGTCGAGACCCAGGAATCTTGCGTTATTGCGTCTGGAAAACCTTTCTAGTCGATCAATCTCGGTCTCCAGGTCTTCAACTTTGTAGTCAGTGGCTTGTTGGGCTCTGCTCATTTCTTGTATTTCAGCCTGATTTCTTTGGGTGGATTTTCTTGTTTCGTGCACTATCTCTGTAAGTGCATGCATTCTCCCCGACAGTTCGGCTTGTCTCACCTCAATCCCCTCTACCTTTGTTTCAATCCTTTGCATGCTTGTAGTCTGAGATTTGAGTGTATCCGCCTGTGATGCCATGGAGTTCGATAACCCACTGAGTGTACGTAATACTTTGTTCATTTGTCCCTCTATGGCTTCCAATTTTTTCGTCATCGTTTCTTCTGCTTTTCCAGTGACTTTCGCCATAACATCTTCTGTTTCTTGGTTAGGGCCGGGATTCATCTCCACGTCATTTGCGAGAATTAATTTCGTCCTTAGATAGTCAGAACTGACTGAAGTCCATGAAGAAGTTTCACTCGTACCTCTCCTCGGAGGGTGTTCGGGAAATATGCCCGTCTCATGTCTTGAAAACATCACGATTCTGCTTGTTTGTATTGGCATGTTCATTGACATTGTCCAATTCATCGATACACTGTTCCTTACTAACCTTGTGTGTGGTACTTTCCCCGTCTCGAACAAAATTCCGAACAAAGTCCCGTTTTCGTGTCCACTAGTGCTCAAAGTTATCCCTTTCGAGCAACTCCGGGTGTCTTCCAATCTTGCATATTTCTGCTTAGCGCATGTGGTCCAAAAGCCACTTGTGTTGTGCCCACAGCGCTCACTAAACACATTGCGGAAATCCAAAGTCCGAAGTAACACATCATCACTTCCTTCACCCCTGCCGCCATTTTCTTCTCACTCGACGCACATTTCGTTTTCATGTGGTGTCCGAAAAAATGTCCTATGCGGACTCTCCACGCCTGAGTATCAATCATGACGGCTCTTCTGTGTTCTGCAAATCTTTATGTCAGTTTTTGTGCACTCTCTTCTTACTAACGGGCACTTTCCACTACATAATTTGCTGAAAGTCTGCGCAGCTCTTCACTCGCCCTGTCACCTGGTCGCCATCTTGTCTCGCGCCCCCGGGTAGGGATGGAGAGAAAGGAAGAGAGGTTTATGGAAATCACCATCACCAACACACATATACATAAACATATACATATATGTACAAAACGTCTCTAGGTAATTTTTACTGTTTCACGAAAGATGTTTTATTTGTAGACAGTTATCAGTTCGTAGTAGAGCCATACTCGGTGTTCACGTTCAGGAGAATGTTGGTCACCATCTTACTGCACGGATCCTAGAGCCATTATGTGATTCGGATCTGCCAGACGAATCAGCACTCGAATTTGATGGGGATTGGTCCTTCGGCCGCAGTCAGTTTATTGAAACGGTTTAGGGCAACACGCGTACCGCTGATTTTGCTTGATCGTGCAGACAGACAAACAAAGAGACAAACAAACAAAGTGTCACGACCGACCCCTGGAGGTCTGCCCTGACAGGATCGGTCTAGGTGGGAGTGAAGGGAGTGACTGACCTCACACGCCCCGCAAGAGACCACACAGTAAAGATTACGATACAACACCCCATTTATTCACACCAGCAAAATAAACATTCCAACACACACAACATGCACAATCACAAACAAGCACTCCAACGCACACAACATGCACAATCACAATCAAGCACTCCAACACCCACAACATGCACGATTATAAATAAACATTTCACCATACGACGTACACAATCACAATTACAGCATTCCAGCACATATAACATATACACAATTATAAAGAAACATTTCCAGCATCGATCCCTTCTAACACCATGGAGTGCGTCCACACCCCTGCCCCTGTCAAGTCCACTGGGAGCACCCTGTCGCACTAGATGCTCCGAGCCGGGTCGGTTCTCGCAGGGAGTCGCTCAAAGCCGACGCCCTCGACTCACAAGCAGGCAGTGAAGAGCGCGTCCCGGAGGGGGGGGGGGGGGGGGGGGGGAAAGGAAAACGAGGCGCTGTTACTGGAGGTCCTGGACGGGGGTCAGGGCCGGCCAGTCAAGACGGCGGGCTCCTCTACCAGTCCGCGGTCCCGACCAGGGCGTGTCCTCGACCCGCGCGTGGCACCATCCAGTCCGCGGTCCCAGCCAGAGCGTGGCCTCAACCAGCACGTGGCACCATCCAGTCCGTGGTCTCAGCCAGAGCGTGGCCTCAACCAGCACGTGGCACCATTCAGTCCGTGGT
>CM031603.1:37119834-37139300 GCA_018398815.1 Conus ventricosus
ACAGACAGAGAGAGAAACCACTTTGGATGATAGATGCCGGTCGTACTCATCTCCCATGCAGCCCCCAGGGGACATAACTATTGATATGCACGCGCTGCCTTAGTTGCACGGGGCAATTGTGTACCCTCATAAGATTTTACCCAGCGTTTTTCTCCCCATTTAACTGGCAAGCACGTCTTAAAGCGCTTTCTTCAACTTTAACTTCTCTCCCTTCATTGACTGGCTGCTTTAGGGTGCCGGTGAATTCTGTGTCTGAACCCTCTGTAGTGAGAAAAGCGCAGAATGACATGTTGTGGTTTATCTCCGTGTGATGCCAAAGGAGGGGCGCCACCATCAGCCTCTCAGCGGCCTGTGAGCAGGCAATATGAATGGCTCGTAGGGGGGGGGGGGGGGGGGTTGTTTGTTTGTTTTTTGTTGTTTTAGGATGGACTAAGCTGCTCGTGAGTATCTTCAAATCAAACGTGAAGTCGGTTCTGCTCTACGGCTTCGAGACTTGGAGAATGGCCAAGGCAATACAGCAAAAAAATTCAGACTTTCATCAACACCTGTCTGAGGCGCATCTTCAAACTCAGATGGCCAGAGAAGATCATCAATGAAGATCAATGGAAGCAAGCAGGACAGGAACCAGTGGCCAAGCAGATTCTGCGGAAGAAGTGGAGCTGGATTGGACACACTCTCAGGAAGCCAGCATCCAGCACCACACGCCAAGCCCTGACATGGAACCCGCATGCGGAAAAGGAAGAGAGGCCGACCTCGCAGCAGCTGGAGGCGAGACACTGAGGCAGAGATGAAGAGGCAGGGGACCAACTGGACAGGCATTCAGCGAGCAGCCAGAACCGAGTGCGATGGCGGAGTGTTGTCGATGGCCTATGCTCACCCTTGAGCTATGGACCTAAGTAAGTAAGCTGCTTAGTGAAGGACTTTATCTTATAATCTGGCGCCCTAAGTCTTCCTTTCATTGCCTATGATTTCTCCCATGAACTCTCCCACTCCCACCCCCACCCACCTCTTTTTCGTCCCTTAAATGTTTGCCAAGTCATTGTTGTGATGATGGAGGAATTCTTAGCCTGCACTTGTTTCCCCCACCCCACCCCACCACTAATTTGTTAGAGGGAGGGAGGGAGGGGGAGAGAGAGACATAGACAGAGACATGCACAGAAAGATGGAGAAATGAGTAAGGAGGAAAAACAAGTGCAGGTTTACCGTTCCTCCGTCAGTACAACCATTCTTGGCAAAGATTTAAAGAAAAAAAGGAGAGGGTGGAGGGGGAGGTGAGAGAAAGAAAAGGGGGACCAAAAAAAATAGAACGTAAGATAATAACTGTAAGGAAAAAGAAACACCCGAAGGTGCTGGGGAGGACCCAGAGAAGCACTGTCTTCACCTGCCTTTTGAGCAGTCCTGTACCACCCTTGGAGGCCTGCGCTGTGTTGACGATGGGTACAGGCACGCGCAGGACACTCCATTAAGATATCAAGGGACATAACTGCTCCTGAACAGAGGTAAATCAGACTACAGGATGCAACTCATAACAGCCTGAAAGTAGCATCCCCATGGGTTGTACCAGCCCGTATTTCATGACTGCAGAGCCACCGGCGAAAAACACCACCCTCCAGCTGCCGAGCACACCCCACAGACCCAACCACCCCTGCCCACGGACAGATGAAGACAGTGCCACTCCAGACACAGCCAAGCTTTCGCCATACGGTCTTACGTGCCCTCAAGAGAGAATCCAAAGTTGTAGTCTTTCCCACTGTCAACAGGACTTTCCCTGTGGTATAATCTATCACTGGGAGCACATGGGAACCATTGTAGTCCATCTTGAAAACAGAGCCATTCCTATCGCTGCCTAGAGGCCTTTCGTCCATTGACTCGGACTCATCAGTCAGACACGGCGATTTCTTTTTTTCCTCCTTCTCTTCGTCCTACTCCATTCCCTTCTGCTTCTCCTTCTTCTCTTTCGTCCTCTACTTCTCTCTTCTTTTTCTTGCTTCTTATCCCTTTTCCTCCCCTCCTTCTTTTCCTTCTCTTTCCCTCCTCCTCCTCGTCTTCTCTTCTTTTTCTTCTTCTGCTTCTTCTTCTTCTTCTTCTTCTTCTTCTTCTTCTTCTTCTTCTTCTCCTCCCCCCTTCTTCTTCTTCTTCTTCTTCTTTTTCTTCTTCTCTTCTTCTTCTTCTTCTTCTTCTTCTTCTCCTCCCCCTTCTTCTTCTTCTTCTTTTTCTTCTTCTTCTTCTTCTTCTTCTTCTTCTTCTTCTTCTTCTTCTTCTCCTCCTCCTCCTCCTCCTCCTCCTCCTATTTCTTCTTCTTCTTCTTCCTTGAAAAAGGAAAACATTTACTTTGCAGTTATTGATACTTCACTGCATTTGCAAGATGCATACATTTGTAAACAATGTACTGTGCTTGTGTGTTCATACGATTCATTTGGTCTTCCTCCTCCTCCTCCTCCTCCTCCTCCTCCTCCTCCTCCTCCTCCTCTTCCTCTTCCTCTCTTCTTCTTCTGCTTCGTCCTCTTCTCATCATCATCATCATCATCATCATCATCATCATCATCATCTCTACTTCTTCTTCTTCTTCTTCTTCTGCTCCTCCTCCTCCTTCTTCTTCTTCTTCTTCTCCTACTCCTCCACCTCCTCCTTCTTCTTCTTCTTCTTCTTCTTCTTCTTCTTCTTCTCCTCCTCCTCCTCCTTTTCCTCCTCCTTCTTCTCCTTCTTCTTCTTCTTCTTCTTCTTCTTCTTCTTCTTCTTCTTCTTCTTCTTCGAGAATAGAAGGAAACCATGCATTTGCAGTATTGATCTTGTACCACAGTGTCGACCTACATCCGTTTGTTAATTACATACCCTTGGTGTAAGTGTGCTGCTTCGATTGGCCTGGCCCTCCTGTTGGCGACCTGGTGGCATCTGTCTGTTGTTCTGTCCGGGCTGGATACTGTGAACCCAGCGGTGTCACGGGAACGTCATACCCCCCCCCCCCCCCCCCCCCCCCCCCCCCCCCCCCAACTTTTTGTCTTCCCCCCTCCCCCGTCCTAGCACCAACCCACCCCTTCCCCTCGCTGTCTGTCCAAATCCCGACGACCCTCTCGTCTCTCTCGTCTCCCCCTCACCACCCTTCCATCCCGACCACCACCTCCTCTCTCTCCCCCCTCTTCTCCCTCCCCTTCCACTCCACTGTCAGCTTCTGTCATGGAAGACAACAGACGGGCGTACACGTGCAGAAAAGCGCGCGCGCGAACACACGCACACACACACACACACACACACGCACACACACACACACACACACCACACACACAAACTCGCGCGCGCGCGCACTCTCACGCACGCATGCACAAACGCACGCACGCGCGCTTGCGCACACACATGCGCGCGCGTGCACATACGCACACACGCGCGCGCGCGCACACACACACACACACACACACGCTCACACACACACACACACACACATGCACACGCTAGCACGCCCGCACACACGCGCGCACACGCACTCACTCACACACACACTAGTACATACTGTGCATACAGACACTCACACGTGCGCATATCTTCTCTCTCTCTCTCTCTCTCTCTCTTCTCTCTCTCTCTCTCTCTCTCTCTCTCTCTCTCTCTCTCTCTCTTTCAAACACACGCGCGCGCGCGTGTGTGTGTGTGTATCTGTGTCTGTGTCTGTGTGATTGAGTGCATGTGTGTAAGGTGACCGCCCCTGTGAGTGCATTGTCCCTGTATGTTGGATGAAGACACATCTTCTTGGATACATCCAGCACTCGTGGATTCTGCGCTGACTAGGTGTTCGAGGTAGGGCAGCTTAGAAACGTTGCCTCTACATTAATATGAATGTTATCTTCCTGGTATGAGCGCATTCCTTCGATTTCGGACAGCTTAGAAACATTGCCTCTACGTTAATATCGATGTTATCTTCCTGGTATGAGCAGATTCCTTCGATTTATGGCGGCTTAGAAACATTGCCTCTACATTAAATTTTATGTTATCTTCCTGGTATGAGCGCATTCCTTTGATTTCTGACAGCTTAGAAACATTGTCTCTACATTAATATGAATGTTATCTTCCTGGTATGAGCGCATTCCTTCGATTTCTGACAGCTTAGAAACATTGCCTCTACATGAATATGAACGTTATCTTCCTGGTATGAGCGCATTCCTTCGATTTATGGCGGCTTAGAAGCATTGTCTCTACATCAAAATGAATGTTTTCTTCCTGGTATGAGCGCATTCCTTTGATTTATGGCGGCTTAGAAACATTGCCTCTACATGAATATGAACGTTATCTTCCCGGCATTCCTTCGATTTCAGCAGCTTTCCTCTATGATTTCCCTGTCCACAACTCGGTTTACCGCGTGGTGTGCACGTCCCTGATCTCACACACTGTGGGCAGTGCCCTGACAGACGCCACTGGACTGGTCATAGCGATTGCCTGGACTGGTCACTGCTTGTGTCTGTCATGAGTCAATGGTGTTTAGGCTAGTATTATCTTTATTATTATCATTATTACTACTGTCGATATTATTGCTGTTGTTGTTGTCATTATTGTTATTTTTTATCATCATTATTATTATTATTATATTATTATTATTATTACTGTTGTTATTTTTGTTGTTGTTATTATTATTAATATTATTTTACTACTACTATTATTATTATCATCATCATCATCATCATCATCATCATCATCATCATCATCTCATTATTACTTTTATCACGTTATTATTATTATTATTATTATTATTATTATTATTATTATTATATCATTGTTGTTGTTGATGTCAATTTTATCATTGTTACTATTATAATTACAGTGACTATTGTTATTATTATTATGATCATCATGATCATCATCATCATCATCATCATTGTCGTCGTCGTTATCATAATTATTATTAGCAGAATGATTATTACTTCTTTTTTTTTTGCATAAACCTTGAGACTCAGCTGAGAAATGAGCTGTGAAGCATATCAACTCTATCAGCTGTGTCACGAGCCGTACACGGTTATGTCATAAAACCCCTGAGAACATCGGCAAACAGAGTGGTGGGCTTAACAAACAACAGCACCGTCCTTACTCTCTACAGTGTGTTTCACGTGCTCGTTTGAAGACGTGCCTATTAGACTGTCACCGTCAAGGTCACCGTATCCAGCACGCTTCCCCAGTGCACAACCCACTTCAAGGCTTGGCTGGTTGGCCAACAGCCGGTCAATGAACCACGGGTGTCATCGTCAGTCGTCTCCTCACTGAAAAAAAAAGACCCGTAATGTTAGGCGTTCAACTAGTTCTGCACGATCAGTCCAAATCCTGGGTGGACACTTTTCAGGTTTCTGGTCAGCGTAAAAAATCAGCCTCCCCCCCCCCCCCCCCCACCCCCCTTTCTATCACCAGATGATCGAAAACTATGGCTGCTCTCCTTCCCTGCTGTCTGGCCGAGTTGAACAAAGGCCTTGGCTTCCACCCGGGGTGTCTCTGTCCTTCCCTGCTGTCTGGCCGAGTTGAACAAAGGCCTTGGCTTCCACCCGGGGTGTCTCTGTCCTTCCCTGCTGTCTGGCCGAGTTGAACAAAGGCCTTGGCTTCCACCCGGTGTGTCTCTGTCCTTCCCTGCTGTCTGGCCGAGTTGAACAAAGGCCTTGGCTTCCACCCGGGGTGTCTCTGTCCTTCCCTGCTGTCTGGCCGAGTTGAACAAAGGCCTTGGCTTCCACCCGGGGTGTCTCTGTCCTTCCCTGCTGTCTGGCCGAGTTGAACAAAGGCCTTGGCTTCCACCCGGGGTGTCTCTGTCCTTCCCTGCTGTCTGGCCGAGTTGAACAAAGGCCTTGGCTTCCACCCGGGGTGTCTCTGTCCTTCCCTGCTGTCTGGCCGAGTTGAACAAAGGCCTTGGCTTCCACCCGGGGTGTCTCTGTCCATCCTTGCTGTCTGGCCGAGTTGAACAAAGGCCTTGGCTTCCACCCGGGGTGTCTCTGTCCTTCCCTGCTGTCTGGCCGAGTTGAACAAAGGCCTTGGCTTCCACCCGGGGTGTCTCTGTCCTTCCCTGCTGTCTGGCCGAGTTGAACAAAGGCCTTGGCTTCCACCCGGGGTGTCTCTGTCCTTCCCTGCTGTCTGGCCGAGTTGAACAAAGGCCTTGGCTTCCACCCGGGGTGTCTCTGTCCTTCCCTGCTGTCTGGCCGAGTTGAACAAAGGCCTTGGCTTCCACCCAGGGTGTCTCTGTCTTCCCTGCTGTCTGGCCGAGTTGAACAAAGGCCTTGGCTTCCACCCGGGGTGTCTCTGTCCTTCCTGCTGTCTGGCCGAGTTGAACAAAGGCCTTGGCTTACACCCGGGGTGTCTCTGTCCTTCCCTGCTGTCTGGCCGAGTTGAACAAAGGCCTTGGCTTCCACCCGGGGTGTCTCTGTCTTCCTTGCTGTCTGGCCGAGTTGAACAAAGGCGTTGGCTTCCAACCGGGGTGTCTGACTCCTTCCCTGCTGTCTGGCCGAGTTGAACAAAGGCCTTGGCTTCCACCCGGGTGTCTCTGTCTTCCCTGCTGTCTGGCCGAGTTGAACAAAAGGCCTTGCTTCCACCCGGGTGTGTCTCTGTCTCCTGCTGTCTGGCCGAGTTCAACAAGGCGTTGGCTTCACCCGGAGTCTCTGTTCCCTGGGAAAACTCTCAGAGCCTTGGAACTTACGATGGAGACAGACAGAGGGAGGAAGGCAGATCATTTTCTCTTCTTGACAGTAATCTTGTGTCATTGTCACTCATGGGGGGGCGGGATGCTCAGTTGGTAGACGCCGGACTCGTGATCCTGGGGTTGCGGGTTCGAATTTCGGTAAGGGGGATTTTTCCCCGGAGTTAAACATTGGTTCTGACTCCATTCCCATATAGTCCTTCGAATGAGACTATAAAACGAGGTTCCGTGTGTGAACGCCGCATAATATCTTGCACACACGTAAAATCCATCACCAACTTTCGGAAGAGAGGCCAGTTTGGCCGTTGGTATGGATGACACGTGAACATAGCATGCACCTTCCGAAGATGGAGTATGGCTGCCTTAATGGCGGGATAAAAAAAAAAGGGTCATACACAAAAACTCACTGCCTGGCTATACAGGGAGTGTCCGCAGGAGTATCAGCCTGCGTACGCAGAAAGAAAGAAAAGAATTGTCATCATTTTCACGCTACCTCGAACTGCGCGCGTTACACAAACACAGAGGAAGGAGGGAGGAGGGGGAGAGAGAGAGAGAGAGAGAGGAGAGAGAGGGAGGGAGAGAGAAGAAGAAGTCGTGCTTCTTGCTTACGGTTACCTTGGTCCTTGAAATAGGAGGGCAAATTAACTGGGTATGAAAAAAAAAAAAAAACGAAAGAAAAAAAGAAGAAAAAAGTCGGAACATAAAACCCAATATATTTTGTTGACGAATGGCTCTGACATCATCCCTTTACATATCACAGCTATATCATGTTTACTTCTACCCTATCCCATCCCTCCCCAGCCCCGATCCCTCATATACATCCTGCACAGGTTTACTCCATGGCGTCCCCTTCCCCCTTCCCCCCCCCCCCCACCACACACGCACGCACGCACGCACACACGCACGCATGCACGCGCACGCGCGCGCGCACACACACAACCGTACACACATACAGAGACAGAGAGAGAGAGAGAGAGAGAGAGAGAGGCGCTCTGGCCCCATTACGAAATGACATAAGCGAGACAAAGCCCTCTCTGCGGCTTATGAGTAGTGTCAAGATCTATAGCGATCTAGTGCATCAGAGAGAGAGAGGAGAGAGGGGGGGGGGGGGGCGTGCATACTGGCAGACAGAGGCAAGCTGGCGGGCGGACAGGCAGAGAGAGAGAGAGACAGAGCACACTTTGAGGCTGGTCTGGAGGACAATAGTGCAGGGCAATACAAAATGCAGATGGCGCAAACCTGTGAAGTACTGATCGCGACGTGTGGTTAGTGGTCTTGGCTTAGGTCGTCCAGTTATCACACGACATCATCGAAAAAAGTCTTCACTCCAGATCGGCAAAGGATTTGTTGACCACAGGTCTGTACGCTGTGTAACAACAGTATGCGATCTGGCTTTAAACAACAACAACAACAACAAAAGTGTGCCAAGTAGATTTAATGGGGAAAAAAATGCTTAGGCTTGCCTAATAAATCCCAGCGCTGTGAATGATACTGTGGCGTCACATGTGAGAAGGTCTAAATTCTGATGTAAACAAAGTTGCTGACAGTTTCAACAACAACAACAACAACAACAAGCCTATGATTAGTGCTCAGTGTGTGTTGCTAAGCGTATACCAGTCACAGTGTTCATAACTAAATTTAGATCAAAAGTGCTTGTCCTTTGTATGGGATCGTCAAGAAAGCCTGTTGTTGAAGAAAAGAAGACACAAATTTTGATGTAACATATGCAGTACGTAAGGCGTTCCCACTTTCACAGAGTTGTGTGTGTGTGGGAGGGGGGGGGGGGTGTGTGGTGGTGGAGAAGAAGACTGCAACATGAGACGTCTTTGTCTTGCCAACATTTCCTCGTCGACTCCGTCAGGTTTCTGGTGTCGATTGGTGTACTTCATAATCACCGCAAGGTCGAGTGTGGCATCTTGAAATCCAACTTGTGGATTTCATCGCGTGATGTTCCCAATGGGCGTTGGGAAGTGACGTCATCCGCTGGGGGTCGCGGTTGTGACAGGTTGTTCATAGCACGTGTGTCACCAAACTGACCACCGTTCTTCTTCTGCAGATCAGTTTCAACAACAATCATTTCCTAACGGGAAAAGTAGCGAGATGTAAGAACACGTAGGACAAAAACAGGAAATGATGGAGAACGTGTATAAAGACAGAGGGAGTTGGGGAGCGGGGAGGGGGTAGGAAAACATCGGGTAAGATCGCAAAAGATACGAAAAGGTATCAACTAGGTAACAGATGGCATGAGTAATGTGTAGGCGTAGCATTGGTTCAAACAGTCCCGGTCTGACCCTCAACTCTCTCTTTCTCTCTCTCTCTCTCTCTAGACACATGTGTACGAGTCAAGTGTCAACAAGAGTCACGGGACAGGATACGACAGGGTCACAGGCTGAAAAGAAATAGGGAAAACGACAATTAAAGTGAAAATAACTGAAGGAATGTACCAACCTGATACATGGAAAGCGACAAGGTTTATAGTAATTTATCCATGGGGCTGCTAAATCCAACGAATATAAACAATACAAGTCCAACACCACACGAACACGACCACAGAAGAACACACTCTGAGTGTCAAAGGTTAGCATGGCAGCTTTTGTTATGAAGACCCAAGATTCGGGGTTTACCTTTGCACTGTAGAGGGCGATAGGCTTATTTTGCGCATGCGTAAATGATGTAAACAAAAGATGCTTAAAATAGTACTGCTTTCCGGAGCAGGGAAGAAAGGTCTTCACTGTATATGTAAACGAAAATACTTACATTACGTTCATAAGGAAGAATGTACCAAGAAGTATTAATGTCTAATTAAGATAGAATTCTGCATGTACATACTGTCATGGAAGAATGTTTGGTTGCAGTCATGGTAAATTTTGTTCTAATTATATAAAATTGATTTATTTCTTGTTGCGTACTCATGTGAACAGGCTGATGGCCTCACATTAAAGTCACGAGTCTCTCTCTCTCTCTCTCTCTCTCTCTCACTCTCTTATTAAGCGGCTGATTTGCGATGACGTCCACCTAATTGATGACAGCTATTTACACCTCCCTGCATGCGACAATAGCGCCGACAAACAGACAGACAGACAGACAGACAGTGACTGACCTGCCATTTTGCACGTGCCGATAAATTGGTTCTGTCTTCCGCCCCGTTGACGTCACTGTAGTTTGTGAGGTCACGATGGACCGGAGAGAGGGGAAGTGGGGGGGGGGGGGGGGGGGGGGGCATGAATGTCGTCCTCCAGCTAAACGGCAGTAAGCGTCAGATTGTCAGGGTATCCTGGATAAACAGAGTTTGTGTGTGTGTGTGTGTGTGTGTGTGTATGTGTGTGTGTGTGTGTGTGTGTGTGCGTGAGTGTGTGTGTGTGTGTGTGTGTGTGTGTGTGTGGGGGGGGGGGGGGTATGTGTGTATGTGTTGTGTGTGTGTGAGTGCGTTTATGTGTGTGTGTATGTATGTGTGTGTGCGCCTATCCGACCGCAGGAGGAGGGGGGGGGGGGGGAGGTGCATATCAGGGCTGTAGTCATGTCAACATTAATTCCATGTATGCCTTTAAAAAAGAAAAAATTCCAAGCATGCTAGAATGGGTTCTATTTTCCGTGAAATCTTAGATCTAACCGACAATGTTCACCTCTTTGAGAAGCAGCCGAGACCCCAGGAACGAGGTGTTCGTGGAGTCCGCTGCACTGTACCCAGGTGCTGCCCATCATGACAGTGCCAGCACTCCGCCAGACCACGTTCCACAGGGAACGACTCGCCCACATGCCGTGCCCCGGGAAGCGTCCTCACCTGTGCCAAGAGTTTCAGTTTCAGTTTCATCAAGGAGGCGTCACTGCGTGCGGACTAGTCCATATACGCTACACCACATCCGCTAAGTTTTCAGACCGCACTCAGCCCTGATGTGGCCCTTTGCGGTCGGCTGGGCTATAAGCAACATTATCTTATCAGACCGCACTACGCATGATTTGAAGCTGATGGATACATGAATTAACAACTAAGATGAGACAGTTGAAGAAGAGGGTCTCGTGGCTACGACTCTGCGGATGGATGTCTGACCTACGCATTAGCCCAACGCGCGGGTCAGACCTTGAGTGCCTAACTACCATTGGTGTGTGTGTGTGTGTGCGTGTGTGTGTGTGTGTGTGCAGTGAATGTTCACGTGTGTGTATGATGTGTGGGAATGGGCCTATGTGTGTGCGTGGGCGCATGCATGTGCGTGTGTGTGTGTGTTTGCCAAGATAAGAGTGTTTGTGACAGGGAAAGGGAAGGGGGTGCACAGACGGTGGCAGTAAAAGCGGAGGTGGGGGTAACGAGGGAAAAGAGAGGGGAGGGGGGGAGAGGAGCAAGGCAAACACAAGTCAGCCCCAGTTACGTCACGTCACCAACGCAATGTTACTTCTAGCCTAGCCGACCACGCTGACCAGGAATCAGATTACATACACATGCATGCTAGTGCGCGCGCGCGCGCGCACGCACACGCACACACACACAAATACACACACACACACACACACACACACACACAACACACACACACACACACACACACTCACTCTCATTCTCTCTCTCTCTCTCTCTCTCTCTCTCTCTCTCTCCTCTTCTCTCTCTCTCCACACACACACACACACACACACACAAACACACATGCACACACACTCACTCACTCTCTCTCTCTGTCTACCTCTCTATCTATCTATCGCTCACTCACATACAGACATACGCGCGCGCACACGCACGCACGCACACACGGACGCACACACGCGCGCGCACGCTCACACATATACTCACACACATACATGCGTGTACACATGCACGCATAGACGTTCACACACACACACACACACACACACACACACACACACACACACACACACACACACACACACGCGCGCGCGCGGCGCGCGATTTCTCTCCCTCTGTCTCTCTCGCTCCCTCTCTCTCTCTCTCTCTCTCTCTCACTCTCTCTCTCCTACAACACAGACGTGCGCGTGTCTATGTACAAGTAAAACTCTCAAAATATACAGACCATCCCACTGCACAAGAGAGAGAAGAGGGGAGGGAGAAGGGGGGGGGGTGGGGGTCAGGGATGGAACAGAAGAGGACGTGGAAAGGACAGGGACTTGGATGAAGATCAGGGCACTGAAAGGGGGCAGGGAGTAGAGGGCGCGTGGGACACGGAGAAAGTGGGGGGGGGGGGGGGGGGGAGGGGGAGAGGGTAGAAACGGGGTTCAACGGCGAATAAAACCAGGGCCCTTCGGAGACCGCAGTCGTCTGCCAAGGATAAACATCCTGAGTCCGCCGGTCAATCGCCACCAAGGGAAGTAATAGTAGGCACGTACTGAAGGAGTTACCTCCCATGTGTTTTATGTTTATGATAGCATTTGGAAATGCGTGACATCACCATTTATATCACCAAAACCCTCCAGTATTCCATGATCACGTCTTACTCAGGGATGGTTATCAGTCTGTGAACACTACCCTTACATTGTGTGTGTTCAGTTCAAAGCAAGTAATAACCTTACTAAACGGATCATGGATTCGCTCTTTGACGCGGATCCGCACGAAAAGTTGATGGCTTCGTCTCGGAACCACATTCAGTCTTTCACCAAGTTTCGTCAACGTCGGTGTGAGCAGTTTTTGCGTATTCGTACTGACAGACAGACAAACAAACAAACAGACAGACTGACAGAAGCGGGCAGAAAGTTCATCTCCGTGGAAACCATCAACAGACATTCATTGGCATTCTGTGATGTTAAATGCATGAGCAAGAAGAGACGTTATGTTATGTCGCTAATGTGTTCTGTCGCAAACGGGAAGCAAACGAAAACGCTTGGAGGGGAAGAACAAGGGGACCACCGCTACTAATGTGTACACAGCCTTTAGCGACACGATTCGGACATCGGACAGTGGGCTATTTTAGCTCTGAACTGATTGGGACGCGATTTTTCTCTATCACAAAGCTATGTACACATGACAAAAGAGAAAAATGTAAATACGAATTTATCTTTGAACTTTTATTTCATAGATTGTTTTTTCGTTCTGTTTTATCGCGCTCACAATCGATTTTGATGGAGAACAAAGAACATACCAATCAGTTCTTAACCTGGTGATGATTAATTTGACGTCAGACCTTTGCAGTCAACCGTTTTGTATCTGTTAATGACGGTGACTTTTGTGAGCGACATCACACAGGCGGGTATGTTCAGTTCTGGTAAAACGTTCAGTGACAGGTGTGCGAAAGGGGTCGGACATGTCCTTCCTTCGCGTTCCAGACTTTCAGGCGTACGTGGAATCGGCGTGGTTCGGGAGAGAATGAAATGAATGTGTGTATTGAATCGCCTGAAATGGAAGATAGAAGAAAGACAAAACTGCAGTTTTCGTAAAACACACACAAAACACACAACACACACACACACACACACACAATATGCACGCACGCACGCACGCACGCATGCACGTACGCACGCACGCACGCACACACACACACACACACACACACACACACACACACACACGTACACATGCACATTCACACACACACACACACACACACACACACACACACACACACACACACACACACACACACGCTCACACACACACGCTCGCACGCACACACACACACACACACACACACACACACACACACACACACACACACACACACACACACACACACACACAGGATGGTTATCTTCCCTGTCTGCCAAAGTGGTGAACCGTCTTTGGTGGGTATGGACGATAAACGGAAAGAAACGAACTAACGGCAACGCTGTGTACACGACGGATAAACCTGAAAGAAACGAACTAACAATGCTGTGTCACGACGGATAAACCGGAAAGAAACGAACTAACGGCAACGCTGTGTACACGACGGATAAATCGGAAAGAAACGAACTAACAATGCTGTGTCATGACGGATAAACCGGAAAGAAACGAACTAACAATGCTGTGTCACGACGGATAAACCGGAAAGAAACGAACTAACAATGCTGTGTCACGACGGATATGGGCAACGGAGGAGGAGAGAGAGGAATGGGGGAGGGGGGGGGGAGAGGTAAGGGGGAGGCAGGTGTAGGGGAACAACACAGAAACTAACCCGCCCTCTACCCCCACCCCACCACACACCCCACCCCCACCCCTCCTACCCCACTTCCGTGCAGCCTTCCACTCATGAAGAAATCAAACCTGTGCAAACAAATCCCACTCAGCCGTGTCAATATTGCGGGCTCCAGGTCACTCCTGTGACCCTGAGGTGTGGGCACAGCACGTAGCTGCAGCGTCGTGCGTGACTGGGCACAGACTGACCACGGTTTTGACCTCACCGGGCCTGGGGGTGGGGGTGGGGGGTGGGGTTGGAGAACGAGCCACAAAGAGACTGAATGGCATCGGCCTGCGCGCTTGTGCTGCCTGTGTGGTAGGGTGTTGATTCCGGGGGTCCTTTCCATCCGTTTATCTGTCTGTTTTTTGTCTGCCCCTCTCTCTCTCTCTCTCTCTCTCTTCTCTCTCTCTCTCTCTCTCTTGTATGTTTGGTTTTTCAAAATTTCGTTTGAGTGTGTGTGTGTGTGTGTGTGTGCGTGTGCGTGCGTGTGCGTGTGTGTGTGTGTGTGTGTGTGTGTGTGTGTGTGTGGAGGGTGTGTGTAGAGTGTGGTGTGAGAGGAGAGAGAGAGGAGAGAGAGGAGAGAGGGAGCGGAGAGAGAGAGAGATTAAATTCAAATTTAATAGATCTTCATTAAAATTGCATTCATATGGTTATTCACAGAGTCAGTCGGTATCTCTCGTCATGAAATGATGGGACCTTTTAGGCTATAAAGAAGGGGGGGGGGGGATACCTATGAAAATTCTGTTAGTAAACGACTAAAAGACTTGTTATATGAGGATGCATCTACTGTCGATTTAGTGATCAGTTTTTCACTTCAAGGGCGATCTTGACATGTAAAACTGTCGATTTCTTATCAGCAGTCATGAAGAGCAAGTGACCAGCTGGTTCACACTGTCGGTTCCAGTCCTCACAGAATGCACTGTGATTTCAGCTTGGTGGAAACCAGCTGAGCTTGTTTCTAGTGACTCAGACCATCGGCAGGCAAAGGGCCGCAACTTTCCCACAACACACGTCGAGAGGAAGAATAAATATAGTGATTTGGTTTGCTTGTCTGTCTTGCTCGTGGTGCTAGCTTGTGGTTGGTCAAATACCTGTACTACTAGAAACCCGTTCGGGATAAACCAAGTACGTCTCCCACCAGAATCGTGGGGGCGCTGCAGTGATTATATATATATATATATTATATATACTGACTTCCATAAAAACGCGAAAAATTGAAAGGCTATTTTTCGGGTGAAAAGGGGTGAATATACAATATTGAACCATTGTGACAAGTTGTTTGGGTCCAAGACTCACGTGCAGTGAAAAAATTGTGTGAGCAACACATCATTCCCGGCATTGGAGGGTCAACAAAAATGGCAAACTGGTTGCTGCATGTGAGGCACGTGCACACCATGCAGAGCAAAGTTAACAAGCGACAAGTACGCAGGCATGCAGCCTTTATAAAGCCGCGCTACAAGGTTCAGATAACGACTTGCGTCTGAGCGCTACAGAGATGCCAAGACTACGAGCAGAGAAACGCAATCGTGCCCTAGGCCATCTGGAGGCTGATGTGGATGCTAGGCAGGTCGCCAACATCTTTAACGTCCACATTCAACCATCTATCGTCTGCAGCACCGCATGCGAGTCACTGGTACCACTGAGGATCGTCCCCGGCTAGGCCGTCTCGGGTCACCACACCAAGAGAGGATCGCCATTTTGTTCGAACCATCTGCGGGACAGGCGGCAAACAGCCCCTAACACTGCTCGACAGGTGCCTGGAATCTCCAGCAATGAATCAGCCTCAACACTGTGCGGCGGCGTCTTCAGGAGAACGGGCTGGCATGTAGGCGTCCTCACAGAGGTCCGGTACTGACACCAAGACACCGGCAGGACAGGCTGCAGTGAGCACAAGCCCGAATCAACTGGCGCAGGCAGCAGTGGGGACGCATACTGTTCTCAGATGAGAGCCGTTTTTGTATTGATATGGCTGACGGTTGTGTCAGAATATGGCGTCGACCTGGTGAACGCTATGCTGACTCCAGTGTGGTAGAGCGGAACCCCTGGGGAGGCCGAACGTTATGATATGGGGTGCAATTGGCATTAACCACGCCATAGGACCAGTCATCTTTCAGAACATTGGTCCTGGTCGCGGACAGGGTGTCAATGCACAGCGCTACATCCACCCGGTGCTCAGACCCATGTCGTTCCTTTTTTTGCGCAACACCCAAACTGGACATTCCAACAGGACAATGCAAGACCACACACAGCCAGGGCCACCAGCAATTTTCTTCAGCATAACAACGTCAATGTGCTGCCTGGCCAGCCCTCAGTCCCGATTTAAACCCAATAGAACATTTTTGGGATGAACGTGGCAGACGGTTGGACCTCCTGCGTCCACGACCAGCAACAGCGGCTCAACTTCACCAGGCCATCGTCCATGTGTGGGCTGGAGAGAACTAATAAATACCAAGCCTAGCTCAACCGCCTCAACCAGTTTCGGGCGGTTGCCCTAGGCTAGGTATTTATTAGTTCTCTAACTAGTAAACCCTACAAACATGCATACTGTGTAGGATTATCCGTTTTCAATACTAATTTACTAAACTTTTCAGATTTTAGTTTTTGCTTAATCCTGTGTTTTTCTGATCATTTTCAATAACATCATTTTCACGCATACATTCATCAAATGCGTCTCTGTCTTTCATGTGAAATAAAACTACAGTCTTTAACTGTTCTCTAAAGTCTTTTAAAACTGAGTTATATTTTGACATAAAATCCACACACTTATTCCAGCATGTCTTCCACTGAAAGCCAGTTTTGACAAAGTGTTTCTTTTTTTAACTATGTCTCTTTCTGCCGAACAGTCATCTATAATAAATAGTGTCTGCGTTCCTTCAAACAGTCTATAAAAGTGTTCTAAACACTCACTCAGTTTATTGCTAGGATAAACTAAATATATGTCATCATCTGTCCATATAAACCTTCTATCATGATATGCTTTGTTCCATTTAAGTGTTGGACAGAAAATCACAATATAATCAAAATTATAGCGATAAACTGTTTGTAATAGGCCTAGGATAAATATTGTTTTTCCACAACCGTCTGTCCACAAATCAATGAACAATGAGGCTTTTTTATCATAAAGTTTAACTGCTCCATAGTTTTATAACAGAATTTAATCTAATCCAGTTATTGTTTTTATTATACTCTCTGTCAAAACTTGTTCAGTATAATAAAATCCTATAAGATCTAAATGTGTAAGATTAATCCAAGTCAGTTCTCTGAGATTGCTTCTATTTAGACTATTTTGATTTTGTCACTGGTTGTATGACCTTAATCTCCCCACCGTTGTAAAGAACGACAACAGTAACTTTAAGTTTTCAACGTCTAAGTTTTTGCCAGCTAATTAGAATTCCTTTTAAAAGGACGTCACTAACGCCCACAACCCCATCCTCTCCTCATCGTTTAAGACAGAAATTTCAAATATCATTGTGAACGTGTCTCCTAATTTCATTTGTGGAAAGAACTGTAATTTTGTAGAAGCATCTTTCAAAACTGATTCTTTCTGTGGAGGATGTACTGTTTGCTCCCAAACGGCTTTATTTCGATCTCTTTCCGACTATTGTCCTCTGGTGTAAGGCTTATATGTAAAGGACCTGAGTTGGAGTGCTTTTCTGAAACTTTTTTGACGGTCAAAAAATGTAAATGGGCTTATGAATTCAAATTTTATGTCCCATTCTAAATGTGGTTCTAAGTGCCATTTGTTGCTGTTGGTTTTCGAACTATTTTATATTCATAATGACCTACATCATTTGTTTCTACATTACGCAATTGTTCTAGTTTAGGAAACTTTTTGCTGTCGCAACCTCTTTACGTTTATAATAACCATCTTTGCTGTACTCAAAACAATACAAAGCTCCTATTTTCACCGTTCTGTTCAAAGTCCTCAATGTCTGCAAGGTTTTTAATTCTAAGTTATACACCTCTCAGGCGCTAATGTAACTCCCGATTTCTTTGGTCCACGCGACATTTTTTTAGAACAACTAATTATTTTACTTCTAAAACAATGTGCAGGTTATCACATTTCACGACTTTTCCTGCTTTGTCTGCGATTTTTATATTAAATGATCTGACCCTTCCACAAGCTAATCGTTTTAACTGTAAAATTAGGGAATTGTATAATTTCATAATCGCAATATGCAGCTTTCCCTGATGGAAGAGCTCTTAAAACAGTTGAGGGCCTTCCATCATATAAGTTTTTATCAGTGCTCAGCTCATCCAAATGAACATAGAGTAATGAATGTAATGCAAGATCGAGCGGATTTTCCCCTCATAAGTAGTTTTGTTTGGTGTAACTCTAAAACTATGAATGGGCCCATTAGCAGTTGTAAAGCCTAACATTTTAGCTAGCTCTCCATCAAAATAGTAACCTACTTCTTCTTCTTCAGGTTTGAAGGTCAACATTGTTTTTAGATTTGCATTGTTAAGTTTGAGAGTAATGTCGAAGTTACTCATTGCTTCTTTTAGTGAGCAAAACCCGTAATAACCATCAGGTATGGTTAACTGGCTAACTAATTTTCTCTATTATTAACTTTTTTAATCTTATTATTCTTCTTGGATTCACTTATATTAAACCATACGACTTTGTAAAAGTTTCATGAAGTGCAACCATTCTGGTTCTGCAATCGTTATCAATAGCATGTTCTAAAAAACGAAGGACGGTCTTGAGTTGTTATTGTTACAAACATTTTTTTAAAAGAAATAAAAATGAGTGCATTTAAATATTTCTGATGCAAATATTCTGTTGGGCCGCACTACAATCTTAAAAATATAACACTGATACTCTTGACATTTCTGTGACTCAGTCTGACCCTTTCAAGTAAGTAGGTTAGTACTCCATTGAAGAGCTATCTTAAACCTCCTATTAAAAACGACTACATCCCAAAAGTGTGGTTTAGTCATCCGATGCAGTTTTACCAGAACCAGTTAAAATTTGCTGTTTTTGTGCATCAACTGGGTGTGGAGTGTCGTATGTGATCACTTAAATCATTCTGATCCTTTGGTGAGGTCAGTGTATAGATTTCATTTCTATTACACCTTCAGGCGTATTTTGTCTGAACTGCAAGCTCCATTACCAAATGACAAACCGTTAATCCATTCAGCAACAGAATAGACATGAAGGCTTTTGAAAGGATCTGTAACGAATTCAATATTAAGGTCAAGACAGACTTTAGACAAAAGTTGGATCTTATCATGGCCTAGGCACCCCTTATTTTGGGGCGTGCACAGAAAGTATAACGATGACTGGAATCCCCCTTACACATCTTTCTCTTCAGGCACAGCTGTTCACCCCGGGTCCATAGGCAAGAGCATAAAACAGCATGGACAACATTTATCTTAGACACTTCTAAGGGCCCCAACTAAAGCAGGAATAGAACGAAAAAAACGACTCTATTCGTACTTAGTTTGGTGTTTGCTAGGTTCGCAAGCACAAACGAGATCGAGATAACGATCCTTCTACTGGTTTGATGCCACAAAAAAATACTTAGCAATTTAGAGGATGCCATTATTCTATAGTTGATTTGCCTCAAGTATTAAAAGGTACCAAAATGTTTTACAATACGCAAGATCGAAAGTAGACTTTGCTGTTGGTATGGTTTATACATGCTGCCTTCGACCTCGACTCCAGATAGGAACAAAAATAAACTACAATAATGAAATCCTTGTGGCAGGGCAAGAACGAA
>CM031603.1:37139400-37206900 GCA_018398815.1 Conus ventricosus
GTAATTTGACTAGTGTTAGTCAATCCACAAAACCGTTCAAACTCGAAGAGAAAGAATGCTTCCAAAAACCCAAATTGCAGTCAAGAGTACTGCCACACTAAGCTAGCCCAACGAACTGAATCGATTAACCCTGGCTAAGCTCAATAAGTAAAGCAAACTAACCTCTTCTCACCAAATGAACACCGAGTATCCAAATTCAATAACTAGCCAAGAGCTGGAGTTATTTCCCCTGAATTCCAACGAAGGAAATACCCAGTTATGTTTTTAACACTTCAAAGCGTTGAGAACAACAATCTTCAAAAGAAAAACACCCGCTGACCAGAAAAATGTGGTCCAAGCTCAACAGTTTTCCATGTATGGAAAACAATATCCAAACATGAATCAATTCCAACACGATGTGGAATTAATCAATAAATCGACAAAGCACAAACTCATCAATGTGTAACAACGACTGCCCTTGTGCACCGGCGTGCCAAGAACCATAACAAAGTTACCACAACCTGGGTAACAACCTATATCCGGATCAAATGTTGATTTCTCAAAATAAGACTCCAAAGATGTTTACCCAGCAAAAAGGCCAAAGAAATCACAAACCTATACAACTGGAATTTATAACTCAACGCGTTACTCCAACCAGCAACCAACTTATCCAAAGAGAAAAGCAACCAGACATCAACAAACACGCATAAGGCAGGGACGGACAATAGAACTTAACCCTCTGCCTACCGCATGACTTTGTGCTATATGACTATGAGAATACCATGCCAAGAGAGGTAACTCCGCAACACATACACACTTGCCATAAAGAAACCTCAATAGAAAATTTGTTTTTAACTTATCTATTCTGTAAAAATAATGAAAAAAATTCAAAGATATCACTCCATCCAAAACAGCCATTTCCCCCCACATATAGTGAACTGGTACACGAGGAAAAAAAAAAACAAACGAACAGACTAACTGTACTTTGGTATTCTCAGTGCTAAAACAATTTTCCCTAAATTCACTGTACCCACAGAACATCATGGATTAGGAGCACAGAGTGGGTTTTCCAAGTCTAAACAAAGTACTGAAACCCTTCAGGAACAAAATAAAGTCATTCTGTATGGTATGCCACTAAATAATCAACTTTTATTGTGAAGCAAAAAACAACCCAAACTTCAATTTTGTTAAACTGAAGGCATCACATACAAGAAGATTTGTCTTCTAACTACTGAGGGGGAAAAATAACAAGAACAGATTACTGAATACTGGGCTTTAGATTGTGATGGAATTCAACAAAAATGTGCTTTTGCACAAGTGCACTGAGCAACCCCCCCCCCCCCCCCCCCCCCCCCCCCCCCCCCCCAACACACACACTGTGGTGATGATGTACCTCTTGTCCGGCTCCTCTTTGCTTTTTGATAAACAGGCAGTTTTTATTTCAGGCCAGAGTTTATGTTCATCCTTTTCTGCTTGCTTTTGTGCAGCAAATAAATTTGTTTTCTCGTTAAAAGTCTACCAAAATTCTTCTGAAATCAAAAAGCTAAAGGTGATGCTCCTACAGGCAAATCGTGGACACACCCACTGACTGACCCGTTTCCTGGCTATCAAAAAAAGGGGAAACTTTTGGGGGGGCTTCACTTCTTGTAGCCAACCACTCCAGTCAAGAATTAAAGTATCTCTAGCAAGTTTTGTTTTTCGAATTTTCTTTTTGGGGGGTCTGGGCCCAGCAGCAATGGGCTATTCGACATCGTCATTATCATCGCCTGAATCATTATTGATTCCGGCCTCAAAATCAGTCAGCAGTCGATCTTTATTCATAACTAGTCAAGATTGACGTCCGAATCGTCTTGCTTCAAATCTTCTTTAAGAGTGTAGCCCGCAAATACGCTCTCTTCATCAATATCACTTCAGAAAATGAATTCTGCAAGTTGCATAGTTACTTGATCCGCCATTTTCCCAGAAAATCTTCGCGAAAAAAAGCCGAACTTTGAAAATTCACAGCAGCGAAACTACTCCACCAAAACTCATGCAACAAAAACCAAAATGGCGTCCAGAAACGGAAGTACCGGAAGACTCTTCTGTCGCAATTGCATTCTGGATATGCGATGGTGAAAGCGAAAGTCGTTGACCGAGTATCAGCGGTCGATCTCGGTCGATCCGTTATTCAGAAGGAGGAAATCTCGCGGTCGATCTCGGTCGATCCGGTAGGCATTGGGTTAAACACGACCCGTACCGCAAGGCCAAACAGTTACCCTAAATTCTACCGGGGACTGACGTAAACACGGAAGTACACGTGCACCAACACGGTCACTGGGGCACCAGACAGAACCGACTCGATCAAAACAGTGGCCCATGAGCGCGCCGAAATTCCCATGCAACACGATCTAGTCCACAGACGGGAACCACGTGCTAAAATCACTGCTCTGTAACTGAGTGGGAAACGGATGAGAGGGGGAGGGGGCGACAGAAAAAGGCACAAGTGGCTCTTGGAAAGACACTTATGTGTATCCACAGACGCTACACTCCCATTCTCAACACACGACTGATAACTTTATTATTCCAATCACCACAGTCACACAAATTAGTGTTGAACAGTTAAGAAAGCTCTAACATCAGTAGCTAGATAGAAAGGCAAATAAACTTCTTGTATGTGCGCTAGACAGAAGAGGAAAGCCTATCAACTTAGGGCTAATCCCCTTAGACTAAACAACACAGATCCTACAACCTAGTGTGTGATAACAAAATAACACACCACCAAGAATAGTCTTTCCTTGTTTTGTGAACTGAGGTAGATAGACTTACGTAAGACCGAGTTTCGCGCAAACACGGTATCGGAACTAAGTGTCAAAGTTTGCCTTGTAAACAAAGCACCAAATGCTTGGCAAACCTGCCTACACTTACCTTGCTAACATAGTCGGCGTCTTGGGTACAGGCAAATGCAGACCAAAATCCTAAATCCGTACAAGCACTGACATCGACGACTCTGCACAAGCAAGACCTATTAATCTAGAGTTCAAAACCCCCTTCTTTCTCCACCCAAGTACCTATTCTAACTGAGGTAATGAGAAAAGAACGGAATTCTAGAAACAATAGCCGGCGGTACTAGACAAAACAAAACAAACACGGAGACGAACGCGGAACGGAAGCGCCGAAGGTCCGACCACGGAGCACGGAACTCTACTGCCAACAGCACCCCCAAAACCGGTCCGCTCCAATGGGTTCCCTACCAACTCTAGAACCCACCCAACCAACCCCCCGTCACGTACACGTAAAGAAAGATAGACAGGTCTCTCAAGGGTCGGGCGGTAGTGAGTTCAGAGTGTCGCTTTTACACTACCACATACACATTCCTGTACCCCGCATCTCCACCATAATTGTCACGTGTGAGTACACCTGACAGGGGGGTTCTTATACAGGTAATGTGCAGTGGCAGAAACGGAGCGATCACTCAATCCCTCACACCACCAGACCACAAGAGGAAGAAGTTTCGACAATAGATTTACTCACATTACAATCACTCACTCACACTAGCACTCCAGACGGGTATGGGTCATAACAAAGAAGAGAAAAGATAGCCGAGAGAGGAAAAGAAAGAAAGAAAAAATGGGGCATAGAAGAGAAAGGCACTATTCAGAACTAACTGACTTAGGGGACAAAGTAAATTGAACAGACCACAAAACCCCTCCAATATCCCGGGATCCCGCTACTGTCCCAACCTAACCCACTAAACCACTACAAGAACATTCAGCAAAATAACAGAAGAAAGACAGCATTAGAAACAATGCTACATCCAACGGGACCTAATCAACTTGAATTAAACAAAACAAAACAAACAAAAAAAACAGCAACAACAAAACGAATCAGTGACCGGCTTTAGACCCACACACACGCACGCCAGAACCACACCCACACCACACAAGAGTACACACTCAACTCAGTCCATGCACCGAGGAGGTTCGCCGAGGAGGTGGATCCTGTAGAGGGGTGACGTTCGTGGTGGGCTGGTCTTCCAGTCCGAGGTGAAGCAGGTGTCTCAGCAAAGGAGACGAGGTTCACCTCCAGTCCGCAAGCTGGAAAAGCGACTGGTGCCTGGACGCAGGATGCTGACTGCAGGGTCCGTGGATGCTGGTCTTCCAGCAGCCAAAGACCGGAGCTGCAGCAAAATGGCGGGTGGGCGAGGTGAGAAACGGTTCGCTCCCAGTCCAATGAAGGATGGCAGCCGTAACCGTGCCGGTCCTCACCGAAGGGACTCCAGGTCAGGGACGACCCAAGGTGGTTCTTCTAGCTGGCAGGGATAGGGATCCCAGAGGTGTCCAGTGGAATACTTTCCGACCCGATGAAGGGCGAAAGACTTTTCCACAAACTCCACACCGAAGTGGACAAAGAAAAGTGGAACCAGCTAGCAGAGATGGAGATCTCTCCGACTCGACGGTCCGTAAATGAGTCTACACCACTATCCTAACAAAGATGGCAACAGGTAACAAAAAGCTCACCTGTGGCACCTGACACAGCTGATGAATCACGTGGAAAACGATAAAAGAATAAAAAAAAGAAGGCTTTAAAGAAAAAAAATGAAGAGAAATATTGGAGGATGGGAGCAAAATGCACGGACGTAGCGCACCCGGGACGACACAAATAGCACACTGGTCAACACCCGGCCAATGTAGTAAAGATGTCACTGGTAACACTCCACTTTATACTGGGTTTGAAAAGAAATGATTTATCTTCTAAACCAAAAGTATTTTCGTCCGTGACAGTCTTAATGAAAACAGACCTGTCTATTTGTAAGCATATTCCTGTTACTATGAAGATGATGTATTAATGAAAACAGACCTGTCTATTTGTTAGCATATTCCTGTTACTATGAAGATGATGTATTAATGAAAACAGACCTGTCTATTTGTTAGCATATTCCTGTCACTATGAAGATGGTGTATTAATGAAAACAGACCTGTCTATTTGTTAGCATATTCCTGTCACTATGAAGATGGTGTATTAATGACAATGGTCCTGTTACTATGAAGATGATGTATGAAGGTCATGGGTCCTGTCTGTCTGTCAGCATATTCCTGTGCCTTCAAAGGGGACATACTGCTGCAGGGCCTGATGTATGTGTCTCAGAACTGGATCTGTTTCTACTCCAAGATCAGGGCGCGGGCAGACTGGTAAGCCAGGCAAGGGGTGGGTCTCTCAGGGGCCAGCAGTAGGGGCTGGAGAGGTTCTGCCCGTTGTGTGTGTGTGTATGTGTGCATCCAGGTGATGCTCATGTCAGAGAGAGAGAGAGATGCACGTAGATGAGGAGAGTTCTCCATCCATGTGTGCAAGCAATGTATGAGAATTGATTTGCGTGATTTTCTTTTTTCCAGTTCAGATCGATCACATGACTATTTTAGGTGCTATCTTAGTGGTTTAGATTGAACACCAGTCATTTTTCAGTAAAATGTAGAAAATACTGTGGTGAACAGCCCCAGGCTGTCCAGTGTACACTTTTACCACTGTGGTCATAGCACAATGGATGGAGTTGAGATTGGTGTATTATTAGAATGGTTACTGTATCTCTGTCACCCGTAGCTTATCTTCCTTCACAGTTGCCAGTCTGTTCCAAACCTTTACTATCAAACACTTCGTTCATGTCAACAACTCAACACTGTCATTTTTGGCACTGTCATCACTGCTGGTGTTATGATCAGCTTTATGTTTTGTCATCACCTTTGAAATCCTTCCCATGTCCGTTGTCAGTGTAGTGTTCCACCTTTGTGTTGTAGCTGGAAATCCCTCTGGAGAAGGTGATCAGCATCACCAGGGAAAAGCTGGCGCTCATCATCCCCAATGCTATTGGCATCCAGGTGGCCGACCAGAAGGTGGGTGAGGTCAGGGTGGGATGATCATGTTTGGTTCTGTAAAAGAATTCATCATCTGTCTGGGTGCAATAACAGAATTCCTATGGAGAAACTGAGCTGCCTGTTTCAAGGCCTAAGTAGTTTGTAGAAACTGCCCAGGGTTTGTAAAAGTTTTTGAATTTGATGTAGTTCCACCGTTTCTCTTCTCTCCCCCTCCCCTCCCCCCCAAAGACGGGAAAAAAAAAGAAAAATGGTTTAGAATTTTTATGGGAATCCTACCAATACTGGATCATGATGAGTGAATTCTGCTTTCATTGCAAATCGGCCCCTACCAGTCCTAGTATTATAAAGAGTGGCTTCTGCTTTCATTGGAAATTAGCCCCAGACAATACTAAAATCATAGTGAGTGTATCCTTCTTCAGTCGAAAATTGGCCCCTAGTATCTTGATGTACCTATTGAAGTGGATAGCCTATACGCTGAAATAAAGGCAAGATTATATGCAAATTCTCTTTCTTTTCAGTGTGACTTTTAAGCATTATTTGGTATTCCCGAGTTTGGAAAAGGTTTAATTTTGTCCACAAAGTTTGAGAAACATTTGTAATGTTAGTGCCGCGTATGAAATACGACCCTGAGTCATATGTTTGCAATGATATTGCTTAATATAAAATGTCAGCTGTGACAGTGGTGAGATTCAACTGTGATTTTGTTGTTTGAGTGGTTTGAAAGTAAAATGTCAGCTATCATTATAGGTGTGTATTATGTTTGTTGTTGACTTTTTACATTATTTTTTTTACTTGTGGGTGAAAACAAAATTCAAGGGAAATGGCAGGTACCGTCTGCGTCACTTAGTTCTGTCCGCCACAAAAAGTGGTGCTAGTTTAGCAATGATGTGAATTGGTGTTCATTTTTTTGATATCCTGTAGTGTTTGCAGGTGTGTGTGTGTTTGGGGTGGGGGATGGGGGGACAGGACTTCTTTTAGGGGGGGCATACTGACAGCCCCAAGAATGCTTTGTGTGGTGGCTGTGCTGGCCTGTCATGACACTGATCTGATGGGGCTTGCAGTATGTGTTTGGCTCCTTCATCTCGAGAGACAACACCTACAAACTGTTGGTGACCTTGTGGAAACACTCTCAGGACTCGGTAAGTACAGGGGCTGAATTAACTGGTGTAGTAATAGATCCTATAGACTGAGTTCACAGGGTCTAGCAATTCTGAGGGCTTTGTTTGGTGCAAACGTCATAAACCAGAGAGGATGCTTTATTACAGGAACATCTTTTTGTGCAAGGAGATGGCATACTCACTCTTGTGTCGGTAGTCAGTTTAGTTTTAATCATATTTAGTTGGTCAGAAAGTTTGGATTTTTTTTTTTTTTTTTTTTTTTTTTTTTTTTCAAATTTACTATAGTGTCTCTAGAGTACCAGATGTTCCTTTTTTCTCAGATTCTGACAAGGGCATGGTATTATGAAGTGCAGTGTATATGGCAAAATCATTTAAGGCAACCAGCTGTGTAGTTAGCCTGGACACACATCATCTCTGGTCCTGTTCAGGGTGTGTATCTATGTTAGCCTGGACACTCATCATCTCTGGTCCTGTTCAGGGTCTGTATCTATGTTAGCCTGGAAACTCATCATCTCTAGTCCTGTTCAGGGTCTGTAGTCTCCAAGGCCAGGGGGGTTACCGTGCACCCCCCTTCACACTTAACGAAACATAGCTGAAAATGTTCCTTAGAGTCTCCTGATCAAAATAAAAAATGTTTCCATGAAAAAGTTGGGTCTCACTATTGGTTTTCGGCCTGTATGTAACACTACCCGCCAACCTTCATAATAAACAGCAATACATGTATAACCTTGGAAGCAGTGGTTTTATTTCTCTAAACCATTGATTTTTTTCTCAGAAATAGTTTACCAGATGGACATTCTGTTTGATAAATGTCTTAAGTAGTGTCCAGTATGTAATTACTTGGAATAGGGCCATGCTAGCAATTGGAAGTATCGGTTTTTGCAGCATCTCTTCTGTATGATTTCCACTCGACTAAAAACTATGAACTATGTTAATGTTTTATTGGTCTAGTTTGCAAGTACAATGTCTTAGGCTACCTGACAACCATATTTGAAGTCAGTTTAGTAAGTTTTTTTTACTGTGAGATCAGATTTGTCTCCCCTACCCCCTAAATTGGACAATTTCGAGAAATTGCGGAAACAGTTCTTGCTTTGTTCTGATTTTAATTTCTATCATTGTGAGATTATATATTTGAATTCAAATCACAATTGCACTTATTTTAAGTGTTTAAGACTGTAATTGTATTATTTTGTGACCCTTCAACACAAAATGAGTTAGGTTTTCTTGGCGTTTTCAGTCACTCTGCATCAGAGTCTGAGTCAAGTGAATCCTCCAGTTCATCTTGTAGAACCGGTTCAAAGTCAACATCCATTTCATCATTCTCTTGGTCCTGAATGTCTCTGACTAGGTCTTCGATAACTGTCTGGGGAAGTACGAGCTCCTCTTCTTCCTCCGTCCACACTGGCACGAGCATACCATCATCTTCCATCCAGCCATGTCCAGTCGTCGGGTCAGGGACCTCAGGGAGAGGGTCATGCGCTCTCTTCCAGATTGCGACTTGGAAGTTTGACCTCAGCACATGTTGCTTCAGACTTTTGCGGCATGGAGGGAGGCTAGCCAAGTCAACATTCAGGTTGGCACTGATAGTATCATCTTTACACTTTTCTTTCAGTGCCAAGTAGCGCAACTCGTCGACTTTCTTGATGCGTTGCCGGCCATAGAGAAGGCACGTGAACTCTTCCAGATCATCAAACACCTGCTCAGACACTGTCCAAGCGTCACCAAGGCAGGCGAAGATAGGCACAAACTTTGGTTTGTTTTGGAGGAGTGTCAATGCCTTAACCTTTCCTTTTCCCTTGAATGCGCTGGTGGAGTCACAGCCCGTGAAAGCATGCATTGACAAGAGGGCTGAAGAGAATGGCTGTGTGAGTTCTGCAGAAAGAGATGTCACGTTCAACAAGCGTTTCTTGTTCCCCCGCCCAGTGTCAAATAGCACCTGTATTCCCTCAAGTTGTGAGGCATGAGCCAGCAGAATAAAAAACACATCTGTGTCAGGAGATTTCACCCTCACATACTTGTAGCCTTCTTGTCTTGCATGCAAACAGTACAGAACGACGCGTGAGTCAGTTTCTTCCTGTGTGGATGTCAACTCAGGGAGCGTTTCTTTTGTTGTCTTCTTGCCGTCAGACACAAGCCTGTGAGCCTTTCCATCACAGACAAGGATGCAATTTTTGCCTTGAAGTTTCGGAGCTAGAGTGTCTCTGCTCCACAATTCCAGCATCAGCCTCACAAAGTTGGCCTTGTTTTCATCATTTGTTAAGAATTGTGCCCAGTCGCATGCTCTCTTTGTGGACTCTCCGAGAATGACTTTTTCCCCTACACCTTCCTCCTCCTTTCCATTGACTTCACGCTGCCTTCATGGTACATGTCGGTGCTCATGACAAAGTCCGTGTTCTTAGGCATCATGTCAAACACTTTCAGGGCAATCTCTTTATATGTCGATGGCACCTGAGTCATTGCATGGAATACAGCGTTCCCATCCATGACTGTCATAGTGTCCTCATCAGGGGGAACATCTGCATCTTCCACTCCTTTGGTCAGCCAGTGAAAACCGCTGCTCTTGTCTGTCTTGGTAAGGAAGTTGTCGGCTGTTCCTAGGGAGTATGGGACAGGCGTCAGCTGATATGTCATGAGCTCCTTCAAGTCGAGACCAAGGTTTCCCTCATGAGATTTCACAAGGAGCTGGAAAGCAATGTTACTATTTTGTTTCAGCTCTGTCACCTTGTTCCCAGTCGATCTCAGGGTCACCTTTTTCGACATTGCTGCCATGGTTTTGAGTCGAAGTTGCTTGATTGGATCAAAGAAATGATCTGCAGGTTCTAGTCTGCCGGTTGTGAAAGCCTCTTTCTGCCTCCTACCGGTCTCTTCTGCACACAGTACATCGATCTCAACTTCAGATGGCACAGGTAAGCCTGATGAAAGGACCACCAGTTTTGTGGGATCAACAGCAAAGGGATTTGTGAAGCTTTCCACTGCTATCATTGCCCTCTTCACGCTACTTTCACCTTTGAGAACCTCTACAGGACGCAGTTCATAGTGCTGCTCGGCAGTTCCATTGCAGTGTGACATGTCTGCCAGATCGAAGGTTGCCTGGACATACTTCACTCTTTCACTGGTTGTCCTCGCCCAGCGTTGGTAGGCCTGATAGTTGGTAGTGATGCCAATCAGGCCAGCAGATGTTCCTCCTCTGCTCTTGGCGTGCCGCATGAAAGTCTCTTCCATGGTCTTGTCTGTGGCACATCTGTTGCCAGGAATCATTGATCGAGCAACGCTGAAGGCTCCTCGTCGCAAGAGGTCAGTCGCTCCAGGGTGTGACGTCTCAATGTTGGCAAGGAAGATGCTGAAGTAGGTTAGATACTTTGCGTAATTGTGACCCCCAAAGGCAAAGAACAAGTCAGGCATTTGAGAGAGAATCTGTGCGTACAGTTCAAAGTCATTTGTTTTCACAGCTTGCAGGAGATGAAGAACTAGGGAAATGTGGTCCATGTAGGACACCCACAGCTTAGCTGTCTTGCCTTGTTGGCCAGTGCGCACTTCTTCTCTGAAGGCCAGATAATCAGAGAGGAAGTCTGTCATGTCTTTGTCAAGAAGGAGCTGATCGACAGACGACTTGGTGTGCACTCCTTTGGCGGACGACAGCAGGGTGATTGTCTTTTCTGGTAGGGTAGGGAAGACAATAGCACCTGACGTTTCACGTTGACTCAGGTAGCATCTCAACAGCAGCCGCTCCAGGCATTCATGAACTACCTTGTGGCAGTGAAGCGCTCTGTTATAGTTCTTGCAAGTACTTACACCGTTGATAGACCCAGTGCCAATCAGCCCTGCCTCTTGCATCACGTCGAAGAGCCCCGTGCCATCCATTTTCTTGCCTACCATTTTTAGATAGGCGCACACAGTATGGAATGTTCCCATTAGTATGATATGCTTCTGGTACTTGGCAGGATGGTTCCAGATTAAGGGGTATGCCTTCATACACACGCCGAGGTCGAACGTTGTTACCACGTAGTCTTGCCCAACTTCCCTTGTCGCTTTTTCTGCTTGGTGCAGGCATTCCTGCACAGTTGCATAGTCTGTGATTGGTTTATTTATCACCGGATAGTACCCGATGGTGGTCTTTCGTTCTGGCCTTTCCCCCACCAGGGACACAAAGCCCCCCATGAGGGAACATCTTGGTTTTGCAAGGCAGAGTGCATTCTGGCGAGTATCCACGTTAGCTGAAGCCTCTCTGCTCTTGTTCTTGCTTCTTGTCCTCCAGGAATGCTCTTGTTGTTGCAGGGATATGCTGGACTTCTCCTTGCTGTCACATAACACTCAGGCAGTTCCTTTTCTGAAATCTCCACTGTCTGTTCGTGTGTCCGTGGGACTGATGGAAGGGGACCGGGAAGAGCTCGTTCATCTTGTTCTCCTGCGCATTCTTGCAACATGATTCCATGTGCAGTATGGACTGAACTCTTTCCCTCCACTGTGCTCAGGAACAGATCAAAATTGTCAAACTCTGAATGAAACAGAGATGCTCCTGGCGGATTGACAACTATCTGGGATGACAAGACGCTCGAGCTTTCTTCCATAGCTTTGGCAATTGCTGTTTCTAGTTCCAGAGAGAAGCGGTATGTTTCACAGTGTCCAAACCTGTTCAACAATGTGGTCAGCTGCTCACTTCTGTACAGATGTCTCAGAGTCATGCACATCAACACGTGCTTTGGAAGCTTCCATTCACTGTTTGTAACTGCTCTGCAGATGTCCTGTCCGATGGAACGGACAAGTCTTTCCATTTTTTCCGACAGCGCTTGTTCTTTTCCCGCCAACAGAAACTTGAGAAATTTGTTCAACTCATCTGGAAGAACATCTCTTTTCTCCAGATAGTCTTCTGATGGTGGCCAAGGAAGTTGACCTGATCTCTGAAAAGCTTCAAAAATCTTCTTCCGTAGAAATAGTCCCACGTCTCTAGTAATGTCTGCTGACCCAAGTTCATAGGCCAGTGTGACTGCCCTCTCGCTTGTCATATCTGAGCTGTACACAAGATTGGAAAAAAATATCCCTGACTTATTACTTGCAGTGAAAGAAACTTTGCCTCCATATTTTTCACTGTTCTCAATTTTATTTTTCAGTTTCTCTGCTCTGTAATTTGGATTGGCATGTTCTGTAGTAGACAACTCTGAAATGTACACACTGCACAAGTCTGTCAGCTTCAATATTTTCTGATTCTGGATTATTTCCTTCTCAATAACTTGGCCAACCTTCTCAAAAGCCATTTTGTGTGAGTTCTCCAAATCTTTTGGTAAGAAGTCCCCTGGGACTCACTAGCACATGTGCTCCGGTACATGTCGTTCATGTAATCATTTTGACATTGCCTGTGGTATTGAGCCTCACATGAAAATAAGTCATATCCCCTGATTCTCTTCAACAGTTTTTCATCGTTTTTCTTTTCAGCAGCATGGAGAACTGTCTCCCAACCTTCCTTTTCAAATTTTGATGTGCCTTCCGTGGTCCAGTACCCTTTCTTCTTTACTTTCTTTCTCCCAAGTTTGTTGCAGAATATGCAGTCAGGATAGAAGATGATGCGTTCAGAAGCACCAGTGTCACTTCCACGCCTAGAGGTTCTTGGCTGTTGTATTCCCTCATAACTTTCCAGTCTTTCTGTGTGATTCGTAAACCTCTGATAGCAATCTCTATGATACCCATATTCAGGTAGCAAATTATCAGGGATATGTGAGCATGCTTCTGCCATACGATATGGTGAGTCCTCAGGTTGTGACAGTCTTTTTTTCACGAATTTCTTGAAGTTTTTCTAGCTTCTTCTGAGGTCCCCCGCGGCATGTTGACAGGTACACAAACGATTTCTCCTTAGAGTCCGCAAAGTGAATAACACATTTTACTTCATGGCACTGTCCTTGAGCGTCAGAAAGATCTTCATGTTTTCGTTTTCTTGAAGCCATCATGGATTCCAATTACGTACAGGATCTTGATAACATCTGCAACAATAGAAAAAATATTCAAAAATGTAGACAATTCCACTTGACTCATTTTGTGTTGAAGGGTCACAAAATAATACAATTACAGTCTAAAACACTTAAAATAAGTGCAATTGTGATTTGAATTCAAATATATAATCTCACAATGATAGAAATTAAAATCAGAACAAAGCAAGAACTGTTTCCGCAATTTCTCGAAATTGTCCAATTTAGGGGGTAGGGGAAAACAAATCTGATCTCACAGTAAAAAAACTTACTAAACTGACTTCAAATATGGTTGTCAGGTAGCCTAAGACATTGTACTTGCAAACTAGACCAATAAAACATTAACATAGTTCATAGTTGTTAGTCGAGTGGAAATCTTACAGAAGAGATGCTGCAAAAACCGATACTTCCAATTGCTAGCATGGCCCTATTCCCAAGTAATTACATACTGGACACTACTTAAGACATTTATCAAACAGAATGTCCATCTGGTAAACTATTTCTGAGAAAAAAATCAAAGGTTTAGAGAAATAAAACTACTGCTTCCAAGGTTATACATGTATTGCTGTTTATTATGAAAGTTGGCGGGTAGTGTTACATACAGGCCGAAAACCAATAGTGAGACCCAACTTTTTCATGGAAACATTTTTTTATTTTGATCAGGAGACTCTAAGGAACATTTTCAGCTATGTTTCGTTAAGTGTGAAGGGGGGTGCACGGTAACCCCCTGGCCTTGGAGACTACTGTATCTATGTTGACCTGGACACATCATCTCTAGTCCTGTTCAGGGTCTGTATCTGTGTTAGCCTGGACACATCATCTCTAGTTCTGTTCAGGGTCTGTATCTTTGTTAGCCTGCACACACATCATCTCTGGTCCTGTTCAGGGTCTGTATCTATGTTAGCCTGCACACACATCATCTCTGGTCCTGTTCAGGGTCTGTATCTTTGTTAGCCTGCACCACATCACCTATCCTCAGGTCTCATTACTGCAACTCACTTAGTCCTGTTCAGGGTCTGTATCTATGTTAGCCTGACACACATCATCTCTAGTCCTGTTCAGGGTCTGTATCTATGTTAGCCTGGACACACATCATTTCTAGTCCTGTTCAGGTCTGTATCTATGTTAGCCTGGACACACATCATCTCTAGTCCTGTTAGGGTCTGTATCTTTGTTAGCCTGCACAACATCATCTCTAGTCCGTTCAGGTCTGTATCTATGTAGCCTGACACACATCATCTCTAGTCCTGTTCAGGGTCTGTATCTATGTTAGCCTGGACACACATCATCTCTAGTCCTGTTCAGGGTCTGTATCTATGTTAGCCTGCACACACATCATCTCTAGTCCTGTTCAGGGTCTGTATCTATGTTAGCCTGCACACACATCATCTCTAGTCCTGTTCAGGGTCTGTATCTTTGTTAGCCTGCACACACATCATCTCTAGTCCTGTTCAGGGTCTGTATCTATGTTAGCCTGGACACACATCATCTCTAGTCCTGTTCAGGGTCTGTATCTATGTTAGCCTGGACACACATCATCTCTAGTCCTGTTCAGGGTCTGTATCTATGTTAGCCTGGACACATCATCTCTAGTTCTGTTCAGGCCCTGTATCTTTGTTAGCCTGCACACACGTACACATCATCTCTAGTCCTGTTCAGGGTCTGTATCTATGTTAGCCTGCACACACATCATCTCTAGTCCTGTTCAGGGTCTGTATCTATGTTAGCCTGCACACACATCATCTCTAGTCCTGTTCAGGGTCTGTATCTATGTTAGCCTGCACACACATCATCTCTAGTCCTGTTCAGGGTCTGTATCTATGTTAGCCTGCACACACATCATCTCTAGTCCTGTTCAGGGTCTGTATCTATGTTAGCCTGCACACACATCATCTCTAGTCCTGTTCAGGGTCTGTATCTACAGAGCTCAAGGCAGTGTGAGCATTAGTCCAGCTAAAAGACTTCAGCAAGTTCCTGCCCTGTATACTGAAGTGTGGCCTTGTTTTACATGGTGTCAGATATCATTTGTGGATAATCCTCCATGTGCATATTGCGTTTCTGCGCCAAAGGAAATGAATGCGCCTTTGGTTTGATAATGCTTGATTGATGTGGGCCCCCAAAGGGTCCAGGGCCAGAATCAAAGTCATGTGAGGAGGGAGACCAGTAGATGAGTGCCTGTCAACATGATTACATGCACACTTACATACTTAGAGAATGACTGTATTGGAGAGAAATTGTATTAGATGCACCCACTGAAATGCGTAAGACATGGGATAAGATAAGATAAGATAATGTTGCTTATAGCCCAGCCGACCGCAATGGGCCACATCAGGGCTGCGTAAGACATGGGACTGAACAGTTCAAACATCAGATGATAAATATAGTGAATAGTTGAGGTTTGTGTGCATCATATTGCACATTTACATGAGCATACGTTTAAGCAGTTCTATATAGGCACATGAATGCACATAGATACATATACACACATGCACGCACGCACGCACACACACTCGTGTGCATGCATGCATTACATGCATGCACATATACATGCACACACATACACATACATGCACACGTGTGCGCGCACACATGCACATACATACACGCTCACACACACATATACATTACTTTCTAACACAATTCAGAGATTTGTGTTCTGTCATGAAACATCACATATAATTCTTTACTTTCTCCATGTGATATGTGTTGATTTGATGGTCATAGTTTGCACATTGTGCTGAACACATTTGTTTCTGTTATACTCTGTCCTTTCTCAGACCGACTCCACCAATACTAAAGAAAATGAACTGTCCGGCTATGATGAGTTTGTAAGTGTTGAAGGCTACCATCTTTTCTTTTTTTTTTTGCCTGCTGCATCGCCCAAGTAATGTCTTTTCCCCCTCCTCCTTCCCATCCTAGGAGGCAGGATGGAGCCCCTGTAATCTAGCAGTTTTGTTTTGTTTGTTTTTACACTTGTGGTGACCCTCGGCTCTTGCATGAAATGTCATGTATGTAATGAAAACAGCATGCCCCATGCAAAATGGGTGGTGAATCGTTAAACGGGAGGTTTGTTTCAGGAGTTTGTGGGTGAGTGTATATGTGGGGGGTTATGCGGTTGTAGGTGTGTGTTGTAAATGTGTGTGTGTGTGTTATATATGTGTGTGCATGTTTGCATGTGTGTTTGGAGATGAATGTGTGTAGATATATAAGAGTGTGTGTGTGTGTGTGTGTGTGTGTGTGTGTGTGTGTGTGTGTGTGTGTGTGTGTGTGTGTGATGGATGTATGTGTTTAGATTTTTAAAAGTGTGTGTATGTGTTTTAGATGCTTGTCAGTGTACTTATAGGTGGAGGTATTTGTTGTAGACGTGTAAGTAATGAAAGTGGTGTGTGTGTGTGTGTGTGTGCATGTTTGCATGTGTGTTTTGGAGATGAATGTGTGTAGATATATAAGAGTGTGTGTGTGTGTGTGGATGTATGTGTTTAGATTTCTAATAGTGTGTGTGGTATGTGTTTTAGATGCTTGTCTGTGTACTTATAGGTGGAGGTATTTGTTGTAGACATGTAAGTATGAAAGTGTGTGTGTGTGTGTGTGTGTGTGTGTGTGTGTGTGTGTGTGTGTGTGTGTGTGCAGAACCAATATATGTTTATTGTTGTATCTGTGTGTGTGTGTAAATGTATGTATGTATGTGTGATTGTATGTGAGTGTAGTCATGTGTGTATTGATGTGTACTTGGAATTTTTTTTTTAATGTATATATGTGTTTGAAATGTATCTCTGTCAGGATTTTTTTATTACTAGGCTTGGACTAGGCTAGGCCTGAAAAATCTGGCTAGTGAAAGCAAATCTTTTAGTAGTTAGCCCAAACTTTTTTTCTAGCCAAACTGTTAAATAAAAAAACTAGCCACACAATCAGAATAGATGCTTTATAGATCTAAATTGCTCCGCGCCGAGGGTCGGCATTAAGCTGCAAGTTTTATGCTTGTTTTCATGAACCCACCTTTGCAAGTGAATGCTATTTTGACTTGCCAGATGTTTGTTTCTTCTTGCAATGGCAAGTGAAATGCTTGTCACTTTCAGAGCTAGCATGTATGGTTTGTACAGGTATGTATGTGCTTGTAGATTATGTGTTCTTAAGAGTTTTGAATCTATGGGTTTGTATGTTTTTATTTTGCAGACGTCGGTGTGTGTGTGTGTGTGTGTTTATGGATATGTCTTCGGATGCATTTATTTGTAGATGTATGTGTCTGTGTGTTTGTAGATCTGTATATTTGTAGACAAGTATACGTTTGTGTGAATGGATGGATGTATAGAAGTATATGTGTGCATGTAAGATGTGTATGTCTGTGAATTTGTAGGTGTTTGTAGACATAATGTTTGTATATGTTTGTAGATGTAGATACATATCTGTATGCCTATTGTTTGTAGACCAATGTGCATATAAATGTGTGTGTGTGTGTGTGTGTGTGTGTGTGTGTGGTGTGTCTTAATGTATATGCCTATATGTATTTGTTTATGTGTTTGTAGGTATTTGTGTTTGTTCATGGATGTACATGTGTGTTTGTTAGTTCATGTATGTGTTTGCAAGCATGTGTATGTGTGTATTTATAGGTGTATGATGTTTGTATAAGACATTATGTATTTGTCTATCTTTAAACATACACAAATGTTTGTGGATGTATATATGTATGTGAGTAGAGGTTCATTAAACCTAATGTAAGTAACTATGTGTTTCATACACCTGTATATACATGTATTTATGTGTATAGATTTATGTTTATGTTTGTAGATGAACAGATTTGTAATCCTAGAGTGTGAACAGATTTGTAATCCTAGAGTGTGAGTCTCTTTATTACCAGGTGTGGATGTTTATAGTCTTTAGCTGTGGGTATTCGTTTGTGTTTGCCTGTGTCTGTTTATTGCCGGTGTATGTGTTAGTTGATATGTGTATAGAAAAGTGAGGTGTGGTTACATACATGTTGTTACTGGGATGTGTGTATGTGTGTGTATATATATATATAGTGTGTGTGTGTGAGAAAAGGCATGGTGCATGTTATATGGTTTGTTTACAGTGCTGATTTGTCCATGTTTGTGACGTAGTGGGGTGAGGGGAGGGGCGTGATTTGACAGCTACAATCAGCTGATGTCATTGTACCGGAGTAAAGCCTGAGCCAGGCTTAGTTGACATGGCTGTAGTTGGTTTGGTCGTAGTTAGTTCGCAGTCTGGAACGCTGCATGCAATCTGTCAACACTAAATGCTAACCCCCTCTGACAATGCATGATTTTTTTTCTCTTTGTGATGGTGTGTGTATCGTTGAGAAATGTGCTCATGTGTATTTTACAGCATTTAATGTGTGCATATATTTTAAGAAAGTGTGCCAGAAATGGAATAGATAGTCAGCTGTTTGTGCATGATTCCTTTTTTTTTGTTGGATATTGTAGGTTCTTGGATAGTTGTGTAGTGGAGTGGGTTGACCAGTGGCACCGTGGAGGGGTTTGTGCTGTGGACTCTGTCCCACTGACATTTGTCCTGCAGGATGCAGGCCATGTTCGCATTCCCTGATATTGCAACTGCAATGGATTTCAGGCTTCAGTCGTTGAAGACTTTGTCATGAACAGTGCACACACTCTCCACACCCATTGCCTGTCTGTCTGCCTGTCTGTCTCTCATACACCCACTTCCTCCTCCTTCTTCCCGCTCGTCTCTCTCTTTCACTCTTATCTATCTGTGTCTCTCTCTCTCTCTCAAAATGTGGTCAATGTTAGCTGTTACCCTCATATCTGCTCTTTAAGAGGAACAAAAATGTTGGAAAAAATATGGTTGCAGTACTCCATTTCCTGATCAGCAGGATGATAGCTGTTTGTTGGTTTGGGGGGGGGGGGGGGGGGGGAGAAGATTCCCCAGCCCCCTTTTTCTTCATATTCTGGCATTGAGTCCAGCCTCAGCCAGCTGCCTGAGAACTGCCTTCACGTATCCAAACCAGCCTTAGTAGGCCATTAGATCATCGTGTTTAGCACTGTGGGATTTTCCATCATCTACTATGTCAGACTCGCCACACAGTCAGTGGATGAGAGTGTCCTACAAACGTCTTGTGTAACTGATGAAATGCTGGTGCTAATTTAGATGGAAGACAGCTCCAGTTCAGTTCAGTTCATGTTGTTTCCAGCACAGCCGATCACTAGGGCCCCTGCTTGAGTAAAAGCCTGCAGAAAGACAAATACTAGGGAAAGTTTCTGAGTAAGAAATGCGAATGCTATAGGGTTCAACATAGGTAAGGTAAAATCACTGTGTTGTGATAGGGGTGGAGGGTCATGGACCTGCGTGATGATTTATGACACCCCGTTCTCCTCCCTCTGTCCACCCATTCACCCTGCTTTGCCATGGGCACACTGCCCCTCCTTCCCTCTCCCTTGCTCCCTCCCCATCATGATCCCTTGTCATGTGCCCCTCCTTTGTGTCTGTTCTGTACCCTGGGTATTTTCCTACCCCATATTGTGTGACAGTTGAATACCCTAAGCATGCCGTCAGCTCCCTATGAAAATTGTTTGCCTTTTGGGTGTTGGTGTTGGTCAGGTATGCTGTGTGCTCTTTATGGGTACTGACTTCAATGGATGCATGTTTGCATTCACACATATGAATGTGCATGCATACATGCTTACCACACCCACACACACACACACACACACACACACACACACACACACACACACACACACACACACACACACACACACTCACTCACTCACTCACTCACTCACTCACTCACTCACTCACTTGTACACACATGCCTGCATGGACGAACTCATTCATGCATGTATATTTGTTGATCCAGATGTGCATCTCCACACCATGCTTGTGCACTCATAGTCTATTTCAATTGAAAGAAAAAAGATATGGATGCCAGTCAAGTACATTAACCTTTTAACTACTATTCCGCCCATCTGCCATATTTTACTTAACCAGTGATTTGCCTGATTCCATCCCTCTCCATTAGCCCTACATGTCATTTCCACCTGGGGTATTGGGGAAGCTTTGAGTGTTCAGACATTCCTTTCCCTTTTGAAGACAGTGTTTGATAAAGAGGTGATTCTCCTCTTTATAAGAATTTCTTTTAACTCAGTATCAAGTGGGGCAATGAGGGACAATGATAGGTGGCTGTCCAGCACAATTGTGGACAGTTTGGTTGCCTTGGCACTGCTGTATTATTGATAGCAGCAGTTGAGAAAGCCACCTGAACTGACTTGGTACGCTTACACTGGCTTCAGGCTTCAGTGGTGGAATGTGAGAGGACCATTCAGCTTCATGATAATGGATCGGATACTGCGTTTTAACCTTGAAGGGTATAATTGATCACATGGATCAATAATGAATGACCAACACAAAAACAGTGACATTCACAGCAACTACTTTCACAACTGTTAGTTTTATGTACCAAACTTTATATGTTTAGTTGCGTTGTTTTCTTTTGGGTGATTGAAGAAGAAAAAAGTAACCACCTCCAAATTTCGTTTGACACGTTTGGAAATATAAAGCTTGTAGCCGCAAAAATGTTGTGCAAAAAAAAAAAGATTTAGTTGTTCAAAGGTTATAAAGTGGGAGGAGCCGGTCCAAATGGGAAAGAAAAAGGAAAATACTAACACTTGTATTCTGTTGTAATACCTGATCTCTGTAGCTTTGTATGGTTTTTGTTTTTGTTTTCTTCAGAATCTTCCTTTCCTTAGCTTTGTGAAGCAAGTAGGAGAATGAGGGACAATAGTCTGCTTGCTTCACTGCACATTTGGCATATGTGTGGCTGTGTTGAAAGTGCACAGTGTACAGAAAGGTGGCACTTTACATACATAGATACCCGCACCAGCTCTGTTGCTGCTGTGTTTAGCATTGCAGATTGTGGGCTGGGAGGTTGTGTGGTGGTCAGAGCTGCCAAGTGCTATGCATTTTGCATAGCATGCTACAGATTCCATAGACAGTGTTATGCCGCACACTTTGTGAGAAAATGCTCCAACAAAAATCAAGATGGAAAAAAAATGATTAAAAAAACACACTCGCTTCACAGACTTAGCAGCTGCTTACACAGAACAAGTGCAGATGAAAAAAAAAATTGCCAGGTTCACTGAGGAAAGAAAAAGCAGAAAAAAATAGCTATTGGCAATCACGATTTTGCCGCTTTAGTGATTGGATTCAATGTCTGACATTTTAATTTTTTTGCAGGTCAGTTTGAAACCATGTAATTACTGGGGAGTTTTCATCATCTTAGTCCATCACTATGTCAAGTGTGAACCAAAGTGCTGTTGTGACATCACATGCAAGTGCTGTGCTTCAATTTGGAATGCTACAGTGAACACGTCAGAATGCTGCGCAGAGTGCTTTGGAGGCCTTGGCAGCTGTGAGCAGTATCCCATCACAACAGTTCTAGGCTCAAAGATTGTCCCTTACATTTTATACTGTTTGAATAATGCTTTTAGTTTTTCAGCAGCTTTTTTCCTCTCCACACCTTTGTTTTGTTCCATTTTACTACCCTTCGCTGGCTGCTTTGGGGGTGCTGTTGGATTCTTTTTTTGAAACCCTTGGCGGTGAGAACACCACAGAATTATGGACTGTGGTGTGTCTCTATTTGACACCAAGAGCACAGACACAACCAGCCGTGTCTCCCTGATGAGTCCAATCCACTGGACGAAAGGCCTAGGAGCAGGCAATACAAATAAATGTGCCTTCGAGAGAGATTATGATGGTTCCCTCAGGCAGCTAGTGAAGGGCTTCTCATAGTTATAATATATTCCCCCATTTTTTTCATCTTCAATTTTTTTATTTTAAAGTTCAAATCTTTGCCAAGTCATTACTATAACGACTGAAGAATTGTTAACCTGCACTTGTTTTCCCCCACTACTTAATTGTTCAGCATTCAACAGTTCTAGTTGTGGGATGATTTGCCCTGGGTGGCTGCTGACCTGAGCTGAGCAGGCGTAGAACTGGCATGGGAAGACTGCAACACTCAGAGAAGTGTCAGCCGTTGAAGGGATTGTATCTCTGAGACAGTTGCTCAGATTTCCGGATCTGTACTGCTGGAGTCGTATCTCTCAGGCCTTGATGATGCAAGGACAAATGTTGTGAAAAGAAGCTTAGAGTGCAACTCCGCTGTCTTAGCATAATCTTCATCACTCAGTGAATAGTTTAAAAGAAGACAACTCTTACATTTCATGGCCCTTCATGCCAAGCTGCCTGAGCTCAGTTTGGATTTCTTTTTGATGCCCATGGCCATGTTGAGTTCATGTTGAAGTTGTTGCTGTTGGCATATTCATAGGAAGTGCTGGTAGGTACATGTTGGTGGCACCCTCCAGTGGGGAACAGTCACACAAGATGTATGATTTAGCCATCGTATGTTGGATCAGAGCAGGCAGCACTGAACACCACCAAATTGATTTGATCACAGTGCAGTGTCTCCACGGTTTGGGGGGGGGGGGGGGGGGGGGGGGCTTTACAGTTACCCAGTTTTTTAAAACATAAAACCTGTGTGTGACTTTGTATGGAGCTGCCAGAGAGGGGGATGTGGCACAAAATGTGAAAGAGCAAAAATGAATGAATAAGTAAACAGATCGATAAATGAAATAGAGAGTAACATAGGTGTGGAGATCCTCTGCATTCGTGACTTACTTCAAGTAACAAGAAAATAATGTAACACCATCTGTGATGGGGAAAGGGCAGTTTTCCTGTTTGCAGGAAACAGAGTTTAAATGTGGATAGTCTGTATTCCTTTCTGGGAGCTGTTTCTGTTATGGCTTTTATGTTACTAGTGTGGTGACGATGTTGAAGCCCAAGAACTCTCCCCTGAAAAAGATTTGGACATTAGCCCATGTGGGGTGTTGCAGGCCAACAAGGCGGGGCGCTCAGGGCTGGTCAGCAGTTCCCATCCAGAAGACGAGATCACACACAGTGCCGACGTCAGTGGTGAATCGGACAGCACTGATGACAATGAGAGCGAAATGCAGGAGACGGACGCCTTGCTGGAGACAGCCCAGTCCTCCACGCAGTCCTCCACCTCCACTAGTCGCATCACGGAGGCCGGGGGGGATGCCAAAAGTCTGCCAGAGAAAATGTCTTCTGGGATGTTCTCATTGCGCTGTGAGTATGCAAAGGGAGTGGTGAGTGAGTGTGAGAAGCAGATGAGGAACTTGAGGGAGGGGGGTGGGTGGGGGGGGATGGAGCATGGGGATGCTGAAAGGCAACTTTAACTGAGTGGAACATTCTAAGTGTCCTGTCAGTACAGTCAAACCTGAGGAAATGTCAGCTGCAGTGCTCTCAGTATGCTGTGAATATTGGGGGTGAGGAGAGGTGGGGAGGAGAAGGGAGATGTGAAATTCAGTGCCAGCTGAAGAAAATTCCATTGGACTTCTCATTTCAATGTGAGTATTGCGGGGAAGGCAGGAGCATATGAACATCAGCTTTAACTGGAGGAAATGTCCACAGAAATGATGTCATCACGCTGTAGTTGTATTAGAGGACTGACAGTTAATCAGAACTGAGGTCTCATGGAAGATAATAGCTGTAAGTACTTGAAGGGAGGGGGGGGGGGGGGGGGGGAGCTGAAAGTTTACCTGAACATGAAAAAAATGCAGACTGCAGTCTTCTCATTTCATCATCTGTCATTAAGATAAACTTAAATCTGATAATATCTCTACTGAGATGTTCACAGTGTACTGAGAGTAGGAGGGGAGATGTTCAAAGCTGGCCCAAACCTGAGAAAATGTTTACTGATATGTTTCATTGCAGTTAGGTAAGCTCATAATAGTTTTTCAAATCTGTATTGTAAGACAGTATTTAACTGTACACTGCAGTGACCAAAAAAAGTATCATTTGCTGCTGTTTGGAAAGGACAACAACAACAACAAAAAGAAAAAAAGTTGCCAGTTCAGACTGATTTGATCAGCCACACCACCTCACTTGAGGTGATGGTATAAAACAACTTTCGGCGTACAGCTTGTGCACTGGCCCTGACCACTGGCACTGAAGTCGCACTCATGACCAGCACACCCACATCTTCTTTTTTGTGTCTATTTGATTTCTCACCATGACCTTTGGCATCTGCCGTTGGTCAGATATTGGTGTTTGAGAGCATGTTCAGTCCTACAGTAAGATAGTCACATTCCAGATTTTTGTTGTCTGTCTCTGCTGGCACAGTGTGGCTTACTCTTGTATCACGGATAGGGTGAGGTTACACATGCAGGCAAGTTTTCACAGTTTTGTTTATTGGCTTGTTTTTTAGTCCATATGTTTGCCAACAGGACCTTGATTAAAAGCCCCCTCTGAAGGACTTGGAGAGTTGTAGTCCACATGACATGAACTCCAGAAAGAGCCAGTCACATCTAACTTGGTTGTCTCCTGCTGGAATTGAACCCACTTCGATTCCCATTGGAGCCGTCTATTTATGGGATTTTTCTGTCCTGACCATTTCCTGCTCACAGTTTAGTTTGCAGTGGGCTCATCTGGAAAGACTAGGACCACACAGCTGAGTTTCATCCGTTTAATGAATGCATATGTGAGGGTGCTGCTCAAATTTCCTGACCAGCACTGCAGCTGTCTGCATCTCCCAGGCCGGGTAGATGCCAGGATGTATTATGAAAGAAAGTGTCGAGTACAGCCCTGTCGTGCAGTCTCAGACCAGAGTGGAAATCGGAAGCATCACCTTCATCATCCTCATTCTCATCAATCAGCATAAGAAAAAGTCTCAAAATTCACTAGCCCTTTATGCTGTGCTGTCATGGTGACCTCATTTTCGATTTCCTCTCTGTATCTATCCTCTTGGCATGATTCTGTTAGGACAAAAACATTGGGAACTGTCATTAAACGGACATGGTGGCACCCTCATGAGGGAGAGGTCACTCTTGCTTGCTCTGCGATTAAGTAATGATTGTCATCAGTAAGGCGCTTAACAGATGAGATGGTGTCCTGTGTATGTTGGATCACAACTGAAGTGACTCAGCAGCAGTGCAGTGTCTCGCTTGGTGTGTTGCCTTACGAGGGCATGACATTGGCAGCCTGTGGATCACTGATGTGTGGGGACAAGTCTGGCTGTGGCTGTGGATAGGGAGCTGGAATGAGCGGCATGGGTGCAGCAGTGTCACTCAGGTTGCACAGAAGATGAGACAGCAGGAAAAGAAGAAAGGAGTTGAAGCCACAGACCTTTGGATCAAGAGAATGTGGAAGTATTTATGAGGATGTCAAGCTCCGTCTAATACAAGTATAGTAAAGTAAATGCATGTGACTGAGAATGATGTGGATTTTTTTTCAAATTGCATAAAGAGTGTGCCTTACTGCTGGCACCAATCCATGCCTCAGAAGATTACAACAGATGCATACTAAATTGTGCCAGGTTTTCTGAAAGAATATTTTAGATAGTGAATATGGAATTAAATGCTTGCTGGTTTTGTTGTTGTTGTTGAAGTAGCCCTGAAATATTGTCAAGAATCTGAGCTGGTGATAAGATTTTGTGATATGTGCAATTAAAATTTTTCTTTTTATAATTTGCAACAATGATTTGATAATGTATGCATTCAGTGCACAATGCATTTGATGTGAATATAGTGCCTACAAACATTTGTATTTCATGCTAGCCTTGAACAGACTCTTAATATATTTTACACTGCAACAAAAATATTCATTTAGTATTTCAAGGCAAAACATATACTTGAAAGCATTTAGATTGTTTTCTGCAGAGACAGCCATGAACACTGACATGAAAATGATAAGGAACAGTTGTATCTTTCTGGGACAAAACGTTGTCTAGAATTCAAGGTTTCCATCAGCAAAGAACTGGAAACATTCATTTGAAAGCCTGTAAGGAATCCTCCAGAACTTGTGTCTAAAGCAGTTTTCAAGAAAGTCTGAGGACAAAATCACCATCCCATGTGATATCAACAATAAATCAAACAATTCAGCTGATTGTTACATGTAGTGTGAGCTACAGAAGACGAGGATCATACAGTTGAGTTCTTTCTGCATAGTTGATGGGTCTCTAGAGAGTGTGGCTCAAATAGCCTGACCAACACTGCAGATGCACTGTGGAAAAGGAGTATAGAATAAAGCCCTGTCTTACTCTAGAATGGACTTCCACAGCGTCATCTTCATTACCCCCATTCTCCTTGATCAGCATTAAAGCGTCCTGCATTCTGTGGCCCTCCATGCCCAGCTTTTGATGATCGGACTTTCACATACAGTGCCCTGGTGAGTCTGAGTCGAAGTCACCAGCGTTCACAAGTTGCATGGAGACTGTTGATGAACAGATGTGGTGGTGCCCTTTTGAGAGGACGTCACTCACACTGACTGCGCAATAAGCAATAATTGTTGGTAGGGGCTCAACTGGCGCAGTTCTTCATATGTTGAATCAGAACAGGCACCTTTGAAGAGCAATGAAGTGACTGAGCAGCAGGGCAGTGTGTCCTGTGGTGGGTTGTGTCTCATGATGATGTGCTGTTGACTGCTGCCTGTGGACTGCCCTGCTGGACAGCTGTGACAGGACAGTCTGGAGGCAGCTAAGGAGGAGTGGCTGCAAGGATCGAGTGGTGTGGCTGTGGTCATGACCATGAAGAAGACAACAACAGACAACTGGTCTTAATTCTTCATGCGATTAGCATGCAGTCAGATGTGTGTGCCTGTGTGTGTGTGTGTGTCTGTGTGTGTGCATGGTTTTGAAGTGCGTACCAGCGGTGTGTGCCTATACATGTCTGATTCCAGGTATTATAGACTGCAGGAGGGTGTTCGACCTGTTGTCCTGGTTTACTGTCCGACTTCAGACGTAAGTTTGGGCCTCTGTGTGTGTGTGTGTGTGTGTGTGTGTGTGTGTGTGTGTGCCTGAAACTTTGTTTCTGCATGTGGCTGTGCCATCATCAGAGAGAACATTTTTCTATGAACAGTCATCTCTGCTATCTCTTTGTCAGTTGTACAAGCAAAGGCTGTTTGCAAAAGATAACTGTGTGGGAAAAGATCTTTACGGAACAAAATGACAGGAAAGGATGATATAGTTGAAATCAGAGCCTAGTGGTTAACAGTTTTACTTAGATATTGGATTCTTCTTTGTTGGAAGTTTTCCTGTGGCTTACTCTATGCATTCAAATCTGGTTTTGTTGTGGGTTTTTTATGTGTGTGATAGGCAATGGATGGGATTTTTTTTTTTCATGATTCCTATTCTTACTTAAGGCCTGATTGGTGGAAAATTGTTTGGAATCAGTCTCTTGGGAAATTTGTACATGTTTCTATTGTTGATATGCTGGTGGTCCTGGCTTGGCTGGGCTATAAACAATGTGACTTCATCAGTGTGGGTGCAAGAGAGGATTGTAGCCATGCTGGAGATAATGATCAGATCTGTGTTGCTCACAAACTGGTTAGGCAGAAGTCAAGGTCCCCATCCTTGATCTGAATTAGATTTAACATCATAGTTGACCTAGGTATCTGATGGAGAATTCTTTCTAGGACAGTTAAACATCACACCAGGCCACCCCCGCCTTCACCTAACCCACAACCTCACCTCCCCCTCCTTCCTTTTCAAGTTCTATCGACACTCCAGTACCCTACCACCCTCACTTTCAGCCTTCAAAAATATTCTTGGACTTAATGACCCAAAATGGCAGACATGAAGTTCCATTTAACTTCCAGGCTCCTTTAGTCTGTGGTTAAAGATTTTGTCCGTAGGTCGGGTCAGTTTGAACCAGATTTGACTACAGACCACAGAACCCTGGAAGCAGATGGCATGGCTTCAGGGAGTAAAACTTAGGGAAACAAAGTAGTGCAGCCAGATCAAAAAGCAGCGTATTGTTAGGTAATGATAATAATAACAGTACCAGCCGCCATGGCAAAGTGGTTAGCGTCACAGACTTGCGACTGGGAGGTTGTGGGTTCGATTCTCATCAGAGCCATGTGGGATTTTTCTGCCCCGACTGGCTCATACCCAGAATTGAGTTTGCTATGGGATCAATTAGGAAACTGGGACCACACATTCGAGTTTCATTCACTTAATGGATGCATCTCTGAGAGTGTTGCTCAAAATTCCTGACCAGCACTGCAAGTGTCTGTATCTCTCAGGTCTGGTTGACGCTGGGATACACTATGAAAGTAAGCGTAGAGTACAGCCCTGTCATGCAGTCTCAGACCGGAATGGAAATCTGTGGCATCATCTTCATCATCCACATTCTCATCGATCAGCATAAAAACAAGTCAAATTTTCTGGCACTTCTTGCCCTGCTCTCATGATGACCTCAGTTTCAATGTCCTCTCGATGTCTGTGGCCTCGGTAAGGTTCACCAGTATCAGTAAAATCATGGGGACTGTCGTTGGAGGGACATGGTGGCACCCTCTGGAGGGAGAGCTCACTCACACCAGCTCTGCAACTAAGCAGTTATTGTCAGTAGAGGGCTTAGTAGGTGGTATCCTGCTTATGTTGGATCAGAACAGGCATCACTGAACACCACCAAAGTGACTTGGCAACTGCAGTGTTTTCCTGCGGTGGGTTGCCTCTTGACGACTTGATATTACCTGCTGCCTGTGGATTGCTGGTGCTGGGGCTGCAGCAAGTCAGGCCGCGCTGTGGCAGTGGACGGGTGTTGGAATGAGCGGTGTGGGTGCAGTGCCACTGAGATGGCACAGAAGATGGACAGAAAAGAAAGAAATTTTTTTTTGTGCTTATATTAACCCTTTGACTGCCCTTGCACGAATGGCGTTCGAGGTGGTTTTTGGAAGGCTGTGTGCTGCATATCAAACGCCGTTCGAGGTAATTTCATCATCAAAATTCGGCGATTTAAAGAAGGGAGGCAAGGAGAATAAAATGGTTTAAATGGTTGTAGGGACCCTAAAGGACGGTTTTCTTCCCTTTCACGGGTCGCGGACTGACCGGCTCGCATCCATTCGGACGATAATACTTAGGCAAGGTTCAGCTGAGTCATTTTCAGTTCAAGATGGCGAGTTGATCAGACAGTTCGTTCAGGTGCGTGCCGTTTTCAAACAATCTAATGCTCTTGAAGTGCTTCAAGAAGTTATCCAAGACCGTGAAGGCGCTGACGAAGACTTAAGAGAAGTGGAGCAAGGCGATTCGGAGGAGGAAGAAAGCGATCGCAATCAACACCACCCTTTGCTATCGGAGATTGGTGTTGATGACGAAGCTGATCCCCGACTTCGAACCGAGCGATACCGGCACAAGTGGGGCCGAATCGGAGAGTGACGAGCCAATTCCGTCTATGTCGACTGCCCCTCCCTCCTTTCGTGAGAGGTTGGGAGGGAGTCGAGGAAGGGGAGGGGGTTCAGGACAACGGCGAGGGTCCAGTGTGAGGGAGCGTGACAGAGGAAGAGGGCGAGCTTTACCAGGACTGGAGTGTCCCTTATGATATGGGTTGCTAAACATTTTATGTATTGTCAGATGTTTGTCCTGAAGTTCAAAGGATACTAACACCAGTTTTTGTGGTATTTCATTGTGATTTTAGTGCTATAGTTTTGTTTATGTTCTGAAAGTGTCTGTTTTTCAAACAAAACATTCATCATTAAATATATTTTTGGTCTACTCATTACAAACAAAATTAAACTATTGTTATATCTGGCTGTAGCCAAGGATATAACAAGTAGATATTTTAAAATTTCCCAAGTATTTAAGATATATGTCAAGAATTGAAAGAGCAGTGGGCATATTAGTGAACCTACCAAAGAAAACAAAATTGTGTCCCTTGATACCTGGATTGTACTGTACCCCAGAAATACATGGATTTATCATGTAAAACAACAATTGTGGGTTGTAAATTCACTACCAAATATTTACACAGGTGTTCAGTAAACACTGAAACCATTTTTTGCTGGGTTTGTATGTTTTTTGTTTTGCTGCTTGTGGTTTTATATGCTTGCAAAGTATAATTTTTTTTAAAAGTTGAATCATAAGATTATTTGTTATACTCGAAATGAACAAAATCAAACATAATTTGCAGGTATTATAACCCTGGGTATAAGATGAAAACAAAAATCTAAGAGATATCTCCACAAATAAATGAGCACTGATCAAATTAGTGAACCTACCGCAAAAAGTCAAATTTTGCTCTGGCACACAGAAGTACAAAACTGATACAAAATAGCGGCAGTCAAGGGGTTAATGACAAAGGGATACTAATTGTAATAATAGTTTCGATAATAAAAGTAAAGGAGTCATTCACCGGAGACCAAATTTTGCACCCAGACCCAAAGAGTAACTGTTCATCCTTCGTTTTCATTGTCTTCAGTGTTAATTGTCTTGCCTGAAGAAGACCCAATGGGTAGAAACATGTTGTGTTTATTTTTTGATTGGTTTGTTCCTTCTTTTGTTGTGTTTCCTAAGGAAAGGGACCCAGGTCAGAACTTAAGAAACCAAAAAATTGCATTGTAGTGTGAATATTATTGTCCATCTTTATGGCGGAGATTTTTTGTGTGCTTGTGGATAAGTTTTTATGTTTTATTGTGATACATGTGTGTGTTTGTGTGTGTGTGTGTGTGTGTGTGCGCGTGCAGGATACCCAGGACCAACCTGCTGCTGGCAATATGTGGCATCATGTGAGTTGAACAGCTTTCACTTCTCATCATTAGTCCACCATTCATTGTGGACCTTGAAACCACTAGTCAAGTATTCTGGAGTGAACTGATGAGTCAGATGAAGACTGGATAGGATGTCCTTTGAGAATTGTAGATATTTTAACTGAAATAGATAGCAATGTTGAAAGGGGTTTTGTAGATATTTAACTACCAAATTATTTTTTGCAAAAATTTCCTTAGGCTAGCAGATTTTCTTTTTTTTCAAATGCTACTCAGAGGTTTACTTTTAATATGAAAAAAAAAATCGAATAGGTTCAAATTACACCTTTTTTTTTTTTGTATAAATACAGAGCAGAAGGTGAAGTTTGATGTGCATGTGTTTGATGGCTGCTGATGTCTGTGGTTGACTCCTGCAGTCACTCCACTGCATTGCTTTGATTCAGCTCATACCACTGACTGTGTCTGGGTCACAGAGTCATTGTCACCAATTGGAGTTACGGCTCATTGGATAGTGTCCACTTAGCAACCCTTTGCTGCCAAACTGTCAACAGCCCTGTTACAAATGTACTGTGTGCTGTCACTGCTCTTTGTTGCTGGTCACATTGAGTACAAGGTTAAAATGAAGAGGTTGAAACTCATTTAGCTGCTGTGGAGGCATGGTAAATGGTGACAGTAGGAATAAAAGCTAGCAGCTTGAAATCCTTTGTTTTAGATAGTGACAGGCTACTGGCATGATGATGTTCTGGTGCTGTGTGTTCAGGATGGTGTTCATGATCATGAAGTTCTGGTGCTGTGTGTTCAGGATGGTGTTCATGATCATGATGATGTTCTGGTGCTGTGTGTTCAGGATGGTGTTCATGATCATGATGATGTTCTGGTGCTGTGTGTTCAGGATGGTGTTCATGATCATGATGATGTTCTGGTGCTGTGTGTTCAGGATGGTGTTCATGATCATGATGATGTTCTGGTGCTGTGTGTTCAGGATGGTGTTCATGATGATCATGAAGTTCTGGTGCTGTGTGTTCAGGATGGTGTTCATGATAATGATTTTCTGGTGCTGTGTGTTCAGGATGGTGTTCCTGATGATGATGATGATGATGTCCTGGTGCTGTGTGTTCAGGATGCTGTTCCTGATGATGATGATGATGATGTCCTGGTGCTGTGTGTTCAGGATGGTGTTCCTGATGATGATGATGATGATGATGTCCTGGTGCTGTGTGTTCAGGATGGTGTTCCTGATGATGATGATGATGATGATGTCCTGGTGTGTGTGTTCAGGATGGTGTTCCTGATGATGATGATGATGATGTCCTGATGCTGTGTGTTCAGGATGGTGTTCCTGATGATGATGATGATGATGATGATGATGTCCTGGTGCTGTGTGTTCAGGATGGTGTTCCTGATGATGATGATGATGATGTCCTGGTGCTGTGTGTTCAGGATGCTGTTCCTGATGATGATGATGATGATGATGTCCTGGTGCTGTGTGTTCAGGATGCTGTTCCTGATGATTATGATGATGTCCTGGTGCTGTGTGTTTAGGATGGTGTTCTTGATGATGATGATGCTCTGGTGCTGTGTGTTCAGGGTGCTGTTCCTGATGATGTCAGCAGCGGGCTGGCCTACAAGATCGTTCTGCTGCAGACACGGGTGGAGATGAGCAATCTGTGGGGTCCTGGCAGGCAGCACAGCTTAAGGTAACCTCACACTGCTTGTTGGAGCCACAGCCACAGGACACCCCCCCCCCCCCCCCCCCCCCCCCCCCCCCACCGCGCTTTGTTTTGTCATCCATGGCAAAGGACTGTGCAGGTTTCTCAGGCAGGGTAATAATGGTTTAGTTTTTTTCATTTGACAGAGCTTTGGCTTTTATTTATCTTTGCATTATCCATCTGGGAGAAACTGGTACATTTTGAAAGTGAACATGACTCCTGTGCTTCCACCATTTATTCACACCATCCTTCTCAGATACACACATATCAGTAACAGCAGCAGTAACAACCATGGGAATAATCTCAAGGCACAACACTGCGAAGACTCCTAGAGATTGGGCAAACTCATACTGAGCCTTTCCAATAACAGACACAAATGATCAAACACGTGTCAACTGAGACAAGACTTTGAATCTCTCAGGGCCCCCAGCAAATACTATAGACGTGTGCGCACTGGTGTGTGTTCATCAGTGGGATGATGCCAGCATGTTAATTAGAGTGTCCATGGACGTGAGTGTGCAAGCGTTGGTGTGTGAGTATGTTTGAGAGAGTGAGTACATGCATGTGTGTAAGTGCATGTGTGTGTGTGGGTGTGTGTGTGTGAGGGGGAATTGTTCTTATTGTTATGAGTGGGTGTATGTGCGCATGCGCATATATATTGTATTTGATGGTCTTGTTCTTGATCCTAAGTCTTGTTCTGAACGTTCACGCACACAGTCACCACACACACACACACACACACACACACACACACACACACACACACACACACACATGCACATATGCGTGTACGTGCATGCACACACACGCGCTCACGCATGCTCACACACGCACGCAAACATGCGCAAACACATATACACATGCGTGCATGTGCACATCCACACCCACACGCCTGAGCACATTCACACATACACATGAACGCACAAATGCATATACACACGCATATGCGTACACGGCCACATACTAGGACACGCATATATACACACATATATGTACACATATATATGCAGATATGTGTGTATGCTCACACAAACCCACAAATTACACACACATGCACACGCACTTCTCCCTCCGGGGGTTGCGACCTTGTCGTGGTCGGAGGGCTTGCGCGGTCCAGTGATCCCTTAGGCTTTGCTGGCGGGGGCATCAATACTTGGAGATAGGCTGGTTTTTTCAAACTGCTTCTAGGCCTGAGAGGTGAAGATGCTGTCTGGCCTAAGCGTAACGAGGTAAGGAGTTGATGCCCCTGGTAGGGCTTCCCATGTCAGATAGGCTAAGGGTGAGGATCCTGACTAAGAGTAACCCGCCTTTCTCCTTTTCTTGTTTTCTGCCTTTCTTATTTGGCCCTTTTCTATCTTCGTCTCCCCTTCAAGTCTTCTTTTCCACACTCCTTTTTTCTCTCTGTGGTCTCCTTAAGATCCGCAGAGTTTGCCGTGCGGTGCGACCTGTGTCGGAGGGGGATGAGATCCTGGTGATTGAGAGGGCCAGTGCTCTCAACACATCACTTTGGCTCGGACCTCTCCTAGACAGGGAGTACACTTTGGCCTGGGTGTACTAATCGGCTCCCCTTTTTGGGGCTGGGTCAAGACAGGCAGTTCCCCTGCTGGCCATGTGAACCCCTGCAGTGCTCGACTCTCTGTTCCCGGGAGTTGAGCATGATCAGGGGGATAGGGGTAGTAGTGTTCTGTTTGTCGTATGTCTCTCCTGAAGCCTGGAAGGGGTCAAGACAGTGATTCTTGGCCCTGGCCCCTTAGTTGGACTCCAAGGTGGGTGGGTAAGGGAGAGATGAAATTTTTGCCTATAAATATGACTTCAATCAAACATCATCCCCCCCAAAAAAGGAAAGTGCAGTTAATTTCGCAAAGGTCGTCACAGGAGTCCGATGGAGACTCTGATTCTGAAAATGAAACAAGGCAGTTGTCAGGATTTTGGTCCTCTTGGTTAATCATGGAAAGTAAGGAGCAGGACAAACCTCTTTCTGCACTAAGCCCATTTGCAATACAGAAGGGCTTCCAAGGTATTGCAGGAGACCCACAGTCCATTAAGCGACTCAGAAACGGCACATTTCTCATCCAATGTAAAACTAAAAAACAATCAGAGCAGCTGCTGAAAGCTACAAAGCTGGTAGACCGAGAGATCCGGGTGACCCCCCATAAACAGCTGAATTCCTCTAAGGGAGTCATTCGATGCCCAGATCTTAGAGGTGTCTCAGAGGCAGAGATCAAGGCGGAACTGGCATCCCAGGGTATGACAGAGGTGCATAGGGTGACAGTGAAAAAAGGTGCAGAGAGAGTGGCCACCAACACCCTCTTTCTGACATTCTGCAACCCTACCTGTGCTGCCTCCAGTCATCAAAGTCGGCTACCTGAACGTCCGGGTTCAGTTATATGTTCCGTCCCCGTTGAGGTGTTTCAGATGCCAGAAATTTGGCCATGTCAGAGACCGTTGTTCTGGGCAGGAGGTGTGCGGTGTTTGCTGCAAGGCAACCCATGATGGGCCGTGTAAAGACCCGGCACATTGTGCTAACTGCGGTGGCGACCATCCCTCCTCTTCACAAAACTGTCCTCTTTGGATTCAGGAATCCACTATATAACGCATCAAAACAGAAAAGAAAATCTCCTTTTTTGAGGCCCGCAAGCAGGTTGTTGGTAGTCGGACGCCAACAGCTTCTTCATATGCTTCGGCTGTAAAGAGTAAGACGGTTCCACAGTTCCCACTCGGTCAGTCTGCTGCCAAACTGATGAATTCATTTTTACTAAGACATTGCAAGGAAGAATTGTCAACTCTGGTGGAAGCAGGTCCACCACCTCCCAACCCAAAGTGAATGCCCCTGGTGGAGGCAAAAAATCCGCCACCCCTCAGACTGCCCAGCAGTCTACAACATCTGCTGCTGGGCAGATTAAAAAACCAGCACTCCCGCCTCGACCTCCTCTGTCCAGTGCCCGTGCGGGCAAGGGAGTTCAATCCAGTGTAGAGATGGTGGAGATGACAGACCTGCCAACCATTACGCATTTCGCGTAATTTATTACGCCCAAGTGATAATTCTTACGCCATTACGCATTTAGCCAAAAAATTACGCATTGAAAGTTTTCAAAAAAAAAAAAAAAAAAAACGGACGAAAAAAATCGGCTTATGTACAGACACGCACGGCGCCGTGCGTATAACCAGTAATCTTCAAGAAGCGTTTCCGGTCATGCGCAGTTCGTTTCACCATCTTTACCATTCAGCGAAGTTGGCGTCTTTTCGAAGTTTTAGCTACGAAAATGTCGAAACGTGGAGTAGAAAGTTTTGGACAAGATGCGAAAAAGAAAAAACTTGGTCAAAAGTTCCGAAAAGAATACTCGGAAAAGTTCCCCTGCATACGACCTTCGGCTAAAGGTGTAAATTGTGCACGGTGTACCACTTGCGAGTCGGACTTCACAATTTCCAATCGCGGGATGGTGGATGTGAAGCGTCACCTTGAGTCACGCAAGCACATCGATTCCACTAACGCGCCGAATTCTTCCAGCATCAACACTTTTTTCAGACTGTAGACACCTCAAAAGAGGATGAAATTAGGAAAAGGGTAATTGGGGCTGAAGCACTGGTGGCCGGATTTTTCGTCGAGCACAACATCGCTCTTGGTCTTAGCGCAGCCGACCATGCATCCCAGCTTTTTACAGAAGTGTTTCTCAGATTCGGAGATCGCCAAACAGTTCAAGAGCGGTCGAACAAAGACAACACACATTGTAAGGACCCTTCTCATGGAAGGCTTAACTGCTGCTGCATCTTGACTGCAGAATGGACCGTTTGTGTTGGGGATTGATGGAAGTCAGGAAGGGGGGGGGACAAATTCTTTCCTGGGGTGGTGCGATACTTAAAAATGACACAATCACCACTGAGCTGATAGCCAACCCCACATGCACAGAATCATCAACAGGGAGAACATTTTTTAGGTTATGTATTTTCTTATTTCATGTTCCCAGTTTCTCCATCTTCAAACTCCCCCTCCTCCCCCCCCCCCCCCCCTCCCCCCCCCCCCTCCTCAAGTCCAAATCTTTGCCAAGTCCATTACTATCAAGACAGTTGAGTTGTTGGCCTGCGCTTGTTTTTTTCCCCCACTATTAGATAAGATTGTTCGTCTATGTGTATTTGTCTGACCTTATTCAAGTTTAAAAGGTTGTGCCAGTCTTGAATAAAAGTTATTTTGTGTTAGGTTTCCTTATAAAATGGGAGCAAATGTTACCCCACTTGTTTACTGTTTATTGTTTACTGTTCCCTGCCTCATTTCATTTCCAATTTTTTAGGTTGTTTCTGGCGCACTATCAAGCCTTGGTGTGCCATGCCATGATGGTTTAGGGGATTTGTGTGTGTTTCCAGTGTATTCTACATTTTCATAATTTGTAGAGATTTCTTGTGACACTTAAAAGAAAAGCTTGTTTTTAAAGAAAAGTAAAGTTCACAAAAATTGTGTGAACAATTTCATCACATCGTGTTTGTTTGAAAAAAGGTAAATGTCGCGCTCGATTACTCTTAGCTCTCAGAAATTACACATTTCTGCCTCACTGAGCTTCAATTCTTTACTCATTGGTCTCTTAGGGGTTGGCAGGTCTGAGATGAGGAAGAAACCTCCACCGTCTCCCAAATCCAGACCTTCTTCACCTGTTGGCAAGTCTGCCAGCAGGTCTGAAGACCAACACAGTCCAGTGAAATTAAGCAATAAATTCACTCCATTGGAAGCGGACGTTGATGAGGAGATGACCTGATCTCTCTCCTTTTCCCCTCGCACCATGGATAGTACAATATTCCATTGGAATATCCGTGGACTAAATTCCAACTTCGAGGAGCTGCAGCTTCTGGGTCGATCTATAAAACCTTCCGTCGTGGCTCTTCAGGAAACTCAAATTCAAAGCCAGAAGACCTTCACTCTTCTGGCTTTACTATTCTTTCAAAACCTGCACAACCATCCACGTTGGGACTGTCGGGCGGTGTTGCCCTTCTCATACACAAAACTTTGCTGTATAGTCCCTATCGCTCTGTCTACCTCCCTTCAGCTGTAGCTGCGAGAGTCACTCTCCACAAGACTGTGACAATCTGTTCCCTTTATCTTCCACCTTCTGTCCCGGTTTTGTCGTCGGGACCTTGTCAGTCTGATAGGAGAACTTCCTCGACCTTTTTTGCTGTTGGGATTTTAAACGGTCACAATCCTCTTTGGGGTAGTGTCAGTACGTCATCCAGAGGTCTGCTAATTGAGGATGTCCTTTCGGATTTGGATTTGTGTTGTCTGAATGACGATCTGCAACTTACCTCCACTCTTCCACGGGTTCACTTTCGTGTTTAGATTTGTCGATTTGTGACCCCTCGCTGGTCCTGGACTATGATGGTCTGTCCATGATGATCTGCACGGAAGTGACCATTTCCCTGTCCTTTTACAACCCGTAATAACTGAACACGTCTCTGTCTCTCAACATCTAATTAAAAGAAAGCAAACTGGATCTATTTGCAGCCACTATTTCTAAGGAATTCTAGGACACTGATTTTCTTCAGAGTCCGGACCCAGCAAATCACTGACTAACACTGTGATCAAATGTGCTAAAGCCTGTATTCCAGTGTCTTCCGACAAACTCCAAATGCCAAAAACACCCTGGTTCGATTCAGACTGCCAACAATTTTCCAAAGTTGGAAAACGGGCTCAGCGTCGGGTAACCAACGACCTTCGGGTCCCAACGCTCGAGCCCATCAGAAACTCCGTGCTAAATCGAGACACACTTTTAAAATCAGTAAACGTCGGTCCTGGAGAAGCTTCTGCTCCAGGCTGACATCGAAAACTTCCAAGAAAAAAGTGAGAACATCATTAAGAAATCAAAGAAGAACACCTGTCCCACTGTGAACCATCTCAAGTTTGCTGACTCTTTAATAACAGAGAAAAAAGCATGTTGCTAATCTGCTTGCTTCAACCATTGAAAAGAATTCCTCCTCTTCTAACAAATCAGCCACTTTGTCAAAAATAAAGCCCTTAAAGAAAAATCACCCTGCAACTTTTCGTCAGACAACATGGAAGACTACAATCTTCCTTTCACGTTAAACGAACTGAATCTGCCTTACTCTCTTGCAGCGATTCTCTCCGGGTATAGATGAAATCCTTATCAACTGTTGAAACATCTTCCGCAGGAAGGTCTGAACATCCTGCTACAGGTGTACAACCATGTGTGGACTACGGGTTTTCTTTCCACCTTTTTGGCGAAAAGCCCTCATTATTCCAATCCCAAACCTGGAAAAGATCTTTCTAACCCATCAAACTACCGTCCCATAGCTTTGACCAGCTGTGTTTGTAAATTGATGGAGAAAATGGTCAATGCTAGACTCATGTGGAAACTCGAAACTGATGGCCTTATGGCGAAAGAACAGTGTGGTTTCCGCAAACATCGGACTACAGTTGACCATTTGATTCGTCTGGAATCTACACTTCGGAACGCCTTTTTGAACAGACAGCATGCAGTGGCAATTTTCTTTGACTTGGAGAAGGCCTACGATACCACCTGGAAGTCGGGGATACTTCATGATCTCCATGATCTGGTTTTCGAGGTCATCTTCCGCTTTTCATTCAAAATTTTTTTGGCAGAACGACAGTTTCAGGTCCGGGTTGGCAACACTCTCTCTGATGTCCACGAGCAGGAGTTGGGTGTTCCACAGGGGAGCATACTGTCTCCTGCCCTTTTCAGCATCAAGATCAACAACATTGTTCAATCAGTTCAGCAGGGTTCAGACTGCTCATTGTTTGTGGATGATTTCGCTGTCAACGCAACTGGAAGCCTGTACCCGAGTGTCCAGCGCAGGCTCCAGCTTTGCGTGGATAAAATCCATCGGTGGGCGGATGAAAACGGTTTTTCACCTTTTCTCCAACAAAGATGCAGTGTATTCACTTCCATAATTTCCGTCAGCTTTTTCCAGATCCTGAACTTCAAGTATGGAAATCTCCCATTCCAGCTGTTAAAGAGGCCAAATTTCTGGAGTGATTTTTGACCAGAAACTTAACTTTCTCAGCCACATCAAAAACCTCAAAACTGCTTGCCAGAAAGCACTGAATATTCTGCGGGTCGTAGCGCACACCGACTGGGGCGCTGATAAGAAAACTTTGCTGCACCTCTACAGAGCCTTGGTCCGTTCCAAACTGGACTACGGTTGTGCTGTGTACGGCTCCGCAAGATCGTCTTACCTCAAGCTCTTGGACCCTATCCACCATCAAGGGCTTCGTCTCTGTCTTGGAGCGTTCCGCACCACCCCTGTGTAAAAGCCTGTACACAGAGGCGGGTGAACCTTCACTGTCCAACCGCAGGCTGAAACTATCTTTGAATTATTATATCCGACTGTTCTCAGAACCGCAGAATCCTGCCCATGACTGTGTCTTTGACCCTCCGTTTTCCAAAGTAAGTTCGAAAACAACCCTAAATGTATTCCGCCGTTTGGTCTTCGTATGCAGCCTCACGTGCGGAATGCAGGTCTAGACCTAGGAGTTGTGTCCGATTTTTCCAAGTTCCGGATCAACCTCCGTGGACCTTTTTCACACCAGAGATTCGTTTTGATCTTGCAGCTTTTCGCAAAGAGTCTACCAGCTCTCTGGCGTACAAAGGGATTGTATGCTGAGCTCTGTTCGAAATTCCCATCCTATCAAAAAGTTTTTCACTGACGTTCCAAGTCTGAAGATGGAGTGGCCTGTGTAGCCTACTGCCCTGGGGCTCCTTCTCAGATACTGTTGGAACATATACATTCAGATGCTTCTGTCTATTCCGCTGAACTTACTGCTCTGGTTCTGGCTTTGAAGATAATCTCACAATCTTCGAGAGGGACTTTCTGGTTCTGTCGGATTCGCTGTCAGCTTTGGAGGCCATAGCTGGCCGCAACCTTCAGCATCCAGAACTTTACATTTCTTTGAACTTTTTAGCAAGTTGAAAGCGGACGGTTACAACATTAGTCTGGCTTGGGTTCCTGGTCATGTTGGCATCGGCGGGAACGAAATGGTTGATCGTTTAGCCAAGAACGCCACAAGAGAGAAACTGTCCAACATTTATATACCCTGCTCAGATGTGAAACCCAAAATTAACGATTATGTGAGAGACCTCTGGCAGGAGGATTGGAACACCCAGACGAGTAACAAACTCTTTCAGATCCGTCCAAACCTTAAGGGCTTCCTCCCATCTACCTCGGGTGGTCGTAAAGAGGAAACAGTTCTGTGCCGGCTGCACACCGGCCATTCGTATTTTACCCCATTCCTACCTTTAAAGAGTGAAGAAGCTCCGTGGTGCATTCCATGTCATGCGCCACTCACAATGAAACATGTTCTGTTAGAGTGTTGGGATTTGCACGATGTGAGACACAAACATTTTAACAGCGGAGTCCATGAAGATCCTGTTCAGCCTGACGTGATCCTCGAGTTTTGAGAGAGATTAACATTTTTCATCTGATTTAAGATTTACGGAAGAAAGATTTTAAACGAAGTTTCTGGTGCGTTTCTAGACGATGTCATTTAAAGAGATGTGTGAAAGGTGGTTTTTTTTTTTTTTTTTTTTAATGACTGGTGAGTTGATTTTAACGTGGTGACAGCCCTGATGTGGCCCTTTGCGGTCGGCTGGGCTATAAGCAACATTATCTTATCTGATCTTACACACACTTCTGCGCACGCAAAGCGCACATAATACAGGCACACACGTGCACACACACACACACATGCACGCACATATACACAAATGCGCACACACATATACACACCACACACATGCGCACACGCACACACATGGGCCTGTGCCCACACATCCATACACATGCATGTGTACGTTCACTACACACACATTCCAACAAAAAAAAAAGGGAACCAGTGTTAGGTAGACACTCAAGGTCTGACCAGCGCGTTGGGGTAATGCGTAGGTCAGACATCTGCTAAGTGGTAACCATGAGACCCTCTTCTTCAAATCTCTCATCTTAGTTGTTAATTCATTTACCCATCACCTTAAAATCATGCGTACTGTGGTCTCAAAACTTTGTGGATGTGGTGTAGCGTATATGGACTAGTCCACATGCAGTGACGCCTCCTTGATGAAACTGAAACTGAGGGGTAATCACTTCACCAATCACGAAAGCCTTCCGTCCAGTAGGGCAATCACTTCACAAGTCATGAAAGGCTTCACAGAGTGAAGAGCAGTAACTTTCAAAGATTCGATGATGCACCCGGTCTCCACGTTGTATGGATGGCTTGCTGGTAACATAAGATATCCATTGGTGCCAGTCTGATGGTTTGTGGCCCACTGTGTGGGGAGGGTGATGACTGTCTGTGTGTCCATGCAGGGAGCAGACCATGAGCAGTCTGTAAAACGCTGCACACCAAGACGCACATGGCCACCATACACCAACTGCACGACGTCCTCAAGGCCAACATTCAGCTCCTCGAACAGGTAAACAATTTGAAAAGGAAAAATCCCTTGCTCATGTGCAGAAAGAAAAACAAGAAAGGTGGGGAACGCTTGCTCACTTGAACTGTTTTTACAACACATTGAAAATTGCTTCCCTTATCACTTGCTGCTGTTGTTAATCTCCAACTTTTTCTGTGTGAAAATCTGCTACACTTAATTGTTTTGTGCTGATGTACTCATACGCGGATCAGAAATTTAAAAAGGTGCAATGCAAAAACATTTTTTTCAAAAATAGAACAACTATTGGATTTTTCCACTCTTTATGTAATGAATGAGGAAGCAGTAGCTTTGTTATGCTGACAAGTGGCATATTGTTCTGTCAGAAACAAATCTGTTGACGTTAGTGTAAGCTAGCATGAATCTGTCAGATTGTGTCCAAAAGAAATACAAAACGCAAATAAGGTTGAGCACACCCAAACAAAGTGATGGACACCATACTTCAATGGCATTACAAGGGTCTGGCAGTGACACTGTTTTTCTAAAACAAACGGAAAAAAAAAGAAGAAATATTTTCTTCTTATTTTATACTCTCAGCTCCTTGTAGTAGTTAAGTGATGAGAAAGCCCAGTCTGGCTAACTGTCCCAGGGGCAACAACTGAAAGTATCTGAGACAGTGCCAGAACTTGTAGGCGGTATGTACCAAACTTATTTTCTTCAGTACCGGACAAACTGGATTACTGTGTAAAGTCAAAGGGAAAAACCCAGAAAAAGAAGAAAAAGCTGGGTGTCTAAAATGCATCAAATTTTATGAAAAAAGAATTTGAATGAATAGAAGCGGATGCATGGAGATTGCCCACGGTTTTTGTTTGTGTGTGGGTTTTGTTGGTTTTGTTTCAGTTTGGTTCGCCAGCTTTGGACCATTCAGGCTGTGCAAGTTTTTTTTTTATATTTTTTTTTATCATCTACAAGGACTGTGAACATTATGGCCCCTGAACTCCTGGAGAGTTTTTTGCATAGAACTTTACTACATCCCTGTAACTGTACCAAAAGTACCGTATTGGGGGTTATTAGAAGAAGAAAAAAAGGAGAAAGAAAACTTGAAGATAGATAGGTAGATATCTTCATCTTCTGTCTATCTATACATATACATACATACACATACATAATATAAGACCTCAAAAAAAAGATAAACCCAAAAGGTCCAAGTTCCACAGCCAAAGGAGCATAGGGCAGTGAACTGTCGGAGGTTCACCACATTTGTCATGAGGGAAGGTGGAGCCGTCCCTCTCCTTCTGCCGCCTCTAACTTTCCCTGACATGAATCAGGTGTCTGTTTACTGCTGGGTGGACAGAGAGGGAACTCACACACACTCTCTCTCTCTCCTCCCTCTCTCTTCTTTTCTCTGTCTTTCTCGAGCCCGTCCCTCTCCTTCTGCCGCCTCTAACTTTCCCTGACATGAATCAGTGTCTGTTTACTGCTGGGTGGACAGAGAGGGAACTCACACACACTCTCTCTCTCCTCTCCCTCTCTCTCTCTTTTCTCTGTCTTTCTCTCCATCCCTCTCTTCTCTCTCTTCTGACATATCGTTTCTTTTACTGCTGCTACATCTCCACCACTCTCTGTCTTTCCCTCCCTCTCTCTTTTTTCTTCTACTTCTCTCTCTCTTCTCGCCCTCACTTTCTCATCTCTCTCTCTCTCTTTCCTCATCTTTCTTCTCTCTCTCTCTCCCTATCTTCCACTTTTCTTCTCTCTTTTCTCTTCTCATCACTCTCTCTCACTCTTTCTATCTTTCTTTTCTCCTCACTCACTCTCTCACTCTTTCTTTCTCTTTGTCTTCTCTCTCTCTCTCTTTCTCTCTATCTCTCTCTCTCTTTCTCTCTCTCTCTCTCTCTCTCTCTTCTCTCTCTCTCTCTCTCTCTCTCTCTCTCTCTCTGACGGTGTGGTAGGTGGTATCCAGCCAAGCTGTGTGTAGAGACCCTGTTCAGGTGACGATGATCTGCATGTTGCAGGTGCACCAATCACTGAAGAGTCTGCAGGGACAAGCACCCCCGTGTCCGAGTGTCCCCCTACCAAGTGAACCCCTCTCCACCTGTCCGTCTGTCTGTCTCCCTCCAGACAGGGTCTTCAAGCCACTGTGATGATCGTTCCTCCCCTGCCGGTTCTGTAGCTGCGTTCCCCGTTTTTCCTCTTTTGCTGTTGCTCTTTGCTCTTTGCTCTCGGTTCTGATGCTGTTTGGTTTCTAGTCCTGTCCCTAATCAAAAAGATTTCTGAAGGAGTGAAAGAGATGGTTTGTCAGTGTGTGAGTTGAGAGAGAGCCCAGGGGATTTAGAGGAACACCAAGTGGAAAGTTTGACGACGTGAAGGGACTGGGAGAGAAATGAGGCAGGTGAGCGAGTTGAGAACGGGTTGTTGAAATGGATGTTGATTGTTTTCACCATGCTAGCTAATTGCACTTTAAGACTGTCCCATCTGTTGATTCCTGGGGGGATGTATGGAATTAGATTTTTTTGTTTTGTTTGTTTGTGTGCTGATAATTTGTTGTTTTTGTTGTTGTTGCCTCTTTTTTTTGTGTTGACTGTGTATGTGAGTGTTAAGTGAATGAGTGCATACAAACGTATGTGGAGCTGTTTTTAATGCTGTGATTTCTGTGTTGTGATCGACAAAATGTGTATGTATGCATTTAAATAAATGGCAGAGGGGGTGAGCGACATGTACAAAGTTGACGTTATTGCGATAGTACAATATTGACAGAGGCAGGATCTCAAAACTAAAGACAAGAAAAAAAAGAAAGGAAAGAGTATTTGCTGAACATGTTGATTTGCTGTCCATGACATTCCATGTATTTATGAAGCAAGAACTTGATGAATAGACTGGAAAACCTGAGCGAGGGGACCCATAGCCAGTCCCTCTCATCCTGAATGTATTTATGATGACAGTGTTGACACCATTATCGTCTGTATACCATATACCCCAAGCAGACTCTGAGATAGTTTGGATGTTAAACTTCTGTCCCCCCACCCACCCCTCTTCATCCCACCTACCCCTCTTTTTTTTCTTTTCTTTTTTTCAATTTTCCTTTGTTTCGTTTGTCAGTCAGTAGCAAGTCTACAAGTCGTGTGTATGTGCGAGAGATGGTGAGAAAAGGTTAATTTTTATTTCCTGCTGTTTTTTGTTCTTCTCACCCACCCTTTCTTTCTTCCCATCCCCCTCTACCCACCACCCCTCCCACCTACTCTTTCCTTTTCCCACCTTTTTGTTTTCTTCACTCTATCAGAATGTTGCCTGATATTTTGAAGTTTTGAATCAATTTTATCCTAACCCACCTTTTTTTCTGTAATTCGTTTTTCTTCTTTTTCTCACCCCACATATTTCATCCTATCAAGGCCTTGTCCTGTTGAACACTATTCATGTCTGGAAGTGATATTAATGCAGTTGAAATGTGATAAGTTCCAGTTTTATCTTTTCGGTAAGATACCCAGTTCCCCCCATCGTAACCTTAGCTGAGACACCTTCCCCCCTACCCCCTTTCACTTCCTTGCCCTCTCCTGAATATTGCATTTTCTGCAGAAATACTCTGACACCTATATTTGTGTATCTACATATACTAATGCTAGCACACTACACACACACACACACACACACACACACACAACACACACACACACACACACACACACACACACAGGCATGCCGGCACGCATGCGCATACACACACACACACCATCACACACACAACACACACACACACACACACACCTACCTCACACACACGCACACACGCACGTGCATTCTCTCTCTCTTCTCTCTTTCCCACATACACACGCACACACGCACGCACGCAGGCAGCTAACTATGATTACAAGCATGCGCATTCCAAAAGTTTAAAAGAAAGGTTGGAGATAAAAGAGTCAGTATTGTGATCCAGCCAGGTTAAATCGAATTAACAACCTTTGATTTCTTTTTTGTCAAAGACGGATATCATACTTTTAAAATGGCGGAAGTCAGTGATCTGATATTGAACTTGTTCACTTCTCAGAACTCTTCAAACATAGAAAGAACCATTATCTTTCAATGAATCAGGATAGAAAATCAAGACTGACATTTTCAAGGCATTGATTAACATTTTCGTCTTTGGGAATGCAGTTACATGAATTTTTTTCTGTTCTTTTTAATAGTTTTATTGATTGATTGTTGGGGTAGGTAAATGTTTAATCTATACTTGTAGCTGAACTGGATTCTGCTGCAATGGACAGTCTTTGTGTGCTTTTAAAAATGAACTGCCAGTTTGAGACAAAGAGTGTGGTGCATGTTTGAGATAAAATTGCTTGCATTTCTTTTCCAAATGATGAGGGCATATACAGTAGAATGGTGAAAAAGACAGTTAGTTTCTGGTCGTAGAGTCCAGAGATAAAGTAGAGTTGGGTTTTTCCCCCTTTTATCTATCATCTTGTTTGAGTATACAAATACCAAAGGATGTTAGAGATCTGTTATATAAGAAGACGGATCTGCTTCATGACAAACACTTAACCAATTTGCTTCCTTGAAATTGGATGTCAACATTTAAAGCCAGACCCACAGAATTTTTCTGTTGTTACTGTTTGAGCAATCAGCAAACATTTTCCGGGATCGTATTCTGCCAATTTAATTGTCTACAAATTCAAAATTTAGAAACATTGATGTACAGTTTTATGCAGAGTATGGCATATTTTCATGCGCTGCTTTTGATTTTGTGATGAATAAACTATCATAACCAAATGCCATTAGACAAAATAAGCACCAGAGTGTTTGAACTGGTAATTTAAAGAAGTCTGTGAAGTTATGGAACTTATGTTGTCCATTCATTATGTTGTCCATTCATTATACGAGTGTGATGTTGATTTATTCATTTTTTTCGTTTTCCTTTTCTTTACTACTAACTGGAAGAAAAAAAATTCAGATCAGCAGTAAAAATTGAGGAAGATTGTGACTAGAAAGAATTCTTGTTTTGGTTTATTCCTGTCCTTTGTCAGTTGAAGATTATAATTCTTGTGGATCACTGTTGTCTTGCATTGTTGCTCTCATGTGTACAATGCAGTTTGGGGGATTCTGGACGGCTGGAAAGTGTACTTTAATCAATTTGTGCTTTAACTTAATGCAGTTGTGACACTGTTCTGCTGACGTTACAGAGTGAAAAGCCATTAAGAATTCAATTTGTAATCATTATCTAGGTATTGGCCGACCTGAATTCTTCACAACTTGTCCACCTTAAAAAGAAACAAATGTTTTCATCCCAGATTGTGATAAAGAAAGCAAAAAAGTTTCCATTTGTTTATTTTTATAAACTGGGGTTTTAAGTTGGGTCATATTTTGAGACTTGAAGTATAGTGTCACAGAATAGAAAAGGAACTATGTACTTTGGAGGATGTTATCTTTATGGTCCCACCATTGATCATTTGAAGCAGTGGAGGATGTTATCTTTATGGTCCCACCATTGATCATTTGAAGCAGTGGAGGATGTTATCTTTATGGTCCCCACCATTGATCATTTGAAGCAGTCAGACATAACAGTGATTGATGTTATTCTATCTCAAGAAATTTGAATCCCACGAGAATGGCAGTGCAGCAATGTTTGAAAATGTTAATGTTTTTGTGGTGATGACCAGCACATGAAAGGGCTTTGGCAGTATCAAGTGTTACTTCTAACATACACCAGCTGCCATGCCATTTCTTCGGTCTCTTTCTTCCCTTGCGCAGCACAATCACCATTAATTGTTCAGTCACTGTACACATATACGGGGGAATCTGTGGAAAGTTTAAACACCACAAGAAGAAAGATTGTGAATGGCAGACCCCAATATTGGAAAAATAGGCTTTGTACCCCACTCTTTTTTTTTTAACTGAGTCTGGTATACCCTTGACAAAAAGAAGTCAGTGGTCTTGGTCTGTACAGCTTGCTGGAACAGAGTTCCAGTCTTTGTGCATGATCTCTGCTGTCTATGACTTTCCCCTGCCTTTTTCTGGCCCTGGTCACCACCTCCACAGCCTGCGCTACCCTCCTGCCCCTCCCTCTACACAAACATGGGCAGCACACCCAACACAAGTCCCCCTGTATATATCCTGACTCCCTGGGCCCCACGTGCATGCACATGCACACACGCACGCACCCACACATACACACACACACACATGCACACTCACACATATACACACACACACACACACACACACACACACACACACTCACATACACACACACACACAAACACACACACACACACAACACACACACACACACACACACACACACACACACACACACACACATTCATTTGAGATGAAAGCAGGTTTGCAGGGCAGAAATATGGAATGGGTTGCAGTGTGTGAAAGTCTGCTCGAAGAAGGGGTTTGAAGATATGCTTGAAAAGCAGAAGTGAATGCTATGTGGAATACAGTGCAACCTGTGGTAGAGACCCTATGAATTAAGACTCCATGTTCACAACAACCAAACCTTCTGTGACCAGATCACTTTTGGATACTATTTTCCACCTTGTGGAATAACCTCTCCCTGTTTCAACTTCCATCCCACCTACCCACACACTGTAACAACTATAGACTGATGTGGAAAAATGGCCAGCATCTGTATTGTTAACCCAGTCCTTTACGTTCTTCAAAACCCACTGACTTCCAGTTGACAGCCACAACAGCCGTTTTTGTTTTGCTATTGAAGATGATCTCTTGAGACAAACCAGTGTATTCTTTTGAATTGTATGCAGCATGACATATGACTGTTATGAAGGGTGGTCTAGACAGAAATTGGATTTTTTTTTCCTATGTACATGGACAGACTGTCGCTTTATAATAAGATCTGAGAGTTTCACTTGTTGAGAACCGACAGTCAGTCCCCTTGTACAGACCCCTCTGTGCACAGACTGAATGGTCATCATGCTTTAAAGGTCATTGTAGAGAGGTGCAGTGAACAGACCCCTCTGTGCACAGACTGAATGGTCATCATTCTTTAAAGGTCATTGTAGAGAGGTGCCAGTGCCACTGTAAAGGTATATTCAGTCTCCATATGTCTCTCTATTTTCTTGTTTGCATGCCCTCATTACATTTTTTCAAAATAATGACTGTGATGCTGAGGTGTAAATGATTCTTGTTTCTTGTTTATTTAGACAAGAAGCCCATAAAACAGATTAGAATATCTTTTTCTGGGTCAGGATGGCTTGGGGTTTTGAGGATCAAGTAACTTGGGGGTTGTGTAGGAACAGATGAGTTGATATATGATAATAACTATGTCAACTTATAACTAGAAGAGGTGGATGCCATTTTTATGGTTTTCTACACACACAAACATTCCTTTCTCTATGTATGTTTGTATATATGTATATGTACTCGTCGACACACTTGCAGATGTATTCATGCACATTCACTCAACACTGTTCATTTTTTGTCACACAGGCACACAGATGTACACAAATGTACATAACAGACTGGTAGTCACTCTTAATGAGTGTGTCATTTTCTCATTCAAATGATTTTCGAATCTTCACTTTGCAGGAATTGATTTTAAGATTTGGCCTGGACCAAGGATGAGAGAGTTATGTAACGTCCTAGTTATGTCTTGGATATTTACTGTATGTAGAACAGAGTTACAGTTAGAGGTATGATATTTGATGGACTTACTGTTGAAGCTGGAAGTAGACAACACAAGTTGCCTCATTGAAATGTACATTATAAATGTTTTTCATCTTCTCCTTTCAGTCCCAATATTACTGCACACACTGGCAGTTTTTGTGTGTGCATGTGTACATACTTTTGCATTTTTTAATGAACTGAAAACTGATATTGAGGTATCTTCATTGACATTTTTTTTCTCTTGTGCAATGTGGTCTCCAGTGTTGCTCAGTGTGTGTGGTGTGCATTGGAGTGCAGCCTGTGTCTGTGACTGCTGATGGGGACTGTGGCATTCACAGTCCACAGGTGTGTAGCACCTTGAGGGCTGATGCCAGGCACTGACTGCTGCCCCTTCTGGTCTTAGCACTGCAAGAGCCGTTTCAGCCATATGGTGAGGGGTGGATGGTTCAAACCCCACCACAAATGGATCACGTAGCACAGTAGTCATGTTTTTCATGTTAATAGGAAGGGTGGCTTAGTGGATAACCCATACCTAAGGGAGTGACATAATCCTGAGTCCAGGGTTTGAATCAAGCAAGAAGTCGGATTTTCCGCCACTATCTGTGTTAAACTTTATGTGTAGATCTGAGCATTGGTTTTACAAACAAGATGGTTAGGGCAGTTCCCTTTTGCTACTTACGTAAAGTAATCGTCATCAAGGGAGTAGACCATGGGAAATTCTAACAGATCTCCTGATAGATCAAAAGGAATGTAATGCACAGAAAAATAGTGTTAATGGATAACGTCAAAAGGAATGTACACACAGAGAAAAATACAGTGTTAATGTATGACACCATACTGCACTGATATTCTTTCAGAAAAAATAGCTTCAGTTTCGCACAAATTAGATGTAACACTACCATGACGTTGGAAATGGTGGAGAGTTCCCATGGTGGCTAAAGCACTGGCTGCAGATGACAGCTGAAACCAGATCTGTATGAGAAAAAATGCCCAACATTATGTTCAGCCACCATTTGGTGCCAGGAATAAACTGGAACGTTGGTGAAAAGGTGTTCTAAATCTGCTGTATAAGTGTGAAACAGGTCAGGACATTCCTGTGATGATGTGGAGAGTTAGTGATTGGTAATGTGTTTACTTCTGTCGGTCCTAACCCTGTTGTTGGTAAAGAGGAATGTCATCAAATGTTCACACCAACTTTTTCCAGGTGTCCCAGGACTTGTGAGACCAGGTAGAAATGCATTTGCCATTGATCGATAGGTCATCAGCTCAGTGTTCATCATATGCCAGATTGTATGTTTTACACAGTCTGACCATGTGAAGAGCCACTGCCCCTCCCCCGCTAAACGGCTCAAACGGCTTGGGTGTTGGGGTCATAACAAATTGTGTTCAAAGTATTTCGCCCTCACTGACATCCGATTGGGTGTATGTGTGTATGTGCGGACGTCACAAATGTTTCTCATTCTGGAGTGCAGATATTATCAGATTTATTTTCTGTTTAGGCAGTACAGTTGAGTCAGTAGGAGGCAATCATGGCCCAATACATTTGTTCGTTTTATGCTAGCTGTTTTGCTGTCGGAAGCAGCTGGTGTGCTGTCATTGAATGAGCCGAAAAAGAGGTGATGATGATGCATAATAAGTGAAGGTAATGTGTGTTGTTATGACGGTGGGGTGGCATGCTGACAGAAGAAAACACAGTGCCACTTGGACGACCAAAAGTGTGATACAACTTGCCTCCCGTGGAATGTGTTTCTGATCTTGTTGACGACGTCGGCTTTAATGAGAGTCTTGAAAGCTGTCTTCCTCCCTGTGCTTCTGATGGTGATCCTGGTAGATTAAAACACTGCTTTTTTTTGTCATCCTCAGTGTGGAACTGTTGCTGACTTTTTTTTCTGTTTTATCTTTTGTGTAAGCTACATTATTTATCAGACCTTTTTTGGCCAAGTAGCACTGATATTAAAGTGTTTTTAACACTTAAGACAACTGCTGTGCATGCAAGTGTACCTTTACATACCTTATTGACTTTGGCTGCTTTAAAGGCTGTTGTCTTGGCCTCACTGTTCGCCCTCAGGTGAATAACCCCCCCTTTTTTTTTTGTTTGCAAGGAGCAAGTTGGTTCCTTCATAAAGTACCCGCCTTTAGTTTGATGAGAAATTCTAGAATACCTAGTACTATTTAGGTGACATGATACTATGTCCTGTAGGTATTGTCTTGGGAAGATTGGCATCATGTGTTTAGTGATCGTTGTCTCTAGCTAGCCAGGACTGAGATGATACTTGTATGCTAACTTTGTGTTTCGTTATGGAATGACAGCTATGTTGCTGTCATGGATGAAATGCTGGTCAGAGTTATCCAATCAACAACCCTCTTGACAGTCATTTCAGGCTTATTCTTAAAAATAAAAAAAAGTCTTCTGAGATGTATTGTCTGGAAGACAATTAGTTCACCACCTTATCTAGTCAGCTTTTTTCTTCTTTTTTTTTTAATGGAACCATTTCTAAGTGGTACCTTGTGTGCCCATTTTCTGTTTGAATGGTCATCATTCACAATATATATATTTTTTTTATAGTTATTTGTTCATTCACAAGACTGATGATAAAGGGGAAGGTCACTTCAAGCCTTTGCAATATGTATGTGTGTGCAGGGGGTTATGATGATCTCTTTTTGCCCACTTTTTTTAATTGTGGAGAATACCTAATATACCGTGAATTTTTATATTTGCATTCACATATATTTCATACATGTTGTAAACACAGGAAGCACAGATCGTTAATTAACAGTATCAGTGATAAAACAGATTATCTGAACAAAGAAAAACTGTTCATACCAACAGCTTCACTTATCCAGCCTTCTTAACTCCCTCCCTCCTCCCCCTCCTCTCTTTTCTCTCTCTCTCTCCTCTCTGTCTCTGTCTCTGTCTCTCTCAGTCATAGCCAAGAATGTGTGTGTGTATACATTTTGCTATCTTATGTTTTGAGAGGAAAATGCTATTCACTTTTTGAGTCAGTGGATTTGTGTCACACAGCTTTTCCTTTTAGCCCAGCTGACAGGGACAGTGACTCTGACTCCCTGCATGTTCTGACCAGGCCTCTGAGCTGAGAGGCTGTTGCTGATTGTGAAGTCCAAAACCTGTTTGCATGGAGAAAGACACATTCCACTGGCAGTGTGCACCATAACAGGAGTTAGGGGGGCATGGTAGAAAGCGTGTTTTAGGGGGCATGATAGAAAGCGTGTTTTGTGATGTGGGTTGGTGTGGCCATGCCAGGGACCTCACATGTTGTTTGCCCATGAAGGGTTGGCATGGAAATTTCAGAATGACTGCCGTATAAAACTGTTGCAGACTGTAGTTAGCTTTCAGTATCATACCAGAATAGTCGAGACAAATAACCACATGAAATAACAAGAGGACACTGGAATCCCAAGGGAGGGGCGTGAATAGCACATGCCATGTCTGTGCAAGATATACTCGGTCTGGGTTTTTTTGTTGTTGTTTTTTTGGTGCTGTGGTACCGTAGTGCTTCATGAAGTTGTGAAGGAGACAGATTTTGAGTCATATTATACATCAGTTCTGTCAACACACTCATGACTTTCAGCTGCAAGAAAGCTGAAAAAAGATTTCGTTAGAAATTTTACAGTAACTGTATCAGGTAAAGGAGGCGGGAGAATATTGTCAAGCATACATTTATGACTGGTTTTGTTTTTTTTGTTTCATAAAGATATCACGTTATGAATATTTTGTTGTTGTTTAAAGGTTTAGTTTTTTGTTTGCTTGTTTGTTTTTAATCTTGCAATACTTTTGTCTTAATCATCAACATAATTTGCTGTTCTGTTTGGTAGTCTTGGAAAACTGCAGTTTGGTTTGGGAATTAGAACTAGGGCAGGCAACTTCTGCACCCTTGGTACAACAGTTTCTTGCTCATGTTAGTGCATAGGCAGCACTGGAAGCATGGTCCCACCATGTAATTTTTACATTCAGGAAGCAAAAGTTGTCTCCCCTGTTTGGTATACCCTATTGGCTTTTCCACATCTTGGCTCAAGATTTCTTTGTTTGAAGTTTCCAGTGCATCTGCTGCCTACTCAGATATACATGTAGACTTTCACTTCAGTCAGTATTGTACAGCATAAAGAGAAGTAATGTTGGAAAATAAGTGGAGTGGAAGACTGTGACAGATGAATAGCTTGATTGGAAGGTTTGGACTGGCAGAGAGACCATGTGCAACAGAAGTAAGAGTTTGGCCCTTTATGTTCTGTTCTGGTGGTGACCTCGGTTTGTTTCCTGTCGATGTCCATGGTCAGTCCATGTCCAAAGTCTGGTATCAGAGAGTTCATTGGATGGCCATGTTGGCACTGTCGGGAAGGGAAGCATTCACTGATGCTGGCCTTGAGACTAAGCAATTATTGTCCCCATGAGGGAGCATAGTGGGCAGTGTCCTGGATGTGTAAATGTTGCATCAGAACAGACACCCCCCAAACTCCAGCAAAGTGATTCAGTGGCAGTGCAGTGTCTCCTTTGGCAGGTTGCCTCATGATGACATGATATGCACTGCTTCCTGTGGACCTCAGGGCTGGGGCTGTGACAAAACAATCCTGGGTGTGGCTGCATACGACAGAGCCGGAATGAGCAGCAAGGGTGAAATGGCACCGATGGGACAGGACAGCTGAAATGGCAGAGGAAGGAAAAGAAGCTGAAGGTGTGGAACTGAATGGTTCACAAGGCAGGCAGTTTCTGCCCCTCTTTACCCTATCCCTCCTCCCACTTCCATCCCTACCACAACCTCCAGTAACCTCCACCCTCTTCTCCACCACTCCACCTGAAGATGTGTTGACACTAAGGGAAGACCTAAGGGATCAAAGTAATGAGAGAGGACCAAAGAGTGTTGTGTGTGTGTGTGTGGCATGTATCATACTGCAGTGAAGAGAACAGCTAGTGTCTGGGCAGACAGCAGATGGTGCGTTGTCTTGGACCTGGTCTCAGGCAGTCAGCAGATGGTGCGTTGTCTTGGACCTGGTCTCAGGCAGACAGCAGATGGTGCGTTGTCTTGGACCTGGTCTCAGGCAGACAGCAGATGGTGCGTTGTCTTGGACCTGGTCTCAGGCAGACAGCAGATGGTGCGTTGTCTTGGACCTGGTCTCAGGCAGACAGCAGATGGTGCGTTGTCTTGGACCTGGTCTCAGGCAGACAGCAGATGGTGCGTTGTCTTGGACCTGGTCTCAGGCAGGAGTGAAAAAAAGAAAAAGCAGAGTAGAGCTGTCACCAGTACCTCTTTTTTTTTTCTTTTTTTTTAAACCTCTGTTTTTTCTTCAGCGAATGGTTTCTCCTTGGATCAAGAAAAACTGGGCAGATGGAACTCTGCGTGATGTTCTTCGTCTTGTTGGGAGTGATTTTCTTTCCATGCACTGTGGTGGAACAGAAGTTGATGGGACATGGAATGAATATGACAAAGGTAGCTTGACAAACATTGAGAGTCTCACCTTTTGGCCCAAGAGACGCCCACTTAGTATAAGAAGACTTGTTTGGTGTGTGTTAGTAATCCATCTGTATCATTTTCTTTTTATGCATCACAGAAGAAAAAGAAAGGATCACTTAGAATGACTTCTCTTGGCGACCTACTCGTCCGTGCAGTTCTTGTGACCAGCCACAATGTGAATTGACAGTTTTGTGGTTAGTGACAAAAAACGGATGGAGTTAATGAAATTTGTTTCAAACTTCATACCTTCACTGGTAATCATAAATGTATGACGAGATCTTTGAGACATGTATTTTTACCCACCCTTGATTTTTCTCTTTGTGGATTTTTGCTTCAAAGAGTACTCTCTCCTCATTTCTTTGTGACCTAAAACACTGGATCTAGCAATGCACGTTCATAGTTCATTCATGTAATAACAGCCCTGAGACATCCTTGATAGGAATTGATGTGACAGGTGTTTTTCCCTGCAGTGTATTTGTCCATCTGTAGGAGTTTTGTTTTTCTCTTTGATGTCTTTGTCTGTCCACACCTTCCCATTTTGAAGCCTGAAAGGTGCAAAGGTGTGGCCTGTCTTTGTTTGTCTATACACAAAGGGAGCGAAGAAGCCCAGTCTGACTTCATTCTCCTCTTGCCTGAAGACAGTGGATTTGCCAGACAGATCAGTTTGGGTGAAACCATGCCTCTTCTTTTTCTTTTTTCTTCTTTTTTGTTGTTGTTTTTTCTCTTTTTTTTTTTTTTTTTTTTGGTTTGTTTGATTAGTGTGAACTATGACCTTTGAAGAGGATGTGAACAGTGCTTTATTTAGATGAATACTCGCCAAAACTGTGCTCAGTAGTTTTTTTGACACAGAAAACAATAGTCTGTTTGCTGTATAATTATAGGAGGCTTCAAGTAATGAGACAAAGTGAGTGGAACATTTCTGAGATAATCTTTGCCCTGTTATTCTATTTTTTCCCCTAGAACTTAGATAGACTATTTGGGCAGTTGTCTTTGTGTTCATAACCATTGTCAGTGTTTGTACCTCTCGCTAGTCACCATGGAAATATGTACAGAGAGGGTAGACCCACAGAAGGTTCAGTGCAGTTTGTGTATAGTGTCGTGAAGTACTGGGCCACTCCGGTTAGCAGACTGGTGGTGGTAGTGGTGTTCTGTGCCGATCAGGTTGTTGAATTTGTTCAGTCACATCATGATCTCATGAACTGGAGGAAACACGTCCTAAAACAGATATTAAAATGTTTCATTTTTTTTAAAATAGCTGAGTGGATTTTGACAAGGTGCAATGGTTGCTTCTGCTGCAGTATCATTGAGGCTATCAGTATCTGTAACATTGTTTCAGGGCCTGTGTGTCTTGTTTTTTTCAGAATGAGTGGGTACAGGTTCTCTGGTTGTTCTCAGACATGTTGCCATCCATCAAGAAAAGGGTCTGCAGAGGATTTGTGCCGTGATACCCATGGGAATTACATCCTCCCCTTTTTTTTTTGGACTTACTGTACCAAGAATGTCCTTTCTGCCACTCTCTTTGACCTTTTGTTTTGTAAAATGTGTTTTGGATTTTAACATGTTCATTGTTGTCCACTAGTTGTCACTTTTTTTTCTTTTTTTCTATTTTGTTGAAAAGTAGGGTGACTGCAGGTGGATATTAACACACACTCACACACAAAAATGGACTTACTGAGCTGCCAGACAGAGGACAAAAAAAGCAAAAATGGACTTACTGAGCTGCCAGACAGAGGACAAAAAAAAAAGGGGGCAAAAAGATGGACTTACTGAGCTGCCAGACAGAGGACAAAAAAAGCAAAAATGGACTGACTGAGCTGCCAGACAAAGGACCAAATAAATGACAAATTAGACACTGTGCTTTCAATCTATTGAGTCTTCTTCAGGCAGGACAGTAACCTTCAAAACAGTGAAAACAAAGGACAAACAAAGAGTTACTTTATCTCTTTGATCTTAGTGCATCACACACTCAGGAAGATGATAACGTATTCAAAGTGACTGTTAGCTTGTATTGTTTTGTCTTTCTTTTCACGTTATCGAAGAAGTAATTGGATAAATACACCAACTTTTTCCTGCTCTGAAATAAACCATAAATGAAATGAGTTTTGGTGTTTTATGAATTTGCTAAAATTGAAATAGGGCTTTTTTCCTAGTCTGAATTAGAATGCATAAGTCAAAAACATTGATGAGTCAGGTATAATCAAAAGTACAATTTTCTTTTTGAAATTCTTGAATCAAATGAAGAATCATCTGTAGACCTCATGATGATTTTCTCAGCAAATTCTCGAATGCATTTTAAATCGCCTTTGTTTTAGAACATTCTAGAATCAGTAGAAGTCATTCCCAACCCTTCCAAATTCCATGCTATGTCCCCTGTCCTTTTGTGTCCATAATCAAGGTGTGATAGGTTATAAGGTCATGACTGTGACTCACAACAGATGAGAACTGTAGGATAGGACTGGACTGACTTGGCAGGTGTGTGCTGTTTATTTGTTGGATGGCCATGCTGAAGAAACTGGTCCAGACAGCCAGATGCCAGTGTTGTTTCTGCTTTGTGAGAATCTGTTCCATTTTGTTGATGTCTTTATTTGTGCATTTATCTTGGCAGTTCCTAGGAAAAGGGTTCTGCAGATCTGTGTAAGGGAGGGAGAGGAGATGGGGGGGGGGGGGGGGGGGGGGAGGGTTAAGTGAGTTGCTGTGGCATGTGGGGGGTGGGGGTGGGGGATGTTGGTGTGCCTCCAGTTTGGTTCAGTAGCTTGTTCCAAAGGAGGGGGGCCTGTTTTGTGGGATTTGCAAAGTGGAAGTTTTGTAGGTAGCCTTTTGATTGTTGTGTGCTCTGTGTGTTCGCATGTGTGTGTGTATGCGTACATGTGAGAGTGTGATATGACTGCATATGTGTTGTCTATATGCATGTTCACTTCATTTTGGTTTCCTTTTAAAACGAAGTTTGTACTGTGATGGACACATGTGATAGACAAATACACAAGGAAGATAACTGTATAGAAATGTTCAGATCAATATCGGCAATTGCAGACATACAAGTTTTCAGTTGTTGGTGTTAAACGAATGATGGAAATACACGAGCACACTCATGCACATGCACAAGCATGCTGATTGGAACTTGTGTTTGGTGTGTTCGTGTTCACAGGTGAGTCAAGTTTATATTGCTGTGTGTTTGTGTGTGTGCAAAAGCAAATGTGAAACCAGACAATACTGATATGTGATATATTGTGGTGAAAATGATATAGGTTTTCCAAAATAAATAGATCAATGAAAGTATCTCTGACTTCATGCAGATAAAATCACTTTTATCTTGTGACTCAAAAAATACACCTTGCTGAATCAGTCTTTTTTTTTTCTTTTCTTTTTTAACTTTGCAACCAATGTAAATGATACCCACATTTCATGAATGTAAACAACTGTGTTGTTAACACTGAGCACAACATGCTGACATACATTGTTGAAATTAATTTTCACCTCAACATATTTGCTGTGACACGTTGAGTTAGTCAGTATGGCAAGGAACTGGACACAACTGGCTATAGTGTATATTACATTGCAATATGACGAACAGTTCCCAATAACCAGATGATATAGGGGGGGGGGGGGGGGGGGGGGTTTATAAAAAAAACAAATGTTGGTGTGCTTTAAGCAGAGTGTTTCAACTAGAAAGAAAAATGTCCTTTTTTTTCTTCTTTTTTAACTTTCTTAAGTTAATTGTTTTTCGACCAATGAGGTGGATATGTCCAAATGTTTTTTAAAACAAAGGGTCGTTGCCAAGTTCATGCTGTCGTTCAGGGTCAACCTGGAGAGCGCTGACAGAGAAGGCTGTGTGGATGGTTGTATGGATTTGTGTCATGTGGGGGGGGGGGGGGGGGGGGGGGGGTTGATGGGCACTGCCGCAGCAGCACTTGAGATGTGATCAACTGCATGTGGCAGCCCTGATGTGGCCCTTTGCGGTCGGCTGGGCTATAAGCAACATTATCTTATCTAACTGCATGTGGGCGTCAGGCTGATTGTGGTGTTACTGGAACAAAATAAAGACTATGTCTGGCATTTGAAAGGGATGGATTCTGTGTATTTGAAACTTCTTTTGTTGGTGGTGTATCCCCTGTCTCTTCCACCCCTGCTCTCTCTCTCTCTCTCTCTCTCTCTCTCTCTCTCTCTCTCTCTCTCTCTCTTCAGCCCCCTATGCTTTCTTTATTTCAATCTCTAATTCACACACACATGCACACTCCCTCTTCCCCACCCCACCCCCATCTTCTTTCATTCCCTCTTTCCTTTCTTTTCTCTGTCTCTGCCTGTTTGTCTCTCTCTCTCTCTCTCTCTCTCTCTCTCTCTCTCTCTCTCTCTCTCTTTCAGTCTTGCACACACTGCCTCTGTCTCATGATACAGGCATGAATTCTCATGTCTGCGTCTTTTTGCAACACACACACACACACACACACACACACACACCACAACCACACACACACACACACACACCACACACACACACACACACACACACACACACACACAATACAGAAAGTATGTAACACACACAATAAGATACATGGTGACAGTTCTGGGATAATTGCCACAATTAACATGAACCCGCGCCTTGGCTTAAGGCTGTGTCAGGCTAATTGACATAGGCTAGAACGCCAAGGCTACATCAAAATGTTGTTATGCTCTGCATAGTTATGTGGGGATTGTCTTCAGTCGTGACAAGCTCCTAGCATAACATTATCAGTCTCCCAAATCCCCGAAGTCGGAGTGTGGCTGCCCATGTGGCGGGGGTAATCAAAAACGGTCGCACACGTCATGTTCTCATCCCCAGCTGATGCATTTGTCCATAGTATTCAAGTACTTCGGCTGTTTGGATGATCCCTGGAGCCTTTTAGCCAGGGTACGACGACAACAACAACATGAACCTAGATGAGGTGCACAAGTGCGTATGCGCACACACATACATACACACGCACTGTGTGTCACTGTCACATGATTACACACACACACATATCGAGACACATGCACAACACAGCAATGCACTGCCACAAAAACTTGATTACCACAACTCTGCGCACAGTTCAAGCACTATAGAGCAGGGTGCACTGCCACAAAAACTTGATTACCACAACTCTGCGCACAGTTCAAGCACTATAGAGCAGGGTGGATCAAGAATGAGAGATCTGAGGCAGTTCTCAAGGGGAGGACTACATGCAGGGATAAAAAGCAAAACCTCTTTACATCTGTGTTGTGTGTGTTTTGCCTGCACTATAAAGTGGGTTTACCATGTCTAAAACCGGTTAATTGTGTGGGTGTTTTTTTTTTTCATGATCCCATTTTTTTCCCTAAACCTATTTTGTTTTTGCATAAACATTTGTCATCAATGCTTTCAAAATAAGGTAGATGTTTTTTTCATTTCAATAAGAATCAATGCATCACAATTAGATTTTTAAAAGGGGGGGGGGGGGGGAGGGGGGGGGGGGGGAGAAAAAGAAGGAAAGAAAGAAAATGTTTAATGTCAAAAAAAAAGGCGTTTGGGTTTTTCCTTGTTTGTTCTCCATATTCCTCAAACAAAATGTCGTTTGAAATGGAGGGCTCGTTTTTGTAAAACTCGCGGATTAGTAAATAATGCTTTTTCCTCCGCCCCTTTGCTTTTAGAAAAGGGCTTTCGAGTAAATAACCCATGCGCTGAAACTAGGCTCTGTCGCAGCCGCCCTGAGAACATGCTAAAGGGATTTTGCTGCATTTAATCCTCTTATCGTAAACTTCAGGTTAGAGAAAAGTGCAAACCTGGAATTCAAAGGCAAACTTTGGAGTTGCATTTGGGTTTTTCGGATACGAAGCTGTAAGTTTCACCGAGTTCTTAGAAGATGCCCACGTGGCTTAACTTGCAGGTGTCGTCACGAATAGAAGGAAACCTGCCGTTATTGTTCTTTGCCTCACATGACGTCACGCTGTCAATTTGACGTGTTCAGCCCGACTACCATTTCCGTTTTGGAATGACATAACGCAGAACTCATAACGATCTAGAATCCCTCTGTGATCATGGGTCCGCATCAAGACGGATCGGCACCAACATTGAACGGATCCGTCCCCGGGGCCACGGTCGATTGTTACACGAAGTTTAGTTGGAAATTGTGCGGTCCGTTTGGGGCGTTATCCTGCTATCTGACAGATAAATGAATAAAGGTGCATGAACCGTTTGGGGCGTTTATCCTCAAATCTGACAGATAAAGGAATAAAGGTGCATGAACATAGAATTTCCCCGGCCGGGTTATTAAAAAAATTATATAGCTCTCTCTTGTCTTGCCTCTGTCTTGTCTGGTCTGTTCTCTCCTCTCTCTCTCTCCTCTCTCTCTCCTCTCTCTCTCTTTTCTTTTCCTCTTCCATATTCCTAGGGGTAACGAGAGGCAGCTTATCTTCGAGCCCTCCCAAAGGAACAGGGCAATCTTGAGAATGATAGATAAGAAATGCCCCACATTCACAAGAGCGCAATAAAACACACACCCACACACACAAAACACACACACACACAAAACACACACACACACACCTCCGTCTAAAAAAACACTATTTTTGAAAAGGACGCTAAATCAAACAAAACAACACACTGCGCGCATACACACACACACACACACACACACCACACACACACCACACCCCAAAAAAAGTGTTATTGAGACTTGCTACCCTCAAAGCAACCCCAAACCGGTTAGGTGGCCAATGAATTAATTCACCAATAATCAAACTTCATCAGCATCAGCTGCAGTCACAGTGCTTCCTTTTTGAACAACTAAACACCCCCCGCTTCTCCCGGCACAAAACCCATTAATTACCTAGGTATAGGCCTATTAGATTGTTCTAGATCAAATTCCCTCCTAGAATTAAGAAGATTTTGTCAAGAAATTAATTTAATATATATATATATATATTATATATATATTACTGCCCTTTATATTCCACAAATGTCAGTTATTTCAGGTTGGTCACTGCGTAATGCACCTCAAACAATCCGGTAGCCAGCCTTCGGAATGGAGGGCAGAGACAGCCGATTTCTGCAGCTGTCGATGTGCCAGTCATCAGTCATAAATTTACGTTGACAAACAAACAAAAACAAACAGGCAAACAAAAGGTAAAAACAAACAAAAAAGCCGAAGTTAACCTATCTATATACAAGTCAAACAATTCAAACCCTGTACACTGGGCCCACAAACCAGTCTCAGTCGTTCGTTTCCAGTTTTTCCAAACACACCGGTACATCCATTCCATTTGCTTCCTAGCTGTTTCACCTGGGCTGTGTGGGTTTGTGACCACAACGTGCATGACACGGGGCCTACGGTATGGCTGATGACTGGAGGGGAAACAGTAAAAAACAAATGTTGTGATGTCCTAATTCATTAGGGGGAAAAAAGCGTTTGATGTGATTGAATATAACTCTAATTAATTCCCCCTCCAGAAAACCAGAAATACATAATTTATACACAAATAGGTGGTATCCTACTTCATTTAAAAGTGTTTGATGTGATGGAATATAATGTAATTAATTCTCCCCTATGAAGATGCAGTTAATTTCTCCCGAGTGTCCTAGTTCATTTAAAAGTGTTTGATGTGATTGAATATAGATGTTTAAATTTAAATTTTCCTCTATGAAGATGCAGTTTAAATTTTCCTCGAGTGTCCTAGTTCATTTAAAAGTGTTTGATGTGATGGAATAAAAGATGCCCTTTTATTCTCCTTTAGTGTCCTAGTTCATTTAAAGGCGTTTGCGTGAATTTAATGTAGATGCAATTAATTCTCCTCAGTACCCTAGTTCATTAAAAGCAAAAGTTGGATAGAGAGGGGGTTAGTTACCGAGAAGGAACAGACAGAGTACAGGACTAGACATAATGGGATTTCGACCTCTTGGGTCTTCTTCACGTGAAAAAAAACAAATAACATTTAGGACAGTGACAAGAAGAACATGTGGCCACTTAGCTTCGCTTCTCCTGTTCGTCTCCAAAGTCCAAATCAAAAACGGCATTTAAAAAACGTTTGATGTGATTGAATATAGATGTAATCATTCTCCTCTAGAAAACCAGAAGTACATTTTATACACAAGCAGGGTCTACTGTTACACCCCCTTTTTTTTCCTCCCATTGACAATTAAGCAACAGTGTATAAGATGAGTACAGCTGTGGCCATATTTCAAACCCTTGACTTTTGGCGTTCCACAAGGCTTTCTCCGTGGTCCTATACTCTTCACAACTGATCTATATCAACGATCTTCCTCTCCCGGTTACACAAAATCCCCATGTAACCTTTTTGCGGGTGATACCACCATCCATGCAAATCATTCTGAAAGTACTGTCCCTGTGAAAACTTAACAAGAAAGCGCCGGCTATTTATCCGCGTGGAAAAAGGACTGATCTCAATTACAAGTCGCTTCGCCTCAACTTATAGCAGCCGGACGAGAAAAAAAGAGAGAAAAAAAAAACAATTTTTAAATAAAACTGCCTCCACTAAACCTTAATAATGATTTTTTTTTTTTTTTTTTTTTTTTGCACAGGTTAGGCCTACACATTACAAAGTATTCGGAATAACCGTTGGCTGTAAATAAAATCAACTGTCATCCTCATGTACTACAATTTTTTACTGTAAAGAATTTCCCAGGAAGTCTATCAAAACGGCAGTTATTTAAACATCTCGCTGCCCTCCGCTCAACGCAAGTTGTTTTTCTACGCTCCATTCAGTCATACAAAGACTGTGGGGTCCATCCTGCCTCTAGGTGCAAACGCTAACGCCTGTGAAATCATAGCTGAGCCTACTACAGGGGCGCGAGTTTCTTCAAAAAAAAAAAGAAAAAAAAAAAATGAAAAAGAAAAAAAAAAAAAAAAAAGTGCTTGCCTGCTACCATAGGGCTGTGGATTAAACATTAGATTTTTTTCCCCTTTAGCTGCAGACTGGTATAAACAAATAACTCATTTAACCCTCCCCCTCCCCCCTCAACCCCCCCCTCCCTCCCCCCCCCTCCCCAAACTCTGTTCTCGTACATCAGTTCTCATTATCCAGACTCCACTCGCTCGTAGCCATACCTAGTGCATATCGATCTTAAAAAAACATTCTTTTAACCATTTTGTATTTACCATATATATTTTTAATATATTTATATATATATATTTACCATCTCCGCTCCGAACCCACAGCCCCTGTCCCCGCCTCCTCGCCTATAATGACCCTGGCAATACAAGTGTTTTGTACAGGAAATACAGTAGTGTTCAGGGGGGTTTTGCCAGCTTGCTTGCTTGCTTTATTTTTGTTTGTTTGTTTAGTTTGTTTGTTTCTGTTATTTCCTGTTCTCTTGTCTCATGTTTGTACTCTCTCTCCTCTCTCTCTCTCTCTCTCTCTCCCCTCTTCTCTCTCTCTCTCTGTCCATTTCCTGCTTCCCACTATATCTTAAGTGGTTACTTTCCACTTGAATGAGGTGGAAACCCTAAGATACCGTTCAGTAGTAGTATAGTAAGTAGTAGTAATAGTGCTACTCCTTTTACTAGTAGTAGGCCTACTAGTGATAATAAAAGTAGTTATTTTAAATTTTTTATCAGCTAATTTTCCAATGATTAACAGAATGCCTCTCCCCCCCTCTTCCCTCCCCTTCTCCCCCCCCCTCCCCCCCCCCCTCCCCCCCCCCCCTCTCCCCTCTCCCCCCCCCCCCCCCCCCCCCTTCTCCCGCCTCCCCCAAATTTCCTGTTTCTTTCATCGGTTGTATGCATATTTTGTTGCTTAAACGTTGTTATATTCTTTAGTCTATTCAAAAAACATGCTTTTATACGTAGCCCCCCCCCCCCCCCCCCCCCTCTCTCTCTCTCTCTCCCCTCTCTCTCTCTCTCTCTCTTTTCTTCTCTCTCTCTCTTGTTTGACTTAAAACTTTTTTCAGTTTGTCAGTTTGCATGCTTCTACATGTATTGTCTTATATCATTCTTCATGTCTTGTCTTATTTCATTCTACAGGTTTTTGTCTTTTCATTCTAAAAGGTATTGTCTTTTTTCATTCTAAGTATTTCTTTTCATTCTACGGTATTGTCTATTTCATTCTAAGGGATTGTCTTTTTCATTCTATATGCATTGTCTTATTTCATTCTATTTCATTCATCCTTGTTCATCCTGCCCATGGCGAGGACTTTGATAAAGATATAAAGATAATTATGCTCACCAGAACTTATTTTCCATAGTTTAGAAGAAGAAGAAGAAGAATGATATTAAGAATAATAATAATAACAACAATAATAATGATGATGATAATGATTCTCGTCTTATTTCCCTTTCTCCCTCTTACGGCACTCTGACTGACCGACAGACAGTCACACACACACACACACACACACACACACACACACACACACACACACACACACACACACACATTGTCCCCAGGATGTGTGTGTGTGTGTGTGTGTGTGGTGTGTGTTGTGTGTGTGTTTAGGTCTTCAATTTAACGTCTATACACATTGTGATATTAGACGAACCTAATCTAGAATAACATTAACAGCAACAGCAAAAAATGGACAACTAACTATAAAACATTGAAGAATAACCGGTCATAACAAGGACGCTACTAAAACACCAGTTCCCATTTTACAAAACAGAAAAATAGGACTTTGATGCAATGAAACAGCAATTTTACATGTTGGTGATAAATCGGTTACAACTGAATCCAGAGAACAATTATGTAGAGGTGGTAGATGAGGTTTTAATTGCTTGCAATGCAAAAGTATGTGGGAATTTGTTATCATTTCACCAGAGAGGCATGTTATATTTTTGCAAAACTTTGTCTTAAAAGCGTTTAATTTGATCTTATATATAGCGAAATTATGATAGCTGGTTTATGCGTGTATCAAGAGAACATCCCGAATTTTGTTGTTTTTTCCTAAAATGTTTCCAGCATGCATTTTGTAGAAGACTGTGTCCCTCATGGATAGACAATGGGATACTGATAACCTCCGACCCGCTAGTATTTTTCGCTCCCCGTTTTGCTGCTCTATCTACTCTCTCATTAAACTGAATCCCACAATGAGAAGGAACCCAACAGAAACTAATTCTTGTACCCCTAATAATCAAGAAATGTGTGTGTGTGTGTGTGTGTGTGGAGATTGAACTTCAAGGGTTCAAACTCTTGACGGTGTTGGAAGCAAATAACTCGAGAGTTACCGCCCATGTTGTCGCAGGGTCACCCGACCACATCGCCGGCGGAAATCCTTGAAACACTAGAGCTGTCGCATGCCGCGCACAGGGAGACGGCAAGACACGGGTAGAGCCGAGTGTGGCCAAGCTTGCACAGACGTTGGGGTTACAGTAGCTTGCCTGCGTCTACGTAGGTGCCTAGCATTTGGTGGTAGCTGTGTAGCGCTGCAGACCAGCGTCTGATCCAGTGATTGGGTGACGATGTGTGTTTATGCATGAGTGATCGGAGACGACGTCACTCCTACTCTAGTTCTTGTGTTGGAGCAAACGTTTGAAGCAAAACTCAAAGCCCGCTGGGACTTATCATCTTGCAGGTAAGTTGAAGACCAGTCATTTGCCAAAGAAATGTTAAGTCATCAGATGAAACGATGTCATTGCTGGCCTTGAAATGAATGAGAAAAGCGACAGAAACATTAAAGCGAGCGCAGAGTCTGAAATTCTTCTAATATATATATTCATTGGAGTCTTCATCTCAGTCACACACGGGGAAAAAAGAAAGGCAAAAACTTGTGAATATTCCTCAGTATGGATGAAGAGCTACCTGATTTGACACATAATTGGGAAACAAACACAAAACTCGACTGACAGGCGGAGGTGCTTTGGATACTTTTGTTGTGGAGATTTCTAGCACAGTTCCCACGCGTAAGCACATGGAGTGGTTTTATTTGCGACAGTAGCGCTAGGGAAAAAGGTAGTCTACCTACCTAACCGTCCAATGTCCTTAAAAATATCTAGCTTGAGCAGCGAACCTCCGACAGGCGTGGACAAGATTCCAAGGGTGGGTGCGTCACGCTTTGTGGCTTCAGCTTATTGAATAGACCCAGGCGTGGGGGGACTAGAAAGAAGGAAATAACTGTGAAATCATGCATGTATACATGTGCTGTGAGTGAAGACAGGAGCCAGCATGTTCAGCTTCTTTACTCCAGTGACTGCTCTGTGTGTGTGTCTCAAATGTGCACACACACAAGCGTGCACATGCACGTACACACACACACACACACACACACACACACAGACACACACACACACACACACACACACACACACACACACACACACACACACACACACGTGCACACACACACACTGTCTCTCTCTTCTTCTCTGTCTCTTAACTCACACACTCACATGATACACATAATTACACACACTCACACACACACACACACACACCACACACACACACACACACACACACACACACACTACGTACACTCTCTTTCTCTCTCTCAAACACATATAAACACACACACACACACACACACACACACACCACACACACACACACAAGGTGATACACACACATTCATGCACCCACATGTAAAAAAATGATGTAAACACAGTAAAGGCGGTAGACACATACAGGCATGCATGCATAATACACACACACAAAACACACACACACACACACACACGCACGCACGCACGCGCGCGCGCACAACACACACACACACACAACGTGCACACACACACACACACACACACACACACACACACACACACGCTAAATGTGATTAGACTTGACAATATTACATTTAAACAAACTGGGAGTATTTTGAAAAAAGGCCCATGTTCTGCACACGTGCCATGGATCTGTTGAGAACTGTGGAGAGACTTTAGACTACTTGTGAATGTACACACTGTCACACTCACACGGTCACAGTGTGTTCTACACACACTCGTTCACACACATTGATCGACT